>OY288253.1:62726265-63326265 GCA_958450325.1 Agrostemma githago
ACATGAGATGAAGGCCATCACCTTCACCTACCACCAATGCCTGAAGTTCCCCACGCCTTGGGGAGTGCAGAAGATCAGCGGTGACCAGAGGGAGGCCAAAGACTGCTACAGAGTGGCGCTGAAGAAGACGGCAAGTCCCCCAGCGTAGCAACTACAGAGCCTTCACCTACCTCTGCAAGAGTATCTCGAGCCCCCTCAGGCGGAGATAGATGAAGTCAACTTAGACAAACAACACCCAGAACGAAAAGTGTTGATCGGGTCAGAATGCACAGGTAATACCCGACAAAACCTTATTGAATTATTAAAAACTAACATGGATTGTTTTGCTTGGTCCCATGATGATATGGTAGGAATAGATCCGAGTATCATAACCCACAGGTTAAGCGTGGACCCGAGCTACAAACCAATCCAGCAGAAAAGAAGGAAGTTTGCTCCAGAGAGGAATCAAGTTATCAATCAGGAGGTGGATAACCTGCTGGCTGCTGGTAAAATCAGAGAGGTAAAGTACCCAGAGTGGTTGTCCAACGTGGTGGTAGTTCCAAAGAAGAATGGCAAGTGGAGAGTGTGCGTCGACTTCACCGATTTAAACAAGGCATGCCCAAAAGACCTCTTTCCTCTACCGCACATAGACGCCATGGTGGACGCCACAGCAGGCCATGAAATGCTAACTTTCCTTGATCCGTGGAGCGGATACAACCAAATCAAGATGCATCCAGCAGATCAGGAGAAAACCGCCTTCAGGTCTGAGAGAGGTATCTATTGCTACAATGTTATGCCTTTTGGTCTGAAAAATGCAAGATCCACCTACCAGAGGCTGGTTAACATGATGTTCAAGAAGCAAATTGGCGTTACCATGGAGGTGTATATTGATGACATGGTCGTCAAGTCCAAGCAAGCCTCATAGCACACGGCACATTTGGAAGACGCCTTTAACACCCTGAGGGAGTACAAGATGAAGTTGAATCCTTCCAAGTGCACGTTTGGAGTATCCTGTGGAAAATTCCTGGGGTACATGGTCACCCAAAGGGGAATCGAAGCCATTACAGAGCGGATCAAAGCCATCCTGCAGTTGGAGTATCCACAGAAACCGAAAGACGTGCAGCGGTTAACTGGAAGAATTGCCGCCCTGAATAGGTTCATCTCAAGGTCCTCAGACAGGTGCCATTTATTCTATGATATCCTGAGGAAGGCTCAAAGATTTGACTGGACGGAGGAGCATGAGAAAGCATTCAAGGAGCTAAAGCACTACTTGAGTACTCCACCACTCCTGTCAAAGCCGGAACCTGGAGAGCCGCTCTTTCTATACCTATCAGTGACTGAGGTGGCGGTCAGTGCAGTGTTGGTGAGGGAACCTGAAGAAGCGCAACATCCCGTCTACTATGTCAGTAAGTCTCTGCTTCCCGCAGAGACCAGGTACACGTCCCTTGAAAAACTTGTACTTGCGCTCGTTACGGCATCATATAAACTGCGTCCTTATTTTGAATCACATATTATATCTGTAATAACAAACTACCCACTGAAAACTATTATGAGAAAACCCAAGTTGTCAGGTAGGATGGCAAAATGGTCCATGCACTTGAGTGGCTTCGATTTGAAGTTTGTCTCCAGAACAACAATCAAGTCCCAAGCGTTAGCAGATTTCATATCCGACTTCAGCCCGACGCTGCAGACACAAGCAGAGAAAGACATCATTCTCTTGGAAGAAGACAAGGGCGAGCAGGTGTGGAGGCTTAACGTAGATGGAGCCTCAAGCATGAGAGGATCTGGAGCGGGATTGGTGCTCAAGTCACCTCAGGGGGACCTCATAGTCCAAGCAGTACGATGCGAGTTCCGAACAACGAACAATGAAGCAGAATATGAAGTCTTAATCTTGGGTCTCCAGCTGGCCCTAGATCTTAAAATCAAGCGGCTGGAGGCGTATGGTGACTCCCAGCTGATAGTCAACCATATGAACGGCTCATACGCAGCAAAGGATTCCAAGATGATGGCTTACCTTGAGGTGGCAAAAGGTCTCTCCCTAAGGCTTACAGAATTCTCAATCAGCCAAGTTCCAAGGGATCAAAACGTGGAAGCAGACGCCTTAGCAACTCTGGGGGCAACCTTCAAACCTGGAGAAGTATCCACCATACCCATAGTCCATGTGCTGGAGCCAGCAATATGGAGAGGCGCACAGGAACGGGGAACACCAGAAATGGGATTCACCAGATCAGGGACTGCAATGGTTTCAAGAAGCGAGGATCTGCAGCACCACAACAGAACATGAGGAAATCTCCGACTGGAGGAAACCATACAAGGATTGGTTGCAAAATGATATTCTGCCGGCAGACAAAAGAGAAGCCCGAAGTTTCCAAATGAAAGCATCCAGGTATACCCTCATTGATGGCGTGGTATTCAAAAGATCGACCGCCGGACCATACCTAAGGTGCCTAAGCCAGGAGGAAGCAGAAATGGTAATGCATGATCTCCACAGCGGAGAGTGTGGAAATCATGCAGGGGGCAAGAGTCTATCCAACAAAGCACTTCGCCAAGGCTACTATTGGCCAACAATGCGCAGGGACGCCAGAGAGTATGTTAAAAAATGCGACGCCTGCCAAAGACACGCACCGGTCAATCACCAGCCAACAGAACCGTTACATCCAATAATCTCTCCTTGGCCCTTCATGAAGTGGGGAATGGATATTGTGGGCAAACTGCCAAGAGCACCAGGAAATAAAGTCTTTATGCTTGCAATGATTGACTACTTCTCCAAGTGGATAGAAGCAAAAGCGTTCCCTCAGGTGACTGAGAAGCAGGTTATATCCTTTATTAAACGTAACATTATCTGCAGGTTTGGTGTTCCCTCAGAGATCGTCTGCGACAACGGGTCCCAGTTTATTGGCAACAAAATGGAGGCCTATTGCGCCAGGTGGAATATCGCTCTAAACAAGTCTACTCCCAGAAATCCTCAATCCAATGGCCAGGCGGAATCTAGCAACAAAATTGTGATGGATAATCTGAAGAGGAGGCTGGAGGAAGCAGCGGGCAGATGGGCAGAGGAGCTCCCCTTGGTGCTGTGGTCCGACAGAACCACACCTAAGGTGGCTACAGGACAGACGCCTTTTAGCTTGGTCTTTGGTGCTAAGGCGGTCATCCCTGCAGAGGTGAGGGTACTCACTCACATATATGGCTGCATAACAGAAGAAAGAAATCAGGTTGAAATGGCAAACAGCTTAGACACCATAGATGAACTCAGAACTGATGCCCAGATCAGAATGGCCTCTTACAGGCAGACAGTCGCCAGAAGCTACAACAAGAATGTCAAAGTCAGAGTCCTGCAGGAAGGAGATCTGGTCCTCAGAAGAGTATTCCAGAACACCAGAAATCAGCATGCGGGGAAATTCGCCTACACTTGGGAGGGACCCTACCAAGTGGAGAAGATAGTTGGAAACGGAGCATACCAACTTATGACCATGGAAGGAGAAATCATCCAAAAACCTTGGAACATAGTGCATTTGAAAAAGTACTTCTTCTGAGTAAAAATCACCAGGAGCATAGGCCACTGTCGCCAGAAATAAGGCATTCAATCCGCCAGATGCACCTCCACCAGAGCTCAGATAATCACATCTTCTGTCTTTTTAACTCTACTTTACCCTTCAAAATGTTCTTTTGGTTGGAAAATTTTTGACATTTGAGATAGAATTTGATTTTTCACATTTCCAAAATTTAAGACTTAGCTCATTTTCATATGCCTCAAAATTTAATCAGATTTTCACATAGCCTAAAAACTTAACCCATTTTCTTTTATCTCAAAATTTCGAAACCCCTTTCATATGTTTTCAAAACCTAATTTTTTCACATTCTTTGAGTTTCCTGTCACATGTTTCTATTTATTCCTTTTTACGCACCTACAAAATTGATTTTTCCCTTCACACATTTTGAAGGTGTAATTCTTTCCCACCAATACTTCCAAACATGACAGGTTTTTCGTCTTTTATCAATTACCTTTTCAACTAATATGGGCAATTGATCTGGTGGAGTGTATAATTCCTACAGAGGGCGTGCGTCTTGGGCTGAGTGCTTACAACCAGGACATTACAAGTCTCCTGCGCCACTCAGCACCCACGCAAAGCGTGGCACCTCCGACTGAGTGGGTAAACAAGTTCAAAACACTCTGCTCCCTTGAGCAGAGGTAAAATTCGGGTATTATGCTCCCCTGAGCAGAAAAAAATCCAAAACAGATCAAATTTTTTAACAAAGTATTTTTTGCCACACAGGGCCAAAAACAACAGAAGTAATAGGCTTAACCGCCTAGATATTGTCCCCTTCAGGAGGAAGGCTGGCAAGAGGCACCACCACAGCAATCTCAGCACTTGCGTCCACCGGCCCAGGTACCTCCTGTACTGCTGGAGGAGAAGAAACCGACTCACCAACCGCCTCCTCCTCAGCATCGGCGAGCATCTCCAGATTGAAGCCATTAGGGAACTCCACCTCCATCCTCTTCTCCAAGGCGGCCAAGTCCCAGTTCACATGCTTCCCCTCGGAGTAATCACTGACCATCTGGATTTCAGTGCTGAGAGCCGACCAGCTGAGGGCTCCCTCCATCTGCTCCTGTAAGCCAACCACCTTCTCCTGAAGCTCAGAATTGACCTTCTGAGCCTGGGCAAGCTCGACCTTCGCCTCCTCCTCAGCAACTTTGTGTCCCCTCTCCTCGACCAGCAGTCCTTGAGCCTGAGCCAACTCCACCTTCAACCTGGCAGCCTCCTCCTTGGCCTGATTGGCCTCCTCTTTGGCCTGATTATCCTCTTCCAGCAGACGAGCATTGTCTGACTGAAGTCGGCCTCCCAAGTCCCTAAGGTGAGATATGCCAGCTTTCAAGAAGATACCCATCTGGAGAGTCTGATCGACACCGCAGTGGTCAGTAATGCAATCTAAAGTTGAAACTAACTCAAAGACGGGAAAATAGAATCACCTCAAAGGCGTGAGCGGTGACATGAGCTATCGTCTCGATAAGGGGCTCTCTAGCCATCACGGCCTCAGAGCCAGGGAAGAGAAACTGATCCAGGAGAGATAGGTCCGATAAATTTCTGATGGTCCCAAAATCCCTAGGAAAAGTCATCACAACATCATCAGGACTACGCTCAGCGGAATGTGGAATGGAGGGCTGAGGGAAGTCAGGCACATGAATCACGGGTGTCCCCTCTGCAGAATCAACCCGTGCTGGAGGAGAGAGACTGCGCTTCCTCTTTGAGCTGGTAGAAGGAGCTGGAGAAGTGCCAGAGCCCCTCCTCGAAGATGAGCAAGTAGCTATGCTCTTCCTTTTGGCTCTGACTCGGTTCAAAGTCATAGGAACTTTTGAGTTGCCTAATAGAAGCAGAGATACAGGATAAGTCACAAAGGAAAAAGAAGAGAAAATAAAGCACAAACCCACTCAGCTAAATATCCCTCACCAGAAGACATGAAGTCAGCAAAGGGAGGACAAGTGCCGTTACAAGAAGGGACGAAAAGGTTATTGAAAACAAGCTGCTCAGGACTGAGGGTGGAGAGTTGAGGGGCTAAGGCGAGAATGGACGTCACCTTCTTAGGCTGCTGCAAACCTGCAACATGGAGTCAGTAAGAGTCGTAAGTGTACAAATAAGTCTAAGGATTGGGGGCATAACAAGTACCTGTGGTGTCCCTCCACTCAGAAAATAGATAATCATGAGGAAGAGGGGAGAGGGAATCAGCCTTCACAAAAATGAAATCTTTGAACCACTCAGCGTCAGGAGGATTGGCTGGAAAAGTTATGCTGGGAAAGCTTTTATCTTTCACCCGCATTGTCACTTGACCACGCCCCAAGGGCCTCACCTGGAATATGCTGCAGACATCGCCTAAGGAGAAACTCCTCCGATGGCGACAGTTTAAGACGCAGAAGGACAGCAGTACCCGCCATGTATGGGGGGCCAGTTGACAAGGGGCAAATATATAGTAGGTCAGAAGTTCTTGAACAATTGAAGGGAAGGGGAAGCACAAGCCCAGGAGGAATGGGTAAGCATACATGCAGACCCACCCAGGTCGGATGAAGTCCGCCCGTTGCCCCGGAGAAGGGATATGGATTTCTACCCCCTCGCCAAAACCAAAGATCTCTCTAACAAGAGGGAGGTCACCCTTCAAAAAGTTGGAGTCGCAAGAGTGTGTAACACCCAGAACAGAAGAGGGAGTAAACGCCGTCAGCAATGAAGGCGAAGAAAGAGAAGAAGGAAGAGGGGATTTGTGGCGGTTCAACTTGGGAGCCATGAAAAAAAAACGAAAGAAATGAACAAGGAGAGAAGAAAATCACCTGATCAAGCAAGACGACTGCAGTGTACGGCGAGAATCAGGAAGACGGAATTGGCTTGAGTTTTGAAAAGGGTTCTGATTTTAGAGAGAGATAGAGGGAGCAGAAGTAAGTAAGAGAGGGAGGTAGAAAGTAAGTATTGAAGAAGAGGTGGTATGGGGAAACGCGAGCAATAATGAGGGGAAGAGAAGAGTCATTTATGGAAACAAGAGAAGTAGATTGAGGGACAAACACTACAAAGAAAAATCGTCATTAGAATTATGTGCAACAAACACAAACGAAAATTCCCGCATAAGATGAACTTAGTCGGAAATTTGGGGGCATTTGTTTGGGATAAATTCCGCACCCTCAAGAAATGACGTGGAATACTTACGGTCAAAAAGTCAAAAGATCATACACGAAGAAACTACGAAATAATATCCGAAAGTCAAAAGTCGAAGTCGTAAAAGTCGGAAACCCGATACAAGAGAAAGCCAGCAAAGAGAATAAGGCCCGGTGTTGATGTTGGGCCAACTAGCAGCCGAGTCCAGAAGTGGGCCGAAGATAGCCCAGGATTAAAAGAAACCCTACCCCAAGCAAAGGGCTGGGTCAAATAACAACTCCCTAGATTCTGGGACAGTTCCACCAGAGGAGGAGAGAAATCAGGAGAAAAGGAAGGGAGAAGTTATAGACAACGGCTAAGGGGAGGAAGGATAGATATAAGGGCAACAACAACAACACGGGGATCATCCAACTCATCTTCAGCATAGTTCAACTGCATACCACAGAGCATACTAGCAAAACTTAGCCTCCGATAATCCAAAGTCGACATTTGTATTCTTTATTCTTTCATTTCATTCATAGTTGATACTTTGGCGGGATTCCGACTCCCCCCGCGGTTTTTCCCACATTGGGTTTCCGCGTCACCAATTCTTGTGTCTCTTCGCTTTCTTTCCGTATTTTTGCATTCGTAGATTCAATTCGTCTATTAATTCATAGGAGTTAGTCCGATCGCTTTAACCCACAACTCGAATCTAAACCCGGTAAATTTTTACCAAAACAAATGGCAATGCAAATGCAATCTCTTAGCTACCCCATCAGTTGGTAGCTTTGCTCATGGCTCTAGGTCATCGTCGTCATCTAAGCTCACTTGTTCGTTCGGCCTCGTGCCTCGGATTGGACGACAATCCGGGTTTCAAGTCAAGTGTTTGGCCGAGGAGAGTGATCAGTCGAAGACATCATTGTCTTCACCCGAACCCACTCCAACTCCTAAACCTCTACCAAAGGTATTAATAATTTGAAGTTTTAACTTAATTCAGCTGCCAATTTATTTGCGACTAAAATATATATTCGATCACCCCTTTTAAAAAAGGCGACCAACCGTTGCAATTTTGGACGACCAATGTCGGTTTTTATCTGCTTTTCTCGACTGAAGTCAGTCTCTAGTTATGGACAGTTGTCCGTCTCGATCTCCAATTCTTGTAGTGAGAGTAACAATGCAAACTTATTATGTTTTGTGCACTGATAATATATAAGCATGCAGGTGAGCACAAAACTGGGAGACATATTGGCCTTCAACGGGCCAGCACCGGAGAGAATCAACGGAAGGCTAGCCATGATTGGGTTCGTGGCGGCAGTAGCCGTGGAGCTGTCAAGCGGCACAGATCTATTGGATCAGATATCCAGCGGTAGTGGAGGACAATGGTTCATCGTAACCAGCATTCTGCTGTCAGCTGCATCACTTGTTCCGCTGCTTAAAGGGAAGCGTGCGGAGGCGAAGACAAATGGGTTGATGAACTCCAATGCCGAGATGTTGAACGGCCGGTTCGCTATGTTGGGTCTCATTGCATTGGCTCTCACTGAGTTTGTTAAAGGCGGAGCTCTTATCTAATGGAATCCCCTAGTGTACATATTTTTGGTTATATTTTGATGTATATCAAACATTGTAGGGCTTTAGGTAATCAACAACTAAGGATATTTGTATTCATCATCGTCAAATTTGCTTGCAATACTAATCTACTATCTCTCCGTCAATTTTTTTTTTGCCGTCCGGAAAGAAAATTAAGCATAGTAGATTAGTAGGCCCAAGCCGCTACTCGGTGGGAATAACAATTGAGTTTCCTAGTAATAAAACTAAAACAATGACAATAAAAGTAAGTAAAACATAAGAGAGACAATCCGAGTGTTTTTGCCCATTTTACGGCAGCGTAGGTAGATTCCCAAAGCTTCTGCCTGTAATGCCGTATCCGCCCAAATTTTCATCCTTTAGAGAAAATGATGTTTCCCGATTGTCATAAACCACAAAACCGTAGGCACCACTACAATCATTGTGCCAATTGGCATCTGTTTTCATACGAAAAGGAGAACACATCATCGTGTTGTCAACGATGAAGATAGGATTGCTGTCTTGGGCCGGGGCACGAAAGGTTAACAGTACTCTGGTGAAGTTGACTTAGACAATCGAGGTTCTAAGTCGCGAATACAGATCATGACGTTTGTTTTGGTAAAAATTTATCGGGTCTACGATTTCGGTTGCGGGTTAAAGTGATCGGTATATCGCTTACAGGTTGAGGGAATAAGGTTGGACCTAACGAGTGAAGAACAACGAAAGAAGGTAAATGAGACGCAAGGTTTGGTGACGCGGAAACCCAATGTGGGAAAAACCGCGAGGGGAGTCGGAATCCCGCCAAGATTCTACTCTGGACGAGAAATAACGAAGAAAGGAATACAAATATGAATGTTTCGGACTACGATTGACTGTACGTAAAATATTTGCTTGAGTTTGAAGTGTGTTGAGGATTAGTTGGATGCCTTCCTCCTTCCTTCCATATGTATGCTGCTATCTCCTTGGAGCCGCTGCTCCTAACTTCCTCCTGATCTCCTTCCTGGTCCGCAGGAGGGTTTCTCCAAATGTAGGGGTTTCCTTCTTGACCATTTCTCCTCTGCCTCCAGGGTTGAAGTTGCTGATACTGGGTCACGCTTTCTTGGGCTTACTTATTCGTCCGACCCATCCCCTTACTTGCCTTGCATTCTTGACTAGTCCATCGTGGTATATGGTTCCGGGTTTTAGTTGACTTGTTAACTCTCGGTTGTACCGATTTTCGACTTTCTTAGTTTCTGACCTTTGACTTTCGAGTATCGTCCTTTGACTTTTCATCTTCGATCCTTTGACTCTTGGACTTTGACCTTCCACTCGTAGGATGCCACGTCATATTCTGAGGATGCGGATTTTATCCCGAACAAATGCCCCCAAATTTTTGACTAAGCCCATATTAGGCGGGAATTTCTGTTTCTTTCTGTTGTAGGCGACTCTGGCGACGATCGACTTTTGGAGTGTTTGCTTTTTAGTCTAATTCTTTCACCTTCCCAATTAAAGTTTTACTTCTTCCCCCTCATAATTGCTCACTCTTCCCAATTACCGTACTCCTCCCCCTACCCTAATTACTCTTTCCCTATCTATTTCCCTCATAACTTTTCAAACCTCCTTCAAAATTCAAAAAGGAACCCCCAAAGTCTTCATTTTTCATCGTTTGCCGTTGCTTTGGTGCCGCGTTTTCCTTCTTCTCCACTCCGATTTTTCAGGTGATTCCCCTTTCTTTACTTCGTAGTTTTCATCCTCCTCATGGCTTCTATTCACGATTCATTACACTCTTGTGATTCCTGCTATGTCGATGAGGATCTTCCCGTCATTAGGGAGTTTTTCAGTTTTAGTGAGGAAGTGGTGCTTCGCATTCCTCTTCTAGGCCAAAGGGCAGACTCCCACCGACCGGGTGGGTCTGCATGTACTCGTATCCCTTCTACTTAGGCTTGAGGTTCCCCTTCCCTCTACTGGTTCAAGAGTTCTTAATCCTCAATAAGCGCTCCCTCTGTCAACTGGCACCGCATGTGTGGCGGGTCCTGTTGTCCTTATGCGCCTTGAACCACCGCTACCAGAGGGACTTTACCTTGGGTGACATAGGCTCCTTGTTCCAGGTAAGGTCCCTGGGGTATGGTCAGGTGACGATGCGTGTGAAGAATAAAATGAGCCCGACATCTTTTTTCCGGCCAACCTTGTGGATGCTCACTGGTTCAGATACTTCATTTTCGTGAAGGCTGATTCTATTCCCCCCTTTGCCCACGACTATCACTTCTCTGAGTGGGGGCCTACTAAAGGTATTTATCATGCTTTTCGATTTTATGTTTTCTTGCGCACTTACTATTCTTACTGACTCTGTGTTGCAGCTTTGAAGCAACCTACCTATATCGCAACAGACCCTGATCTCATGACACGGCTTTCCAGCTTGAGTCCCGAACAGCGCTCCTTCAGCAACCTGTTGTGCTTCTTGGAGGACGGTTCCTGCCCCTTTCTTGCACGGGAAGAAGGATCCTCTGCAGCGATGTCTTCAGGTGGGGCGTGCTTCGTTAAGTTGGTTGAGATTTACCGATTTTTCTTTGGTGTAGGACTTACTTTTGTGTTTGTTTATTTTTAGGAAATCCAAGGCCTCCTTTGACTTTAGAGCGGATCAGGGCATCCAGAAGAAAGAGTGTGGCTACCCATTCATCATCCTGGGGGCGATCTGGTTTCTCTCTTTCTCCATCTGCTGGCTCTAAGAGAAAGCGCAGTTTGTCTCCTCCTTCGAGGTTGACCCAGCAGGGGGAATCCCCTGTGGTGAATCTAACTGAGCCTTCTTCTAATTTTGCCCCCCATTCTTCAGAGAGCGCGCCTCCCGAATTGGTGCTCACGTTCCCTGGTGATTTTGGTGTCATCAAGTCCCTGACAGACCCGTCTCCTATGGATCAACTCCTCTTTCCAGGCTCCAAGGCCATGCTGGCGAAAGATCCTTCTATTGAGGTGGCTGCTCATGTTGCTGCGCATGCCTTTGAGGTAACTTCACTTTCTTAATTCGTGGATTTTCCAGATTCCAAATATGTTACTGATTGCTTGTGATATTGATCAGACCCTGCAAATGGCTCTGTTCCTTCGGGGTGGTGTATCCCAGCTGAGGGAGATGGGATGCAATCTTCATGCTGAGAGGGATAGACTGCAGGGTGAGGCTGATAAGGCTAAGGGGGAAGCTTCAAAGCTGATTGAGGAGCTGAGCCAGGTCAAGGAGCTGCTGACTGAGGAAAAGAAGCGCAACGTAGGCATGGCGGAGGTGAGGACGAGGTGGTGGAGGAGTCAGTTGCTTCCCCTCCCGCTGATCAGGGAATCCTCAACCAGGTGGATGCTGGCGCTGATGACCCTGTTGTTGTGGAGCCTCTTGCTACTCTGCTCCCAGAGGGAGATGATGTCTAGGCTGTTAGGCCTTTTTCCTTTGAATCTGCTACCCTGTGAGGCATAAAAATATTTTGTTAATTTTCAAACCTTGTTTCTGGATTATGTTTATCTATGTCCAAGGAGGCAAAGTGTTTGAATGCTCTGCTTGACTGTTAATCGTACTTGATTAAATGTTTTGCGATACTTCTATGTTTAACTGTTGATCATATTTGTTTGTTGTAGTTTTGTTTCACTACCTTCTATTGTATGCATGCCTTATGTTTTGTATGGTCGACCTTTGATATGGTGGTGGCCTGGGATTTAGTTCGCCCACTCAGTCGGAGGTGTCACGCTTTGCGTGGGTGCTAAGTGGCGCAGGAGACTGTAATGTCCCGGTTCTAGGCACTTAGTCACAAGACGCACGCCTTATGTAGAAATATACACTCCACCAGATTAGTTACGAGCTTTAGTTGAAAAAAAAACTGATGATGTTTGCAATATTTGAGGACATACGCGGAAGAAAATCAAATTTCGAAAACATATGAAAAAGGGAAATCAAACATTGATGTAAAAAGAAAATCGAACTTTGGTGCAAAACAAAATCAAATTTTAATGACACAAAAGGAGAGAGTCAAACTCTAAAGGCATACTCGAAAATAAATCTTGCGAAAAGAAAGCAAAACAGGCAGAAGGACAAAAGGAAAGTTTAAATATATGTTTGCAAGGTTTGATAAGATTAAACCTGGATTCTAGTGGAGGTGCATCTGGCAGAATAGATGCCATGTTTCTGGCGGCAGTGGCCCATGTTTCTGGCGATGCTGGCCCATTTAAAAGAAATATTTCTTCAAGTGTATGATGTTCCATGGTTTTTGGATGATTTTCCCCTCCATGGTCATAAGTCGGTAGGCTCCATTCCCAACCACCTTGTCTACTTGGTAGGGTCCTTCCCAGTTGTAGGCAAACTTTCCTGCCTGCTGATTTCTGGTGTTCTGGAAGACTTTTCTGAGAACTAGGTCTCTTTCTTGCAGGACTTATATTTTGACATTCTTGTTGTAGCTTCTGGCGACTGTTTGCCTGTAGGAGGCCATCCTGATCTGGGCATCAGTTCTGAGTTCATCTATGGTGTTCAAGTTGTTTGCCATTTCCACCTGGTTCCTTTCCTCTGTTATGCAACCGTATCTGTGGGTAGGCACTCTTACTTCTGAAGGAATGACCGCCTCAGCACCAAAGACCAAGCTTAAGGGCGGCTGTTCTGTAGCCACCTTGGGTGTGGTTCTGTCAGACCATAACACCAAGGAGAGTTCTTCTGCCCATCTGCCCCCTGCTTCCTTCAGTCTCCTTTTCAGGTTGTCTATCACAATTTTGTTGCTAGACTCTGCCTGTCCATTAGACTGAGGATTTCTGGAGGTAGACTTGCTTAGTGTGATATTCCACCTGGCGCAGTAGGCCTCCATCTTGTTGCCAATAAACTAGGATCCGTTGTCACAGATGATTTCTGAAGGAATACCAAACCTGCAGATAATGTTACGTTTAATGAAGGATATAACCTGCTTCTCAGTCACCTGTGAGAATGCTTCTGCCTCTATCCATTTGGAGAAGTAATTTGTTATGGCCAACATAAAGACTTTGTTTCCTGAGGCTCTTGGTAACTTGCCGACAATATTCATCCCCCACTTCATGAAGGGCCAAGGAGAAATTACTAAATGCAATGGCTCTGCTGGCTGGCGGTTGACTGGTGCATGCCTCTGGCAGGCGTCGCATTTCTTGACATATTCCACGACATCTTTATGCATTGTTGGCCAGTAGTAGCCCTGGCGGAATGCCTTGTTGGATAGACTCCTGCCCTCTGCATGATTTCCACATTCCCCATTGTGGAGGTCATGAATAATAGCTTCTGCTTCCTCCTGACTTAGGCACCTCAAATATGGTCCAGCAGTCGATCTTTTGAATAGGATACCATCAATGAGGGTGTACTTAGATGCCTTCATTTTAAAACTCCTGATTTCCTTTTTGTCTACTGGCAGGGTGTCGTCCTGTAACCACTCCTGGTAGGGCTTTCTCCAATCTGAGATTTCCCTATGTCCTGTCGTGGTGCTGCATATTCCTGCTTCTTGTAGCCACTGCAGCCCCTGGTTTGATGGATCTCTTCCTTCTCTGGATACCTTGTGCTCCTGCGCATCCTTTCGAACTGCTGGCTCCAGGACGTGGACAATGGGTATGGAGGAGACTACTCCAGGCTTGAATGTTGCCCCCAGGGTGGCTAGAGCGTCCGCTTCTTCATTCTGGTCCCTCACAATTTGGCTGACTGAAAAGGCTTCAAATCTGAGAGATAAATCTCTAGCCACCTCAAGGTAGGCTAACATTTTGGAATCCTTCGCTGCATACGAACCATTCATGTGATTCACTATTAGTTGGGAGTCGTTGTACGCTTCCAGGCGCTTGATTTTGAGATCTAAGGCCAGCTGGAGGCCTAAGATCAGGGCTTCATACTCTACCTCATTGTTTGTTGTCCGGAATTCACACTGTATTGCCTGGACTATGAGATCCCCCTGAGGTGACTTGAGAACTAGCCCTACTCCAGATCCTCTCATGTTGGAGGCACCATCTACATTTAGCTTCCACACCTGCTCGCCCTTGTTCTCCTCCAGGATGAGGATGTCCTTTTCTGCCTGGGACTGCAGTGCTGGGCTGAAGTCGGATAGGAAGTCTGCCAGCACTTGGGATTTAATGGTTGTTCTGGGGACGAACTTCAGGTCGAAGCCACTCAGGTGCATGGACCACTTGGCCATTCTTCCTGACAACTCAGGTTTTCTCATAATAGTTTTTAGTGGGTAATTCGTTATTACAGAAATAGCATGTGACTCAAAATAAGGTCGCAGTTTATAGGAAGCTGTAACAAGTGCTAGTACGAGTTTTTCGAGAGAGGTGTACCTGGTCTCTGCAGGAAGCAGAGACTTACTGACATAATATACTGGGTATTGTGCTCCTTCATGCTCTCGCACCTACACTGCGCTGACTGCTACTTCGGTCACTGACAAATACAAGAAGAGCAGTTCTCTAGGCTCTGGCTTTGACAGAAGTGGTGGAGTACTTAGGTAATGCTTCAACTCGTTGAACGCCTTCTCGTGCTCCTCTGTCCAGTCAAACCTTTGAGCCCTCTTCAGTATATCATAGAACAAAGGACATCTATCTGAGGACCCGGATATGAATCTGTTTAGAGCAGCAATTCTCCTAGTCAATTGTTGCACGTCTTTTGGTTTCTGCGGGGATTCCAGCTGGAGGATGGCTTTGATCTGCTCTGTGCTGGCTTTGATTCCTCTCTGGGTGACCATTTACCCCAGAAACTTCCCGCATGATACTCCAAACGTGCATTTCGAAGGATTTAGCTTCATCTTGTATTCCCTCAAATTGTTGAAAGTGTCCTCTAAGTGCGTCGTGTGTTGCGAAGCTTGCTTTGATTTGACGACCATGTCGTCAATGTATACTTCCATCGTGTCACCAATTTGCCTCTTGAACATCATGTTGACTAGTCTCTGGTAGGTGGATCCTGCATTCTTCAAACCAAACAGCATAACATTGTAACAATAGATACCTCTCTCAGACCTGAATGTTGTTTTCTCCTGATCTGCTGGGTGCATCTTGATCTGGTTGTACCCACTTCATGCATCAAGGAAAGTTAGCATCTCATGACCTGCTGTAGCATCTACCATGGCATCTATGTGTGGCAGGGGGAATGGATCTTTCGGGCATGCTTTGTTTAAGTCAGTAAAATCGACGCATACCCTCCACTTGTAATTCTTCTTTGGGACCACCCCCACGTTAGACAGCCACTCTGGGTACTTCACCTCTCTGATTTTTCCAGCAGCCAGCAGATTGTCCACCTCCTTATTTATGACCTGATTTCTCTCTAGAGCAAACTTCCTTCTTTTCTGCTGGACTGGTTTATAGTTGGGATCCACACTTAGCCTGTGAGTTATGATGCTCGGGTCTATACCTACCATATCATCATGCGACCAAGCAAAACAATCCATGTTAGTTTTTAATAATTCAATGAGGTTTTGGCGGATACTACCTGTACATTCTGACCCGATTAACACTTTTCGTTCCGGATGTAGCTTATCCAAGTTGACTTCATCTACCTCCGCCTAGGGTGGTTCGACGACGTACTCCTGTAGAGGCAGGTGAAGGCTCTGTAATTGCTATGCTGGGGGACTCGCCGTCTTTTTGAGAGATATCATGTAGCAGTCCTTGGCCTCTCCCTGGTCTCCACTGATCTTCTGCACTCCCCAGGGTGTAGGGAACTTTAGGCACTGGGGGTAGGTGGAGGTGATCGCCTTCATTTCATGGATCCAAGGCCTCCCCAGGATTACGTTGTAGGTGGAGGGTCCATCAATGACCAGATATCGCACCTGCTTGTTCACTCCTCATGCGTAGGTGAGAATGGTGATCTCTCTCAGGGAATACTTGGTTTCTCCGCTAAAGCCTATTAAGGGGACTGCCTTCTTGCTTAAGTCTTTCTCGCTAAACCCCATGTTTTGGAGGGTTTCCAACATGATGAGATTAACCGAACTCCCGGTATCCACCAATATCTTCCTTACGGTGCAATTTCCTACGGAGAGTGTGATGATCAAGGCGTCGTGGTGGGATTCTAGAGAGGATTCCGCGTCATTTTTATCGAAAGTGACGGTTGGGAGATCTTTGCAACTAATTCTGCAGGAGTGCTCTGGTCTGCCTCCTCTGGCCTGAGAAGCATATCTTTTGGCCGCTGAGTAAGTCAACCCACATAATTGATCCTCCTGTGATCACATTGACAATTCTGGTGCATATTGGGGGTGGAGAAGGCAACACTTGATCTGTTGCGTTTATTCTACTGGAGTTTCTGGGCACGGGGTGATCCAGGTTTCCCTGATCGTACTGGAACTTCACCTCCCTTCTGAGCAGGACACACTCATCGGTGTTATGCCCAATGTCATCATGGAACTCGCACCTCTTGCTGGTATCCCTTTGATCGTTAGCATACTCTTGTCTCCTGGGCCACCTGACTCTGCGCCCCAACTCCTTCAGGGCTTTGAGTACGCCAGCAAGGTTGGTGGAGAATCCGTATTCACTTAATTTAGGTGGCAGCTCTTGGTTGTCCGTCCAGTCTTTCTCTTCAGAGACCTTGTTCACATTTCTGGTGTAGGGTTTCGACCTCTCACCCTTATTTTCTACTGGCGCCTTTCTGGAGACGTGCTCAGAACCATACGCAGCCCTTCTGGGGCCTGAATCTTCTTCCAGCCTGATGGCTGCCATCGCCTTGGTCTGCACATCCTCAAACGTGGCACACGGGTACTTTGTGAGATCTTTATAGAGGTCTGAGTCCTGGTGGAGCCCTTGGCGGAAGGCTTCTATGGCAGTGGCTACGTCACATCTAGGAATGGTTACTTTCTCTTTGTTGAACCTGTTGAGGAAGTCGCGTGTGGATTCCTCGAACTTATGCACCATTCGATACAGGCCACTGGTCTGCTGGTAAATTGCTGGTTGAAGGCATTGACCAGATCAGGGAAAGAGGTGATGCTCCGGTTGGGTAGACCAACGAACCAATGGAGGGCTGCTCCTAACAGAGTGGAGCCAAACCCCTTGCACATCCAGGCCTCCTTCAGGGGCCCCGTAGCGGTCACCAACATCATCTTCTGTTTGTACTGGTTGATCTGATCTAGGGGGTCTGCAATGCCATCATAGAGCGTCATGGTTGGTGGCACAAAGCCCTTGGGTACAGCAACACAGGTCAGATCGTCGGTGAAGGGCGAATCTGCATAGCTGTCCCTCGTTGCTCTTTCTAGTGGACGCGGCATTCCTGGAATTCTGTTGATCAGGTCCCTCAGTTCATGGTACAGCTGGTCCATGGTGTTGCATGTTCCTGCAAGAGGGTTAGAAACAGGAGGAAAAAAGCTGAAAGGTGTACTCCCTGTCTGGGGTCCTCCAAGGTGTTGACTGCTTGGACGAGGAGGTGGAGGCAAAGATGCGGCGACTGTTGCGGATCCGGACTGCCATTCTGGTGCCTGCTAGAGCAGGGTTCTGGGCGGCCAGATTGCTCCAGGGTATGGGTTGTTATCAGCGGTCACCAGGTTGGCTGGGGCTCCTGGCTGCCATCCAGGTGTTTGCTGGTTGGGGGTAGGCGCTGCCCACGCTCCTCCAGAAGACTGGCTGTTGGACAAGGTGTTCATCCCTGGTGAGGTTGTCGGTTGCCATCCCGACGCCTAGTGAACAGGGGTACCTGCAAGAGACAACGAATTAGTTTCTCGATTTTCGGTGCCAAAGAGGGGATTACCTGTGATGTAAGATCTGTCGGGTGTGGGGCCATGTGTCAGATAACCTAGCCCTCGAGGCTCAATGACTAGGCTAGGTGGCGCTAGTCCTAGGTCTAGCCTAGTGACCAGTTCTTGGGGAAGTGTCCTGGGGGTCTGCCTGCTGGTGACGGGTTCTCTGCGGATGCTAGACTCTCCTTCAGGTATCAGGGGCAGAACTTCTGGTGACGATTGGACTGGTGCGACTGGAGGCTTCGGCGTTGCCAATATCTGAGCCCTGATGTCCTGGTTATCCTTCTGCAGGGTCTTCACCGCTTGGCGCGGAGCGTTGATCCCTTGGAGCACCTCCTTCAGGGGGTCTGGTGGAGTTGAGATTCCGGAAAAGTCTCCAAGTAACCCTTCATGGACCGATGCTTTAGATGAAGCGCCCTCTTTGCTGGTCTTGAAGAGGTTCGACATTTTAGGCGTATGGGGAGGTCTTGAGGTTGCCGGTGTATGCCCTGCCGCCTGACTGGTCGAGATTGCATGAGTAAGTGGCGTGAAAAGTGGACCCGCTGATCCTAGGGACGGTGCTCTTCCAGTGGGCTGAGTCGAGGCCTCCAGGCTGCGGGAAGGACTTTGACCAGATCCGGACATGGTGATATGCAAGTTGTCTTACTGTAGGGTTTGGCTATAGGAAACAATCACTTTGCCTCACGGTGGGCGCCAAATTGTTTTGGTAAAAATTTACCGGATCTACGATTTCGGTTGCGGGTTAAAGTGATCGGTATATCGCTTACAGGTTGACGGAATAAGGTTGGACCTAACGAATGAAGAACAACGAAAGAAGGTAAATGAGACGCAAGGTTTGGTGACGCGGAAACCCAATTTGGGAAAAACCGCGGGGGGAGTCAGAATCCCGCCAAGATTCTACTATGGACGAGAAATAACGAAGAAAGGAATACAAATGTGAATGTTTCAGACTACGATTGACTGTACGTAAAATATTTGCTTGAGTTTGAAGTGTGTTGAGGATTAGTTGGATGCCTTCCTCCTTCCTTCCAGTATATGTATGCTGCTATCTCCTTGGAGCCGTTGCTTCTAACTTCCTCCTGATCTCCCTCCTGGTCTGCAGGAGGGTTTCCCCAAATGTAGGGGTTTCCTTCTTGACCATTTCTCCTCTGCCTCCAGGGTTGGAGTTGCTGATACTGGGTCACGCTTTCTTGGGCTTACTTATTCGTCCGGCCCATCTCCTTACTTGCCTTGCATTCTTGACTGGTCCATCGTGGTATATGGTTCCGGGTTTTAGTTGACTTGTTAACTCTCGGTTGTACCGATTTCCGACTTTCTTAGTTTCTGACCTTTGACTTTCGAGTATCATCCTTTGACTTTTCATCTCTGATCCTTTGACTCTTGGACTTTGACCTTCCACTCGTAGGATGCCACGTCATATTCTGAGGATGCGGATTTTATCCCGAACAACGTTGATGATATTTGGTCGATTTTTTGCCATTGAAGACCACTTCATTTCAGACCCACCAAATTAACAAGTTTGATTTTGAGCTCTTCGTAATTTTCATATTTGTCAAGTAAGTTAATCCTGTTGAAGACCCATTCCTTGATTGAAATATGCTTGTCATTGTCGACTCGATCGAATATCCATCGAGCAATCAGCCCAAGCCACACCCTTGCAGTAAGTAAAGGAGTAATACCGTACCGGAACAAGTGGGACGTCGTCTCTAACCCACAACGACCCAATTTGACTGTGTCCTCAGAGACTCTGATCCTATATTCCCCCCCTCCCCCCAAGATTCTTCCAACGCAACCCGATTTGACAAATAAGGCTGGTTTTGATAGGAGGAATGCTACTGCAACTACTACACTGCTGAATGCTAATGCTACTGTTGTTAATGCTGCAAATGACAATACTGCAAATGTCAATGCTACTGTTGTTAATGCTGCAATTGTCAATGCTAAGTCTGCCGCTGCAAAGGATCAAAGAAAAGGGCATGACATCACAAGCAATGACGTCACTATCAAAAAGGGAGGCACATGATCAAAGAGGACAGCTAGATCTTATCTTTTGTCTTTTGTAACTCTAGTAGCCTATTTAAGGATCATTCAGTATCTCTAGTATGCTATGCGAATTTTTATGATTTACTCTGATGTATGTTCAGCTTCTTAGAACCTAGGTGATATCAATTCACTACAGTTCTACCTTAGCAACCTATCTTCATTAATCAATTAAGAACAGTTGCATATCCAAATTTCATCCTTTTCCATTAATTGTTATCAATTTGGTATCAGAGCACACTATCCTCACGACCTGTGGCTCAAATCGCTCATCATTAGAAAAAATAACCGACTATACAACCCCTTCTTTTACATCTCTAGCACTCGCCAACCCAAGAGAGTCACTAAACCTAGGAGTGCTAGACGTAATATGGCCAATGAAGAGATCAGAACTGAGATGGAGCAACTCAAAACCCAGATGGAGACTATTACTGCAAGTTTGGCGGCCCTGGCAAATCAAGGTGGTGGTGGTAACAATGTTTTAAATCCTTTTAATAATCTCCTTAGATCTCCCACTATTAAGTTTCTTGTATTTAACGGTGAAGAGATAGAGAGTTGGCTGTTTAAATGTGAACAATTTTTTTCCGTGACTGAGATTGATGATGTTAAGAAAATAACTTATATCTCTATGCATTTAGAGGCCAAGGCCTTAGCTTGGCATCAAGCCTATGTTAAGAACAGGACCTCTACTTTACCTTTGGGGTGGGAAGAGTATAAGTTAGCCGTGAATGCTAGGTTTGGCAATAATGATGAGGACCCTATGGCAGATCTTTTAGACCTTAAACAAACACAATCAGTTCAGGATTACCATGACAGGTTTGATGCACTCATTAGCAAACTGCACCTTCTACCAACATATGCTCTTAGCTGTTTCCTCAATGGTCTAGATGATAAGATTGCAGTCATGGTGAAAATGCTTAAACCAAAAAATATCTCAGATGCCTATGGTTTGGCAAAACTTCAGGAGACAGCCCTTCAACTCACTACAAAAACCCATACCAAATCTACTTTTTCTTCACCATCCACCTCAAAATTTTCAACATCTCAACTGAAAAATAGCCCAAATTCTATCCCACAAAAATTAAGACCATTTACAACACCACCCTCAAGCTATAGATCTGCTGATTCTGAAATACAAGAAAAGAGAGCCAAAGGATTGTGCTTTTACTGTGATGAGAAATACACTCCTGCTCACATATGTAAAAACAGAAAGAGGCAATTGTTTCTTATAGAAAATGAGGAGATAGAGGAAGAAGAACAAGAGGGAGAGGAGCTAGAAGATAAGCAAGAGCTGGCAGAAGTTGCCCTTATCTCTGCTTATGCCCTCGCTGGACAGCAACACTGTCAAACCATGAGAGTTCTAGGGCAAGTGGGAAGGAAAACTCTTAGTATTTTGATTGACAGTGGAAGTTCACACAATTTCATGGATGCTGGAGTGGCTGGCAGATTGGGATTGAAAATGGAGCCTATAACCCCTTTTCATATCTCAGTGGCCAACGGGGGGAAATTATCATGCTCTCAGATCCTAAAGCAGCTAACTTGGAGGATTAGAAACACAGATTTTACAGTTGATTTCTATGCACTCCCATTGGGCAGTTGTGACGCCGTGCTTGGTTGGGGCCAATTACTTGGGACTTCAAAACACTTACTATGAAGTTTAATTTTGAAGGGAAACATTATGTACTGAAGGGAAATCAGACCCCTATAACCCAAGTCAAAACATTGAAACATATGGAGAAAACATTGGAGGAAGGAGCACAAATAGTCATGCTACACCATATACCCGATCCTCAAGCCGAATTCTTCGCTATACAAATCTCCAAAGAAGAGGTAGTGGCAGAGGAAGTGCAGCAAATATTGGAAGATTTTGAGGATATATTCGCTGAACCCACAGATCTCCCTCCTTTCAGAAATGGTCACAACCACCAGATCAATCTCAAAAATGATGCAGAACCAGTAAACAAAAGGCCTTATAGGTACCCAATGTTACAGAAGGATACTATTGAGACTATGACACAAGAGATGCTGCAACATGGGGTCATTCAGCACAGTACTAGCCCATATGCATCCCCTGTGGTTCTGGTTAAGAAGGACGGCACATGGAGATTATGTGTGGACTATAGAGAGCTGAATAAACAGACCATTAAAGATAAGTTCCCTATTCCTTTAATTGAGGAATTATTGGATGAACTACAAGGGTCGAAATTCTTCACTAAAATCGATCTAAGGGCTGGTTTCCACCAGATAAGAATGGAGCCTAATGATGTGTACAAGACAGCATTTAGAACCCATAATGGACACTATGAATATTTGGTAATGCCATTTGGGCTCACTAATGCTCCATCCACATTTCAGAGCCTTATGAATCAGGTTTTCCAACCCTATCTCAGGAAGTATGTCTTGGTGTTCTTTGATGACATACTAATCTATAGCCCTCAGTGGAATGCTCATCTATTTCACATACAACAAGTGCTGCAGTTAATGAGGGATAATAAGTTATATGCCAAGCCTTCCAAATGCTCATTTGGGGCTACTAAATTAGAGTATTTGGGGCATATCATCTCCAGAAAAGGTGTAGCTACTAAACCTTCTAAAGTAATTGCAGTAGCCAATTGGCCTATTCCTAAAAACATCAAGCAACTCAGGGGATTTCTGGGTTTGACAGGCTACTACTGGCGGTTTATACAGGGCTATGGCCTCCTTAGTAAGCCACTCACAAGTCTACTAAAAAATAATGCCTTTGTATGGGGCACTGAAGCTCAAGGGGCCTTCGAACAACTTAAAAAAGCCATGACAACAGCCTCGGTCCTTCCTTGCCTTGCCTGATCTCAACAAACCATACATAATTGAGACTGACGCTTCTGGTGGAGGGATAGGAGCAGTACTTATGCAAGAGGGTCATCCTATTGCCTTCATTAGTAAGGCCTTATCTCCCAGACATCAAGCTTTATCGGTATACGAAAGGGAGTTGCTTGCTCTTCTTCATGCTATAAGCAAATGGGGCCAATATTTGGTCACTAAGCACTTTATTGTGAGGACGGATCATCAAAGCTTGAAGTATCTGCTCGAACAAAGAGTGAATACACCTTTACAACAGAAATGGTTGACTCGGCTGCTGGGATATGACTTCGAAATAATATACAAGAAGGGTAGAGAGAATATAGCAGCTGATGCCCTCTCTAGAATTCAGAGCTCTGAGTTGTACCACCTCTATATTAGCACCATAAGTACTGATTTGTATGCTAAACTTCAAGAGGGATGGGAAAGAGATATCCTTAATCAAAATTATACAGGATCTCACCTTAGACCTCTTATCGCATAAAAACTACAACTGGCCAGGCAATCAATTAAAGTGGAAGGGCAAATTAGTAGTGGGAAATGTCAATGATCTACAACAGCAAATTATCTCAATGATGCACAACACCTTGCAATCTGGTCACTCCGGAGTGGAACCTACTCACCAAAGAATCAAGCAAAAATTCTACTGGAAGAGTATGAGAGAACATATTAAAGAATTCATTAAGAAGTGTTCTATCTGCCAACAATGTAAGTATGATACAGCAGCCTCTCCCGGAAAATTGCAGCCCTTTTCCACACCTTCACCTGTTTGGGAAGAAATAAGTATGGACTTTATCAATGGATTACCCATATCCATGAATAGGGATTCTATCATGGTAATTGTGGATCGCCTAAGCAAAGCTGCTCACTTTGTGGCTCTGAAACATCCTTATTCCGCAACAGAAGTAGCTCAGGCTTATTTTGATAACGTCTATAAATTACATGGCATGCCAGCAAGCATAGTATCCGATAGAGATTCCATATTCCTCAGTACATTCTGGCAAGAATTGTTTGACATTCATGGAGTTTCACTTAACATGTCATCTGCATACCACCCCCAAAGTGATGGACAGACTGAGGTTCTGAATAGGTGCTTGGAGACTTATCTCAGATGCCTCTGTCATGAAACACCCTCTGGTTGGGGCAAATGGCTTCCATCTGCTGAATTTTGGTACAATACCACCTATCATAGTTCACTCAAAGCAACCCCTTATGAGGTGGTATATGGACAGCCACCACCAATTCATCTACCTTACTTCCCAGGCGATAGCAAGGTTGAGGCGGTTGACAGGACACTACAAGCTAGGGAGGAGGCGATGGATAGGATCAAGCTACATCTTGCAAGGGCTAAGAACAGAATGAAACAACAAGCAGATAAGGGAAGAAGTGAAAGAAGCTTTGAAGTTGGAGACTATGTCTATCTCAAGTTACAACCATATAGACAACAGTCTCTTGCAAGAAGACACAACCAGAAGCTATCAAGAAAGTATTATGGCCCCTATCAAATGATAAAGAGGGTCGGTCCAGTCGCTTACAAGCTAGCATTACCATCTACAGCCAAGATGCATCCCACATTTCATGTGTCACTACTCAAGAAATGCCATGAGTTACCTCCACAGCCTACAGAGTTTCCTGAGGAACAACCCTGCCCTAAATACCCAGAGCTGATTATGGAAAGAAGGTCAGTAAAAAGGGGAAGGACACAGGCTACTAAAGTACTAATCAAGTGGTCCAATGCTCCAATAGAAGATGCGACATGGGAATTTCTTTTTGATCTTCTTAAGTTATATCCAACTTTCGATCCTTGGGGTCAAGGATCATTTGAAGAGGCGGGAAATGATAGGAGGAATGCTACTGCAACTACTACACTGCTGAATGCTAATGCTACTGTTGTTAATGCTGCAAATGACAATACTGCAAATGTCAACGCTACTGTTGTTAATGCTGCAATTGTCAATGCTAAGTCTGCCGCTGCAAAGGATCAAAGAAAAGGGCATGACATCACAAGCAATGACATCACTATCAAAAAGGGAGGCACATGATCAAAGAGGACAGTTGGATCTTATCTTTTGTCTTTTGTAACTCTAGTAGCCTATTTAAGGATCATTCAGTATCTCTAGTATGCTATGCGAATTTTTATGATTTACTCTGATGTATGTTCAGCTTCTTAGAACCTAGGTGATATCAATTCACTACAGTTCTACCTTAGCAACCTATCTTCATTAATCAATTAAGAACAGTTGTATATCCAAATTTCATCCTTTTCCATTAATTGTTATCAGGGTTACTACAATATATAATGAATGTTTTTGATACCCAGTGCCCCTTCGCTCGCTTATGGGAAGAGTGAGGAACTTTGAGCTACGTGAATGGATAGTTTTGCCATCTCGGTTCCCAGCCTACCTACAGGAATGTGATAAACGAGAGTTGTCCTGTTAGAGAGTTAACAACCCCTATCGGAGTACGAAAAACTGATAGGATCATTAAGCGCCAGAAATGTATTAATTACGTTAAGAACGTAGTGAATTATTTAGGTTAAGAACCGTTTAATTCAACTTCTAATCTTCTAGTTTTACTTTATTTGTCAAGGGTTCGATTTTAGATTTCGTTTTTTGTATAGAAAAGTTCTATACGGAATTAAATAGGATCGATCAGATCATGATCCCGAAAGATCGAGGGATTTGAGTTCAGAACTTGTAAGTTGTGAATCAAGTATTCAGGATGTTATTAAGTGTACTCGTCGAATCGAAAATGGTGTGTTTTGTCCAGTTAAACCTCTTGAAGTTATGAATCGTGGATTCAAAGTGTGTTTAATAGTCGAGGGAAGGGGTATTTATAAGTTTTTTGGGTTAAAATCGACGCTTGGCGCGTGCCACCAGGCGACCTGGGCTTGATGCACCTGGGCTCGTGTGGTTCAGTTCTGCAACGCGTGGCTGTAGGCGCTTCAAGTGCTTGGCGCCACAACTCGCAAAAGTTTCTTAAACATCGAGATATACAATCCAATTAATATCTCGAGGGTTTTCCTGTCAAGGTGACACGGTCCGTTATTTGGACCTCGGATTTGGTTTTTAAGGCTTGGCTCAGGTTTGACTTCGCATTTCGGGACCGATCCGGGGTTCCAGAACCGGAATTGACTCTAATTAATGTCGACTCGACCAGAACGACTCAACTAAGACAGTCTAGATGTTGAATTAATATTTCCGAAAAGTATTTTGATCCAAACTATGAAAAATCATCCGAAACATTGTAAAATCGCAATGTGTTGCGCTAATCATCATCGGGTGTTGGTCAGCGACTCGTGTATAAATTGGGGTGTCTACAAAGGGATAAAATAATCAAATGGAAAGAACATTCAGATTCAGAGGGAGTACTCCATATGTGAGAAGTAACCATTCACGAATTTACCCTTAAAGGGTGTATGGGTACCTCACTAGCTGCGTCATTGCCCCAAGCATGTAATCCGATGCTCTTTCTTCGTTGGCAAAAAAAAAAAAAGGTGTATGGGTTACATTTTGAATTTGTTTATGCTTTGGTAAAGAAAAAATCGTTGTCTTTGCCTGCTTTAAATGTTTAAAACCCATAGGAAATATTTGGCGTATCAAACTAATGGTAAAACATTAAAAGTGAATTCTGCATCCAATTCGTGAATGAATAAAAGCCGTAAACATTACATTTCCAGAAGTTCACAAACATAAGGAACTAATCCCTGCATGCTCTTCGCTATCAGTGCGGGCAGGCTTTCAGCCAGATGCAGTATAGTGCAACTATCTATGCAGATCATGCCTGCCTCTATTTCTTGGATCCAATAATTGGAAAATAACTCGGAAACATTTTCCAAAACCCTACTAGTAATCTAGTATGAACATCATTCCCGCAAAATACACTTACCCATTTTCTGCAGTAGAATGCTAGAGTTTTCAGGAAACACTTCTCTTTCATTCCCAAAGGAATAATCAGGAGGAGACGGGATCCATCATCTCAAGTCTGACAATGACAAAATTCAGATCCTCACAAAAATCTGTGGAGAATTTGACAAAGAGGCACCCCCTAACAATTATTTTGATAACACCTTCCATATGTTCCTCATATATACAGCAAGTGACCACAAAGCAAGTCCTGCTGAAACATAGAGCAGAGCAACACCAGAAGTCGCCAGAGTACCCGAACCATCAAGACTGTAATTTTTGTAGACATAGTCAGTTCTTGAAATATAGTGACAAACGCATTCTTAATCAACTACTTACATAACCCATCCTAAGGTAATGCAAAAATAAAATAAAAGAACTAGCTAGCATCAGAAATGTTCCATTTTCAAGCGTAGTCAAAGGCATGCAGCATTAGTCAACTAATTACATACTTCATCACAAAGTAATGCCAAAAGGAATCAAAGGTAGTTATCCTTTGGAATACTACAACAATACTCCACTTGTGTTGAAGGCTCATGCCAATGACTTGGTCGGGGGTCTGGAAGTACACAATCTGAGCACCATGTTAACAATAGTACATCACATATTAGCTGTTTCAGGCTATATATGTAACACTGACGCTTCACATTCATTGTGTTCAACATTTCCGACGCTTGCGCATTACACGACACTTCGACGCCTCATTTTAGACCAATAATGTGAACATTTAGCACCAAAATGTCCACATCTGACACAGTATCATGTTCCATACTTGAAGTCGTGTAGGAGTATTATGCATTTTATGAGAACCCATAATGAAAGTTGATTGGAAAAATAGCAGCCGACAATAGCAACTAAACAATTAAAGGAAGTGGGGCCAATATGTAAGACAAATGAAATAAGCAATCTAGCTTGCTCACTATACAGTACTTTTGAATACGAAGAAATAAGAAAAAGGAATCAGAAAAGTGTGCTCTTTTGAAATAAAGTAAAACGGCCTCAGTAAGCAATTCATGGTACTAATTCCACTACGGATCACCCTAAAAAAAGCCAGCTTCGGTGTAACAAAAAGAAAATGGGTTAAGGTTGTGTACATCCAAACCCCCTTACTTCTATGGACCGGATCATTTCAAAGCACATGGATGATGTTATTATAACATCAGAAAGAAGCAAGACAAAACCTGCTGTCACGGCTAGCCACAAGAATAGTAAGTGCAGTCATCTGTGTTGCAGTCTTCCACTTGCCTAAATTATTTACAGCAACAACCTGTGGACATTGATCATGCAATAAGACAACTCCATTAAACAGAGCATAAGGTATGTATTCAACGAGATCAAACATAAACAAGGTCCAAAGAAGCACCAAACCTGTAGAAGCCTTTTATTTTGAGAAGCAGCCCATTCTCTTACAGCAGACATGGTTATCTACATAAGAGTTCAACATATAGATATTTAGACATCTTCAGCGACCCCAAATACGTAGAGACGATAGAAGGCAATGCACAGTAATTGTAGATAATAGCATGCTAGTTATCCACATGACAAGGCTACAGTGAATGCTAAATTAGAGAGCACACTTCAAAACTTGCACCCCTTCTTTGACATGTTCCATCTATACTTTCTTCTCAAAACTAGAACAGGACATTGGCTTTACAAAATCTAGCTGTACATAAGAAAAGGCCCAAGTAGCTTCGCAAAATCCAGAAACATCAAAATAATGGCAATATTTGAAGTCAGCCAAATACCATGCATCGGATCTTCATAATGGAGCGTTTAGTATAGCGATAGTAGAGGATGACAACAATTAAAAAGTCAGGATAAGTAGAAGATAGGGCTTCCGTAGCTAAGATCTACTGGCTCCACAAGGTCGTATAGATCCACAAAACTTGTTATAGTCATGTACAAATTGGCCACTCGGTAAGTCAAGGTTTAGATGATTTCATTTGAATTTTTTTCTAATTAGGTAGATTGAAAAACTCACATGGCAAAATCCGGGGATATCCATGCCAAATACAACACTCAGAGCAAAAGTTCACAGGGTTTGGCAGCCAAACTCTTATAAGCCAAACCCAAGCAAAAGTAGTTAGAGCCTAACAAACAATGACCTTAGCCCAACCTGTTAAAAATTATCTGACCAAGGCTTCGAGTCTACCCAGAGCAGGTCCCCTTATACCACAGTCATGGCAGAAATGTCTACAAAAACCTAGAAGTAAAATGTAATAGACCCACACTAAAGGCATATGAAATCTTTGTTCATAGTTCACAAAATATTACTTGTCAGTATACTCCATGACACCATATATGGATCCATTCACACACCTTTATTTATTTAAACAGAATTATTTCATTGCCTACAAAAAGTAGATCACAACCCACAATTGTACCAGACAATTGGCACTTGGAGCCTATCTCAGCAGAAAACAAACAATTTAACAGGTCTTCTGAAACATCAAATTACAAATGCACATATAAATCTTTTTTATTATTAATTGACACGGGGAGTTTCTCTCTGGACTACAACAAACAAAATTTCAATCTCTGCTGAGGAACAAGCAGTCATTCATCTAGGCAGAAAGAATTAAATTATTCGTCCAAAATCATGATGTGTTCGCTACAAGCCTAAAAGCTGCTATTAACTGATCACCCTACAGACTCTTCATACACGTATTATAACTTCTCTTTTTGCTCGGTAAAACGTAGTGAACTTATCTCTTATAGGTATCCTTTGATATAGAAGTCTGCAAGAATCTATCTTCCATTGCACTCATAATGTAAGCATAGTACCCATTTGTTTGGATAGAAGAACAGGAGGGGTCGAAAAGGAGGGAGAGAGGCATGGAGCAATTTATTTTCCTCCGACGCAATTTTACTAAGCCAAACAAAGCAAGTTGTTTTCCTCAATTTCCTCCAAATCACTTCATTCAAACGAAGGGTAAATTCTGTTGGATCAATCACACAATTCCAGATGAGTTCCTCTCGCAAGATTCATAGTTATAATGAGCCTATAGTAGAATCAGCATTCACTGGTACTCTTTAATTAGCTAAAATACATGTAGATAATTCAGATCTTCTACATACCACACTTTCAAGATCTAACTATACCTGAGTAGTACGATTCAAACATAGAGTGTAAAAGACATAAACGTGATAATCAAAAGCCTAAAGAAAGCAACAGCAAGACATGGCAAAACAGAAATGGCTTTAGAAGGAACCTCTCGTCCAATAATGGCAATTGCTGGTACTGGAAACAGCCACGGCACATCTCCGAGGAGAGCACTTTCAGGCGGTCTGCTACACAGCAAGACCAAAGTGGCAGCAACCATAAGCTGCACAAGTGAAACATAAGAACCAAATTTAACCAGAAAAATACCAAAATTCAACGACGTTTCA
The DNA here is from genome assembly GCA_958450325.1 of Agrostemma githago. Classification (NCBI taxonomy): domain Eukaryota; kingdom Viridiplantae; phylum Streptophyta; class Magnoliopsida; order Caryophyllales; family Caryophyllaceae; genus Agrostemma; species Agrostemma githago. Next base: position 62,756,245 of record OY288253.1, read on the forward strand.
AATATTATGTACAAGGATCATACCTTATCAGCGACCGGATCTAGAAAAGCGCCAAAAACCGTACCAAGTCGCATCTGGAAGGAAGTGTGTTAGGCAAAAGGGATCAAGTCTAGGGTTGGATAGAAGAAAAGTCAAAAAAGAACACGTTTCTGATATATCCATATACCTTTCTAGCAAGGTAGCCATCAAGCCAATCCGTGATTGCAGCAGCAACAAATATGGCAGTGGTGGCAGACGTTCCCCACCAGCTATTCACATAAAATGCTGAACTCAAAATGAATACATGTAAAAAAAAATTGTATTAGAAGAGATTATGAGTTGCAAGAACTATTATGTAGAACAGATTTGATTGCTTATGAGTTGCAAGAACTCAAATGTAACCCCAGTCACCCATTTACAGTGCACAAGCAAAAAATTGTTTCTCAATTCTGTTAATTTGAACAAACAAAAGGCTGCCTATGGTACTAATGAAAGAATTACTCATACCATTAAACATGCTATAAAAATTATGGAAAACAACATGAAAAATGTGAAATTCATAATGGGCCAGGGCCACACCCAAGAATCAAAAAGAGTCCACGTCACAAGAGTGTTTCACTCTAAATCTAAAACCAATTAGCTATAGAGGGAGTGCCCCTTGACTTATAAAGTGGGATGTTACTAGCATGTAATTACATGTGTTTAGGAGACAATTCTCAACAAAAACCGACACAAGCGTGAGTGGCGGCGCAGAGATGTCTCACCAGGCCTACATCTGAATTCAGCTACGATAACAGTAAACGAAGGATACAAAAATGAAACCAAAATCAAAGTCCCAAGTTATAGTGTGAACATCAGCAAAAAGGAATTCCACATTTCATGAATAAATCATTGAATCTAACCCTAGCCTTATCAATTATACATGATGGGTTACCAGAAAAGCAATTGACAAGAGTTGAAATCAGAAGCAATAAAGAGATCAAAAATGAGAAAACATACTGGCGATGAAAAGGGGGATGGCGGCAACACGAGAGAGGGTTAAAACAGTGGGGAGAGTAAGAAATTTGGTACATTGATCTTGATCTTTGTTTTGAATTTGATGTTGATGTTGATGTTGATGTTGATGTTGATGTTGAGAGTCGACGACGCCGTTTTGCTTGGGATTCTCGGCATAACCCATCTTTACTTGAGAAGAACGGGTAGAAGATGATGATGAAGAAGCCCTAATTGAGTTAATTTTGGCAGTGATTTCTCTTTCTTCCCAAGGATGCGAAGAAGATGATGAAGAAGAAGAAGAGGAAGAAAATTTGGGATAGAGAATATATAGGTCTCTCTTCGTCGCGATGATATTATTATTATTATTGTTAAAATTGGTGGTGGTGCTGTTGACGTTGTTGTTGGATACGAGGAGGATATTTTTGCTAATCTGCGCACCCCTCTTCATCATTAAACGTGCGCCCAACCCCAACCCCAACCCCAACCCCCATGCTAACCTGCACCCCTTTGCCTCTGCCATACCCATACGTATTCCCCTTACAGCCGGAACCAGGGATGACGACGCCGCTGAGTTCAAGGTGGGTGGTGTTAACATGCGCCGGAATAGTAGCTTTACGGTTTACGCCTCTCATTTATTCACTTCAATACAATCGATTAATAATAATAATAATAATAATAATAATAATAATGCTCATTCATTACAGCCTTCTCGTTGCTTTAGTTTTGCCCTTTTTCGGGAAATAAAGAACAACTTACTTGTTACGGAGTAATATATTTTTATTTTCGGATGTTATGTGTTTCTCAGAGCAAAAATTACAATTCACCATCTACCACCATTACCGTATTCTACGATTTGTCATCATGTGTTTTCGTTTTTACGACTTATGTCATGTTCTTTTCGACTAAAACTAAATTGGAAATATCTGAACTGAACTAAGGGGGTGTTTGGGAATGGATTGGATTGGAGTTAACTCATTCCAATGTTTGGTTGGGATTTTTAGGGATGAAATTGGAACCCGAAGGGGTTGTAAATATACCTCAACCCCTTGGAATCACAATCTCCCCTCCTACCCCCATGATACTACAACTTTATTCCAACTCTAGGACAGTAGAAAGGAAAATAGAAAGAAAAAAAAAATTGTCAACCACAATCTTCACGGCAGTACTTCACCTTTTTATTTTTATTTTATTTTATTTTATTTTTTTATGTTTTTGTTTATTGTAATATGATTGTTTGAAATTTTTTAAAAATTTCATTGTACTTTTGTTATTTGTAGGGTAATTTAGATTATTTTTTTGTTTATTATTCTAAGTATGAGTGTTTAATTTATTTATTTTTCTAAATTTATATATTTTTTTATTTAGAATGTTTTATTTTTGAAGTTTGCTATTGACGATAAGTATTTGTCGTCTATCCTACCGGTCAAAATAATACCAACGAACCTAAGCTAGGTAGCTAGGGTAAGTCGGGTCGAGATCCTCAGGGACGGGGAGGCGGACTAAGGTGAGCTACGGTCTAAGACTAGGTTCAAGACAACCTAAAGTGATGACTAAGGTTGACTAATGACTAAACTAAGTCTAGAACATGAAATAAAAAGGGCAAGACAAACAACTAATGATAACGGAAAGCGAGGATTAAACAATAAGAAGGAAACTAGGGCTAGGTCGGATTCATGGATGCCAAGGAAATCAAGGGAAAACGGGGTTGCTAGCATGTTTCGTAGCCTAGGTTACATTCGGGCTCTCGCTACTTAAACGGCCTAGGGGTCTCCTCACCACGCTCTCGCTCCTAGTAGAGGAACTCAACCTATCCCCAAACAAGAACATGCAAGAGAAGAGGCAAGAAAAACCAGGAGTGATCGTCTCAAGTCTCACAAGCATTTCATCGAACATGTAGAGTGCAAGGCAATAGGAAACAACAAAAACAACAACTAGCATCACCCATCTCAACCCTGATCATCCCTAATCACACCCAATCTCTCTACTAACCCTAGGGGAGAACTACTCACACGTAACTAAAGAAATATCAACACAAGCTAGAGAAACCCACAACATAAGAACAAGAACATTCATAAACAAAGATGCACAACAAACAATAGATAAAGATGTAAACATTACTAACTATGAAAGATTAAGAGAAAAGAGAAGAGAAGGATTATACCAAACTACAAAGGAGACGAAAAAGATGAGAACTTGCATATATAGAGAAAACCCAAAATAAATCCACCAAGGTTGTCAATCTTGATAGAAATCTTCAAGAAATCCCTTAATACAAGAGTAATTGTTAAGATTAAACTAAGATTAACAAAAGATTAATGAGAAACTAAGCTAATGATGAAGGATCTCTATCTAGGGTTTTGAATAATGTAGGGTGCTTAAAACAATGCAAGAGGGGGTATATATAGGGTTGTAAGAGTAAGGGGAACGAAGTGTCGAAGCGTGAGGAGAAACAGGGGGCTCACGGCTATGATGAAGGGGCTCACGGCCGTGAGGCACCCTCGTCATGGCCATGATGGTCATGGGTCACGGCCATGAGCTGCTGTTGTAGCTCGCTTCCTCTCTTCCTTGCTTCCTGACTCACTACACGGCTATATAGGCTTTTGACACGACCATGTAGGCCCCTACTTGCTCCTCCTAGGCTTCTTATCGACTCTCGGTGCTCGGGAATGGGCTCCAAGGGACTCGGGACCGAGTCTAAGCCACTGAATCATCGTCGCTTCTCTTCATTGGTCCATATGTATCGGAAACGAGACGGAATCATTCCACTTTTCCGTGATGAGCATTAGGAACCTAAAACAAGCTAGAAGAAGCGTAAGTAGCCTCGAAACCGCTCCAAAGAGAGATTTCACACAAGAAAGTGAGACCAAACACGTGAAATAAACACTACAAAGCACACTTATAAACTCCCCCACACTACAAACTAACTACTAATTAAAAGAAACTAGACTACTAACCGAGCGGGTATTAGCGCACCCTACGCCCTTTCAACTTACGCGAGGACACTTAGAGGAAAAGTGCTCTCTGCAAGGCAAGTGAGGTCTTGCGACAAAACTGTGGATACAACCGAACACGAAAACACACAAACAAACAAACATACAAACAAACAAACAATCGGTTGCATCCAAGAAGAAATAAATATCGCTTCCCTCAACAAAGCGGTGAAAGAAACACCGGTTAAGGACTCAAGGCAAGTGACAACGTTCCCAAGCTAATAACACAAACCGAAATGGACAAATTCCTAATAATATGACAACAAAGCAATAAAAACGTTGGTAACTTACCTAGGTCCTCCTAACCTTCTAAGAACGTACTACGGGACGATAGGCGGGATGGAAAAAGGATGAACCACGGAGTTAGTCGACACTGTAGGTAAAGTGAAACCCTGCCCCCTTTAGCGATAAATCAAGAGGGTCGTCCCATGCTCAAAAATAGCTCAACTAGTCCAAGTAAAAAGGTGGATATGGTTGCAAAGTGAGGGAATACCGACCATTACCGCTATCATCCTTCCTAGGGACTCGGTCCTTTGGTAGGCTCTTCACGATAACAATTGGTAAAAGGCTTATTTTTGAGGGGGTAAGATCTTTTTGTGAAACGATTTTCTTGGCATCTTTCTTTTGTATTTTGCTTTTGATTTGCTATGTCATTTCTTTTTCTTCTTTTCTATTTTGTTTTTGATTTGTTGTGCTTTTTCTTTTTCTTCTTTCTTTTCTTTCTTTTCTTTCTCTTTCTTTTTTTTCTTTCTTTTTCTTGGTTTGCCCTTTTGGCCAAATTTTGTATCATAGACAATTCTTGCAACCAAGTTAGTATAGAAACCTCGGGGATGCAACTTATTTGTGAGATATGTGTAGAAGGTAGGGAAATGGGTATGTCGGGCGCGCGCTTCCCTTCAAACCCACAAAAGGGGAAAACTTGGACTAATCGAACAATTTCGAACATGGTCACCTAAGAGACGGGACTCGGAAACCAAGGTCTTTTCACTCCGTGGGTGGTCAAGGTGGTCAAAATGCAAATCCCGCAGTAAATCCCTAGTAGACTAGGTGGACTCAAGGTAAGAAACCAACGAAACTATTGATTTAAAGTCATTCTACTAGACTAAAGTCCAAGAATTGATTCATATCACTAGGAAGAGAAAGTAAACACTTGCGCACTATCCTCAAAACCGATTTTTTGAAAATATTTTCTACACTAGACTCACAAACTATACAAAACAAAACAAAGATGAAAGAAAATGAGACAAACAAAACAAAACAAAATAAAACATACAATGTAATCCCCTAGAAAATCTAACGCAATACAGTGGCGGAAACACTGTAGAGTTGGGATTAAAACACACTGACAAACTATATCTTATTAAAAGAAATGGTAAGTCAATACAAATGCCTCTTTTTACAAAAGGGCTAAAAGTAAAATCTCCAAACGGGTTTATACAAATCCATAAATTATACGAATGAAGAAAGAGTAGGATCCATGCTACTCGCTAGCTCACACCCAAAACCAGCAGCAAATACTTGTCATGTTATAAACATAACAGCCACGTCAGTGGGGAGTAACTCGGACGTTCTCCCAGCCATATTATATCATATGGAAAAATAATAGTATTACTATATCAAAATAATTAAAATGAGAAAACATTAAAACGATATAATAAAAATAAGTTTTCAGTGAAACTTAAAGCATTTGCAAACCTGCAAGTCAATATCAATCGATAATAATAATATTCAAAAATGGCGTTATGGAAATCATTCAGTGCAACGGAATAGACTTTCACTAGGATAATACTCAAACTAGCTTCGAGAACTTAGTCAAAACAAATTAGACTTCGGTCTCTAACTAGGCAACTCAACTATAACAGGACTGCGTGCAGCGAGGTCCTGGCTTAAGTAATGTACACCCTTCCTGGACACCAACCGTAATCCAGTTCAACCCGACGGCGACTTACACGATGCGATATCTAAGTTTAAGGTCAAAATATACACACTCCTGAACACAAACCATGCTCAGTTCAACGACCAATGCGTCTCAACATAGACACACCAGCTTTATAGTTGATGGCAAAACGTATACCCTAGACTGTATTACTCTACCCACACACTTGTCCTCATTCCATAACTCCAAAATAGCCATTATCGATATTCAAAAGTAAATATAATCAATATAAATGATATGGATAAAAGGAATAACCATTTTATATTAAAAGGGAAACTTTCTATAAATAGAAACTTACTAATTTTAGAAACTTACTTAAAATATAAATATTGTCATAGAAAATACGTAAGTTACTAACATAGGTGAAATGTATAAAAATAGCATTTCTAACGAAATTAACATTTTATTATTATCGTCGTTATCGTAACTTTATTATATTTCTAAATTCGTTACTCAAAATATAAATAAAATATGATAAGTCATTATATAGTATTTTATAAACAATTTAGGAAATCGAGTTAAAACAATAAATCTTAGAAAAGAGATATTTTAAGAAACGATATCAAAATTAATTGAGTCAACGAGTTTTATAAATGAAATGAATTTTATAAAGGTTTCAAATTATTTTTTAAGAAATAGCTTTGATTTATAAATAATACAAATTTTAATAAAAATAGTCAATCGGAAACAAATAGGAAATTATTAGTGAAAATAGTCTCGACTAAAAATATATTTAAAACAAAATCGATTATTTTCTCATTTATTAGAATAAATCGTAAACGAAAATTAATTTATTAACAAGTATACAAATTTCGATTAAAATATAAAAATACGATTTTGAGTTAAAAATTACTCGTAGAAATTAACGAAATATGACGAAAATATGAAATCGATATTATTTAGTTACTAGTATCACGATAACCGACAAAGTATTATAACGATCGTAAGTAATTAAATTACTAATGAATTATGAAACAATATCGAAAACTTGTAAAATATTTATAAGGCATACGATTTAAAATTAATACAATTAGCAAATAATAAATAGCTAAAATTAGGAAAACCGGAGTTAAAATATTTACTACATACTACTACTCAAACATACAATATAAAATCGAGTAACGTCCTAAAGTTACCTTAAGTCGATACCAACACGAACACGTACTCGTCCTTGATCAGTCTGAGCTCCAAAAGTAACGCTTTTAAGCTCCAAGTATTAGGCCCGATAATCTTCAAGCGTGAATCTCCGCGACAAACGGGTTGACAAAACAAGAGAATGAGACAAGGGCATTCGACATAAATTATCGTGTTAAACAACACGATGGTTGATTTTAATCAAGTCGTACAAGACCACATAAAGACCTGAATTAGTTCACAACCGAAACGTAAAAATTGGGAAGAAGAAAGAGCAGAATAAGGATACAAAACGAGATGGAAGGATGAGTACCGATTTGAATAAAATCAATAGCAAGAGGAACATCAATAGTAAGATGAACGAAATAAGAAGAAAAAGACAAAGACCAGAAAAAGGAGCATGATAACACTAGTAGCAGCAATAACGGATAACACAACGATAATGAACAGGAACATCGGCAGAAACAAACCGGCATGGATAGAATAAGGAAGTCCGTAAACAACAGCAACAATGGACAGATCGGATAGAGAAGAAGAAGAATGCAAAGGCAGAAACGGAAACCAGCAGCAACACAATAGCATAAAACTGGACAAACACAAGGATGAAAATGACGGAAATCAAATGTGCAATAGCAGGAGAGAGCACGGGACAACAGTAGAAAACACAACAGCAGAGATCAGCAGCGAAGAGAAAGAAGAGGAAGAAAAGAAACAGAGAACAAAGCAGCAGCGACATCAACAAAACGCAACAGCGAAAACAGGTGATGAAGGAGAAGGATCGAGGAGGAGATTACCTATCCGAATCAGCGAATCAGGCGACACCAGAACCGAACATAGAGCCGAGAAAACAACAGCAATCACGGCAGCAGCGTAGCAGCAGCAGAGGCGTATCACAGCAGCAGTAACGTAGCATCAGCAGCAGAGAAACGTACAACAACAGGCAGCAACAAACGACGACAATCAAACGAACGAAATCGGAAACAGAAGAAGAAAAGAGGAGTCGCGGACCATTAGCAGTGACCAACGACAGTGGCAGCAGAAGCCCGCAACAATAAACCCAAAAGGAAGAAGAAGGAAAAGAGGAAAAAGAAGACTACCTCGACAAATGGCGGCAGCAGCGGACAAGGATAGCAGCACAAGATCATCTAAACAGGGGACAAACGCGTCGACGAACAGATGTCGATTGGGGATGATGGAGTTGCAGCGAGGGAAAAACGAAGAGCAAAGAGGAGGTATAAAGAATGGGGATGACAGATGAGTAGAACAAGGGGCATGAATTAAGAGGTGAAGCGGAGGAATACAAATGAAATGGGGAATGAATGATGAAAACGTAACGGTGGAAAATGATGAATGAAGAGAAGAAGGGGAAACGAAGGGATAAGAGGTGAAGCGGTTGAATGAAACCGTAAAGGGGGTTGTAAGCAGATAAGGATGCAAGGGCAAGTGGAGGAGTCAGAGGTTGACAAGTGAAAAAAAACCAAAGGATTAATTAAAAGAATCGGTTAGTTGAAGAACTCCGTAACGATTAGTTAATTGACCCACGAAACCGAGTTAAAATCGAGTCAATAAAATTAATAAATAATCGGGTCGTCGAATAAAACAAGTAAATAAATTATTCGAGATGGAAACGAATCGTATAGAAATAGATAATTAGACGATGAAAAGTATTTTCTGATAAATAATAAATCTTCATTCGATCAAGTGACTCAAATTGATTTCTCGAGGAAATGTAAAAAAAATATTTTGACGAAACATAAAATAAATGAGCTTCGACCCGAAAAATAGAAAATTCGAGCTTAAACGTAAATAAATAAAAGAATTTAGAATTTAAATCGTCGAAATAAACTTTCGATAAAATTTAAATTAAATGTATAAAATGAATCGAAACGGAAATAAAAATATGTTTTAAATATAAGAAGACTTTCCGAGTCAAATAGAATTTTAGGAGTTTGAAACGATTAAACGATAAATTCGTTTTATAAAATTTTTTGTATTACGAGTTAAATCGTAAAAATAAAATACGAACATAATTTTAATTTATAAAATCAGGGGTGTTACATACAAACACACAAAATAAGAAATCACCACCCCGAAACTTTCCAAACAAGCAACCACATCAATCCGCAAACTCCAAAAAGCTCCACCCGAGCACACACCATCACAAATTCTCCTCCAAACACCAAAAATGGAAAAAGGAGAAAGAGATAGAAGGATAATACCAAATGTCAAGAGCTTTCCGAAACTTATCGATGATCACGCAACCTACAAGAAAATCGGGGGAGCAAAACACACAACACAACGAATATACGACACAAAGATACAAAAGGAAAAGACACAAAAGAAAATCTTTTTGGTTTTTTTTATGAAAATTTTCAAATTTTTAGGAATTTTAATTTTTTTTCGAAAAAACTACGAAAATAAAACTAAACTAGACTAAGATATCGCTCCCCCACACTTAAACCGAGCAATGTCCTCATGCTTAATTGGTAGTGTGTGGAAGACACTAAGAAGAAGAGAAAAAGGGAAAATAAAGCTAAAAATCAAAAATGAAAGTGAAGAAAGGGTAGAATGTGTCAGGCCAGGGTAATCAAGTCACCAAGGGCCGAGACGAGAAAAGATATGGATGGGGGAAGAAATAAAAAGAAGGAAATAAAAGGAAATGGGAGGGGAGGGGGAGGGCTAGGTGTAATCAAGTCACCTAGCCCCGATTCCGCCTAAATCCGACTAAATTCTACCAAAATAATAAAAATAAAGAAAAAGTGAAAAGAACTTGACAATTTGAATTTTTCAAATGATTCTCGATGTAATCACGTCATCGAGAATCGGGAGCAATAACCACAAAGGCCCCGAGGGCCGCCACGACACCAAATGCATAAAAGAAAGGGGAACATACAAAGAAAGACTAGCAAATAAAAGACGGAAAAGAAAAGAGAGTCGTACCTACCAAATGGTTAGCAACTCAACAATCTCCGTTGTCTTCAATGGTCATTTTCGGCACGTTGCTCGTCTTTGTCATCAATATTCCTCCTCTTCCTAAATGTAGTCTCATTGTTGGAGCATCGGGCTTGTATTGGGGTCGGGATTTAAGAGGACGTTTTGAGTTAAAGTAGTGAAGATAGGATGAAGATGTAAAAGTGAATTGGGTTGGGTTGTGTGGGGGTAGGCAATGGGCTGGGTTTAGTGAATGATAGGGGGGGGGTAATAGGATGGGGCGGGTTTGGGTAATGAAGGTGGGAGATGGGGCGGGTTTGGGTAAATAAATGGGGGAGGGTTGATGAAGGGTGGGCTGGGCAGTGAGTAATAGAGGGGGAGGGTAGTAATAAGGGCTGGGTAAGGGTAATAAGTGGAAGGGGTTTTGGGCTGGTTAGTTTAATGAAGGGGGGAATGGCTGACTGTTAGAGGAGAGTGCGAGATGGGCATAAAAAACCCGTCCCGGCCATGACGAAGGAGGGTCACGGCCAGGATGCTACACGACCGGGAGGGGGGCTTCATGCCTGTGACGCGCAACAGTGAGCAGCAATTTGTGGTGCACGTCGTCATGGCCGTGTGGCCACACTCATGGCCATGTCTCCCTTGACATGACCATGTTCCAACTCAGTAGCATGTCACTTTTGTACCCATATATTCCCTACCATGTAGCCTCCGTCATGACCATGACGCCTCGTGGCCATGACCCTAGCCTCATGGTCATGTTTCACTCCAAGTCTTCATTTAATATTAGCACACCGAACCTTCCACCCAAATGCAAAATAATACCTCGGGATCCAAAATCCCGTCCCCAAAAGCTTGTACCAAGCTCAAAAACCAACTTCCTCCACCCAAGTTTCCAAGCTTCTATCATCAATAACTCTTCATAACTCTTCATCTTCACTTCCAACCTATCCACCAACTCAATAAACACAATCAAGAATCCCTCCCTCACCTCACTCAAGAAAATTCCAAATGACAAGAACTCCACAAAACACAAACAAAACCTAGAAACCAAACTAACCAATCACACAAATATAAATACAAAAACTCAAGAGAAGAGAAAAAAGATATTTACAACATGATACTCTCACCGTCTACGACCCCATAGCCATCAAGGGCTCGGAGGAGTAGATCAAATGCTCTAGCAACATCTTCATGAAGGCTCATGTGGCCGAGCCAAGCTATCATCAAAGGCTTCCAAGTCGGAGGTAAGAAGCGATCATCTTCATGCTCGGGTTTCTCGTGATCTTCCGGGTCTTTCCAACCAACATAGCAACGACTCTTATGACCATCCGGTAGGTATAGTGGTCTAAGGTCATGCTTGACGTTATGGTTTGGGAGATCACACCCTAAGGGTGTTGCTTCTTCTACGGGGTCAAGGGTGAAACTCTTTTCCGCCGCCCGACAAGGATCTAATTCATCAACCATCTTACAAGACAAGGGACTCGAAATCAAGTGCGATAAAGGAGGTGAAGGCATCAAGTTTTCTTCATTGGAGGCTCTAGGGGAGACCTCATCGTTGTCCTCACTAGAATTCTCACCATGAAGAAATTTAAGGCCTTTGAGGGCAGCCTCAATTTCTTCGACGGTTTGGTCGAGCATAGCATCTCCAAATCCCTTATTCGGCTCCTCCAATTTCCCATTCAAGGCAAGTTCTAAGACATCTATCTCTTTCTCCCAAGTATTACCTTCATTTTCACTCACCTTGTCAAGTTGGCCTAGAGGAGTCTTCTCTTCACTTGGCTTTGGATTGTCAAGATCCGGTTCATCACGAAGAAAATCATACAAGTCCAATTTAATAGCCAATACATTGGCTTCCCGAGAGTTACTTTGAGAATCATGTTCAATTTCCTCCTCATTGTTAACCCTTGAAGCTTCAACTTCCTCCATTATTCCCATAGCTTCACCATCCGAGCAACTCTCAACAAGATCCCTTGGTTGACCCTCTCTTCTTCATTCGTGGCTTCATACTTGGGTCGATTGCCTTGTTGAGGCAACCGATCTTCTTGCCCAAATGAACCTTCCTCAACAAGTTGTGGAGCCCGAGCAGTCAACATCGTGTAACGAGCTAGGAGTGCATTAATTCGAGCATCAAGCACCTCATTTTCTCTTTGATGTTGAGCCATGAACTCATCTTGGTCCCTTTGCATTTGAATCATCATCTCTTGTTGACTCTTTTGCATTTGAATCATCATTTGACGAAGCTTAAAGTTGGGGATTTTTGGTTGTGGGTCATGTGAAGGTATTTGGTAGTTGTTAGGACTTTGGAATGATCCTTGACAACTTTCATGGTAGCCAAATGAAGGGGGTTGATAAGATTGTTGATGAGATTGAGATAGTTGGTAGAATTGTGGGTCTTGGTAATTTGTCCCATGATTTTTCCCATGAAGATTGATGGTAGCTTGGATGCGCCATTATCATAACGTTGCCTTGATACATTGGATGAACTAGAAACACTTGAGCAAACTTTAGAAGCCTAGTGCTTTTGAAGCACTAGGAAGAAAGAAATAAGCACCCAAAAAGAAAGAACGGAGATACACAAGGAGAAGAAAACACAAAACTCAAGAACCAAGTCTAAAACTAAGCAACAAGAGTCTAAACTACGCCGTCCCCGGCAACTGCGCCAATTTGACGGTAAGTGTTCGTCGTCTATCCTACCGGTCAAAATAATACCAACGAACCTAAGCTAGGTAGCTAGGGTAAGTCGGGTCGAGATCCTCAGGGACGGGGAGTCGGACTAAGGTGAGCTACGGTCTAAGACTAGGTTCAAGACAACTTAAAGTGATGACTAAGGTTGACTAATGACGAAACTAAGTCTAGAACATGAAATAAAAGGGCAAGACAAACAACTAATGATAATGGAAAGCGAGGATTAAACAATAAGAAGGAAACTAGGGCTAGGTCGGGTTCATGGATGCCAAGGAAATCAAGGGAAAACGGGGTTGCTAGCATGTTTCGTAGCCTAGGTTACATTCGGGCTCTCGCTACTTAAACGGCCTAGGGGTCTCCTCACCACGCTCTCGCTCCTAGTAGAGGAACCCAACCTATCACCAAACAAGAACATGCAAGAGAAGAGGCAAGAAAAACAAGGAGTGATCGTCTCAAGTCTCACAAGCATTTCATCGAACATGTAGAGTGCAAGGCAATAGGAAACAACAAAAACAACAACTAGCATCACCCATCTCAACCCTGATCATCCCTAATCACACCCAATCCCCCTACTAACCCTAGGGGAGAACTACTCACACGTAACTAAAGAAATATCAACACAAGCTAGAGAAACCCACAACATAAGAACAAGAATATTCATAAACAAAGATGCACAACAAACAATAGATAAAGATGTAAACATTACTAACTATGAAAGATTAAGAGAAAAGAGAAGAGAAGGATTATACCAAACTACAAAGGAGATGAAAAAGATGAGAACTTGCATATATAGAGAAAACCCCACCAAGGTTGTCAATCTTGATAGAAATCTTCAAGAAATCCCTTAATACAAGAGTAATTGCTAAGATTAAACTAAGATTAACAAAAGATTAAGGAAAGATTAATGAGAAACTAAGCTAATGATGAAGGATTTCTATCTAGGGTTTTGAATAATGTAGGGTGCTTAAAACAATGCAAGTGAGGGGTATATATAGGGTTGTAAGAGTAAGGGGAATGAAGTGTCAAAGCGTGAGGAGAAACAGGGGGCTCACGGCCATGATGAGGGGGCTCACGGTTGTGAGGCACCCCCGTCATGGCCATGATGGTCATGGGTCACGGCCATGAGTTGCTGCTGTAGCTCGCTTCCTCTCTTCCTTGCTTCCCGACTCACTACACGGCTATATAGGCTTCTGACACGGCCATGTAGGCCCCTACTTGCTCCTCCTAGGCTTCTTATCGATTCTCGGTGCTCGGGAATGGGCTCCAAGGGACTCGGGACCGAGTCTAAGCCACCGAATCATCGTCGCTTCTCTTCATTGGTCCATATGTATCGGAAACGAGACGGAATCGTTCCACTTTTCCGTGATGAGCGTTAGGGACCTAAAACAAGCTAGAAGAAGCGTAAGTAGCCTCGAAACCGCTCCAAAGAGAGATTTCACACAAGAAAGTGGGACCAAACATGTGAAATAAACACTACAAAGCACACTTATCAGCTATGAAATTTTTTGATGAATTTTTTATGAACCATTAAAAATGGTTGTTTTTTGTTATTATTTTGTAGTGATCAATAATGGTTTTTTAGTTTTAACAAAATCAAATGAATCTCCATGTATTTGAACCAAACACCATGAATGACAATTAGAATGTATTAAAGGATCGAACCAAACAACCATTAATAAGCGTGGGGTTCTAATTCCATCCTTCCCTTCTATTAGAATCAATTCCATTCTATTCCATTTGTTTGAACCAAATGGCCCCCTAAATGATTCTGAACTGAATTGGTCTGAACTCAACTTAATTTAACTTAGATTGAAATAATAATAATAATAATAACAATAAATAATAATAATAATAGTAATAATAATAGGGATTGCGTTGGACGTGCGATTGCGATTAGGGATTAGGGCACTGCCGCTGCCCTACCGCTGCGCTTGGCCCTGCTGCCGCCGGCGCACTGCTGTTCTCCGCCCACCACGCCGGCCACCTCACATGTCGGTCGTTGGTGGAAATATTAATAATAATTATAATAATATACAAAAGAGAGGGGAGCGTGTTGGACGTGCGATTTGGGCACTGCCGCTGCCCTACCGCCACTGCTTCCTGCCGCCGCCGGCGCACTGCCGTTCACCGTCCATCACGCCGGCCACCTTACGTGCCGGTCGTTGGTATGTGTGTGTTGGGGGTGTGTTTTGAGAGTTGCGTTTATGGCACGAAGGCCTGCTGTCTTCTGCGGTCGTCGGTCGCCGTCCCACCTTCATCAGCGTCGACTGGTCGTCGTTGCCGGCCGCTCGCTGATTTCACGCTGGTCTCCATTTTTGGGGTAGGAGATTTCATTCGCGCTGGGTTCTGCTGGCTGGCTGTTGCGTCTGTTCGGGTTCCGTGTTTCCGGCTGCTGCCGCCGACTGCCGCTGGTTCTTCGGTGAGTGACTGGTCATGCCTTCCCGGTTCCGTTCGTCGTTCATGTGCAACGTTGGTCAGCTTACTTGCTTCTCTCCCACTTTTCGGTTTCGGTTTCGGTTTTTCCATTTTTGTTTTCTTGTTGCTTTCTTTCTTCGGTGGTTGCTCCCACTTTTCGATTGCGGTTGGTTTCCGCTGTGGTTTGGGTTGGTTGTGGGTGTTCGCCGACCTTCCTTTTGCTGCCTTTGTATGGTTTTTTCTTTTGCGGTTATTACTTTCTCTTCTTCTTCGCGTGCTGTGTGTTCGTGTCATGCCTGACCTTGTGCGGTTCCACTGTCCTGTTGTGGGCCTCGGTAGGTGTAGGGATGGCTGGGGTAAAGGTTTTGTTAAAAATTCTCTGCTTGTCCATCTCCGTAATCATCACTATAAGGAGGGTGCCCGGGACGCCACGCGACTATCTCTTGCTTCTTTACCTATGTTTTTGGCTGCTGAGTCTACTTTTCGGCGGATGGGTGTTTGGTTGTGTGGGGTTTGCTTTCGGACACATACTCATAACAAGGGCTGTCGGCACGATGCAGAGTCTTTTGTTGAGGCCCCTAATTGTGGTGATGGTGTTATCCGCTATGTTTTTTACGGTTTTCCCCGACCATCTGCCCCTACAGTTTTGTCATCTAGTGGTGTTGTTGATCCCTCGGTTGGTTGGTTTAATGTGACCTTTCTTGATCACTTGTTGACTAAGGGGTTACGTACTGTTAAATCCATCCCTCCAAAGTGTCGCTTAGGGTTTTCTCGGGTTTTTCGGGGGGCTCTTGATGATGTGGCTGCCTCTCCTCGTGATCTCACATGTTGGGTCACCTTGCTTGCGCTGCCTCTTTGCATACTTAAGACTTTCTCCCCTCGGAGTAACCTTGAGTGTTGATCTGCTATTCGACGGCAGCGTCAGAAGGAGAGTATTTCTAATGCCATTCGTTGTTGGGATGAGCCGGGTGATCGGTTGTCGCTCCTTCAGGATACTCTGGCTGAGGTTGCTCCTTCTTTTAGTGTGAATGAGGATCTCGACTTGAGTGAGGTAAATGTTAGGCAGTGTCGTAGGAAGATTTGTGACGGGCACTACACTGCTGCTGTTCGTGTGCTTTCTTCCTCTGGTGTTGCTCTTTACACCGATGATACTCTTGTGGCTTTGAAGGATAAGCACCCCGTCGTCCCTTCTCCCGCTTTGCCACCCTTGCCTGGTAATCACCACTCCCTCGCCGCATCCGCGTCGGTGGTTATGGATATGATTCGAGGGTTCCCTCGTGGCACTTCTTATGGAAGGGATGGTTTTCGTGCCCAACACCTTTTGGATTGTTTAAGTGGTGCCGCAGTTGCTGTTTCGGACGATTTGATCGCATCTGTCACTCGGGTGGTTAATCTCTTTCTTGAGGGTAGCTGCCCGCAGGTCCTCGGAGAGTACATTGCTAGTGCACCGCTTACTTCGCTTGTTAAGCCAAGTGGTGGTATCCGTCCTACTGCTGTTGGTACGATTTGGAGACGGTGGCTATTTTTCTGGTCTTCAGTTTGGAGTTGGGGTATCTAGGGGGGGGGGGGCGAGGCTATTTTGCATGCCTTGAACCGGCTTGTTGAGGGTCGGGGTGATGAGGTGGGTCTTTCCATGCTCTTGGTGGATTTTCAGAATGCTTTTAACATGGTCGATCGAGAAATCATGTTACGAGAGGTTCGTTACCACTGCCCTGTTCTCTCGCGGTGGGTGGAATTTTGTTATTATAGTCCTGCCCGTTTATATTATGGTGAGCACAGCCTGTGGTCTTGTTAGGGGGTCCAACAGGGTGATCCTTTGGGTCCTCTACTTTTTTCTTTGGTGTTACATCCCTTGGTTTGTAAGATCCGGGACTCTTTTGACTTGAGGCTGCAGGCTTGGTACTTGGATGATGGCACCATAGTTGGGGATACCTTGATTTTGGGGAAGGTTTTGGAGCTGATTTTGGATGATGGTCCTCGCTCGGGACTTCATCTTAATGTCAGTAAAACCGAGGTTTTTTGGCCTTCGGAAGATCCTAGGAGCAGGCTCCCCAGTGTCTTCCCCCTACTATCGCCAGACCGATGCGTGGTGTCAAAGTCCTTGGTGGGCCTGTTAGTGCGAGTCATGATTTTAGCAGTGAGCTCATGATGAGCAAAGTGACCAGAACTATCGCACTTATGAGTTCCGTCGCTCTGCTTGATGATCCGCAGTGTGAGTTGTTGTTGCTCCGGGCCTGTACTGGTATCTCTAAACTTAATTTTGCTTTGCGTACTTGCCCACCGACTGTTTTTGAGTCGGCTCAGCTTGCTTTTGACGCGGCTCTTGGTTCTCATTTAGAGCGTGTTGTTATTGCGTCTGGGCCGGGGTTTGGAGATTGGCAGTGGCGGCTTGCCACCCTTCCCTTTTCCTTTGGAGGGCTTTGGGTGTATGCTGCTGGAGATGTCCTACATTATGCTTTTGTGGCATCCCGAATGCAATCTGCAGATTTGCAGGCTACGCTGCTTCGCGCTGCGGGCGTACTGACCCCTGGCCCGGCTTTTGATGCGGCCTTGTGTAGGCTTAAGGAGGTTCTGGGTTCTGTTGAGTGTAATCCAAGTGAGATCGCTGCCCCCAAACTTATGAAGTCTTTGGCAGATGCATATTTCACGAGGGTTGTGGCTACTGCGGAATCGGATTTCTCCTTGACCTCCTGTCAGGTTGCTTTATGGAAGTCTCAGCAAGGCCATCACGCTTCTGATTTGCTCCGCACTGTCCCTATTTCTGGGCTGGGCCAGACTATGAACGGTCGGACGTACCGATGTGTGCTTAGCTATCAGTTGGGCATTCCTTTGTTTTCTGTGCCTGGATCGTGTTCTGCTTGCTCTCGGGTTTTTGGCGGCGATATTTATGAGGACCATGCCGTGTCTTGCTGTGGACATGACATAGGTCCACCCCGACGCGGCCACCCGCGGGTTTGGGGAGGCGAATGAATCTCCATATGAGATGGTCAAATTGAAATTTAAATCGAAGTTGGAGTCGCCACCGAATTTTATGGTTATTCGGAACCGTTCGAGCCCAATCTATGTCGTAGTGGGCCGTGTACAAAATACGGCTCATTTCCGATGTCAGAGTTTATTGGGCTCGTCCCTTTGCAGTTCGATACCGATGCCGACTTGATCGGTTTATCGTATATTGAATGACTCTCGTTGCCAATGGTTTCGGACATCCGGAAACCACGGTTTTGAGTAAGGGGTGAGGGTACGTGTTGGGAAGTTCACTAAGAACACTCAACCCCGCCCGCACATTAGCGGCCTCTACTAGGATATCGAATGATTTTTTAATACGCGCGTTAGTAATACGATGAATGATATGCAAACATTGTTTTCCTAAACATGTGAGGAATTGAACGGGTTGCTAAGTCGGTTTAATGCATGAAAAATTTAACGTCAAAGTTGAATTTAGCATGTGAGATTCGTTTTAGTATAATAAAACAAACGATAAAAAAGAATGAATTTGCTACAAGATGAACAAACGAGTTAGTATCGATTTGTGAAGAATAATATAGCAAATATGATGAATATGCAAGATCGAGAAAATATTAGTTGAAATCTGAAAAATATTGTTAAAAAGACGCGGTTTTGTATAAAAAACGATGTTCGAAAAAATAATGAAAAAGAGGAAAACGGGTCGCGTTTCCAGCGTTGCCCGCGACTCGCCCGGGGTGCGCGCGACTCGCGCCCCGGCCTGTTTCGAGGTCGATTTTTGAAAGTTCGATGTTTTTATTAAATCGTGTACGAATATTGCATAATTCGTACTTGATTCAATATTTTCGATATTCGCTACATTCGATAATCGATTATGAAATCGATATCAAATACTCGGAATAGTTTTAGAAAAGGTGCAAATTTTGAGAAATCGTTTTGTAGAATAAATAAAAAACGAACGAAAAAGCTAAAAAAAGGTTCGGGTTTCAGGCCCGTGCGCGAGTCGCCTTGGATGGGCGCGACTCGCGTGCGGGTCTGTCCCGGTCGCGTTTTTTGTTCGAAAATTTGATAAACCGCGTACAAATACGACTTAATTTGTACTCGATTTATGCTTTCTATATTCGTCGTATCCGATATTCGATTATGAAATCGATATCGAATATTCAGAATGAATTTTAGAAAAAGTTTTGAAAAGGTTTGTTTTGAACGAAAAGTAAAAAAAAGAATTTTGAACGAAAAAAGATGTTAATTCTCTCCGCATATAAAATCGTTGTATTTTGTTTAAAAAGATGTGACGATTTTATTAGCATCAACGAAAATTAATTAATTTTGTTCTTGTTAGATACGATATTTGATTAGAGAATCGATATCGTATTTTAAGAACGTTATAAAAAAAAATAGTTTTTGTAGTATCGATATTAGAAATAATAAAAAATATGTGACGAACGACCCGTAATAAAAGACGACCGACGACGACGCAAGGACAAGAGAAAAATGAGAGGAAGAGGAAGAGAGAAAAGAGAAGTCGGGTTTTGTTACACCCTCAACCTACATGCTTTTGTTTACTCGGATCGGGGCTCGTCGGAATGTGGTTAAGGCACGGGAGCGTCGAGGTAACGTAGGTGAGTTGATGGTGGTATGGGACGTGTAAAAGGGTATCGGGTTTAAGGGCCGGTTCCTTCGGGTCTCGGATGTACTATCGGTTTCTCGATGCTAAGTGTAAGAATCTCGAGGTGTTATGAATAAGAAAGTTGATGTGAAGTTATTCTATGATCTATGACTGATAGATGGATGATGTATAATTGTGTATGTGAGGGTCCTATTTATAGGAGAAAAGGTTAGGAGAAGTACTCTTGCTTAGACAACAAGAAATACCGGTTTGGATAGGAAACGTAAGAAGTCGAGAGGAATGAGAATTCTCTTTCCTTGGCAAAGAAGCCACGAAATTGGCTGGAAAACAGGCTGCTCGGCCGAGTATTTGATGCTCGGTCGAGTGTTTGATTCGGTGTTCGGATAGAATTCCTACTTGAGATCGAATTCTACCTTTAACGGAATTGTTTAATATTTGTGTAGCTGATTTTTTGTGGAGTTTGAGTTCGAACCAACCGTGTGAGATGACACGGCTGACTCACGCGTCTCGAGAAAATATCTTTGACCGGGTTTGACTCGGTCGCTAAAAGACGGTTTTACCCCTGGTGTCGGATTCGACCCAAATTAGTCTTATTTGACTCGAAACGATCCACTGGGCCTGAATTTGAGGTTGGTTTTGTGAAATTTGTACTCCGTAAAAATCTCAAGCCAAATATCCATGATTTCGAGCCCATTTCCGAGTATGTTAAAGCACGTTTGCGTCCGATCATCATCGGGTGTTTTTTGGAAACTACTATAGACACCTAGCGGTCAAAATGTGAGTGTCTACACTTGCGTGGGGGTTGTCGGTATTAAACATCGACATAACCTCGTTCGTGACACTCTACTGAATATCTGTTTCCGTTCCGAGGTCTCGGCTGGTAAGGAGATCGATATTGGTTTGATTGATGATCATGACAAATCCTTGCATCCTGCGGATTTGCTTCTTTATTCGTGGGATATGGGACGTGACGTTTGTGTAGATCTTACCGGGTCTTCTCCTTTGACTCAGTCCGGGCTCTCTGATTTCGCGCCAAGCCGTGTTGTGGACGACGCTGCTCGGCGCAAATGCGCTAAGTACAAGGGCCTATGCCCGGGGCTTGGGTATGGGTTTTTGCCTTTTTCCTTTTCTTCGCTGGGGGAATTGGAGGCGGATGCTATTGGTTTACTCAAGAGGATTCAGAAATTTTCGATAGCACAGGATGCCGGAGCACGCGCAGCTCCTTTTATTTTTACCAGACTTAGCTTTGCTGTAGCTAAGGGGGTGGGACCCCAGATTGTATCTCGGCTACCCACCAATTTTTTGTAAACTGCTTTTTGATTCATCAATTAAAATTTTTTTAAAAAAAATAATAATAAACATCGACATAACCTCGTTCGTGACACTCTTTTGGATATCTGTTTCCGTTCCGGGGTCTCGGCAGGTAAGGAGATCGATATTGGTTTGATTGATGACCATGACAGATCATTGCGTCCTGCAGATTTACTTCTTTATTCGTGGGACAGGGGGCGTGACGTTTGTGTAGATCCTACCGGATCTTCTCCTTTGACTCAGTCCGGTCTCTCTGATTTCGCGCCAGCCCGTGTTGTGGGTGACGCTGCTCGGCGCAAATGCGCGAAGTACAGGGGTTTGTGCTCGGGGCTTGGGTATTGTAGGCGGATGCTATCGGCTTACTCAAGAGGATTCAAAAATTTTCGATAGCGCAGGATGCCGGAGCACGCGCTGCTCCTTTTATCTTTACTAGACTTAGCTTTGCTATAGCTAAGAGGGTGGGGGTCTAGATTATATCTCGGCTACCCACCAAGTTTTTGTAAACTGCTTTTTTATTCATCAATAAAATTCTCCATAATAATAATAATAATAATACATGATGACAAATCGCAGCGTGCTTAGCTATCGCTTGGAGTCTCTTTGTTCTCATTTTCTAGGCCTTTCTATGCCTGCTCCCGAGCCTTCAGTGCAGATATTTAATTATTTATGGGGATCACGCTATGTCGTGCGATGGTACAGTGGAGATTAAACACCGCCATAACCTTGTCTGTGACACGCTGTTGGATATTTGCTTCCGGGCGGAGATCTCTGCCGGCAAAGGGGTGGATATTGGCCTATGCGATGGAATTATGGAAACGACAAGCCTTACGTCCTACCAATCTTTTGCTCTACTCGTGGGACAAGGGGGTGATGTTTGTGTTGATCTCACTGGGTCCTCTCCCTTGACCCAGTCTGACTTGTCGTAAGTGCGCTAAATATCAGGCACGTTCTACGACAATTGGTTATGGTTTCTTACCTTTCTCCTTCTACTCTCTCGGTGAGCTCGACATAGATGTTGTTACTTTGCTCTAGCGGATTCGGAAGTTCGCGATATCGCAGGATGTTGAAGTGCGTGCAGCTGTTCATATTTTCACTAGAATTAGATTTGCGATCGTTAAGGGAGAGGGAGCCAGATAGTATCTCGGCTACTCGCTAACTTATTGTAGCTTTTTTCGATGTTAATACAAGTTTCGTTTAATTATAATAATAATAATAATAATAATGATGATGATGATGATGACGATGGTGATAATGATAATGATAATGATAATGATAATGATAATAATTAATAATAATAATAATATTGGTCCGCTTTTGAGTTTCCGCAGATTTCCTTTGACTCGATGTTTCCTTCTAGTTTAATTTGGAGCGTATCGTTATGGCATCTGGCCCAGGCTTTGGCGACTGGCAGTGGAGGCTGGCTACTCTCCATTTTAATTTTGGAGGGTTGGGTGTATTCTTCTTCGAATGCTCTACATTATGCCTTAGCTTTCTTGCATCCCGATTACAGTCTTTTGATCTACATGCTAAGCTTCTTCGGCCTTTTGCATTGGTACTTTAGCCCCTGGACCCACCTTTGATGTCACTCCGAATGTGTTCAATGAGAGTATTGGTTTTGACCTTCTTCGCAACCTTATTGAGATTGTTGCCCCCAAGCTTACGAAGAAATTGGCAGATATGTATTTCAAACATCGAAACACTATGAGGCCAGGGTTTACCATGAAGACGTGAGTAACACAAGATGCCTCATCAATCAATTATAATATCAGACACGTGATCATGTTTGTTGGCCTGGCTAGAAAATCGTCTCTTGTGCTTTATTTATACCACATCTTTCATTGGTGCTCAATTTGTAAATCTCGTTAGAAGCCTATCTCTTACCAACTAGTGGCATCCCAAGATTCACATTCTCAATTTGTTTAAAGATTTGTGTCGTCGTCTTTATAGCAGCGACCCAGCCCGTGTTAATACTAATTTAGCCTTCACGGGTTCTACTATCCAACCTTTTCTTCTAACGATCTTTAGCTCAAACGGGCAATGACACTTCTTTGACTTTTTAAGTCGTTAGGGTTTACTTGGGTCTTTCGCTATTGTTTTAGGCGGACCACCTCTATCGTAGATGATAATTTTATACGTCGAAGTTTTTTTTAAGATGATAACTCTTCGACGATAAAGAAAAACCATTTTCAAGTGCCACTTCTTTAGAAAAACGATACGCATTTTCGGATCTTGCAAACGATTTTTTTGTTCTAAATCGGTCAATATAATCTACACCATCATCCTTAGTAAGAGGTGAAACGTAAATGACCTAACGGAAAATATTACGTCTACCGATAAATAAATAAAAAAGAACTTTTGAAGTTTCGTGTAAAAGAACTAAACCAACCTGGTAGTTTAGTGTAAAAGAGACTAAACTACCCGCTTATTTTAGTGTAAAACACACTAAATTATCCGGTAATTTTAGTGTAAAACAGAATAAACTACTGTGTCGGTTTAGGGTAAAAAAGACTAAACTACCCCCTCAATTTAGTGGAAAAGAAACTAAATTACCAGAACATACATTTTAGTGTAAAAAAACTAAACTGCCAGGTTATTTTAGTGTAAAACAAAAGGCTAAACAAACAGGGTCAATTTAGTGTAAAACAGACTAAATTATCAGGTCAGTTTAGTTCTTTTTACACGAAATAGACCTTTTCCGTAAAAAAAATAAATTATTTTCATCATACCTCCAGTTCTCAATCAACATCGTTATTAATTATACCACACGAACACGATTTGGGTTGGTAGTAACTTTATTAACTACAATTCGTTATCATATCATACAAACACTTGAACACAGTTTGGGCACATCTAATATCATACTCCCTACGAGTTCCTATCATTGACACGTATTTCTTTTTGAGCCGAGTTTGATCTTTTACCCACTTTCCATTTTGGGTCATAAATGTGTAGTTCACATTTACCCACCTATTTATCTCTCTTTCTCTTTCTTTTTTGAACCACTCATCTTCCCTTCCTTATTTTTCACCCCAAAAGCAAATAGGTCAGGTCAATCATAGGATCTCGGAGAGAGTATATATTTTTTTAATTAATTAGTTACTTTATGATACTAATTAAAATTAAATTAAATTGTAAAGGACAAAGTTGAAAAAAACAACAAAAATGTGCGATATTTAGTAAAATTTGGAAGCGGTACTTAGAAAAAACACTGTCATGAGAGGGGGGAGTCACCTTAATCACCCATTAACAAAAGAATTAACATGACTCAATATGAGAAAAGGGTCATGGGATGACCTCCTTTGAGGTTTCGTGAGCTTCCTTGTGACATATGTTGTGACCTCTTTAACATTATCACGTGTCTATCATGTATTGGTTGAAAATGTTGGAAAGTAGGAAAATGATTGGGTGGGTGACCTAGGTTGTGACCTTCTGCATAGGAGAGGAAAGTTAATCAAATTAAATAAGATTGGATTAAGAGTAAAACATGGGTCGTCAGTGGTGGTGCCAGGATTTTCGCACAGGGGTGCGAAAAAATAAGCAATCAAGTGGCACTAAATCAGCGGAATATTTCTAATTTTGTCATCCTAGCTCAATTTAAAACCAAATTAATTTTTGTACGTTAAAACTTAATTACTACCTACATTTTTTTTGCCTTTTCCTCTTATTTAGAGTGATAAAAAATTGTTATAACTTTGTTGAGAATTACCAACTAAAAATAACGAAGTACTCGGCTAAAAAAATACTCATAATCCCCTATTAATTAAGAGAATAACAACTTACTAAAAAGTTCCATCTAAAATATATCATGCCTAATATAGAAATAAATAATGATACTTCATGTAATAAATAGAACAAATCACTTAAATTTCATAGAAGACAAAAAAAAAGTCAAAATAATTTGAACAAACTTATAATAAGAAATCATCAAAGTAAAAACAAATATAATCACTTCATTTTTTTAAATAATATTTTTGCATTTCGAGGTTAATCTCTTTATAATTTTTAAAGAAACATAGAATTAGTGTAATTTTTTTTTTTTTTAAAAAAATGTGCTATTAAACAATTTAAGATTATATTACTCATATGAGTAATAAATTGTTGATATTAATTCATATGTATGTTTTAAGTAGAAAACTAGATTAAAGCCCGTGCGATGCACGGGTTAATTAACTTAATTACATTGATGATGGTTATATAAGAAACTTAATCTATATCATCAAAATAAATAAGATGGTCACATGATATTAGTAATTAAACTTAATTTCAGCTAAGTTTATAGTCTTAGGAGCTTATTCTAAAACTCAAAAGAATACACTATTACTCTTATTTATAATATAAAATTTCATCACCTTATTATAATTTTTCGATGTGGAAATAATTTTACGTGTGTAGTCTTATTAAGAGATTTTTTTGAACTCAAAAGTTTTTTGATTGATATCTAAGAACAAATGGATTTTTTTTATTGATATCTAAGAACGAAAGATTAATCTTATTTAAAATGCATGATTACTCTTATTTATAATATAGAATCATCACCTTATTTTAATTTTTTTAATGGTTTGTAGTCTTTTTAAAAGCTTTTTAATACTCAAAAGATTGTTGGTTGATATTTAAAACCGAAAGATTACTCATTAAAATTTCATTACCTTATTATAATTTTTCGATGTGGTAATTACTTATAGCTGTTTTTAAGAT
The DNA here is from genome assembly GCA_958450325.1 of Agrostemma githago. Classification (NCBI taxonomy): domain Eukaryota; kingdom Viridiplantae; phylum Streptophyta; class Magnoliopsida; order Caryophyllales; family Caryophyllaceae; genus Agrostemma; species Agrostemma githago. The sequence continues at coordinate 62,781,914 of OY288253.1, forward strand.
TAAAAGAGTTTGTTTTTATATCTAAGTTAAAGGATAGACAATTACTCTTTATTTATATAATCGAATTTGATCATCTTATCGGAGTATATATTTTTGATGAATGATTATTCTTATTTATATAAAAAAAAAGTTTCACCTTAAATTTTTCGATGTGAGATTATTTTACTTAAGTTTATATATATGTATATAGTCTAATTAAGAACTTTTATTTATAGACGAATAACTACTTTTATTTATAATATATAGAATTCCATCACTCCATCTTAATTTAACTATATATTCTTAGTCTTAATCTTAGGAACTTTTTTTTTAACTCTAAAATATTGTTGGTTAATATCTAAGAACAAAAGATTACGTAGAATTCTATCACCTTATTATAATTTTTCGATATGTGATAATTTTAATTTAACTTTATTCGTAGTCTTATTAAGAACTTTTTTATTAGGACTATAAGTTTTTTGTTGACATTTAAGGAGGAATGATTAATCTTATTTATAATATAGAATTTCATCACCTTATCATAATTTGGAGAAATGGTTACTTTTATTTATAATAGAATTTCATCGTCTTATTATGGTCGTAAGAATTTTTTAAGACTCAAAAGAGAGAGAGTATAATTTTTCGATGTGCGATAATTTACTTAAATATATAGTCTTAAGAGTTTTTTAAGACTCAAAAGATTTTGATTGATATCATATCTAAGAACAAATAATTATGATATAGAAATCTATCACCTTATTATAATTTGTCGATGTGATATAATTTAACTAAAATTGATATCACGGTAGTAGTAGAAGTAGGGATAGAAAAGGGTTAGATCTTATCTGGAACAAAGAACAGAAGCTGTGTCGCGACAAGAACGTCACTGTCCTAAAGTTGATTTATGCCCCGTCTGCTACACACGGCCTCAATGACACTCAACTCCCAGGATTCCACAACTATACCGTAACTTCAGTGTAGGTGAAGAACGGTTGAATACAGCCAAGAACGTTTGCCAATAACTTAACCGGAACAGAGAGAAAGATATGAATTATGAGAGTGTATGAGTATGAGTATGTTTGTTGTGTGACTGAAGTGAAGTGAAGGGACCACTAAAAATTACCCGCAAGCGGTGCGCCTCGGGCGCTCTACCAAAGCCCGAGCCCGGCCCGGCTCGTGCTCGTCTCGACTCGGCGCGCGCGTGTGTGGTGTACGTAGTCCTCACTTGTACACATCTAGTAGAGCATTTTAGTGGGTCATATATAAACACATATTAGAAGCAAAAAATGATCAATGTGGGATAGTTAATACCACTAAGTATGCTTCTTTTAAAGCATTTAACTCTAACAATCCCCCCACATGATTTAAAAGAAGAAGAAAAATGGAGAAATCATTGGCAAACGGAGTTTAAGTGTTTAGATGTTCAGTGTCTTGTGGACTTTAACTGACACCCAGTGCGTACAAAAACCTAGAACCATCATTTAGAGGTGGATCGAAGCCTTTAACCTCCTAATGATGTTGGTAAAGGTTAGTTGCGCAATTACCGTACTCAAAGTCAGGGCTAGTATTCGCACCATCCATGAACTCATCATGAACGCCAACTGTATATCGTAAGTATTTTACTTGGACTTCCCAAGTGCTCTCCAAATGAATCCTGGTAATTCATGAATGCCTCTAGAGATCCTAAAGCCTAAGAATCTCTTGGGGTTTAGAGCAATAATCCCCCATATTCACATAGGTAAATTCATCAGGTTTGACTGTCACAAACCATCCGTTTAGGACTATGAATTTATTAAGAGCCAAAGCTCAACCTTAAAACACAAAACAATAGATATAAAAATAAAACATATGTCACGCAAAACAGTTACAAAAGGAAATGGTTGTGACATTATTACTCGAGTTCACTGTGACTTCGTTTGACCGCATTTGACCTTAGCTGAGCTAAGTTGGGTATCAATCACAGTTTACTCCTCTACGGGCTTTAAACCCATTTCCCGTGCTGTCTCCAGCACCATCTTTCTACCAAGGCCTTTGGTGAAAGGATCCGCTATGTTCCTCTCGGATCTTACAAACTCAATTGAGATTACATTTTCTCTGATCATATTCCTCACTATTCCATGCCTTAGGCGCATGTGTCTCCTTTTCCCATTGTATGTTTGACTGTGAGCTACCCCAATTGCAGCTTGATTGTCACAATGCATGGAGACTGATGGAGTCGGCTTCCCCCACAACGGAATGTCAGCTAGCAGACTCCTAAGCCACTCTGCTTCCTGCCAATTCTAGAGCAATAAATTCAGATTCCATTATCGATTTGGCAATGCAAGTTTGTTTAGACGATTTCCATGCAATAGCACCACTAGCAAGTGTAAACACATAACCACTAGTAGATAAGATATCAGGAGAATCGGCTATCCAATTAGCATCAGTATAACCTTCTAGGACAGCAGGTGTTCTCTCATAATGTAAACCCCAATCCATAGTACCCATCAAGTATCTCAAGAAACGAATAAGGGCCGTCCAATGGTCTTGTCCGGGGTTGTGAGTGTACCTACTTAGTCTGCTTACTGCGTAGGCAATGTCTGGTCTAGTATAATTCATAAGGTACATGACGCTACCCATAATCTTGGCATATTTCTCTTGTCCCACACTGTTCCTGGGGTTTTTAGCCAGATCTATACTAGAGTCGTAGGGTGAGGACAGGGGTGAACTATCAAATTGATTGAACTTTCTCATAAATTTTTCCGTGTAATGAGCATGACTCAAACATAATCCTGTTTTAGTTCTAGTGATTTTTACCCCAAGAATAACATCGGCCTCCCCTAAGTCTTTCATGTCAAAACACGAATTTAGAAAATTCTTAGTAGCATCTACCACATGCATGTTGGTTCCAAATATGAGCATATCATCCACATACAAACATATTATCACACAACCAGAATCATCATATTTAGAATACACACATGCATCAGAATCGTTTACCGTGAAACCATTGGATCTGATAGTTTTGTCAAATTTGTCATACCATTGCTTTGGTGCCTATTTCAGGCCGTACAAGGACCTGATGAGCTTGCATACCTTGTTCTCTTGACCAGGAGCCAGAAAACATTCTGGTTGTTTCATGTAGATCTCTTCATCAAGGTCGCCATTTAGAAATGCAGTCTTTACATCCATCTGATGAATGACTAAATCATGTATAGATGCAAGTGCAATTAGAGCCCTAATGGTAGACACTTTAGTAACAGGTGAGTAAGTATCAAAGAAATCTAAACCTTTCGTTTGACGATTACCACATACAACAAGTCTGGCCTTAAATTTATCAACTGAGCCATCGGGTTTGAGTTTCTTTTTAAACACCCACTTATTACTTAGGGGTTTACAACCCCTAGGTAAATCTGTTAACACCCAAGTGTTGTTACTCATTATAGACTCTATCTCACTATTAATGGCTTGAAGCCAAATGGTGGAATCAATGGAACTCATGGCCTCTTTATAAGTTCTAGGATCTGTTTCGAGCATAAAAACATTTACAACATAGTCATCAACTAAACTCGTTTCGGCAAGGAAAGCGGTCACGAAATCTGGACCAAAACTGGTTGCGGTCCTGGATCGTTTGCTCCTTTGAGGTTCTTCGGGAACCACCGCCGGAGTAGAGGGACGCGCTGTAATAACAGGAGCCAAAGAGTTAGTTTTCATAGGGAAAATATGCTCAAAAAATTCTGCATCTCTAAATTCCTTTATGGCCCCAAAACCGGACGAATCTTTAAGAATAAAGCGGTAAGCGGCACTATTCATGGCATTCCCGATGAAAATTTCGTCTACGGTTTTCGGTCCAATTTTGCTCCTTTGAAACGTTGGAATCCCGATCTTTGCCAGGCACCCCCACACTTTGAGGTATTTGAGATTGGGCTTGTATCCTTTCCACAGTTCATAAGGAGTCTTACCTGTTTTCTTATGAGGTACACGATTCAGAACATGACATGCATAAAGAACTGCTTCACCCCACATATTAGTAGGCATTCCTGAACTCAACAACATTGCATTCATCATATTCTTTAGTGATCGGTTTTGCGTTCGGCAACACCGTTTTGTTGGGGTGCATAGGGGGCGGTTCTTTCATGTATAATCCCATGGGTCTTATAAAAGTCACTAAGTGGATTACCGTCGTATTCACCTCCCCAGTCAGATCTTACTCGTTTTATTTTAAGGTCTAATTGATTTTCAACCTCAGCTTTAAACTCTATGAACTTATCTTCAACCTCATCTTTGGTTGTTAATAAATAGACCCTAGTGTAGCGAGAAAAATCATCCACAAAAGTGATATAGTAATGTTTCCCACCCCTACTTGTGGTGTTCTTAAAGACAGCTAAGTCCGAGTGAATCAGCTCAAGAAGCGTAGTAGAACGTTCCACACATTTATTAAAGGGTGTTTTAGCATGCTTGACTTCGACACATATTTCACATTTATCAAAATTTGTGTCGCTAAAGTCAGGAATAAGATCATGTTTTTTCATGTTTTTAATGGAGGTCACATTCACATGTCCTAATCTAGCATGCCATAAAGAAACAGACTCAGCAATGTAAACAGAACCGGACGAATTCTTATTAATAACTTCTCTGTCTAATACAAACAATCCACCATTACAAAAGCCTTTACCAACAAAATTCCCATTTCTAGTGAGCACATGTTTATCTGATTCGAAAGATAGTTTGATATCTGCTTTGTTTAATAAAGCTCCAGAAATAAGATTTCTTCGAATATCAGGAACATGTAGCACGTTATTAAGTTTAAGAGTCTTACCGGAGGTGAGCTTCAAAATGACTTTCCCTTTACCAAGTACTTTCATGGTGCTAGAATTCCCCATAAATACGCATTCCCCACTCGGTACTTGAGAGTAATCCGTGAAAACATCCCGATTGGAGCAAATGTGCCTTGTAGCGCCAGTATCAACCACCCATTCGGAAAAATTGCTTACTAAATTAACTTCTGACACAACAACAACAATAATATCGTCCTCTTGTTCAGTAAGATTAACATGATATTTATTGGGGTTCCGTTTACCAGCAGGAGAAAAGCCTTCGGGACAAAATCTAGCTGAGTGACCCGGTTTACCACATGTAAAACAATTTCCCCTAAATTTCCGTTTACCTCCACCTTTAGAATCCCCTTTTCCATCCCGTTTGAAGGTATTCTGGTTTCTAGTCCCATGAACTTGATTAGACGACTTGTTACCCCGTTTTTGACTCTTGTAATGATTTTTAGACTGGGTCAGGTTAGCCATGGAAGAGAAGTGTTCGACTTGCTTACCTAAAGTCTGAATCCGGTTTTGCTCTTCGATTTTTATATGAGACACTAGCTCTAAAAGAGTAAAATCCTTTTGTTTGTGTTTCATACTACGAACATAATTTTCCCAAGAAACCGGAAGTTTATCTAATAGACAATTAGCCTGAAAAATCTCACAAATTTTCATACCTTCCGCCATTACCTCTGCACATAGATTTTCGTATTCATGAACTTGATCTAAAATGGGTTTCTCATCGACTAGCTTGAAGTTTAACCAACGGCTGCAAGCATACTTTTTCGTTCCATAATCATCAGAACCATACTTGGTTTTGAGAGCATCCCAAATTTCAGTAGCCTTCTTAAACTTACTGTAAATCAAGTACAAAGAAGAAGTCATATAATGCAGTAACATTCCCCTACAAGTAACATTATCCGTTTCAAAATCTCTACCCAGTTTTACTGGAGCCTCAGATTTTGTAAGTGTATAAACGACCCCCAATTGAGTTAGAAAAAATTCCATTTTATCTGACCACATTCGATAATTTTTTCCATAAAAAAGTTCTAATCTGGACATGTCGGGTATGAAGGGATTATGAACAATAGCAGTAGGAACGGAAGAAACAACAGGAGAAGGAGTAGAAACAACATCACTAACAGGACTACCAACCATGATGATAAAAGGAAAAAATTAAATCAACTTTAGATTGATATCACGGTAGTAGTAGAAGTAGGGATAGAAAAGGGTTAGATCTTATCTGGAACAAAGAACAAAAGCTGTGTCGTGACAAGAACGTCACTGTCCTACACACGGCCTCAATGACACTCAACTCCCAGGATTCCACAACTATACCGTAACTTCAGTGTAGGTGAAGAACGGTTGAATACAACCAAGAACGTTTGCCAATAACTTAACCGGAACAGAGAGAAAGATATGAATTATGAGAGTGTATAAGTATGAGTATGTTTGTTGTGTGACTGAAGTGAAGTGAAGGGCAGTATATATAGTGATGCAAGAACAAGAGTTCAGTGTACAGCAACAAATGCACACTGGAACTTGCATCAATCAGTCATGTAATCAGTCTTGGGAAGTAGCACAATCAGTCTCGGAAATTGCACAAAGACTGACTGAGTTCAAAGAAGGAAAAAGGACGCATCTGGAATAAAACAAATAATCCAACCACTAAAAATTACCCGCAAGTGGTGCGCCGCAGGCGCTCTATCAAAGCCCGAGCCCGGCCCGGCTCGTGCTCGTCTAGACTCGGCGCGCGCGCGCTGTACATAGTCCTCACTTGTACACATCTAGTAGAGCATTTTATTGGGTCATATATAAACACATATTAGAAGCAAAAAATGATCAATGTGGGATAGTTAATACCACTAAGTATGCTTCTTTTGAAGCATTTAACTCTAACAAAAATTTGTAGTCTTATTTATAATATAGAATCATCACCGTACTTTATTTTAATTGTTTCGATGTGGGATAATTTTAACTTTGTAATCTTTTAAACTCTTTAAACTCAAAATGATTAAAAACTCAAAATATTAATGATTACTCTTATGTAGAAGAAATTCATAACCTCATCATAATTTTTCGATGTGGAATAATTACTTAATTGTATAGTTATAATTCATAAAAACTCTTGTTATAATTTTTTACTTAAGTGTATAGTCTTAAGAACTTTTGTAGAACTCAAAAGATTTTTGGTTAATATCTAAGAGCACATGATTATCTTATTTATAATATAATGTAAGAATTATGGGTCTAATACAATATATGTTGACAACATTATTTGGATCTATTGTATTTATTAGCTATCATTAAAGTTGAGCCCAAATACGTGATCCGTCATAATACAAATGATACGAGCTTATTTACGTCTTATAAAGTATGAGTCGGATACTATAATAGTGTAGAGACCCATTAGGGCTTTATGGGATATATGATGGGCTTATCCACTAAAAACGACTGATATAGGTCATCAGGGTTTAACCACCCTCCCTATATATAGTCAGAGTTATGGTCCCTGACAGCACACTTTTGACCTAATCTCACATATATCCAATCGGTATGGAGAAACCCAAAAGGCGAGTGTGTCTGTTAGAAGACCTAATCCAGAAGACCGACGTAAGTTATTTCTATCAGTATTATCAGGTACGCTTCCGCTACAGCTAATTACAATACAGTTTATTACCGATTAATTTAGTATGAAGTTTCAGTCTTGGGTCAGATTAAATCTAACAAGTGGTATCAGAGCCGTCTTCATATTGAATTATTTGGATCAGGATGAATTGGATTGTTTTATGGATTTTATTTGCTCTGTATCTCTATGCACATACTCCGTATTTTATTTTCTAGGTAACTATATTGATGTCGCACATCTATAATCTTTCATCGCATGAGTTTTGCATGATTCAGGGATTAGCATATAATCGTTGCCCTTTTTTTTTGTGTCTTATCAGCCATTATGTCATCATCATTCCTATTGATTGTGAATGTCAGAATCTTGTTGCTTAACCTCTTTTTCGGCTGACATGCACGGAGTATATTTGATTCACATGTAGTACATATATTATATAAGTTTGTACAGTAATATTTATTTGCCTATAGTCATCATTGAGATTGATTTTTTGTTTGGCATATTTTCTTGATGAGTGATTCTGGGTATATTTGGAATATTTGTCTGAGATTTTGGCATATATTTTTTTGCGTGTATTTGGAGTATAACGTATTCTCAGTTTCTTTCTGATTGATTATGTACGAAGTATATATATTTGGATGATTTATGTATGCAGGCGATACAGTTATATAAGGATTAAAGAATTATATTTTGGATATTAAGTTTCAGATTCTTATGATTGGTTATTCAATATATAAGGTATTTTTAAATCGATTGCGGTTGATTCATAATTTTGTTTGGTATTCAGTCATGTGATTCATGCATAATGTTCTCCTAAGCTGTTTGATTATTATTGCATATTATGGTTTTATGTATGAATTGGGACCTATTTGGGATTTCGGTTATGATTATTGTCGTACATTTATAATTGACAAGTTGATTTGTATGATGAAAGAACTAATTTGGGTTATAATTTTTTTTATCATTTAAGGATTCAGTCACTTGTTAATTACGGTTTGATTAAAATAACTTGATTTCAGTTTCAATAATATTGGATATTTGGTTTTTTATAAGACGTCTAATATTTTGGATTGTTTGATCAAAACAATACGTTGCCAAAGTAACCTCTATTGCGTAGATTAGATAGTTTAAATAATTAGACGATTGTGTGTGATTGAATTTCATGCGGGTAATGGTCGGCCCAAAGAAAGTCCATTATTTGGCCGAAATTCAATCATGCTTGTGGTAATGAATATGTAACAGTTATTTGGTTTTCGTGTAGATGTTAAGTCGGCCCAAAGGAAGGCTTGACATTTGACATGATCTTAATGTTAATATTTGATTACTACACCAAAAGTACCACTTACAAGTCTAATTATCGTCCAAAGATGAGATTAGATGTTGTGCTAGGTTTCTTGTTATGATGCGAACGCCAATATACGAACTGATTTACGATTTAAAGGTGTGTTGTTAAGTTTATGACACTCATATGGCTTATGTCCATACAGTTTTTCTTAATGGAGAGTAAATTCAAACATCTGGTTTTTAAGTTTGGTAGTATGTGTAAGCATGCGGATAATGGTCGGCCCAAAGGAAGGCCATTATTTGGCCGAATACATATACTATTTTGGGTGATAAATATGTGACGATTATTCAGTATTTTCATGTGTATATTAAGTCGGCCCAAAGGAAGGTTTAGTGTTCGACATGAGTTTATCGTCAATATTTGATCACGATTATTTAATTGTAGTGTCAATGCTTAGTTAATAATTTATGCCCAACGGCTAAATGTTAAATTTGCAAAAACACTATATACTGTTTAAATTTATTCAAAATATGAGAATATTGTTTTGTTCATCAAATTTGACATTAATCTTCATTATATATGTCATATTCAGGTTACATTCTCAATTCAGATAATGTCTTTTATTTAAATAAATGGTAAGAGAATGTAAATACTTATTTTGGATCGTCACAATCTTAACACATCATTGATGAGAAGGTATGATTGTACTACTCATAAGGATGAAAATATCGTGTGGACTCACGTGTTTTTGTGGAGTACAAAATTTAATGCATGTGTTTAATGATTGTTTAATGCGACATTAAGGAAATATTAAAGGGTATTGTTTCTATTAAATAAGTTGCAAGTGTTTCACTCGAAGAATAACAAGATAGATTATTGTTAGCTTGTTACGAGTATGGATACATAAGGAATATAGTACTAGTTTGTACGCCTCATCGCGTGTCCGTAAGAGCACACTTCTCATTTAAGATTTGTCTAAGGTTAATTATTATATCCAATCATGTTTTGTGAGTGAATTTGGTTTTTCATTCACATAAGTATATTAATGCAGATAGGAGTAAGAATCTAAGATGTTGTATGTCCATTGGTGATGAAAGGTTCATCTATTTCGGGATATGTCATCATCTGAGTTTGAGATAATCAGCTAATTTAGTTATCATTAATGACATGTTCTTTTATTTGAATCTAAAAAAAAGGGTTATTTAACAGGAATAATACCAACTTTAGGTGGTATTCCATAAATAAAACCAACTTTAATTAATACGGGAATAAAACCAAGTATAAGACATATTATACGAGAATGAAATTGCCTCTTAAATGACCGGATGAAGTCGGTTTTTGTGGGTCTCATACTATTAATTAACACACATCTTCATCTTCTTCATTCCCACAAGTCCACAGCAAAATCGATTTTCCCCATAACAAGACCTCAAGGTCACAAGTCTCCATGGATCAACCTACGTTTTTAATCAAACCAATTAAAAAGAATACTAATAGGAAACCCAGAATAACCCCTAAATTAAACACGGAATAAAAAAACCCTAAATTAGTAAAGGAAACCCAGAAAAATCGATTTGGGGAAATGAAAACAATACTCACCATTGACATTGCCGACGCAAAGGATTGAGAAATGAACTTCTCTACGGCTATAACCCCTGAAAATTGGTTTTCGACAATTTTAATGGTAATTATAAAGATGGACAAGATGAATTACCTTTGAAAGTTGATAAACAAACAAAAATTTCAAGAAAAATTACCTTCGACAAGATGAATTGAGGAAGAAGAAGATGAAGCGAAGCATAAGATGAATTGAGGAAGAAGAAGATGGAGTGAAGATGAATTTTGAAGTTAAAAAAACCCAGAATTGTATGGGGTTACAAGAAAGATCAGTATTAGTGAAATATGACAGGCGTAGGCGGTAGCAGGTGAGACAATTCTATTCTCGTATAATATGTCTCATACATGGTTTTATTCCCGTATTATTTAAAGTTGGTTTTATTTATGGAATACCACCCAAAGTTGGTATTTTTTTTGCAAGAAATTATGCCTTATATATTGAATAAGACTAGAATCTTACAAAAGTCATAACCTCTAGGAAAATCGAGACTATAGCAAACGCTTGCTAGCAATATCTATCCCTCTACTTCTAAGTCTAATTACAATATCAAACTTAATTTTAAAAATCAACGTTGCTGCAGGAATACAATTCTCATTAAAAGTTCTATTATTACGCTCCAACCATATCCAATAAACTGCTGCTGCAATAGCTGCTGTAAACCAAGCAGATTTCCAATGTCTTCTTCTTCTTCTAGATGTACACCAAGTTAGCTCTTCAGTTAAATTATTCCCCCTACCAGTTATTTGCATCCAGTTCAACAAATGCTGCCATATCTATCTTGAGAAAGAGCACCCAAAGAAGAGATGCTTCGAAGTTTCCTGCTCCTCAAAGCATAAACAACATCGATTCGCCATCTGCATCCCCCTCTCTTGAAGCTTATCTTGAGTTGACAGAGTACACTGCCCAGCCAAAGCGAGGATGATCTTATGTCGTGGCACTATTAAGCACTCCTTGATATTATTCCTGTTAAATAACCAAAAAAAAAAATCGGTACTGCCTTTTGATGGAGTTCAATTGTTTTTCGTTTGGCCAAATTTGGTTTTATTGTCCATTGAGAAATAATTAATTTGTATTTTCTTAATTCAAATAATGGTAAATCTTTTATTTTTGATAACTTTACATAACCTGGATTGAAATGTCTTTTAAAGACTTGTATTAAAAATCCAGTGGATATAAATAATTAAGAACAATAATTTCTTTTCGGTATGACACATTAAAAGAATTATTGAAGTTGTGTCAAAATGAAATTATTGACTCTTCTACTTTGGATCCTAATATTAAAGGGTAATAAAGACAAAGAAAAGAGAAAATAGATATCAAAAGAACTTTGGATGAACTATTTTATGGTTTAAGTTGTATTAGTTCACATCACTATATTAATTTGTAGACAAAATTATGTATGATATTTATATCTCGATCTTGAGAAGTTTCAAGTCCCTAGACATTTTTATCACATATTTGACTGAGATATATTCTCGGTATAGGATTAAAGATGTCATGTCGATCATAAGTGGAAACACTTTGGCAACTTGACTATTCAGGATAAGAATGTTAAGGTTATTTCGGATAATTTCTAGAGAAATTCGATCTTACATTAAATATCGTACCATATGAAGGTCTGAATATGTATGGTGGATCATGTATGCAAAGTAAGATGTTTGGGGCCAGGTAGGAGTATGATTATTCACACCCTTTCCTAGATAACTCTAGAAGTAACTTTAGAATTGCAGCTTGATTTTTTGGATAAAGTTACAACAATATTATTGATTGATTAATTATAGTGTAGTTTATTTACACCTAAGGTATGTCCAACTAATTAAGAATATTTTTTCTAAGGTAACGTAGTTGGATTTAAGGACAATTAATAATTATTTTGTTGTAAAACTTTATAAGGATTAAGGATAATGTATAAAGTTATGATCCCACACGCAAGTTACTTTAAGACGGATAATATGAGTTCATTGAGATTATTGAGTTTGGGGGGAAGAAATGAGACTTATGGAAATGATCTTGTGTCTCATTATTAAGGATCGTAAGATCATTTTAGTAAAACAAACTCAAATACCTCAAGAACAATTGTTATTAAGGAAATTCACTAAGGAAGAATGAATGCAGTTTCAGAGAATTACATTGTTTTCATGTCATGTCTGACATATTACAGTGTAGTAACAGATTTATATATTGCATACATTCAAGAGTAAAAGTTAGATGATGAAACGGTAGAAAAGTATTCATTTAGCATTTTACTGAATCATTGAAAGTTCTAACTAATACATGTCAATTTTTATATGTCATCAATAAAGTATTAAGTCATTTGACTGATAAAGACACTTCGAAATTGTTTCATTACCTAAAAGTATAAAGCATATTGGTTTCAAATGGTTATTTGTTACCAAGACAAATTCATTCGGTAATGAGACAGTAAGACTCATCTTGTCAATAATGGCTATAAAGACAGATGCTATATCCAGTTCTGGAGTTACATTGGATTAATGGTATAGATAGGTTTGTTAATGGTGACATTGATAAACTCATTGTTGCAGATACTGGAAATCTTGACTCAATAGATTCAAGGTAAATTTTCTGCAAATTAAGATTTATAATCCTCCAATGAAAACTCAAATCAAATAAGGTTTTCCGTCAAAGAGTACATCAATCTATCATGATATCATCTCATTTGATTTTGTATGGATGTGGTACATGATTGTAGATACTCAAGATTCAGTGGGAGTATAAAAATATATCAAGTTTTATACTCTTTCAGTAAATGGGACTAATGCAGTTTCATTAATGTTCTTAAAGAAATGTTTATATCCAGAAAGAATATTTTACTTAAATCCATGTATTTTAGAAATTATTTCATGTGTTTAAGTAATAAGGTATAGTTAAACTTATTTTGTACATGTTTGGATATTGTGTACATTATATAGTTTAATTGATAGATATTAAGGGAATACAGTAGGATATTGAGATCCACTAAGGGCAGCCAAATATTGCTTGTCATTTATATTTGGAGCAAAACAATGTTATCATATAGGAGATCGATTCAGGTTGAGATCATTCGTTATTTTGACTCCTATTTAGTCATGCTTATTTGTCACAATGCTGCAAATTAAGTTCGGTATTGAAAGACCATTTAAGTTATTTGTGACAAAATGACGGTTAATATAGTTTCAAATAACAATACAAGTGATGTGTTGTTATAAGAAACGATTCAGAGTGAAAGGCGTCTAAGATATGTTTGTACAAACTCCATTATTGTGGATCCGCTTATTAAGGAATCACCACCCACGGTCTTTCTTAAGCATGTTGCTCAAATGGGTGTTTTCGGTTCTAAAGATATTCAGGTTAAGTGGGAGTTTGTCACATTAGACACATTATGATATACGGTTATTCAGTTCTGCAGAAATAAGGTTTACAGTTTTCAGTTTCACTCTGTCTTATTTGGTTAATCTCACTAAGGCTTAAGGTGGACCAGTTGGAAATATGCATATTTGGATCACATTCGGTTGTTGTTTCCATGCTACACTCCTATAGTAGATTCATGTCGTTAGTCATGTTTGCATATGTGATCATTGATGGGTCCTATTACGACAAACTATGGCAAAGACCGCTTTGGTTCTATGTACATATGATTAATGGACCGAATTGCATAAGACGGTTAGAATGTTTGATAGCACTATTGAGCTCATACGGTTATAATAAATACAATTTTCAGTGTCCTACATATACTAGTATATGACCCAAGTGGGAGATTGTAAGAATTATGAGTCTAATACAATATATGTGCACAACATTATTTGGACCTATTGTATTTATTAGCTATCATTAAAGTTGAGGCCAAATACGTGATCCGTCATAATAGATATGATACGGGCTTATTTACGTCTTATAAAGTATGGGTCGGATACTATAATAGTGTAGAGACCCATTAGGGCATTATGGGATATATGATGGGCTCATCCAATAAAGGCGACTGATATAGGTCATCAGGGTTTAACCATCCCTCCCTATATATAGTCAGGGTTATGGTCCCTGACAGCACACTTTTGACCTAATCTCACATATATCCCATCGGTATGGAGAAACCCAAAAGGCGAGTGTGTCTGTTAGAAGACCTAATCCAGAAGACCGACGTAAGTTATTTCTATCAGTATTATCAGGTACGCTTCCGCTACACCTAATTACAATACAGTTTATTACCGATTAATTTAGTATGAAGTTTCAGTCTTGGGTCAGATTAAATCTAACATATAAAGGTTCATCACCTTATTATAATTTTTCGATGTAAGATTATTTTTACTTAAGTTTGCAGTTTTATTAAGAGACTTTTTAAGACTTAAAATTTTTGTGATTGATATTTAAGAACGAATGATTTGGGACAATTTATTTAAGAACGAACGATTGATATTTAAGAACGAATGATTGATATAATATAAAATTCGTCAATTTATCATAATTTTTCGATGTGGGACAATTTATTTAAGTTTATAGTCTTCCATCACCTCGTATTAATTTTTTTGATGTGAGATAATTACTTAAGTTTATAGTCTTAAGAGCTCTTTTTAAAATGAAAAAAAACACATCATACTCCGACATTACTCTTGAGTATAATATAAAATTTCATTATTTCACTGTAATTTTTCAATGTGGGATGATTTTAAGTTTGTAGTCTTATATATTAAAAACTTTTTTAATACTCAAAAGTTTTTTTGTCGATGTTTAAAGCTGAATGATTACTCTTATTTATAATATAAAGTTTCATCACCTTATTATAATTTTTCGATGTGAGATTATTTGTACTTAAGTTTGTAGTCTTATTAAGAGATTTTTTAAGACTTAAATGTTTTTTTTGATTGATATTTTTGAGAGCGAATAATTAGTCTTATTTATAATATAAAATTCATCAACTTATCATAACTTTTCGATGTGGGATAATTTATTTAAGTTTATAGTATTCCATCAACTCGTCAATTTTTTTTTCGATGTGAGATGATTTACTTAAGCTTATAGTCTTAAGAATTCTTTGTAAAACTAAAAAAAATACATCATACATTACTCTTGATTATAATACGAAGTACGGAGTATAGAATTTCATTATCTCACTATAATTTTTCAATGTGGGATGGTTTTAGGTTTGTAGTCTTATATATTAAATTAAAATTTTTTTTAAGACTCAAATTTTTTTTTGTCGATATTTAAAATCGAATGATGACTATTATTTATAATATAAAATTTCATCACCCCATCATAATTTTTCGATGTGGGATAATTTAAAAGTTTTTCTTGGTCGATATTTAAAACTGAATGATTACTCTTTTTATAATATAAAATTTCATCACCTCATTATAATTTTTCGATGTAGGATAATTATCGAAGTTTATAGTCTTAAGAACTCTTTTTGAGATTCAAAAGACTTTTGGTAGATATCAAAGAACGAATGATTACTCTTATTTATAATATAGAATTTCATCATCATATTATAATTCGTCGATGTGGGATAATTTTACAACTATTATATGTAATAAATTCATCACATGACGTGAAACAAATAATACAAGACATCAACTCCATTATAACCAAAAGCAAATAATTTAGAAAAAACCTGGATAGACTCTCAAATTCCAACATGTTCTTCGTCTGTCAATTCTTTGATCTCATGTTTATGGCTCGAGCTTTCACCCTCGTTTATCTTCAACACAACAGGTAAATAATTTTGTAAAATGAAACAACTTCAACGGCTAATAGTAAATTGGTTTGTTTAACCAAAACATCAAATAATGATTGTTATTGAGACAATGATTATATAACTTGTTGCTATTTTTTCTCGGAAATCAAACTCACGTCGTCATATCATATTGTGACAATCCTGCCTCATGTCAAGGCGACGACTATTTCGCTAAATCTAACATCCGATCCTACGTGGACTAAATCCCTTAAACCTGAATTGTTAATTTATTTCGTTAAAATAAGATTTGAAAAAAGAAAGTGATTTTACCCCAATTCAACAAGTTTCACAAAATTTAGCGTGGGAGTGGGAGTGAGAAGGGATCGAATTGAAAATGGAAATAACTACTCCATATAACGAAGTCAGTAGTCATTAGCTACATACTAAAGTTTAGCGTGGAGGCCGGACACAATTGATCGATCTGAGCATATCATGTATCATTAGATTGTACATTTGTACTGCATATTGAACAATACTCGTATATACTTTTAAGTTTGCAAATGAAACATTTCATTCTTTGACAGAACATTTGACTGATTTCTTAATTACAAATGCATACATGATCAATTAATTTGAATCATTTGAGATTTGAATGATGTCGTACATCATCAAGGAAATATCGGTGGGCCCAATTTTATACTCCCCAGGAATTACACATACTCCATATACATCACACAAACTAAAACCACCCTGTACTTCATATATACTCAGAGCTGTTACTAAGTAATTAGAGATCCTAGGCAAAATCGTAAAATTTGGACCCTTTATAACGAAATTTGGAATCGGGGTGCTTGCTTGATCTTTTTCCCGAATACTATGACAAAAATCAAAATTACGATTTTAAATTCGTTATATTTTTTCTTTTACGGATAATATAGAAAAAATCTATTACTGTTCCAAATTTCCTAATTTTAAAATTATCAAAACATAGTCAAGAATGAACATACTGAATATATTTTTATATTGAGTACAATATATTTTTGTACTAATCTTAAGGTCAATTCAATATATTTTTGTACCTGACTTAATGTATTTTTGTCTAATAGGATAAATTTGATACTATATTTTCATCAAATACCAAGAGTTTTCTCAATTAATGAGATAGTTTACACGTTTAAATTATATTTATATGTTACAGAATATTATTATTTTTCCTTTCACATTGGGGCCCTCTCATCATTTGATCCTAAGTCATCGCCCCTCCAAACTATCCTCAGAACCGACCTTGTATATACTCTATATTTGTATTTAAAACCCCCCTTCACTATATATATATATATATATATATATATATATATATATATATATATATAGAGAGAGAGAGAGAGAGAGAGAGAGAGAGAGTTGAGATCGGGTGAGAACCTATCTCTCAATGAGAATTGTGAGAACTATTTAGAACCATTAGATCTTATTCACATCTAATGCTTGACATTATTCTTAAAAACATCCACTCTTCCTTTAACAAAATAAACCAAATCCGTTTCTTTCTCTCTCTCTTCCATATCTTTCTTTCTCTCTTCCTTCTCATCATAAAATTGGGGAATTATATACAATTGAGGATTTCTTTAAATTAGGGTTTATATTTTCGTTAAAACCATTAAATATGTCCACTTGATTAGAGATTTTTGTGTAATTAGGGTTCTTGTATATCAAATTAAGGGTTCTTGTTTTCTCTGAACACCTATCGTGAAATTATTCAATGCTTCATTCCCCTTTAATTATACTTCTATTAATCATCTTATTTGTTACACTACTTTTACGGTAGTAGTTGTAGTCACCTTACAATTAAAAAAAGGTACGTTAAAAGTGAAAAAAGGTACGCTAAAATTTAAAAAGGGTACGCTAAAATTGAAATAAAAAAAAGGGTACGCTAAAATTGAAATTGAAATATGGTAAGCTAAAATTGAAAAAAGGGTATGCTAAAAGTGAAAAATGGTACGCTAAAATTTAAAAAGTATACGCTAAAATTTAAAAATGATACACTAAAATTGAAATTGAAAAAGGGTACGCTAAAAGTGAAAAAGGGTACAGTAAAATTGAAATTGAAAAATGGTACGTTAAAATAGAAAAAAGGGTACACTAAAAGTAAAAAAGGGTACGCTAAAATTTAAAAGGGTACACTAAAATTAAAATTAAAATTGAAAAAGAGGACGCTAAAATAGAAAAAAGGGTACGCTAATAGTGAGAAAGGGTACGCTAAAATTGAAATAGGGTACACCACAATTTAAAAAGAAAATTAAATCGAGTAGGGTTAGAAAAAGAAGGGTTTGTATTTCATATAAAATCCGTACAAAAGGAAATTAAAGGACAATATTTTAGATGAACTCTTAAATCAGTCAGGAAATTTGAAAAAAAAACGATAACACACCGTTGCTGAGATTAGTGCAATTATTGCAATTATATTAGCCGACGATAATATTGTTACTATTGTAATGAATTAATGAATTTAATTGAATAAGTTAATCATAAAATGATTAATTAAAAAAAAAACTACTTAGGTTATTGGGGTTCAATACCAATTGTGATGAATTAATGGATTGAAGAAAAGCCGATTGAAAAATTGATGGATTGAAGAATCGGATTCAATGGTCGATTGAAGAATTTATCGATTAAAGGATTATGGGTCGAAGAATTTTGTAGAAAGAGAAGAAGTTACGGGTTGAAGGTTGAAGCAATTGTGATGAATTAATTTGATTGAAATTTTTTAAAGAATCCAACGAATGAGATTGAACACTATGATCCAATGACTAATATTATAGTTCTCACAGTTCTCATTGAAGGGGTTGGTTCTCACATGAACCTAAATCTATATATATATATATATATATATATATATATATATATATATATATATATATATATAGAGTAAGGCTCTTATGAGTCCCTTACTCTATATGAGACCATGAGTCCTCATCCCATCCGTTGGATAAGATGAGGATGGATGGACAAGATTCATTGCATTAAAAAAAAAAAAAAGGGAAAGATTTACGTTCCTAAAATAGATCCCAAGAATTTAGGAAACAATAACCACTCCATCACGTTCATTCATCATTCATCACATTCATTCATTAATTCAACCGTGAGAAAAAAAACCCTATCTTCATCACGTTCATCCTTTCATTCAATCAAAATTGTGCACGAAAACGCGTTACAATGGATCCAGAATCAGTATCATCTTCTTCAACAATTGATAAGCAATCGTCTGAGTATAACAATGGTGAGTTTCAATAATAATTTGACGTCGATTTTCATTGTTGCTATTACTTTCATTGTCGATTTTCATGGTGAGTATAACAATTGTTTTTTCTTCATGGATTTCAATAGTCATATTGCTTTCAATTTGCGTTTTCATATCAATGTTTTATCGCGTCGAATTGCGTTTTTTTTACGTCGATCTTCATATTTATAGTGATTTCATTGTCATTTCGTATCACAGTTTCGTATCAATTTGCGTTTTTTTGATGTCATTGCGTTTTGATATCACAGTTTCGTATCAATGGTATTTTGATATCTTGATCTCTATAGATTACAGGTCTTTATGCTTTTTATTAAGATTTTCCCTGATATCCATTGATTCTATTTTTTTTATTTCAGTTAACGCAGATTCGTCGTTGAAGTAACATGCCTTCTGAGTTAAAGTAACACTTAATTGCAATTACAGTAACACAAATGAACGTTCAGGAAAAGAATTTTTATGATATGCTAGAGTAACGTATTGTACACGTTAGGGTAACACCACTTATGAATTACAGTAACACATTATTTACATTGATGTAACGCTGTTTGATTTTGTGCAGGTAGTTGCGCCAGAGATGCGAACGCACAAGACAACACTGGAAAATGTGGAATTTAATTCGTTTGATTAATTATGGATTAATATTATGGTTCATTGATATTATTGTTTCACCGATATTATTGTTTTGCTTTATGTTGAAGCATGCATGGCATTGAAGTAACACAAGTAATGAATTACAGTAATACCTACTTTTAATTAGAGTAACACAAAAATGTAACACTAAAAAAGGGTTTTTGGCGCTGACGTTGGAGTAACATCTTTTTAGAGTTAAAGTAACGCAACTTAGGAGTTACAGTAACACTTATGCCCATGGGCCTGACTTTTCTTAATTTTTGGCAGGAAGCATTGGTAAAGAGCCGAATGCACAGGAATGGTGCAGAGATGTGGGTGAGATTTTCACTCCGTACTGAAAAAGACACAGAGGAAGACGAGGATGAACAAATGTTTTGATAATACTCGTGTTCTTTGAATATTACAAGAATTTTTTCTTTTTTCCTGGTTTACACGAAAAACTAATGTTGTACACATTTGTGCAATTAACACTATATTTACTTAATAAATGTGTTTTTGGTTAGAGTAACATCTCATGTGCGTTGAAGTAACACTATTAATTTGTTACAGTAACAGAAAAAATGCATTGTAGTAACTGAGGACAGCAGTGTTGTTCATTCATTGAAAGAGTACCAATATTGGTGATTGCAATATCATTGTACTAACGGCATTAATCACTTAAAGTAACATAATTTGTTCATTAAAGTAACACACACAGTGCTTCGGTGTAACACACAGATTGTGAGACCAACGAAAATTGTGTTAATTTCAATAATCCCCATAGTAACACCAACAGTGAATTAGAGTAACAGGTGCAGCTGGTCATTGTAACAGAGTTTCACAGCTTCAATGTACTGGTGATAGTCAAAATACCAATGTAATTAGACAGGTAACTAAAGAATAGAGACCATTAAATCGTAGTTACAAAAGAGATGACATGATTCAGTAAACACGCTATTTTTTTCGGCCCTTTGTTGGCTTGCTCATGGGACCGTCGATGATTTTTTGTCTAGTGTTCTCATACTTGGCTACGTTTTCCAACAATTGCGATCGTACAGTGTTCCTGTCTGCCAATAGAAGTGTGGAGTAACATAAGAAGCAGATTAGAGTAACAAATGTACACAATTGAGGGTTTACAAGGATTCAAAGTATCACGAAGATGAGAGTTAAAGTAACACCTCTTATGCATTACAGTAACACATGGTTGTCTTTGAAATAACACCGTACATCAAACACAGTAACGAAGCACCCCTTACAGTAACACATCAAGTTTATTACAGTAACAGCGTATGTGCATTAAAGTAACATTCGATATATGTTCGTCTGTAGTTGAATTCAATTACACGAAACAGATGAAAACCCAGATAGCAAAACAGTCTTCAGTGAAAAAAATTAATTATATGGCACAGACGCAGCAAAATTAATGAATCAATAATTAGCGAAAGAGGTAATGAAATATAACACAGATGCAAACAAAACCTAGATCTTCAGTAAAATAATAATCTTGCTCGAGTTGAGGATAGCGATTGAATTGAGTTGAGCGACATAGTTCAGTTGAGCGAGTGCTCGAGAATCCTAGAGTTGAGCGAGCGATTGAGTTGAGTTGAAGGATTGAGTGCGAGTTGAAGGATTGAGTGCTCGGGTATGCCTGAGTTGAGCGCAAAAGTTGAAGTTGAAGTGGAGCGATTGAGTTTGAGTTGAGCGTTTGACTGTAAGGCTGTGATTGAGTTGAGCGAATAAAATTGAGCGAGATGAGAGAAGAGATGAAGATGAAGAGTTTTCTTAAGCGGACGTTTGAAAGCAAAAAAATAAATGAGATGAGAGAGAAGGTTGCAGTTGGCGCTAATCTAGGGAGGAGGAGGATTTTTTTTATTTTTTTCCAAAATTTGGTAGTTACTACCTTAATTACCCTATACAATCTCACCCATCCATCTTGTTTAGATCAATGGCCAAGATTAGGACTCATGGACTCAAAAAAAATAAAAGGACTCACTTGATCTTTACTCTATATATATATATATATACTCCGTATATATATATATATATCTTACGATCTAAACATATCGTCTTCCACCCATTATTTCCACACAAACTAAAATCACTTTTTTCTGGCATATTATTATGGCTCATTGTAGCTAGCTAGGACCTAATTTACTCCTAAACATCTAATTAGTACTCCACTAATAAAAGCTACTGTAAATAAATAGTGTCTGGGGTAAAAATTTCTATGTTTACCCAAGAACCACAAAATCTTAATATATACTTATAAATGTAAATGGATCTCATTTCTGTAATTAATTTGAGTTTAAATTCCATTTAAAAAAAAATTTGTTCTACATTTTAAATTGTCTAATAAGCATGATTAAATTAAATTTTAAAACTCATGTTTTAAATTTATATTATTAAGTACGGAGGGAGGGAGGGAGGAGTTGAGGAGTATAATTGAAAGTATGAGTCATACATCACCTACGGTAGCTTCATGCCCATAGTCTTCATTCTTCATGGTCTTTAATTGACACAAAAAACTTGAAAATATTAGAGTAGCTTTTTTTGTTTACACGCTAAAGTGGTAATGTACTGCAACTAAGGAACCCTCCACATATATTGTTCTTCTTGGTTTTTAATTAAGGAAAATGATACTCCCTCCGTTTCAATGAATTGTTTGCCTTTGCTTTTGGCACCAAGGGGATCGGAAGAGATCCAATTAGGAGGTGACATGTGGAGCCAAGGGTCACATTACATATAAAAAACATTCCTAAAATAGAAAGACAAACAATTCATTGAGACGCCCCAATATGGAATAGGCAAACAATTCATTGGAACGGAGAGAGTAAATACAATCCTTAGGGACAAAACACATTTCATTTGCAAGTTTTTTTTTTTAAAGTTGAAGAAGTAGTAATGTGTGTGTGTTTTTTTGAAGCAAAGAAGTAATGTATGTCAGATGAAATTATGTCAGATGAAATTGATGCAACGAGGGGCGAGTCCAAGATTTTGTTTTTGGTGTAGCACAACGTAAAAGGCGACGATATGATCAAAAATTACTTTGCACAAAATCTGTAGTACAACACAATTTCACGACAATATTAACTTACACTATTCGACGAGTTCTCATATTCATGAATTCTTCTACAATTTCGTCGATTGTTACTTTCAAAAATACATCACGTTCTACAAAAGTAATTAAACAATCATTCAACCATTCATCGCCCATCCTATTGTGCAATTTATTTTTGATGAATGTCATAGCTGAAAATGCCCTTTCCACACTTGCCGTCGCCATGGGAAAAACCATCACGAGCTTTAGGAGCAAATAAACTTTGGGATGAGTTACATGCTTCATTGTCTCAACTAATTTCATGGAAAGCTCGTTGAGACTCTTAAGATTCCAAAATCTTTCGTCGTTATGAATATCAAACTTGAAAGTGTCAAGTTGGTACTCAAAAAATAACAAGTCATTGTTAGAAAATTCAGATGGATAAAATTCATCAAGTTTAAGAAGCTTCTTGGAGTCAAAAGTGGCAAATTTATGTTGGGGATTAAAACAAGACATACATACTAACAATTCCTTGCTTGTTTCATCAATTCAATTTTCAAACTCTTGTAAAATTTGATCGGTAAGGCATAAAAACACCTCCAAACGAAAATGATGAAGATTTGTGACTTCACGTTGACCACGTATATGTCTTCCTGGAATAACATACTCCCTCCGTCCCAATGAATTGTTTGCTTATTCCATATTGGGGCGTCTCAATAAATTGATTGCCTTTCTATTTTAATAATATTTTTAATATGTAACTAGTCGTCATACCCGTGCATCGCACGAGACTATATTGTTTTATGCCTTTTGTAATTCGCAGTTCAATCTTTTTGCCTGATCATTATCCAATATATATTTTATTATGGGTTATGTTAAATACAACCCTTAGGGTTGTGTTTAAGCATTAAATATCAACCAAAATTGATAGAAACATAGAAATTACATCGAACAAATTGCACATACAACCCTTAGGGTTGTGTTTAAGCATTTCTTGTCTTTGTGACTTTATTTACTTTCCTAGTCATTCGTAATATCATAAGCAGTAAATGGACTAATGCACTATTTGACGTTAAGGCGATAGACGCATAGTTCTTTCTTCTTTATTAATTGATTGTTTTTTTAATTAAAAAATTTATTAATTGATTGCTTCTGGGGTTTATCAGTTGGTTTAGTTGTTTTGCCCAATCAGAACATAACACGTGACCTTATTAGATGATGGTATTAGATAAATAATGGATGGAGGATGGTTTGTTTTGGTTTTAGTAGGGTATATAGATATAGATAGATTAGTTGATACTCCGTATAACTTTTCATTTGCTATATTTCAATTAATTGTATTTATTTGATTTTGCAACGCTAAATAGAAAGTTCAATGCATGGAGAAGGAAGAAAACTAAAACATTACATTAAACAAATGAAAAATGTCAATATCATCCTTAAGGCTGAAACTTTATTGTCAAAGGTGAAATCCTTTATTTATTAAAGCAAGCAACATACACAATGACGTGGTCACGTGGCGCTGTTCTTTGTTGAGTATTTTGAAATACTCAAACCTCATTCATTCAACCTTTTTATGGCAAGTCTTGCAAGCTAAATCATCCGGGCTTCACAATCCGGGTCAAGCAATCTGAGCTTAGCAATCTCGCTTTCACACTCAATTAACTTGGCCAAAATTACATCCTCATTTATCCTGGATCAAACAACTTACACCCTCATGCAACTACTGCATATATCATTTCTGTCAAACCCTAATCTCAATTCCACCATTTATGCACATATCATTTCTGTACTCATGACCTTCACGGTCAACATTAAAAACCAACTCCTTTACCACTACACCACTCCAATTTTTGTTGTCAAAAGCGTATAAACATAGTATTACATATTCAAGGTCTTCACTTGCTTGAGTCATTCATATTTTTAATTAATTTCCTAAGAAATAAATATTATTCATTTTCTAAAATATATAAATATAGTAATTTTTATCGCAGGGAAATTATTATTCATTTTTTAAAATGAATTCTTATATCAATAATGTATATATAAATATTACGAGTATTTATTTTCTAAAACATATTAGTACATACAAAAGTATACAAAAAAATCGTTTCTAATTCTTTTCGTAATTTAAATATTACTCAATTTTCTTCTTAGGGAGTTTGGATATGACAAAATTATTTGATAAAAATAACTAATGTGCTATGAGAATTGTAGTGATGTTGAATGAATAAATTGGTCTGAATAAATTATTAGACCTGGCAAAACGGGTCAACGGGTCGGATTCGGGTCATTTTCGGGTTCGCTATTTTCAACTTTTTTAGTGCGAGTCATTTTCTATAACAATAGTTGGGCAAGTTTCGGGTAAATCCGGATCAAATTGGGTTACGGGTCGGGTCGGGTCAGTTTTGCCAGGTCTACATGGGTAACTATGAATTTAAAATTCATTATTTTCCTTATTTCTAGAGTATAATTTGTTTTTATTTTCCTTTTTTGTATGAATTGAGTGAAACACATATTTTATAAGTACTCATTACGTCATATGTCGTTATACTTACGATATCTTTTACATTTATCATACACTCTTCGAAATTGGGCAAAATCTACACTCACGTGAGTTTTTTTGACTTAGATATTGAACACACTGTAATAATCATTTGCGTCAATATTCATTTCTTTTACGTTATTTTCAACCAATATCGTCTTTCCATTCATCTTCATATGGATTGCGATTTGACTTTTTCATGCAAAAAAACCGCTTCAACTCCGTGAATTTTCACGGGTATTACACTATTCCTATAAATGCAATAATTTCACAAATGTACCATGCAATAAAGTCTTTATGTTATAATGCTTATTAATTATATTCGATATTTTCTAATGGCAATGAAAATGTCTCAACCCCGTGAATTTTCACGGGTTAGTACACTAGTATGAAATGAAACGATACTTGGAGAGATAAAATGAAGCGTCATATTACTTCTAAGTTAATAATATGACTTGATTGAATTATGTTTAATAGATGAAGTCTAATTGTATTTTGAGACTTACTTTTATTAAAATACTAGTTTTAATCCCGCGCAAATTGCGGGATTGTTCATTCAAAGATTACATAAATTCTTATATGAGACGATTATTGTGAAATTGTCTCAGGCGAGATTTTTTTTTAAAAAAAAATTGTTCTACTCTTCAAAGTAAAAAATGTCTACACATGTATTGTTATTTTTTTTCTCAAAAATTTCGAGGAAATGTGAAATGGATTTTTTTCCTTTGAACTTAAAATTCATTTTAATACTCTTATATTTAAACACATTACTCATATAGAAAAATAGTAATCGATTAATAGTTGATATTTCAAATAATTTATAAAGTTAGTCCAACAATAGTTTTCCCAATTATTTTTTTGGTGGTTATCTATCTTCTTAAAGATTTGGCTCCTCAAATTAGATTAACTGAAATCCGTGAATTTCATGGGTATGTTTTAATACGTGGTTATAAGGTAGAAATCACGACAAAATATATAATTTGAATCATATAAATGCATTTACAATTCATAGCATAATTTTAATGTAATTAAATAAGTTATTAATAACTACCAAATTATGTTAAAATATATGAAGTAAACTCTATCTTATTCATATATAGTCTTCGTCTACTCGTCAATAATTAATACTCCGTATAATTTAATTCATTTGTCTCTCAATCTAAATAAATAGTTATTGTGATTATAGTGTACGAAAATAATAATGTAAAAACTCAATCAAGAATTTCAAATGTACAAACTTTTACTCTCTCCGTCTTGATCATTTGTTTACCTTTGATTGACATATCTCTCACAAAATAAGGTAAAATATAAACAAATGAACGGAACCGAGAGAGACAATGATGAATTGTTATGTGAGTTCTATAGCTACTAATTAACATCAAATACAAACCCACGTCTAATTAAGTTTGTCACCATTAATTTTGTTTCTATGAAATATTATATATACAAATCACATGATTAATCAATGTTTCTGCGGAGCATCACTGCCCACGCACATCAACAACCAATCCTAAACTCCTTACCGTCGTCAAATTACTTCAGATCGTTAGCATTGATTGGATAAATGGCTAAATTGCCCTTCCTTTTCAACTTTTTTAAACTTCTTAATTAACAATGTTGTTTTTTGTTTTGGTTTTTTTTAACAAAATCGTCTTCATTGAATGATGTTTTAAATATAGAAATTTCGTGAAATTGATTTTTCCCGAATTTTGAAAATATTTAATTTCCCATTTCTTTGCGCTCCTACGCCAACAATGATTATCAACAATATCAAGCAAATCAAAAATTTTGTCTTACATATATTAATTTACGATATTATAATGATTGCTTTTTCGTTATTGTTGTAGATATGTCGACTTAGGTGGATTTCCGATTCACGTAGAATCAAAATGTAATACGTAGTTATTTTTCCAATAAAACACATGATTACCAAATTTAACATAATTAACTAATTAAATACTTAGCTCAAACCCTAGGAAAGCTAATCTTCCAGAATTATGAACACAAAACACACACATAATTGAGCAAAATATGCAGAAATCTCCTCCGAACATGTTTAAATTTCCGTTTTATTGACGGAATCTATTTCGCGGGATATTAACTCCTCCCTGGATCTTCAAAAAAAGAATAATAAATCACTAACTCAATATTTGGGAGAGATATGAAACAACAAAATTATTTGAAAGATTATGATATACTTCGTACCTGCTGCTGACTCGCACGAATCAAGAAAATTATACGTGACATTAAGAAGTGGTAGGGAAATTGGGATGAATGAATGTATAATGCAGGCTACTGTATATTTTTTTCGCAGACAATACATCTCTCACACTTCTCGGCCTTGAAGATTAACGAAACTCAGTTGTTTCGATTCCCGGATCTTTAGCTCTGTTTCGGGTTGAATCGTAGGATTTGCAGAAGTTTCTCTATTTGAATTAATAATACTTGTACCCATTAGTTTCAAGAGATATCTATAAGAAAAATAACCAATGTTGATACGGATATGACTTATGAGCACATCAATAAAAACAAATATCAAGAGAACATCAATATTAACCAATTGATCACAAAATATAAATTCGATCAAGTTTCATAGACAGAGTACATGCACAAAGCTAATAAAAAACCTAATTAAAGTACTAACAAAGCAATAAATCGACAAAAACTGCGAAGAAAACAAACAAAATTACCTGAAAATTATAGTTTCGAAGCATAATCATCGAAATCGTCGGCTATTAATATATACAAAGTGCAAAATTAATCCAAGTCTCCGAAGAACATTCAGCCATACAAAAAATTGACGTAAATGAGACCACAAAATAAATATCTGATGCAAAATTCATACATGCCTCCAAAAACCGAAAAGAAGATGCAAATATATGACATACATTCTACAAACCAACATAAAAATTAAGAAATGATGGATGAACTGGGTTTACTTCAAAGAGGAAAAATGAATGAAAAATTAAGTTACCGAAGTGGATTTCCTTGATTGAATCCAAAGCTAGAGTCGGTGATCTCCGGTCCGTCTGCTGCTTTCCGGGGTCTTTCTGTAGCTCTTGTGGGTCTGTTTCCCCTGTTGTTGGCTGCCCTTAGCTACTGTTTTTTTTGTTGGTTGTCCTGTCTCCTTTGTTCAGGTGGTTCCGTTTTTGGTTCGGGTTTTGTCGGGTTGCTTGGTGCTTGCTGATGTGCTTTGTGGTTTTGCTCTGTTCCGCGTTTTCGTGTCTCGGTGGGAGTTCGCTTTTGTCTTCTTCATTTTTTTTCCTTCTTCTTGGGTGTGTTTTACCTCCGTGCTTCTTGGTTGTGCTTTGTTGGTGTGCTTTGTGCTTCTTCTTCTGTTTTCCTCCCTCTTCTTCTTCTTCTTCTTCTTCTTCTTCTTCTTCTTCTTCTTCTTTGATTTCCGGGTCTCGGCGTGTCTTTCTCCTCCTTGCTTGCTCTCATTTCACTTTCTTGCTTAGTGATGCCTCCCGTGGTTCGTTTTCATTGCCCGTTCGTTGGTCTTTCTGAGAGTCAGGATAATCGTGGAAAGGGTCTTACCAAAGCCTCCTTGCGCATTCACCTCCGTGACCATCATTTTTGTGTCGGTTCTCAGGTATTAACCCGTCAAACCCTCTCTTGTAGCTTCTCTGTCTACTCTACGGCTGAGGTCATCTTTAAGCGTATGAGCATTTGGTTGTGTGGTATTTGCCTTGCGACTCACTCGCTCACTTCTTGTTGTCGACATGATGCGGGGGATCATGTTGACCCGCCTGATTGTGGGGATGACTTCGTTCGGTTTATTCTTTATGACCTTCCTCGCCCCGTTCCTCCTCCTGTGCCGGCAGTGGGAGGACTTGACCCCGACACTCTCTCTTGTCTTTTTGTGGCTTCTCTGGATCGTTTGTTCTCTAAGGGTCTGCGCACGGTTAAATCTATTCCTCCCAGGTGCCGACTTGGGTTCGCGCGTGTTTTGAAGGGTGCTCTGGATGATGTCGTTGGTTCCTTGTTTGATTTATCTCGGTGGGTTTCCTTGCTTGTCTTACCTCTGTGTGTCTTGAAGACCTTTGCCCCGAGTAGTAGTTTGGAGTGTAAAACTGCTATTAGACGTCACCGCCAAGAAGAGGCTATTGTCGGCGCTATTCGGACTTGGGGGGTGCCGGGGGGGAGGTTATTGCTCTTGCGCGAAGCCTTGGCTGAGGTCTCCCCTTCTTTTTGCGCGGAGGAGGAGCTTGACCTAGGTGAGCTTAACATCCGTCAGTGCCGCAAGAAGATTTCCAATGGTCATTACATAGCTGCCGTACATGTTCTTTCCTCGTCCGGTGTTGCCCCCTACACTTATGCCACTCTTCGGGCCCTTCAGGATAAACACCCTGCTGTTCCTTCTCCCGCCCTTCCATCTAAGCCTATTGGTGATGGTCTTGATGCTTCGATGTCAGTTATGTTAGACATGATTCAGAGCTTCCCTCGGGGCACGTCTTGTGGGAGAGATGGTCTTTGGGCCCAGCATCTGCTAGATTGTTTGAGTGGAGCTGTTATTGCCATCTTCGATGATCTGGTTGCCTCAATCCCTCGGGTGGTCAACCTTTTCCTCGGAGGGAAGTGTCCTACAAAAAAAGGTGAGATTTGCAACGGAATACAATCCGTAGCAGAAATAAAACATGCTACGGATTTGCGACAGAAAATATATTTTGCGACCGAGTTGCGACGGTATTGCGATTAATCTCGTCTACCCATATGGCGCGCAAGAAAAAACAATGAGCGCTAAAAGTATGCGACGGAATTGCGACCACCTTTTATATTATCGACGAATTTGCTACGGATTTTGCGACGGTTTTTTAGAATCTTGCGACGGAATTGCAACGGACCTAGGACGTACGGTTATTAACTAATATACCTCAACCCTTGGATCAATTTTGCTACGAATTTGCAACGGAATGTGAAATTTGCAACGGATTTTCCGTAGCAAATCCGTAGCAAGCACGAATTACTAAACCCGCTCTCAGTTACTTACCCCGACCCCCATCATTCATCTTAATTATTTCCCCACCTCTGAAACCCTCATACCCCCCCCCCACCATAACTCGAACCACTACCCCTATGCCGCCGCCACCCCTACGACGCCGCCAACTCTACGACGCCGCCACCTTCACGACATCATCACCGCGACCGCCATTATTACGGAACCACCACGGTAACTTTCCCCTTCTTTCCTTCTTTTCCTTCTCATTCTGGCTTGCATCCTTCCGTCGCCTGCCCCTGCCACCGTCGCTGTTGCCGGCGTCTTCTTGCCAGCGCCATTCATTGTCGGCGTCTCCCTTCTTCCCCATTTTTTTTGATTCTGCGTCTTTAAACCCTAATCGATTTGGGTTTTTCATTTTTTTGCTAATTCTTGTTGTAATTAGTTTGAATTGTCTTATGTTTGGTGTTTGTTTGAATTTACGCAGTTTGTGTTCGTTTATGAGGGAATAACTGTTTGCATTGTAAGTGTTTGATGAAATGTCTATGTGAATGTTGTTATATGGGTTTGTTTCTGTTCCAGTTAGTAGATGTGTGATGAAATGTTTGTGTAAAATATGCACTTCAGTCATGTAGCTGCTTGACGTAATGTATCTGTGGAATGTTGTTTACCTTTATGTTTGTTCTTTATTGTAATTAGTTTGAGCATTCGACACTGAAATGTGTTTGTGAATCTGCATTTGTGTTTCAATACTCATTAGGTTTTCGACTAAATGCTTGTATAAGATGTCGGAGCTAGGTTACGAGATTCGGATTAGGTTGATCAGGAGGTGGAAGATGATATGTACATGCTGTCACAACTAAACACATAGAGTCATAAATGGGTCTAATTAAGTATTGATAGTTACGAAGCACTCTTAAATTGCAATTGTATTACTTTAAAATGTGAAATTGTTACATAAAATTGTACAAGAGTGTAATATTACTTTAAATTGTATTACATAGAGTAGATTGGAATATGGTGATATGAAATTGCTTATGTGACACGAATTATTTGGTGGTAATGGTTTATATATAATAGCTTTAGGGGATTGGAGTAATAGAACAAAGAAGTGGAGTAATTGTAAATTGACTTTAGTTTGTGCTTTCTTACAATGTTTGTTTGCGCTCTCAATCATCATCATTTTTTTCGTTTTCTTTATTCATGACTAATTATTTATGTTTTAATTTATATTAGGTTGATTTTCTCCGCTACAGTACAAAATCATACTTAATACTCTTAATAAGGTATGTAACAATTATTTATATTTATCAAAATTAATTGCTTGATTGCAACTCCCGAAATGTGAATTGTATTAAGTGTTCTGTATATATGTTATTTATTTACTGTTATTGCTAATTTGAGTTTGACTTAGCAGTTTAGCACCCGTTCAAGGATTACACATTAGGTGTAATCTTTGAATAGTCCCCATTTTGGGACTGTCTTTGAGCATTTTATACCATTTAGGTGGTAAATACTAATCGTCTCTACTTGTTTGTTGTGAGACGAAATTTGTCGGCATATTCCCTAACGTTCTCTTAGTACATATGTTGAACGTTATTTTGTTCTACATTGTGTATTAGGAGAACTTGGGGGGGGAATTGCTGTCAATTTTTCGTCTCACAACAATCAAGGGTGAGATTAGTATTTACTAATGGCATGAAATCTTCAAAGATTTCTAACCAATTGAAAGTTTTTGAAATTGCATAAGTTATGCCAAGAAGAGGCAGTTATACGTAGTTCCTCAAGTCCTAGGTACGACGAGGATGATGAGATTGAAACCTTACCCGATGCAAAAATGCTCGACCCAGAAGGTCGACAACACACTTTGTGGTAAGCTTTTGTGTTTCATTTTCTTCTTTATATTAGTTACTTGTGAATTGTTAGAGTATATTTACAAACCATTTGAAATTATTATGTTTTAGGTTCAATGATAAGAAGATTTCTGATTTGATTACTGCCAATATAGTCTGCAATTACGATGAACATGCTCCGAACTGGTCAGTTGCTCGGCCCTGTTTAAGAAGAAGTGTTGGGATTGGTTTCGGGTTAGTATTTTCAATTATTATCGTGTAAAAGTCTTATCTATTAGCTAACTAATTTCTAATTTCTAATACTATTTTGAAATCCAGAAAAGAGTCATTTTTTTTCCTCAACACAGAAGACTGGTATACGAATCTTGGTGATCAATCTTCATGACTCGCCTCAAAGATCGTGTACACCGTGTATCGGGTAGAGCTAAACCACCCAAATGGATGAGAGGCGATCTCCACACTTTGATAAGGGAGAGACCTAACGTTGAGAAATTCAATCTAAGGTCCCAAACAGCTTCCGCAAATCGTAGATCAGGAGCGGATGAGAAAGGGAAAGCACCGGCTACTCACTTAATGGGTCGGAGGAATGCTGTTCAAATGATGGACGAAATTGTAAGTGAAAAATTAATTTGTACAAGCTCATTACTCACCGATTAAAGTGTAAGCTACTCACCGGTTATAAAGTTAATTTAGAGGATTACGCATGTTGTCCTTGCAGGAAAAAGAAAAAAATGAACCCCCAACGGCCATGGATTTATTCCAGAAATCCAAAAAACATCCAATAAAAGGTTGGGTGACAAAGAGAGCTACGAAAATGATGGTAAGTGTTAGTTTGTAAGTATTTTTTATTTAGTTCTACTTAAAATTGTAGATAGTTGAAAACAAAAGTTGTTATTTGTTTTAGTGTATTGTGGATAACATTTAACCATTCTTGTTTTGTAGGATTTGCTCACGAAAAAGAGAAAGGAAAAAGAGTCTTAACAAAAGGGACCTGTTGACGACGATGAGTTGTTCTTTGAAACTCACAACGGGTTCGATAAGAAGGGAAGGATGTATGGTTTAGGATCCGCCGCAATTCACCTATATGAACCAGCAAGAGCCTCCACTGGTAGCTTCACGACTTCTAATGCAAGATTAAGAGAAGAAAATGCCGAATTGAGAGAACAACAAAAAAAATGAAAGAAGAACAAAAACAAAAAATGAAAGCTTATGAGGCTTTTATGACTCAAGTCTCTCAAAAGCTTGGGATTGACTTTGATCCTAATTTCAACGCCGACAATCAAGGTCCGACAAGCGACGATGACGACGACATTGATGACAGTACAAGCGGTGATAATGCCTAAGTTAAGTTTAGGCGGCTAAGTTTAACTAATGTCTATCAATTTGTGAACAACTAATGTCTTTTTAGTTTAGGCGGTGGTAATGTCTATTTTATCAACTTATGTTAGGTTTATTTTAAGAACTTATGTTATGTGAACAACTTAGTATATAATTATTGGTATAAAAAATCCGAATTGGAATTTTGGATGAAAATGTCGAGTTCGTTGTGTTATTTTCTGGATCGCAGGATTGAAAGCAAATTGGCATGGGGGAGGAGGAAAAGAAGCAGGGGGTGTGTAGGTTGTTAGCATTTGCAACGGAAATTTCATTGCAAATGTCAATATTCCGTCGCAAAAGGGTAGCAAACCTGTTTATATTACCCTTGCAAAGTGGTCGTTGTTCTGTTGCAAAATCAAAAACTCCGTTGCAATTCCGTTGCAAATAAAGGGTTAAGCGGTCGCAAATCCGTCGCAAATATCGTTGACCGGGTTTGACTTAACAACTACATATACCGTCACAAATTTACGTTTACGACAGAATTGCGACGGTTTTGTATTTTTTTGCTACCCTTTATTGCGACTACTCCGATCCGTCGCAAAATTGTCGCAAAATAGGTATTTGCGACGGATTTCGCATGTTTTGCGACGGATTGTGTCGTCGCAAATGACCTTTTTTTTTTGTAGCCAGATGTTAGGAGAATACATTGCCAGTGCTCCGCAGACGCGCGGGCGTCGCGACCCGCACGATCAAACAATATTTATAAACACCGACAAACCTAACTAATGCAATAGTGCTAGGTCGGGATCGATCCTCAGGGACAGTCTAGGTAGAATCGGTCAAGTCAAAGTTTGGTTGCTTTTGGAATTGAGATGTGGGTTTTAGGACAAGAGGTGTTGAACTAAAGTTAGCGAGCTACACCACTAAAGCTAGGGATAATAATGGGAAAGGTGTTGGGGAGAGTCGGGATTCGGAAATGGGGTCTAAGAATCTCGGGATCGAGTTTTAGTTACAACGTTGAAAAGGGAGAGTGTCACCTTTCGGTTTCTTCACCCAACCCACCTATACCCGCTTTCGCGGCGAAAGGGTAAGTCTCAAATCAAGGTAATTTCTACCCCGGGTTTCCCCATGTTGATAAGAACGAGTCAAGGTCAATCTAACTACCGTCTAGGTCAACAAAGACACAAAAACCTTAAACTTGATAAATCAACAAGTAAACAACCCACCAACATCCCTTAATTCAAATAATCCAAATCCTCATCCCTAAATTCCCCAACAAGAAAATCTACTCACTAGTCATGATGGGTAACAACAAAACATTAACTAGGGAGAAAATAACTAAAGCATGCATAATAACTATACTAACAAATTACACTAAGGAGAGAATAAACTAACACACAAACTAAAGAGGCCAGAACTAACAAAAGAGAGAGAAAAAACATAAACTAACTAATGGAGAAAGGGAGAGGAAAGAAACTAACAATTATGGAGAAGATTAAGGAGGAAGATGAAGATTAACATAAAAGATTGAATCTTCAAGAAATAATACAAAGATCTTGTCACATAAACCTTTGCAAAACCCTTAAATCTTCAATATAAAAACACAATCTTCAACAAAGATGGAAGCTTGATTGAGAATTGTTGAGTAGAATTATACTAATACTAAATAGATCTACTAAATGTTTATAGAGATTTTTACTAAGGAGATTACTACAATTACTACTACTACTAGAAATCCTTTACACTAAACTACACCTAAGAGGCTCACTCAAGGCACACTCAAGGCTCAAGAGTGGCACAAAACCCTAGGTTAAGTATATATAGTAGTCTTAATGGTCACACAAACTTAAGGCCTATAATCCAATTCCTCTTCTTTAAGCTAGACCTTCACCCTTTGCATCTTCATGGGGTGAAATTTCACCCTGCAGCTTGACGAACTAATCCCACCGGGTGAAATTTCACCCGGTGAGATTTCTTTCACGATTTGCGATTTTGGCTCGTTTTCACCCGGTGGGCGAAATTTCGCCCGGTGGTGAGTGCCGTGAAAATCTTCGGGGAGGTGGAAAATGTCATCGGGCAAAACTTCGCCCGGTGACGACTCACCGGGTGAAACTTTACCCGGTGATCTTCCGCCTCTTTTCCGGTCTCTTTCTTTATCGATCAATTGGATAACTTGAACTTTCAGTTGTGTGCTTTGCTTTTCGGATTTTATCTCTCTCTTTTATGCTCATAGAAGCTCGGACACGTTTTCGGTCGAAAATCCTATCAAAATAGACAGAAAACTACCAAAACACGTAAAATGCAAAAGAGAGACACTAATGCGAGAATTACGCAAAATACGGCGATAATCGCACTCAAGTCTCGCAAAACGGAGGAAAAACGGGTCTAAATGGGAGGAAAAACTGTCCAAATTTGACACACAACAATTCCCCCACACTAAACCGTTGCTCGTCCTCGAGCAAAGACCCAAAAAGAAACTAGCTACTACTACTAAGCTAGACTATGCTAAGCCGATACGAGGAAATTAACGGGCCCGCTCCGTCCCTTCTACTCACATCGAGATACTCATGAGGTAGAGTACCTTCATGCAAGGCAAGTTGGGTCTTGCTCAAAATTAGGGCTGCGACTAACACACACAAACACATAAAACAAGGAAGACACACAAAAAGATAGTCGCAACCAAAGAGAAAATAAATCACCGAATCCCTCATCGAAACGGTGGAGAAAGCACCGATTTGAGCTTAAGACAAGCAAGAAACTACCAAGTCAGTAACACAAGATGACATGGACAAGATCCTAATAGGATGACAATCAAACAATAAAAACATTGAAAATTTACCAAGGTCCGTCTAATTCCACTAGAGATGCCTACAACGGGACGATAAATGGAGTGGATAAGTGAGAACCCTGGAGTTAGTAAGCATTGTAGGTAAGTGTTATGCCGTCTCCTAAGCTAAGCGTAGACGGTCGTTCCAAACTCGAGAAAGCCAATTAGACCAAAAAGATGGATAAGTTGTTTGCAAATGGTAAGGATTGCCAAATTACCGCTATTTTCCTTCCTCGGGACTCGGTCCTCTAGTAGGCATTTCACGGCAATAAGTCAACCAATGGACTATTTGGGCTTGGGAACGATTTTTGAGATTTTGATTTTCTTTTCGGTTTTTCTTTCCCCATTATTTCGATCGAGGTTTTTTTTTTCATATGCCCTTCTTCTTCATCATTTTCCCTTTTCTTTTGAATAGCCCACATTTGGCTAGATGATTCATTTGAGATCAAGGTAAAGTATATTCTTGCAAACTTATTTGTGGAAATGGGTGAATAGTGGAAAAATAGGCTAGTCGGGTGTGCACCCCCTCCGAACCCATAAAAGGATGAAAATTTTGGACTAAAAGTGGCTTTTCAAGTAAGGTCACCTAAGAATCTGTCATTACTGCGAAATTGGGAAGGTATTTGGGTATTCCTGACATTAGTGATACAGGTACTAAGAATCTGTCAGGGAGGATTTACGAACAAGTTCTATCACGTATTGGATCGTGGAAGGGTGCTCTTCTGTCTCCAGCTGGGCGGTTAACGTTAATTCAGTCAGTTCTTGCCAATCTTTCAAGTTATCTCCTATCGGTTTACAGTATTCCGGTAAGTGTGGCTAACAAAGTGAATTCTTTGTTGGCACATTTTTGGTGGGCTGGCACTAAAGAAGGTAAAACTGTTCACTGGAGATCTATTAAGTTTCTTAGCTTACCTAAATTTCTAGGTGGTTTAGGAATCAGGAGTACCTTATTTACTAATCAGGCTTTGCTGGCAAAAAATGCTTGGAGAATTATTACCAAAAAAAGACTGTCTGGTTAGTAAGGTGTTCACCGGTAAATATGGCAATATTAGAAATATGCAAGAATTTAGAAGTAACAAGATGAAAGGTAATAAGTCCAGAGCTTGGAAAGGGATTCTTGCGAGTAGGGAGGTTTTGGAGTATGGATTGGCGTGGAAGGTTGGGAGTGTTGGGCTGGCAGATGACCCTGTTGTTAATATTTTTCAGGATAGATGGGTTAATGGGGAACTCCGGTTGTTAAAATCGGAGTTAATGTTAGGGAGATTGGACTTGAAGCTGAATGTTGGACGTTACAGGATTTTATTACACCTGATAAGAAATGGGATGTGGAAAAGATTAGATTGGTTTTTTCGGAAGAGTGGTGTAATAAAATCCGGGCAATTCCTTTGTCTATGGGAAGTAAGGAAAATCGTTGTTTTTGGGCTAAATCGAGTAATGGTGAATATAGTGTCAAAAGTGGGTATTACGAGTTGATTCAAAGAAACTTTGAGGTTGAAAAGTTGTTAAGACGAGGTGGACTTGGAAGGTTGAATTACCCATCGTTTTGCAGGAAGGTGATTTGGAAAATTCCGGGTCCTTCAAAATGGAAAATTTTTGCCTGGAAGATTGTGTCTAATGCTCTACCAACGGGAGAGGAAAGGAAGAAAAGGAATTTGAAGGGGCCTCATCATTGTGTCATTTGTTACTCAGGAGAAAGGGATGGGGAATCGGAATTGGAAACATTGAATCATTTGTTCAGAGAATGCCAGGGAAGTCGACAATTATGGGGTTCTAGTCCTATTGCAGACCTTATTGATGGGAATAACTCTTTGGAGTTTGAAGAATGGTTTATGGAGTTAACTATGAGGTTCTATGAGAATGAAAATAATTGGAAGGATTTGTTCTACTTCTTCAATGCTCTCTATAACATCTGGACCTTCAGGAATGGAATTAAGTTTGGGAGAGTGGCTAATGATGTAAGAGGACTTTTAATTAGACACTCGGAATCGCTGAAGGATCTTGAATCCATCTGGGAAGACTTGAAGGTAAGAATGAACCAGGAGAAAGAAGATATTAATAAGGTCGGAGAATATGATATTATGTTTACAAGAGACCGGATCAGAAGATCCAAGGAGGTGTGGCTGATTGTTCAATCACAGGGAAATACCAGGTGTGTTATAGACTTGTTAAATGTGGATGCAGGATGGAGAAGCACTGGGGAAGCATCAGCCGGTTGGATAATTAGGAATAATAGTCAAAACAACATCACACTAACACAAGAACAACGCAATTACCAAAGAGGGGGGGAACGATTCTTCTCAGAATCTCCTCTACAGACAGAGATGATGGCGGTGCTTAAAGCCTCAAGATGGGCGAAGAGGAGAGGAATGCTTCATGTGACAATCCAAACTGACTGTTTGCAACTGGTTTAACAGGTGGCGGAGGTTGAAGACTCTCATCATTGCATCAAGGATCTTATTGCTGAATTTTTAGTAGAAGTGTCTTCTTTTCATTGTTTCTCTATTAGATACATTCCTCGTAATCTGAATTCATCTGCGCATAACCTAGCTTTGTCGGCTATGCGGGATGAATAAGGATTTATGTGTACCGATGGCAAAAAAAAGAAAAAAAGAAGAAGTAAGGTCACCTAAGAGAACGGGGAACGGTAACCAAGACCTTATCACTCCATGGGTGGTCAAGGTGGTCAAATGCAAATCCCGATGTAGACTCTTAGTAGAAAAGATGGACTCGTAGTAAAAATCCAATGCAAAAATTAGTTCAAGGTCATTCTACTAGAAAGTATGTCCAAAAATCAAAAACGGTTACTAACAAGGGAGTAATAAACACTCGACCTAAACTCAAAATCGGGTTTTCGAAAACTTTACCTAGACAAGCTATACACAAAATGAAAAAGGAACACACACAAAAAAATGACAAAAACACAAGAAAACAAAACAAATGCACAAGTATAGCCAAGCACTCCAAACTTCATCAAGTCAACACAATCCACAACCACCAGTTCCAAGATGTTCACCAAGTGAACCTCCAAATAGCATATATGCCCATACTCCCATACATAAGAGAAAGGGATAAAACGAAGGTAGAATGTATTACCGCACGGTCTTCATTTCATTTCCACTACCTTACGTATCCATGCTAAATGGTTGGCGGTGTACCTATAAGAAGGAGAATGCAAGACAATACAAGTGACACAAAAACGAAAATAAAAGAAAAGAAAACTAAAAAGAGGAAAAAAAATGAAAATTTTTGGATTTTTGGTTTTTAAAAGAAAAATGAAAGAGAAAATGAAGAAAAAGGATAGTAGATCCCTCCCCCACACTAAAACTGTGCATTGTCCTCAACACACGAATAGGAGAAGAATCGAAAAAGAAAAAGAACGGAAAATCTTTTTGAAATATTATGATTTTTCAAATGTTTTTGGATTTTTGAAGATTTTTCAAATGTTTTTGGATTTTTCAAAAATTAAGGGAATAAAAAAAAGAAATGAAAACGGAGAAAAATAAAATATAAAAGATAAAATTAAGAAGATGAAGTGGCGGGCTTAGGTGTAATCACGTCACTTAGACCCTAGCCAAAAAGGAAAATCGAACAATAAGAAAAGAAAATGAAAAATGAAAAATGAAAAAAAAAAGGAAAAAGTAGAAAAATCGATAAGTGGAGAAAGGGCGTAGGTGTAATCACGACACCTCACCCGGATTCTGCACAAATCGGGAAAATCAAAAGAATTTTTTTTTTTGGATTTTTCAAATGGCCTTGGTGCGATCAAATCACCTAAGGTCGGGAGCAACATTCAGGTCCTTCTTCTCTAAGGCACCTCCGATAAACCTCATGTGTGTAAAGACCCAAGTAGGGTCACGGAGGGGCTGACAACTCACCAAACCAACAAAATATCAATTACAAATCAATCAACAACATAATTACCAAATGCCAAAAATTGGCGCTGCAAGGACTGACAGAGATTACTGAGACAAGAGAACAGATTACTGACGACTGACAACCGACATCTAACACCCCCACACTAATACTAACGACACTCAACCACTCACATAGGACCTGGGGGACGAAGTGGTGGGTAGTAAGACCCTGGCGGAGGCATACCGAAAAATCGATCAAAGTAGTGTTGCTGCTGTTGCAACATCCTCTGGTTTTCCTCCGCCGCCAACCTCGCTGCTTGGGCATCCCTAGCAGCATCCCTATCAATCTCAAAACTGGTCCGGGCGTACTCAAAACCATCCCTACAGTACGCGTACGTACTATGCGCAGTATCGCGCGCATCCCGGGCCACATTGTAGGCGTCCTGGGCTAGGCTCAGTGAGGTGGTTGAGTTCTCCCTAGTCTGACGTGATTGGTTATAGACTTCCCTCCATTGGTTATAGAAGTCCTCCGATCCAAAGAACGAAAAGTGTCGTGGAGGACTCATGTTAATGTCCTCCTGAAAACATGGGGTAGACTGGGTGAACGTGGAGTGTTTGTGTGTTTCAAAGTCTGAGAAGTTGGGGGTGAAAAATTGCGAGGTCTGGGGTTCGGTCTGGTGGGAGGAAGATGGTCCATGTGATGATGATGGTAATGTCCTATGACCCTCATCCCGAGAGGTTTCAACCTCCGGTTCCTCCTCCGACACGTCTACAACCTCTATATCATCGTCGCCAAAGTCTAAAGGTCCCTCGGGGTATTCAATCTGATAAAACTTACCTCGGGTTCTACCCCAAATGTACTCCCCGCACCTCTTCGGCATGCCGAAGTTCTCTTCAATATCTAGCTTTACCCATTCGAGGTTAGGCATTGCAATGGCTCGCAGCTCAGTAATCTTATACAAAAACAAACTGTCATAATCTCCTTCCTGGGGCCACACAAGGAAAGGACAATAAACCTCATCTATATAAATTCCCGCCCCCGCAATTGGTGTCAAATCGCTAAAATCGATGCCTAAGGCTTTAGCTAGCATCGTTACAACCCCGCCACAAGAAATTTTCTTGCGCTCGCCCTTCGCAATCTGGGCGAAGTGAGTAACTAAGGCCTCAGACATATCGATCGACGGGCCTCTCTCAAAAACCGCATCCTCCAACAGCTGCACAGCTGTAGCACTACAGTTGTGATGCGTATCATAGCTCGACAAAAATGAATTAGCTATAATACGCGCCACATACCGGAGGATAGGGTTTCGGATAGAAAAAGAACGCATCTTCCCTTCCTTAAAGGTCTTTTGGCGGGCAATTTTAAACCAAAATCGATCACGGGCGAATTTGTCGTCCCGAGTCTGCCCCGCCCTAGGCCTTCCAAGGACAGAAGAAGGTAAACCAAGCAATGCACCAAAATCCCTCAAATTGAGGACATATAGAGTTTCTCGCAGCTGAAAAGTAACAGTGGTATTATCGCCACCACTCAGCTGAAAAGTTGCGAAAAACTCACACGTCAACTTTTGAAAAGTATCCTCCTCGGAGGCATAAAATTTGATAAGACCAAGGTTTTGGCACATTGCTCGTACCTGCGTTTCTATACCCATACGAACAAGTACATCTCGAGCCGCCCAACGAGTTGGCTCGAGACGACAGACCCATAATTTCTTACATTTATCAAGATGGGCTTTCTTAGCGAAATAGATACCAGAGAGAGGTTCACGGAAATTACGACGAATTTTAGGGTAACGTACCTCGAGTGGAACAGGTTGTTCACTCGGAACGGAGCCTTGCATTTGAATGTGTATCGGGACAGATTCGTCCCGAGCCTCGGTCGGCTCCTCGGACCTTGAGGATGACGTTGAACCTGAATTGTGATTAAGCATTGAGGATATTCTTTTCCTTGCAATTTGTTTTATCCTTCTCATTCTTGTTGCTTGAATTTGACGATTATGTGTTGACGGTCTCGGTTTGGGGTTTGTCGGAATTAGGACGATTTCTCAAAACAAACTCCGAGAAGATGTTAGGAATGTGATAGGGATGAGAAGTATATAATTGGATTGAATTTTGGTGAAGACATGGAAGGATTAGAGGTAGTTTAAGGTGGTAGATTTGGAGTTTGTTTGGTTTTTTTTTGGGTTTTATTGAGGAGAGAGAGAGAGGAAAAGTGAATTATGAAGATGGGTAAGGGGGGTTTTGGCTGGGTATATGTCGCGGGGTGATTTTTTGCCGGTGGTCACCATCGGGCGAAATTTCACCCGACGGTCTTCGGACCATTTCCCGTCATTTGCGTGCGATTTCACCACCGGGCGATATTTCGCTCGGTGAGATCTCACCGGGTGAAATTTCACCCGGTCGGATTCCCGTCAATTTCCAAGTCGCAAAACATTTTTACCGCAGGGCGAAATTTCGCCCGGTGAGATTGCATCGGGTGAAGTTTTGCCCGACGGATTTTCCGTCAATTTCTTTGTTCGAGCAAAGTCGCCACCGGGTGAGGTTTTACCCGGAAAAATAATCCACTACAAAATAGGACTTTGCCACGAAAATTTTCTATGACTTGGCCCAAACCATCCTTAGCTCTTCAAATAAACCAATCTTCTCGCTCCATAATTGTTCACAATCGTTCATAGCGCAACCCAAAAAAAATTCCAAAAGAAATCTTCACAATCCTGCAGATACCAAAACAGGCTCCAAAAGAAAAATCCAAAAGCTATTGTTCGAGGAAAAATAAAAGGAGAAAAGAATATACAAATATTTTCAAGGTGGTTATTATGGACACCACCAAACCGAATTGAATTGTTTTGAGTTTAATCGGGGTTGCTTGAAAAGCAACCCGGGGGGTCTTGATCATTAATTTCAAATTCAATGTTACCGATTTTGAGCTTTTCCCTAAACTCCGGCAAGCCCATAAGTCGTGCTACCTCGGGAAGCATTGCAAATTCTTCGGGAATATCTTCTTCGGAGGTAGAACCAAGTATAAATAGGGCACCGTCGTCCTCTTCATT
This sequence comes from Agrostemma githago, assembly GCA_958450325.1. NCBI lineage: Eukaryota > Viridiplantae > Streptophyta > Magnoliopsida > Caryophyllales > Caryophyllaceae > Agrostemma > Agrostemma githago. Next base: position 62,825,206 of record OY288253.1, read on the forward strand.
ATCATAGTCAAGATCTTCGGTAGAGGGTTCTTCATTGGATGGAAATTCCACCATTTGATTCCAAAACTCCATATTAGGAGAATCTTTGGGAAGGAACGCAGGAAGAACAAATTGAACCGTATCATTAGCAACATTGAAAGATAGTCGCCCTCGCTTTACATCTATGATCACTCCACCGGTAGCTAGGAAAGGCCGTCCCAAAAGGATAGGATTCTGCTCCTCAATTGGCATGTCGAGAATGACGAAGTCGGTGGGTATATATAAATTCTCCACATTAACCATGAGATTGCGGGCTAGTCCATAGGGTTCCTTTGTTGTTCCGTCGACCAATTGTACATTAACAGGGAAGTAGTCCAAGTCCTTGATATAAATGGTACGAGCAATGACTAATGGCATTAAACTAATGTCGGCGCCAAGGTCACACAAGGCTCGCTCTATCAAAACATGGTCGATGGAGCATGGTATAGCAAAGCTACCCGAATCACCTAACTTGATGGGAATTGTAAGCTTTTGTGTAGTTCTTGGAGAAGTGGGAGCTCTTTCCCTCTCGGTGGATTTCAAAATGATGTCTCGAATATATTCGGGCGGGGTGGGCATGAAAGGGCTCGTATAAATGCTCTCGATAAGATCGGTGAAGGTTATCATGCTCAAAACTTGGTTATTGAATGGGATTGGTGGCTTGTCATTCAAGGGTGGTATTTCAATCCTAGAGATTAGATTTGTGTCCTCTATTGAAATTTGTTCAATCACATATGTAAGGTCTCCTACGAGATACTTGGATGGATCTCTTCATGGTGTTTCGGTTACATCCTTGACCACATTCTCATCGAATTCATTGATTGAGGGATGAGATGTAAGAGTTTGTGGGTAAAAGGGTTTCACCGGTTTCTTTTTGCTCATTACCTTAATGGCATTCACGGATGCTTGATTGAAAGAATTAGTCGGCTCTTGAGAGGTTCGAGCTTGTGATGCGGCACGTGCCTCTAGAGCTTCAAGTCTAGCTCGATTTGACGCATTTTCTTTCAATAGAAAATTAATTGTTTGTTGAATGTCATATAAGGGTTGGGGGTTACCTTGAAAGTGTCTTGGAGGACCTTGATTGTATGGAGGATAGGTTCCAAAAGGAGGACCATAGCTTGGTTGAGGTGGTCCTTGAGGATAAAAATAGCCTTGATTGAATTGATTTGCATGAGGAGGTCTCGGTTGATATGAATTGGGATAAGCCCTTTGATTGGGGGCTCTTGGAATTGCATGTTCTTGAAAAGGACGTGATCCTTGAGTCGGCATAGAATGAAATCCGGTTCCCAAATTAGGATTATTCGTTCGAGATTCTTCATATGTTCCTTGAGTGTTGGCTTGATAAACATTCTTCTTTGTCATACACAAATCGGAGTCGTGGTCATATCTCCCGCAATGATCACACGGAATCTCAATGCGATACAATTTAGGTGGGGAAGTAGATGATCGTCTTGGTGAATTCACCCTTCTCGGTGGAGTCGATCTTTTTGGAGATGTTCTAGTCTTGGGTGGGGAATTGGCTCTAACAACATACACTTCAAATTGCTTGACCAACTCCTCGACTCTAGCTTAAAGATCGGTTCTCCTCTCGGTTGAAGATGTTGACTCACCACTTAGCTCTCCATGTTGATCGTTTTTGGAATATTCATCATTCTTGGCTATCCTTTCAATGAGTTTCGTAGATTCGATTTCATTAAGCAAAAAGAAATCACCTTTTGCCACCACATTGACATTATCCTTGGCATTATCCAATAAAGAGTGGAAGAAAATGTGAAGTAGAAGCCAATTAGGGATGCCGTGGTGTGGGCATTTCCTTTGCAAGATTAGGAATCTTTCCCAAGCCTCATTTATACTCTAATTGTCACCTTGTCAGAAGGTTTGAATCTCCATTCGATATTGATTGGTCTTGAAAGGAGGATAGTATTTTTCTAGAAATACATTGGCTAATTGATCCCAAGTTTGGAAGGTATCATCGTGGTGGCTTTGTAGCCATCTCCTAGCATCATCATGAAGGGTTTTGGGGAACAAGAGCCTATGGAATTGACATGAGGTAAGTCCATTCAATTTCACTCCAACTAGCTTCTATTTAAACGTCGCCATATGTTCTAGAGCATCTTCTTGTGGAAGCCCATGATAAGTGTCTTGTTGGACTATGGCAATTAAAGAAGTCTTGAGCTCAAAATTATCGGGTATGGTTTCATATGCGACGGGAGAAGAAGTTTGTTCATTGGTGGGTTGGGAATGAGATCTCAAAGTAGGCATGTTTGTTTGTAGAGGTGATTTTTCTGAAGGGAGAAGAGGGAAAGGGAATTTTGTAGAAGTTTTGGGAATGTTGGATGGGTGATAAGTTGATGTAAGATATGGATGGGTTTTCACTTTGGTTGATTTGAGGTCCGAAATAATAATATCGCCTCGCTTGCACCGGTATGGAATAAGCAATGCCAAATATGATTGTTCCTGAACACAACTCAATTCAAAGATGAGACTCCTAGCACCGAGCGGTACTAGGGTAGAAGGAAAACTAAAACAATTAACCAAACACAATAAACTGAAACTCGACTAATTGATCACCGTCCCCGGCAACGGCACCATTTTGACGCGCGGGCGTCGCGACCCGCACGATCAAACAATATTTATAAACAGCGACAAACCTAACTAATGCGATAGTGGTAGGTCGGGATCGATCCTCAAGGACGATCTAGGTAGAATCGGTCAAGTCAAAGTTTGGTTGCGTTTGGAATTGAGATGGAGGTTTTAGGACGAGAGGTGTTGAACTAAAGCTAGCGAGCTACACAATAACTAAAGCTAGGGATAATAATGGGAAAGGTGTAACACCCCGACCCAATCCTAGGACCGGAAATGTTAACCGCGGTAGCTCACCAGGCTTTGTACTAGTCCCACAGACCAACATGAGTCCTTTTGCTCCCAGTCAAGCACGCTTAACTGCAGAGTTCTTATCATGGGCAAACCAAAAAAGAAAGTGCACTTTGTTGATATGAGTAGTACTTCAAATCCCTTTAAGCAAGCTCATAAATTGTCCATCATATATTCATATGTCATCGATTCCCCTTATTTAGTGAATTTTATTTTTCTGTTCATTAGTTCGATTAGTAATTCAGTTAATTTTTTATATTTTGTGATGTTTTTCCCTGATACGTTGCTCAAACCCATGCAGGCAACAATGGATGTTGCGGACAGGTCGTACCTCTCGTCCCTTAGTATAAAGCTGCGTGGGGGAAGGTAGTGATGATTCGTGTAAACTTCTAATTTTTTGTTCTCTTTGGCTAAACTATCTAGTATGTATTTTTGGGGGTTTTGTGGGCTGGATGGATATATTTGCAAGGGGCAGCCCTGTCCTGACGAATGCGAGGAATGTATTCTTCTTTGCTAGATGTTGATTGCAGCTGTTGAAGATTCTATCATGATGTCGGTGCATCCATTTTTTATTTTTATTTCAGACATCTTTTGCCCGACCTCTCTTTTTTTTTATTGATTTTTGCTAACAAGTGACTACGTACATACAATACTCATACAATACATACACATAGATACATACATACAATACAATACAATACTCGTACAGTCGTACTACTCTATATAGATACATACAATACTCGTACACTTATACTAAAATGCTAGAAAGGGGTTGGTGATTAAAGTCAGAGAAGGAGTGTTGGTATTTCTGATTTGGATTTGGAGATGGAAACAACAACAACAACAACAACAACAACAACATTAGATAGATGGGTGGTATGGTATTTGAAGGAAGGAAGGAAATACACATAAACATACACATAGCTACATAGGACATTACTATTGATTAATGATTATTGTGTGGTGAAGCAGGAGCAGGATGATGTAGTAGTGACTAGTGAGTAGTACTCGTATTGGGTTTTATCTCTTTTGCTTTGATTTAGGATGTAGTTTCCATTCATTAAATACGGAGTACTCTTCAAAATACTAGTACCATTACTAATACTCTACTGTAGTAATAATAATGTCTACTCCCCTAGTAGTAGTTAAGTCTCTATAATAGAGGAGAAAGATTAAACCAACCAAACAAATGTGTGTGATGACTTGGATGCATCATGTCTTATTACGGATTTAGACTTTGCCTAGTTCCTGGATCAGACTTCTTAAATCAAGGGTCTAGTTTTGTATAGTTTTTGTTAGTGCGACTAATATAAGAGTCCAAGTAACATATGATTGAGCAATTACACTCCAGGTGTACTGAAGTTCGATATTAATTCTGAGCAACAGGCAGGTTGTAAGCAAGTTTCTCAGTTTGGATGTCGAGTCTATAATTTTAGGTTTTGGGAGAATGTACACTTGTTTATAAGATTCTCATATAGTCGTATTTTTTGATCAATTATACTTCTAATAAAGGAAAACAGCATAGCATAGGCTGATATTCCGTAGAATAGTTGAGAAGGTGAGGGAAAGGGAGTGCTGATAGCTGCGTGGTTTCGAGCAAACTTGGTACTGTTTCAGGTGCGTAAAAGAGAAGAGCATCCAGCCTGATGTACAAAAATAAAGTTGAAGGTCCGTGAAGATAAATTTGAAAGACTGGAGTTTCTTCTTAGAGAAATGAATCTAGTGGATGCTTATCATATGTAGGTTTCAGTATTTCTATGAAGAAGGGAAGGGAGACATTTTTATGAATGAAGTATCTGAGCTTCGTGCACAGGTTTGTGCTTATTCTGTTTTTGTCCGTTGTCTAAATAGACTGTGTTGCGTCTCATGTTGCATTTCACGATAAAAGTTCATAATCTAGTTATCTAGTTTTTAATATTGACTGAAATTTTTGTTCGAGAAGAGAAGGAATACTAGAGCTGCCAGTTCATTTTTTTGACAACTGTACTTCATCAGATTATTGTTTTTTGATAAGGGTTTTGCATTGTTGTAGAAGTTTTCATTCATTCATAGTCAATCTTTTTCTGGTTTAGCAATACATATGAGGTCGTTGACAACCTTGGATTCAGTCGAAAACAAGGTTAAACCAGGAAAATTTGAAGATGTAGCAGATTGAGAAAGTTGATCAGGAAGTGAACATTACAGGAAATTGACAAGTTTTGATATTTTTTTCAAGGATTACATCAAAATTGCAGTTGGTTTTTGAGATTGTTGACTGTTTCGAGAAACCGGATGAACTAGAAGAAGAATTGTTATCAGTAGGTTTCTCTCATCAGGAGAAGTCCGTGATTGAAGCACTCGAGTCTCAACCGCTTCTATCCTTTGCTGAAATAGAGGATCTTTAAAACAGTAGCTTTGATATTTTGCGTAAGCAGAAGATGCAGTTGTCTGCACTAAAGGGGGCATCTTGTCAAGAATGTAGAATATACAGATTCACTACTGGAAGTGCAGTTGAAATAGATGAAGGCGTCGCTTGGTAAAGGCAACTGATTAACTAAGCACTCCGAAGCTTTGCCGAATGTTCTAATAACTAGAAACTCTAGCAATTTTAACTTTTGTATGATACCAATTTACGCTCATGTTTTTTTTTTGACTAGGTGTTAACGAATTGATTTGATACTCATATTACCCTTTGTAATGACAAAATTTATTTTCAATATCATACATGCTATTATTTCATACGTTTTGTGTTTTTTGTAAGTAGTTACCTTTTATTTTGTAAGAAAAATCCCAAATAATAAAAAGCTTTAAAAAAATGACTTATTTCAATGAAAAAAATCTTAATAAAGGAAAGAAAAAAAGGTGGGACTAATCATTCATAAGAAGGGTTTGGGGGGCATTTATATAATCATTTACCAGCATATCCATAAATGTCACTAAAAGTTTTAGCGACATTGGATATAGTGGTATTTAAACAAATGCTGTTATTATTTGTTGTAGCATTTACATATGCCACCTGAATACAAATTAAATGCCACTAAAGATATACTACCTCCGTCCCACTAAGATTGTCACGTTTCATTAAAATACTCCTCACATATAATAGGGAAATGGGACAATCTTTTAGGGACGGAGGGAGTATTCTCTTGTAGTAGGGTGTCCAGCAGGGTGACTCTTTAGGTCCTCTCCTCTTCTCTTTGGTTTTGCATCCCCTGGTTTGTAGGATCAGGGACTCCTTCGACCTATCTTTGCAAGCTTGGTATCTCTACGACGGTACTATTGTTGGGGATACGCTCATTGTGGGGAAGGTTCTACAGATGATTATGGATGAGGGCCCCCGCTTAGGCCTCCACCTCAATGTTGGTAAAACGGAGGCCTAACGAAGACTCGAGAAGCAGGTATGACGGTGTTTTCCCCGCCTCTATTGCCCGACCCTTGGATAGTGTTAAGGTGCTTGGTGGGCCGGTCAGTGTGTGCCCGGCTTTTAGTGGTGCTCTTGTGTCGAAGAGGGTTGCCCTTACTATATAGCTCATGGACTCAGTTGCTAAGATTGGGGATCCCCAATGCGAGTTACTTCTTCTTCGGGCTTGCACAGGTATTTCTAAGTTATACTTTGCGCTGCGTACTTGCTCCCCCTGTGCTTTTGGGTCAGCCCATCTGTCTTTCTGTAACAGCCCTAAATTTTTCGCGACCAAAATAACAAACCGAAACGGAAAATTCAAAGCTGTTACTTCGCACTTAGCTCACAAAGCCAAGTGCAAGGCAAATAAAATGATATAAATCAACCGAAAAAAAAGTTTGATAGAAATAATTGAAACGAAGTAGAATTTCAATAATTAATTAAATTAAAACGTTGCAGCGGAAGACTTAAGTCTTACAAAATCCGAAACGGTTTAAAACAATCTCAACCCAATAAATCAAATATAAATATAAATAGCTCGGAGCCAAAGTTAAATAATTAAAATCCTTCTTCGTTCAGCCAAAACCCGAAGCCAGAATGCACCCATGCAACATATGAAGTGTACCTATCAACTGTACCCAAAATCACGAATAGGTACAGGTTCCAGTGGGGGAACGACCCAAAACAAAAGGACGTCAGCAAAGCTGAGTAAAAGTATAATATAATAAACTCGTGAAATAATAATAATGATAATAATTTATAGTAATTAAAATCAGAGTTAAAAATCATTGTTTAAATACCAAAATACCATAAAAAGAGTAGTCGAAACCAAACCAACCAAAAAATATATTTTTCACCACCTGTGTGCCAAGGTCCTACCCTTGCACGGTCTAGAGGTAACCACTTGTGCTTAGCTAGACTCATAATAGTGCGCACCTCTCACATTTGGACAGTCGGTAGGATGAAACTGCCAAAGGAGAAAGTCTAACTCCCTAGCGAGTGAGGGCCAGACAATCCCCACTCAAAAATAGTTTCGGGACAAAGTCCCAGGAACGTCTTAGACGCACCTTAAAACCGTCTAGACCAACAGAGCTCCCAGAGTCTGTTATAACCTCCAAAAATCTTACCAAAACAATACCAATGTTTGACTCGTGTCACAAACTCAATATCCAAAATAATACGAGTATCATAAAAATTCACCATTGATAAAATAATTTACAAAACCGATTTAAAAATATAATTTAAACCGAACATGCTCTTTACTTAAATGTGAAGAGGATAAAACGTCCTTACCTCTCAAGACGGTCAATCCAAGCTAATCTTAATCCAAAAAAAAAAAAAATTCTCCTCGAACCCACAAGTTACAAATAATGTAAACCGAGTCAATATTTAGCTATATCCTCCAAGTCTAACCAAATACTCCTTTCATCCTACAACTCAAAGGACTAAAATTCCAACCCAAATATTCTATTTCTCATGCCATTAACTCTATCGGACCAAACACAAATACTTAAGTCACTACCTAATGACATTATCTTCAATTAATACCTAACAACAACCATAAATCAACCCATCAAATGTCTCTGACATCTTCACTTTCCATGGTCATTAGAGATATACCTCGACATCCAATTTCTTCAATCACTGAGTAATACCCAAACAACCACAAGGCAACAATATATAACGTTTTTCTTTAACGACTCTGACTATCGTCTCAACGCGCGATATAAATATTGATACCGATAGGCTAACAATAGTCTAGTTTCTAATACTCTAGCCCAAACAAAATCATACTTTCTTACAATAAACATATATCATCGATACTACCTACTAACACTCGTTCCCTACAAACAAAATCAATTAAGGAGTAAAAGATAGAAATATTGGAGATTTAGTAATGGTCATCTACCAACTATGTACTATAAAACGGAAAATAGGACTGGGTTTATAGAAAATAGGTACTGAAATATCGCTTTACTTCTACAACGACATTAACTGAATAAGACTGAAATTATTAGGATGTGAAATACTTACAAAGAGAGAAAGGAAGCAACCGAATGGAATCGGACGGTGACAGATCTGGTGTAAGCTAAGAGGAATAGAGAGGAAAAGGTGAGGAGGAAGAGAATGAATGAATTAGGGGTGGGGTGGGGTATGGTACGTACGTTTTAAATAGAATTTAGGTTTTTTTTTTTTGATTAAAACTCAAATCCGAAATCAAGTCGGTTTATAAATAATGTTCCACTTTTAAAATAGTCAAAAACTGTTTTATTATAAAAAGACCCAAAATACTTTAATATTTATTACGACATTAAAAATATTTTCCGAACTTAAAACCTGATTTAAATAAAAATCGAAAAGTCAAGCTTTATAATTGACTCGGAAAATAACGGGGTGTTACAGACTTCTCTCCTTAAAACAAAACTCCGTCCTCCAAGTTTAAACTCGTCCTCAAAACAAAGCCTTACATTATTCATATGTGTCCAAAATAACCTGTTCACTCCATATATCCAAAATTCGTCAAAGTTCCTCATTTATCTCCAAAATAAACCATTTACTCCATTTATCCAAAATCCGTCAAACACAACCTTATATCTCACCTTTCTAAATTCTCCGAAAATTACAAAAGCACTTAATTCCTCAAATTATCTCAGATTCTAAATTCCTCAAAATTCTAAAGTACACAACTTCACAACCACTTGATTCTCCAAATTACAACAGGACCTAATTCCTCTCATTTCAAAATAACAAACTTCACAACCACCAAGATTCCACAAGATCACCTAATTCCACAAGATACTACTAGAGTTCGAAACCACCAAGATTCTCATATTCTCTAAGGTAAATGTAATCACTAAGAAAGTTAGGAGCATGTCGGACAAAATAGTTAAATTATTTCAAATTTTGAAATTTCAAAAGTTCATTTTTTTTCCACAAATGCGAAATGCACAAAATCAATTAATCAACACGTACGTTGAGCACAACCAAACAATAATATGTGCGTTGAGCATAGACAACCAATAATATGTGCGTTGAACACCAACAAACCACCAATATCCAAAATGTGCGTTGAGCACAAACAACCAATAATATATGTGTGCGTTGAACACAAATAAGGCATCAATATATGTGAACAAATCAATTTCGAGTGACAATAAATAATCAACGTCATTGTGCTAATTAAGCAGCAACAATAACCAATATATCCATATTTGTAACCAATCAACAATGAATAACATGAAACCACACAAGAACAAGGTTAATCCAACACAAAAGCAAGATAGTCATGCATATTTCTATCCCCCTTAAAACAAAGCTTCGTCCACGAAGCACGAAAATCACCTTAGGTAAAAGGATAAGGGTATTTGATTCAACGTCCAAAGTAGTCTCCTCTACATTGTTATTATTCCACAAAATTTTGACCATTCTTGTTTCACCTCTACGGGCTTTATACACCTTATTATCAAAAATTTGGACATCAATTCATAAGTCGTAGTCTCATCAAGCTCAATGTTCTCCGGGTCTAACAAATGTCGTGGATCACTAATGTATTATTCCTTAGTTGGGAAACAAGGAACATATTATGTACTCGTTCTATATCAGCTAATAAGTCAAGTCGGTAAGCCATCTCGCCAAAACGCTCCAAAATTTCATACAGACCAATACACTTTGGGCTCAATTTGCTCTCCTTACCAAACCTCAATACTCTCTTAGTAGGAGAAACATAAAAGAGAACTTTATCACAAACCTCAAATTCCACATGCCTACGAGTTTTATCTACATAACTCTTCTAACGGTCTTGAGCGGCCTTCATTCTGTCATGTATAATCATAACATGCTCAGTCATCTCAATTATAATCTCGTTCCCTAAACCACAGATTCTCCAATATCACCCCCAACACACCGGACTCCTATACTTGCGTCCGTACAAAGTTTCAAATGGTGTCATCTAAATTGTAGCCTAGTAACTATTATTATATGAGAACTCAATAAAATCTAACTCATCCTCCCAATCTCCTTTAAATTGTAGGGCAGTAACATGCATGCCTCAAATATTTGATTTGTCCTTTCAGTTTGACCATCAATAGCTGGATAAAATGGTGCGCTCATCTTAAACTTCCTCAAAGCTATCTGAAATTTCTCCCAAAATAATTAAACAAAATTGTATCCCTATATAATAAAATACTAGGTTAATACCCGTGCAAAGTTGCACAGGTATATATAAAAGACTTATGTAGGTAATCATGTTTGGATCATATGGAAAAAAAAATTATCATATGGAAAAAAATATACGCTTAAAATCAACTTGAATTATACACACATGAAAAATTTATGTCAAGATACATGCTTGAGCTGTAACTGTTATCATAATATACACGCATCTCATATGTTTGATACAATTATTCGTTGAATAATTAGTCTTAAATTATGTTTTATATAATAATAGAAAATTTACTTTTAGTAGAATTAAACTTGATAAGAAAATCATAAGCCAAAACATTTGAAGAAAATGCAAATAAAAAATAAACCTCTAATTGAAACCATCTCAAGGAATCCAAAGTGCAACATTAAAAAGATAAGTGTGATTATTATCATAAATAAGTGTGAAAAGGATAAAACGTCCTTACCTCTCAAGACGGACAATCCAAGCTAATCTTAATCCAAAAAAAAATTCATTCTCCTCGAACCCACAAGCTACAAATAATGTAAACCGAGTCAATATTTAGCTATATCCTCCAAGTCTAACCAAATACTCCTTTCATCCCACGACTCAAAGGACTAAAATTCCAACCCAAAAATTCTATTTCTCATGCCATTAACTCTATCGGACCAAACACAAATACTTAAGTTGTAACACCCGCTAATTTTCTAGGCGTTGTTATCTATTCTGTTATGACTTCGTCATAACACTGTGATTTTTTATTCTTTCAAAAAACAATTTCGAGAACAAAAACAAACCGGACAGCAGTCCGTACAGGGGCACTCGATCGAGTGCCTAGCCCACTCGATCGAGTGACACCCCAAAACCCGAGGCAGAAACCTTTTTTCGAGACCACTCGGTCGAGTCCCGCACTGACTCGATCGAGTGGCTCCTGATTTAGCAAAACATCGAGTCTTTTAGCATCTTTCGAGTCTCGATAAATATTTTTATGACTTTGGTCAACACGTTTCAAATCTATCACGTGAATTATCTTTTCAAAATCATGCATCGCATCTGTGGACATGACATAGGTCCACCCCGACGCGGCCACGCGCGGGTTTGGGGAGGCGAATGAATCTCCATGAGATGGTCAAATGGAAATTTAAATCGAAGTCGGAGTCGCCACCGAATTTTATGGTTATTCGGAACCGTTCGAGCCCACTCTATGTCGTAGTGGGCCGTGTACAAAATATGGCCCATTTCCGATGTCAGAGTTTATTGGGCTCGTCCCTTTGCAGTTCGATATAGATGCCGACTTGAGCGGTTAATCGTATATTGAATGACTCTCGTTGCCAATGGCTTCGGACATCCGGAAACCACGGTTCTGAGTAAGGGGTGAGGGTACGTGTTGGGAAGTTCACTAAGAACACCCAACCCCGCCCGCACATTAGCGGCCTCTACTAGGATATCGAATGACGTTTTAATGCGCGCGTTAGTAGAACGATGAATGAAATGCAAACATTGTTTTCCTAAGCATGTGAGGAATTGAATGGGTTGCTAAGTGGTTTAATGCATGCAAATTGATTGATGTCAAAGTCAAATTTAACATGTGAGATTCGTTTTAGTATAATAAAACAAACGAAATAAAAGGATGAATTTGCTACAAAACAAACAAACGAGTTAGTATCGATTTGTAAATAATAATATAGTAAATAAAATATACGAGATCGAGAAAATAAATATTAATCGAAATCTGAAAAATATTGTTTGAAAAGAACGTTGTTTTATATAAAAAACGAAGTTCAAAAAACAATAAAAAAGACGGAAAAGGCCTCGGCATAACAGCCGGCCGCGCGACTCGCCCGGGACGCCGGCGGGTCGCGTGGTGGCCTGTTTCGGGGTCGATTTTCGAAAACTCGAAGTTCGTATTAAATCGCGTATGAATATTGCATGATTCGTACTCGACTTAATATTTTCGATATTCTTTATATTCGATAGTTGACTACGAAATCAATATCGAATACTTAGAATAGTTTTAGAAAAGATGTAAATTTTAGAAGTCGATCGAAGAATAAATAATAAACGAACGAAAAAAGTTAAAAAACAGTCCGGGTTTCAGGCTCGTGCGCGAGTCGCTCGGGCGTGGCGCGACTCGCGTACGGGTCTGTCCGGTTTTTTTTTGTTCGAAAATTGTTATTTTGATGAATCGCGTACAAATTATGAATTAACTTGTATTCGATCCATATTTTCGATATTCGTCGTATCCGATATTCGATTATGAAATCGATATCGGATATTTAGAATGAATAAAAAAAGTTTTGTAAAATAGTTTGTTTTGAACGAGAAAAGAAAAGAATTTTAAATGAAAACGATGTAACGATTTTTGGTATCGTCGAAGTTTTAATATAATTCTTTTCGATACGATATTTGATTATAGAAAAATCGATATCGTATGTTTAAGAATATTCGTTATGAAAATAGTTTTTCGTTAATAACGATATTAGGAAAAATAGAAAAAAAATTGACTCTAGACCCATAATATAAAACGGACGAAGAGAAGGAAGGAGAAGAAAGGAGAAATCGGGTTTGGTACACCCTCAACCTACATGCTTTTGTTGACTCGGATCGGGGCTCGTCGGAATGTGGCTAGGCACGGGAGCGTCGAGGTGATGTCGGTTGGGTTAGGGTGGCTCGGCTAGGTGGGACGTGTGAAGGGTGTCGGATATCGGGACCGGTTTCCTTCGGGTTTGTAATATCGGTTTCTCGATGCTAAAGAATTATGTTTTTTTCAGGAATTATGTATGTTGGGGATAGTATGAATTAATTGTTGAAAAAATCGTGTGTGTGTGTAATTAATTGTGTCTGTAAATTGTGTTTTTTATGTTGGATGCAAGGGGCTATTTATAGGAAATTCCCGACCTTGGCTTGGGAGAGTTTGACTACCGCTTAGGATAGGAAACAAGGGAACTTGAGGGAAATAAGGATTCCGCTTTCTTGTGGAGGAAGAAAGACAAACCGGATGGTTTTGGGCTGTTTCGGCCGAGTGTTTTACACTCGGTCGGATGCTCGAATCGGTTTTTGAATAGGACTCCTGTTTGAGCTAGAATTACCGCTTGAGTAAGAAGCTGAGGAGAACGAGAATTCCGTTTTCTTGTGAGGGAAGAAAAGAGGAATACCGGCTGGTACGTACTACTTGGCCGAGTGGTTGCACTCGGTTGAGTGTCTGAGTCGGTTCTCGGATAGGATTCCTACTCGGGATCGAATTCTACTTAAACGGAATTGTTTATTATTTTTTGTATGGCTGTTTTTGTAGAGTTGGAGTCCGAATAGGACGTGTGGGGTGTCACGGTCAGCCTACGAGTTTCGGGAAATATCTTTGACCGGGTTTTGACTTGGTCGCTAAAAGACGGTTTTACCCCTGGTGACGGATTTGACCCAAATTAGTGTTATTTGACTCGAAACGACCCACTGGGCCTGAATTTGAGGTTGGTTTGGTGAGATTTGTACTCCTTAAAATGCCTAGGCCAAATGTCCATCATTTCGAGCCCATTTCCGAGTACGTTAAAAGCACGTTAGCGTCCGATCATCATCGGGTGTTTGTCGGAAACTACTATAGACACCTGGCGGTCAAAATGTGGGTGTCTACAGAGCCCCCACTCTGACTGAGGCTTGGACAAGGCGAAAGTCAGAGTAGCCACCAGATCAATCAAGGATTAAAACCTGGCAGCTTCCGGTCGGGTCGTTTAAGGTCCATTAGACCTGTGTGGAGGGCCCGCCGGCTATGGGCTAGAAATGTACCTGAATTGATGATAACTCCGTGGGGGAATTCGTCGCATGAGACTTAAAATGGGCCTGTATGTCGGCTCATCTTGTTAAATGCCGTTGGGGAGTTATGTGAATTGCGCTGTCGTGATTTGTACCTGTATAAGTTACATAAAATTTTGCATGCAACACGTAGGCGAAACAAATATGACTCGCGCTGGGGAATAAAAATGATTTTTGCTGCATTTTGAAATCGAAGTCCTGAAAGCAACTCACGTGCTAGGAGATAGGTTTTCAAAATTGAAAGGGTTGAAAAGAAATTTGCAGTTTAAATAGCCTGAAATTTGACCTTGTCGAAAAGATTTTTTTTCAAATGGCAAAGTTTTGCAAATTTTGAAGTAGGAATTTGAAGAGAGGTCTACTAACAGACCCGACTCTGGACGCGACCGGACGAGTTGACAGACACGACTTAGCGAGGGGTTGGACCGTGACTCGGTAGGGAGTGTGCCACCTAACAAGACTCTTAAATTGCGCTATTTCGTAGCCTAGGCAATTAGCAACACGATCGTACATCGAAATGAGAAGGATGCGTTATAGGGGAATTGCAGTAGTCTGTAATGAGACTGTTTTTGCAGGACTTAGCAGTGGAATGCTGTAGACTAGTGCTCTTTTGAATCCTTTTTGATTTTAAGGTACATTTCCAAAGTGGGCATTGCCTCGAGTCCTGATAGATTCTTGTCCTCGAGTGAGCCAAGTACTAGGACACACTGTAGAAAGGTGGCTAGATTTTTGGAATTATTTGGATTATGTGAATGGATGGAGAACTTCTGCCTAGGAGAAGCCCCCAGAATGACAAAGCTAACTGTCGAGAACATGACAGTGTCGTGACCGGAATGATGGTGCTTTTTGAATGTGTGTCAATGTGGGTGGTTGTGCCTCTGTTGAAAGGCTGCCTACGCATTCACATGTGGTGAAATCAAACCAAGCCGTAGTTCAGTGGACTATGGTGCCTAGTTTATTAGGGCTTTGTGTGTAACTAGCCATAGCAATGGTGTAGGCTAGGTGCATTCCCAGTGATGTCTTGATCAAAGGGCTAGAAAGGTTAGGATATTGATCCTGTGACTGTGAGCGTTCTCTGGGATAGCCCCCAGAGGTGGTGTGAACTATTTGGGCATGTTCTATGCCGACTGCAAGTTGAGTTCCCGTGTTTGGGGTTGGTAACTGGTTTGAATGAGAAAAATTGGAATGGGATTTTAACGAGTTCTGCTCTCGGGGATTTTAACGAGTTCTGTTCTCAGGGATTTTAACGAGTTTTGCTCTCGGGGATTTTAACGAGTTTTGCTCTCGGGGATTTGATGAGTTTTGCTCTCGGGGATTTTAACGAGTTTTGCTCTTGGAGATTTTATGAGTTTTGCTCTCGGGGATTTTAACGAGTTTTGCTCTCGGATTTGCATATGGTGATTGTGAATTCTGTTATGTAAAGGGGAAGTCGAGTAGAATGGCTCGAGCTTCGATTGGGCAGGTTTGATAATGCGGGATCTGGTTTCCATGTCTGGCCCTAAAGGTTAGGGTGTATCCTATGGAGCTTGAATCCTCAAAATTCTGGGCTGTCTCTAGCCTAGGTCTCGAGAAGGTCTTGAGGGTTGTAATGTGGGAAGGCTAGATGTGGTGTTAGCTGACCGCTTGACTGTCTCTCCCCTATTGGATGATATGGGTATTGATAATTTTTGAATTGACCGTTTCACGGTCATGGGTTTTTGAATTCTTTGGGTTGACCTCTTAGCCCCGGTCATGGGATTCTTCATTTGAGTTGACCGTGTCTGGTCGAGAGATGTTGATAATTCTTTTTTGATCATGGCCAGCTTTTTTGTTTTGGCCTTTTGCTTTTTTCTCTTGGACTTTTGATTTTTTTTTCCAGCTTTTTTTTGTCGGTCAGACTAACACCTAAGGTAGGGACTGGCTAGTCTTATTGGATGGGTGTTTATTGTGGGAAGTGGGCTTGCCTCCCGTCTTGAACCCAAACTAGAAGACTACCCAGATTTGTCATAGGATTCGATATGCTCCTGCTACGGGTAGTTATGTGGCTTTCTATACCAGACATGAAATAGGTAAAAGGAAAACACGGGCTCGGTTTCCTGCAGTCATTATAGATGTGCCTATGATAGTGACGTGCGTGTGCTCACAGTGTATGATGGTGTTCATCATGTTCTCGGAAACACATAAGGGAAGTATATATGAGAAATAGAAAAGCTGATTTTATTGAATTTTGAAAAAGAGGACAGAATACAATTGACTCCGACTCTGATTTTGAAGTTGAAATAAATAGTATATCCTAGACTCGGACTCAGACTTGGACTTAAATCAAATCCGGACTCTTGGATGCATGAGAGGTAGATTGGATGCTTTGGTCATCGGGCCCTGTATAGTCCATGAGGGGTTTTGCAAGTGACAACGTTTCCAAAACGGGAGTCTTCCCGGCATCGAGGAAGTCTTGAATGAGGTGTTTCAGTTTCCAGCACCGTTCTGTATCGTGTCCCCTCCCTCTGTGGAATTTGCAGTAATGCTCGTCGTTCCATGCTTTGGAGCGTTTTTCCAAAGGTGGGTCGGCTGTTGGGCCTATAGGTAGTATTAGGCCCTTCGGAACCAACCTCTGGAAAGCGACGGTGTAGGACATATCCAAGTGGGTAAATGTCCTTTCCTTTGACTGGTTCTTGATTTTTGGAGAGGTGACTTGAGGGTTACCTCTCTCGGTCTTGCCATCTTGAGGGTATCGGACAGTTTCGTAAGAGTGTTCACCTTTCAAATGGCTCAGTTGGGTGATAGGCTGTCTTACCCGCTCTAGTTGTGTTAGACGGGCTCTGGTTCTTATAAGGTCTTCTTCGATGATGGTTACCCTGGAACTTAGGTTATCTAGGGCAGTATTGATTTTCGAAAAGATATTGTTAATGGAGCAAGATAGCATAAGCATACTCCCTTGGATATCACCTTTCTCGACGGCGCGGGATTTGTTATGGTTTGGTAGTGTCTCGTTCATAGGGTCCATGATCGGAAGAAACGACAGGTGTTAGAACTCGCCTAAACTCGGTTTTGCGCAAATGCAAGAGAGTCAAACTAGGTACGGCCCGGGGGCGGGAATGACTAAGATTCTATGACCGGGCTACTTAAATGTTAACCCAGACAAAGTAACGACTGTGACCTAGACTTGACCAAGAGACTCGAGTTGTACAAGGATAAGTCCGAAAATGGGGAGACCGTATTTGACCGTGCCGCGTGGTTGGACCAACCGTGGTGACCTAACCCTAGGTGACCCGAGTATTCGTAGCGTGGGTACGACTCGAAGAAGGCATCATAAGGACGCCGGTGTAGGATGAAAGTAGGGTACTCTCTAGGGTAATCGTGGCTGACTGCTCAGGTGGAGGACAGCCCCTTGAGTAAGGCTAGAGACTCAGATGGTGTGACATCTAAGTGACTCGAAAGTGGGATACGTGAGACAACACGTGCAAGACATGACCCTTAGAGCAACCGTGATTGATCGCTCTGCTGAAGGGTAGCCCCCGAGTGGGGAAAAGCCTGAAAGGGAAATGACTCGGAAAGGACACCTAGACGGGTGACTCGTGAAAGGTGGGCTTCCCTTAGGATTCGGCGTGTGGGCCGAGTCCTGTTCGAAGGAGGGCCCACGTGAGATATTCCCCAGACCCTTGGACTCGATTGTGTAAACGGGCCAACCTTCGTAGGAGTATGTCCTACGTAGGTGGGCTTTGCCTTAGTCAAATAAGGCGGACTGGGATAGGGAGGAAACTCGTGATATAAGATCGACGGAGTTTCGACGCTAAAGACTTTGACGACTTATGACACGACCCGACACTGCTAAATACGGGAAGTCTAAGAAGAGGAAGTTTTGAAATATGATTTTTTTGAAAGCCCGAGTAAAATCGGGGAGAAAAATCCGGCCCTTTTTTGAAAAAGGAAAAAGAAGTGGGCCGAATGACGGGTTTTGAAAGTTCCAAAAATATTTTCGAGTTTTGAAATGGGCAGAATACCGGCTGGAAAATAGGCTACTTTGAGTCAAATCGTAAATCCTAATTTCGGTAGCATTCCGGGGTTTTGAAAAGTTGAATATTTGGAATTTTGAAACTTGAGTATCGAAAAAAGGAATTTCCGACAATTTGAAAATTGAAAATGAGATCCCGAAGATTTGAAAATCGAAAAACGACATCTCGAAGATTTGAAAATTAAAAATGGCATCTCGAAGATTTTGAAAATCGAAACTGGTATCTCGAAAATTTTAAAATCGAAATTGAATTTTGAAAATTCTAAAATCGAATGGTGGATCGGAAATTCGAATTTTGAAATGGGCAGCAAGCCGGCTAGAAAATAAGCTTGTTTTGAGTCAAATCTTAAGTCTAAATTTCGGCAGCTTTCCGATTTTTTAAAATTTGAATGTTTTCGAAAAGATGCATTTTTGCAATTTCGGAATTTTTGAATATCGAAGATGAATTTCCGAAAATTTGAAAATCGAAAACAGGATCCCGACTTTTAAAATCGGCGAAAATGTCATCGGGCTTGAATTTTTTGAAAAGTCAGAAATTTTGAATTTTTGAAAGCCCGAAGAGAAATTCGGTTGATGGCCCGGTTTTGTTCGAAAGAAAAAAACGGAAATCGAACCGGGCGACGGTTTTGCAAGTTCGAAAATAGTTTCGAGTTTTAAATTGGGCATAATACCGGCTAGAAAAAGGGCTATTTTGAGTAAAATCGTAAGTCCTAAATTCGGTATATGTCCGGGTTTTTGAAATTGGATATTTTGAAAAGGATGCAAATTTTTGAAAATGTCGGTTTTTTTGAAAAAGATGTGGATCAAGTAGCACGTAGTCATGGAAACAGTATAATGACACCATGTATGCTCTTAAGCTAAGTCTCGGTCAGTCTATAAGGGTCTATACCAGTGTACATAGTCTATCAAGAATCGGGGCGGACTCCCTAACTCGAGTTGAGATTAGGACATGCCGTAAAACCCATATGAATCGGCTAATGGACACCTTTGACATAACCAGTTTGGACTATATCAACGGTATAGTGGGACGTCGGTCGCGAGTACCGGCCCGGGAAAATGGGGTTATGCATGAACCGTAAAACTAAAGCGCGCATTGTACTAGTCAAACGATTTCTATTCGAGTCTCACCCTGAGGACACCGAAGGTTATTAACTCATCAGAAAATCCCCAGCGGAGTCGCCAAATTGTGGACATGACATAGGTCCACCCCGACGCGGCCACGCGCGGGTTTGGGGAGGCGAATGAATCTCCATGAGATGGTCAAATGGAAATTTAAATCGAAGTCGGAGTCGCCACCGAATTTTATGGTTATTCGGAACCGTTCGAGCCCACTCTATGTCGTAGTGGGCCGTGTACAAAATACGGCCCATTTCCGATGTCAGAGTTTATTGGGCTCGTCCCTTTGCAGTTCGATATAGATGCCGACTTGAGCGGTTAATCGTATATTGAATGACTCTCGTTGCCAATGGCTTCGGACATCCGGAAACCACGGTTCTGAGTAAGGGGTGAGGGTACGTGTTGGGAAGTTCACTAAGAACACCCAACCCCGCCCGCACATTAGCGGCCTCTACTAGGATATCGAATGACGTTTTAATGCGCGCGTTAGTAGAACGATGAATGAAATGCAAACATTGTTTTCCTAAGCATGTGAGGAATTGAATGGGTTGCTAAGTGGTTTAATGCATGCAAATTGATTGATGTCAAAGTCAAATTTAACATGTGAGATTCGTTTTAGTATAATAAAACAAACGAAATAAAAGGATGAATTTGCTACAAAACAAACAAACGAGTTAGTATCGATTTGTAAATAATAATATAGTAAATAAAATATACGAGATCGAGAAAATAAATATTAATCGAAATCTGAAAAATATTGTTTGAAAAGAACGTTGTTTTGTATAAAAAACGAAGTTCGAAAAATAATAAAAAAGACGGAAAAGGCCTCGGCATAACAGCCGGCCGCGCGACTCGCCCGGGACGCCGGCGGGTCGCGTGGTGGCCTGTTTCGGGGTCGATTTTCGAAAACTCGAAGTTCGTATTAAATCGCGTATGAATATTGCATGATTCGTACTCGACTTAATATTTTCGATATTCTTTATATTCGATAGTTGACTACGAAATCAATACCGAATACTTAGAATAGTTTTAGAAAAGATGTAAATTTTAGAAGTCGATCGAAGAATAAATAATAAACGAACGAAAAAAGTTAAAAAACAGTCCGGGTTTCAGGCTCGTGCGCGAGTCGCTCGGGCGTGGCGCGACTCGCGTACGGGTCTGTCCGGTTTTTTTTTGTTCGAAAATTGTTATTTTGATGAATCGCGTACAAATTATGAATTAACTTGTATTCGATCCATATTTTCGATATTCGTCGTATCCGATATTCGATTATGAAATCGATATCGGATATTTAGAATGAATAAAAAAAGTTTTGTAAAATAGTTTGTTTTGAACGAGAAAAGAAAAGAATTTTAAATGAAAACGATGTAACGATTTTTGGTATCGTCGAAGTTTTAATATAATTCTTTTCGATACGATATTTGATTATAGAAAAATCGATATCGTATGTTTAAGAATATTCGTTATGAAAATAGTTTTTCGTTAATAACGATATTAGGAAAAATAGAAAAAAAATTGACTCTAGACCCATAATATAAAACGGACGAAGAGAAGGAAGGAGAAGAAAGGAGAAATCGGGTTTGGTACACCCTCAACCTACATGCTTTTGTTGACTCGGATCGGGGCTCGTCGGAATGTGGCTAGGCACGGGAGCGTCGAGGTGATGTCGGTTGGGTTAGGGTGGCTCGGCTAGGTGGGACGTGTGAAGGGTGTCGGATATCGGGACCGGTTTCCTTCGGGTTTGTAATATCGGTTTCTCGATGCTAAAGAATTATGTTTTTTCAGGAATTATGTATGTTGGGGATAGTATGAATTAATTGTTGAAAAAATCGTGTGTGTGTAATTAATTGTGTCTGTAAATTGTGTTTTTTATGTTGGATGCAAGGGGCTATTTATAGGAAATTCCCGACCTTGGCTTGGGAGAGTTTGACTACCGCTTAGGATAGGAAACGAGGGAACTTGAGGGAAATAAGGATTCCGCTTTCTTGTGGAGGAAGAAAGGCAAACCGGCTGGTTTTGGGCTGTTTCGGCCGAGTGTTTTACACTCGGTCGGATGCTCGAATCGGTTTTTGAATAGGACTCCTGTTTGAGCTAGAATTACCGCTTGAGTAAGAAGCTGAGGAGAACGAGAATTCCGTTTTCTTGTGAGGGAAGAAAAGAGGAATACCGGCTGGTACGTACTACTTGGCCGAGTGGTTGCACTCGGTTGAGTGTCTGAGTCGGTTCTCGGATAGGATTCCTACTCGGGATCAAATTCTACTTAAACGGAATTGTTTATTATTTTTTGTATGGCTGTTTTTGTAGAGTTGGAGTCCGAATAGGACGTGTGGGGTGTCACGGTCAGCCTACGAGTTTCGGGAAATATCTTTGACCGGGTTTTGACTTGGTCGCTAAAAGACGGTTTTACCCCTGGTGACGGATTCGACCCAAATTAGTGTTATTTGACTCGAAACGACCCACTGGGCCTGAATTTGAGGTTGGTTTGGTGAGATTTGTACTCCTTAAAATGCCTAGGCCAAATGTCCATCATTTCGAGCCCATTTCCGAGTACGTTAAAAGCACGTTAGCGTCCGATCATCATCGGGTGTTTGTCGGAAACTACTATAGACACCTGGCGGTCAAAATGTGGGTGTCTACAGCATCATATTTACATCGTTTATTCAATTTACAAACCGTTACTAACTCGTTTGTTCATGTTTTTAACGACTTATTTTCGTTGTTTATTTTATTGTACTAAAAGAATCCCACATGCTAAATCCAACTTTGACGTTAATTTTAGTTGCATTAAATCGACCTAGCAACCCATTCAATTATTCGCATGTTTAGTTAAAATAATGTTTGCATATCATTCATCGTACTACTAACGCGCGTATTAAAACGTCAATCGATATCTTAGTAGAGGCCGCTAATGTGCGGGCGGAGTTGGGTGTTCTTTGTGAACTTCCCAACACATACCCTCACCCCTTACTCATAACCATGGTTTCCGGATATCCGAATCCATAGGCACACGAGAGTCATTCAATAGACGGTATCCGAAAATGTCGGTATCGGTATCAAAATGCAAAGGGACGAACCCAATAAACTCTGACATCCGAATGGGCCATACTTTGTGCATGGCCCACTAAGATATAGAGCGGGTTCGAAGAGGCCCGAACTCCCACAAAGTTCGGTGGCGACTGCACTTCGATTTAAACTTCAATTCGACCCATCTCATATGGAGATTCATTCGCCTCCCCAAACCCGCGCGTGGCCGCGTCGGGGTGGACCTATGTCATGTCCTCAAATCGTCGTACTTCATTTTTAAGGCTATGTGACGATTTCCTTAGCATCAACGAGATTGATTTGGTTCTTTTTAGATGCGATATTCGACTATAGAGTCGATATCGTATTTTAAGAACGATTGTTTTGTATAAAATTAGATTGTAATGGTAATACCGATATTAGAGAAAAGATGTGACGATGACCCGTGTGAAGATGGACGGATGACACAAACAAGAAAAAAAAACGAGAGGAAGAGAGAGAGAAAGGAGAAAACGGGATTTTGATTTACACCCTCAACCTACATGCTTTGTGATCTCAGACCGGGGCTCATCTAACTGTAGTTTGGGCACGGGAGCGTCGAGATAATGCGGGTGAGTTATGGTGGTTTAGGTATATCGATGAGGCTGCCGAGGTGACCGGGTTTTTGGGGGTTCGGACGGTGTCTTCTCGGGTATGTCGGGTTGTATAGCTTAATGTGTGTTGATGTTGTGTTGTTGTGGTTAATGTGTATGAATGTTCTTTTTGGTGTGTGCAAGGGGGTCTATTTATAGTAGAGGTCCCCGATTGAAGCTAGGAGAGGTAGCTTAACTTGGGTGACAAGAAATACCATTTTGGATAGGAAAAGTAAGCAATTTGAGATGAAACAGGATTCCATTGTTGGGTGGAAGAGAACTCCTCTCCCGGCTGGAAAAGGGAATCACTCGACCGAGTGACTCTGATACTCGGTTGAGTGCCCGGTTTTGACACCGGTTCAGTGTGTTTCGTGAGCTCACTCGACCGAGTAGGCCAGTCCACTCGATCGAGTGGGTCTAGCTCGGGTAGAATTCCTCTTTAGAGATCGAATTCTATCTCTAACGAAATTGTTTAATGCTTTTTGTAGCTGATTTCTTGTAGTTTTTTACTTCAAATCGGATTTGTGGGATGACACGGCAGATATTTATGCCTCGGAAATATCTTTGACCGGGATTTGACTCGGTCGCTAAAAGACGGTTTTACCCTTGGTGTCGAATTTGACCCAAATTAGTCTTATTTGACTCGAAATGACCCACTACTGGGCCTGAATTTGAGGTTGGTTTTGTGAGATTTGTACTCCGTAAAAAGCCCAAGCCAAATGCTAATGATTTCGAGCCCATATTCGAGTTCGTTAAAGCAGGTTTGCGTCCGATCATCATCGGGTGTTCTTTGGAAACCGCTATAGACACCTATCGTCCAAATGTGAGTGTCTACAGAGCCCTTACTTTGACTGAGGCTTGGACAGGGCGAAAGTCAGAGTAGCTACCAAACCAACCAAAGGTTAAGATCTGGTAGAATTCCGGTCGGGTCGTTTATAGTCCATTAGACTTGCGTAAAATGGCTCGCCAGCCATAAGATAGAAATCATACATGAGCTGATGATGATAACTCCGTGGGGAATTTGGACTTGTCGTATAAGTCCAGGGTGCGCCTATATGTGAGCCCATCCCGTGAGAAATGCCGCCTTGGGCGTTTCGCTGGGGAGTTATATACCCTGCTTGAGTTGTACCTGTGCACAGTTTTGCGTGTAATATTTGGGCAAAAATTACTCGCGCTTGGGAAAAGAAATTTTTGAAATTTTTAGATTTTTTTTGGAAATCTGACTCTGAAAAGGAATAGGAATGCTCGGGATGACTTAGCTAAAGACTCTGAGATGGGGCCTGTATGCTAAATCCTCTGGGATTAAGAATCCTAAAACAAGGAGGAGAGTCTGGGCTTAATGCTATAAATACCCATCTCTTGCTTTTAATTTTCTCACAATTCTCATAATTCCCTTCCTTCTAAAGAGAAAGAGCCTAGAGAATCCTTATTCTTTTTAAGAAATCTATCTATGGGGATCGACCGTTTGATCAGAATGCTGCAGGATTGGTTCTGACACTTCAGAGATGCAGATAAAATAATTTTGAATCAGAATGGTATTACTCAATTATTCACGATCCGTCAAATGCAAGTGGATCGCCACTTTCTGGATGCTTGTCTGTCCTATTGGGACGATACTTATCACGTTTTTGGTTTTCTTCGAGGCGAGATTTGTCCTATCCCTGAGGAAATTGCTGCCGTAGGAGGATGGAACCCCATACTTCGCCCCGCTGTCTCGTTTTCAGTTCACGACCCTAGGAGGAAGCTACGGGAATTTTTAGGACTTTCTCACATGGAGGTATCCCGTATGGCGGAAGGAGATACTGTCTCTTTGATTGATCTAGCTAAAAAGTTTATGAATCCACACGACGTCCGGGTCAGGCCAGTCCATAGCCGTAGGGCCTTCGCTTTTTGTATGCTCCATGTTTATGCCTTCAAAGGTCATATGGACTTACTGTCATGTATGGGCCATGTCCGACTTTTCACTGTGGTTGACCTGATGGAAACGGAGCACAGTCCGGCTTGGTTAATTACAGGGGAAATCATTCAAGGCTTGGACAACCGCAAAAGGGACTCTTCCATCCGTCTAACTGGGAGTACCCGTCTTCTACAGGCATATCGTTTAGGATTTTTTCCCGTTTTTTTTTATTTCTCAATTTTTTTGAACTTTTTCGCGATTTTTCTGCTACAGCGGGCACTCGATCGAGTGCCTTTTTAAAAAACCTTTTGTCCGGCTTCTGGAGCGTCACTCGGACGAGTGACCTCCAAGCACTCGATCGAGTGCCCTTGTGCGGACATCGATTTTTGCCTTGATAATCATACCTACCGTTTCTTTTTCAGCTCTGGCTATTTGAGAGGCTATCAATCGTGGATCCTCCCCTTGATGTGAGCCGATATCGCCCCAACCAAGTGATGACGAGGAGACGGACCATTGACTTTTCTCGCCATAATACTCAGAAATATTGGGACGAAGTGCCGTCTTTCCACGGAGGCCCATTGATCCGGTGGACCGTGCCGTGGTGGCCCATTTATGTTCGGACCGGCTTGGAATCGAGAGATAGGGCACGATATCAGGTGATCCTATCTTTTAGGCAGACAATTCACCTTTACCCTGATCGCATAATAAGGCAATATGGTCGGGCCCAGAGAATCCCGGAAATTGAGGCGTCCGTGAGCGAATCTACTCAGCAGACGGATGTGATGTGTGACACCTGGATGCAGCGGTGGTACACCCGGGCTACTTGGTCTGTTCCCAAGGCTCTTCACTCAATCTGGGTATCGGATTCTTATGTGAAATGGACGAAGGCGGATTCTGCTAAAGCCCGAGTTGCCCTGAAGGTTGACAAGGCTTTTGACCTGCTGCGACGAGAACAGGCTAATGACAACCGAGGCTTCTTTGATGAGGGCGAGACCACGGCTACAATAGTTCGACTTATGTCGGGTCAAAAAGAGAAGACTAAGACTCAAGCCGAAGGGTCCAGTACTAAAGTGCACGGGGGAAGGTGAGCCCCCAGACAGACCTGGAAAGGAGACTTGGTCCAAGACTGGCGGTTCAAGACCGACTTGGTCCTTGGGACAGATTACCTGAGCACGTACGGGCTCGGCTTGGACCAGTGACAGTGGCAGAAGACCCGCTGTCAAAGAAACGGGTTCTAGCTAAGGAGGTTCCACTTGTGATCCGGGAACGCTCGCCCCCGCCCCGGCGACCTCGGGCTCCATGTGACCCAAAGGATAAGGGAAAGGGCAAAGTGCACGAACACTAGTCTTCTTAGTTTTTTTTACTATTTGAGTATTAATACTATTTTTGTGGTGTGTTTTTTTGTGATTTTTTGTGATGTATTTTTTTAAACTTCCGAGTTTGTGATGTATTAGTGAATATCGTTCCCGTCTTTTCGTTATTGCAGTGGTTGTACCCTTTTGAGGGGTTGCCTACGTATCCACGATTAGTGGAATCAAACCAAACGTAGTTCAAACATAGAATTTTTGCAATTTTTTGAAATACATCAAGACTATTAGTTCGAGATGTGCGACAGTAGGATAAGTAATTCTAACTTATTGACTTGCTTATAATTTTTTTGAAAATTTATAAAAATATAAATTTTTATAAACTTTTGCAAATGACATTGAGATAAAGTTTGGGGATAGTAGCGCTTCAACTGGTCCAAGTTGGTTGGGTTGAGGAATTCGTTCCCGTCCAAGTGTGTCAGCATCACCTCTCCTCCTGATAGGACCTTCTTTACCAAATACGGCCCGACCCAATTGGGTTTGAATTTTCCTCTTGGGTCGACCGGTAGTAGTGCACGGACTGATTTCAGAACCAGATCCCCTTCCTTGATGTTTCCGGGCCTAACCCTTTTGTTAAAAGCCCGTTGTATCCTCTTTTGGTATATCTGAATATTGTTAAGAGCCCGGGATCGCAGTTCGTCCAAAAGAACTAGCGAGTCATATCGGGCTTGGACCCAATCTGCCTCAGGCACTTGACTTTCGAGTAAAATCCTGAGGGATGGTACTTCTAGCTCGACCGGTTGGACCGCTTCCATTCCATATGTCAGATAATATGGAGCTGCTCCGGTTGCGGTGCGAATTGATGTTCGGTACCCCCATAGGGCAAAAGGAATTTTGTCGGGCCAATCCCGGTAATTATCAGCCATCTTTTTAAGTATGGTGACAATCGTTTTATTAGCTGCCTCTACAACTCCATTTGTTTGGGGACGCTAAGGCGAAGATGTATGCCTTTGAATTTTATATTTTGCTAACAAAGTTGCGGTTTCAGCTTGGAAATGGGTCCCGTGATCACTGATAAATTCGTGCGGGATCCCGTATCGGCATATGATCTTGTTTTGAATAAATTTGGCAACATGCTTGGCGTTCAAGATCCGGTATGACTCGGCTTCAACCCATTTGGTGAAATAGTCGATAGCCACCAAAATGAAACAGTGACCTCCCGTCCCGGAAGGGTTCACTTTCCCGATTATATCAATTCCCCATGTCGAGAATGGCCATGGTGACGTCATGGTATATAACAGGGATGATGGCACATGCTGTACATTGGCGAAAATCTGACAGTTATGGCAGTGTTTGACGTATAACTGGCAGTCGGTTTCCATGCTATTCCAATAATATCCGAGTCCCGTGATTTTTCGGGCTAGCATATGGGCATTCATATGCGGGCCATTTTCACCATCGTGTACCTCGGCCATAACCTTTTCGGCTTGTGTTTTGTCGATACATAGAAGGAGAGCCCCATGTGTCGTCTTTTTGTATAACTGTTCGTCGTCTGTACGAATGAATTGGGCGGCCCACCTTCGCAGGGCTTTCTTGTCCCGGTTTTCAGCTCCCGAAGGATATTCTCCCGATGTTAAGTAGGTTAGAACGGCCTGGTACCAAGGTTCTGGATCAGTTATTTCAATGTCTTGGATGGCGTGGATATATGCCGGCTCGGACCGTCTTTCGACGCAAATTGGCATGCTGGTTAGGTGCTCCGGGATATTCAATAAAGATGCTAACTTGGAAAGTGCATCTGCGAATTGATTTTCCTCCCTAGGCAAATAGATGTATTCTACCTTTTGGAATTGTTTCTCTAGAACCCTTACTCGCGCTTGGTAAGCCACGAGATTGGCGTTTCGAGTTGTCCATTTTTGGAGTGCCTGATTAATGACTAGAGATGAGTCACCGTGGACCCGGAGGTTCGTTACTCCTAAGTCAGCGGCAGCTTGCAACCCGTAAATGCATGCTTCATATTCGGCCGCGTTGTTGGTCACGTAGAAATCCAGCTTAATGGATAATGGGGTGTGCTCCCCCTTTGGTGATATTAGCAGAATTCCGACTCCGAATCCTCGGAAGTTGGACGCTCCATCAAAATATAAATCCCATGTCTCGGTGTCAGTATGGAATATGTCTTCATCTGGGAAGGCCCAAGTATCGGTGTTTCCCTCTTCGGATACCGGACTGTCGGCAAGGAACTCTACTACTACTTGGCCTTTGATGACTTTTAATGGTACGAACTTGAGGTCAAACTCTGCTAGCATCAAAGTCCATCTAGATATCCGGCCGTTAAAGATGGGCTTCTCGAACAAGTTCTTAATCGGATCCATTTTAGATAGTACACGTACTTCGTGACTGAGCATATAATGTCGGAGCTTTTTAGTGGCCCAAACTAAAGCTAGGCACGTCTTTTCGAGCATCGTATACTTGCACTCGTATTCTAGGAACTTCTTACTGATGCAGTAAATGGCTCGTTCCTCCGAGTCAACTTTCTGGCACTACTACAAACTCCTTGTTTTTTCGACGCCTTTTTTGTTGATTCTCGAAGCTTTTAAGCGTCAAGATTTATTTTCTCGATGCTTCTTTAAAGCGTCGTCTTTTTTGGTGTCAGAATTTGCTGACGCTTTTTGTTGTCGAATTGCTCTACGCTCTTTGTTGTCGAATTTCTCTACCCTTTTTGTAGTCCCTTTTTTGAATTTTTTATCGTTTAAATGTCTTTTATTAAACTATTTAATTATTTGGCGCTCATTTGAAACTATTTCTCCCCAATGGTTCCACGTCATTCTTTTTCTTTTCTTTTTTAATTTCAAAATTCAAGCCGCTACTTTAAGTAGCGGCAGGCCCTGAGCACATAAAACAGAAAACAATAGCTGCAAAGCGGAATACGGGAAGGAAGGCTGCCGCTAGTTGAACTAGCGGCTCCCTTGGTGATATAAAAAAAAATACCGACCAGACTCCTCAGTTCTACCCAATTCATCATCCCCGCAAAAAACCCCCAAAATCACCCCTAACCCTAACCACGAAAAATCCGAAAATTCACCATTCTACTCTGGAAAATCTTAATTATCACTTCCAATTGAACTTATATTCATCCTACTTT
This sequence comes from Agrostemma githago, assembly GCA_958450325.1. Lineage (NCBI taxonomy): Eukaryota > Viridiplantae > Streptophyta > Magnoliopsida > Caryophyllales > Caryophyllaceae > Agrostemma > Agrostemma githago. Next base: position 62,854,543 of record OY288253.1, read on the forward strand.
ACTTAAGGTACTAATTTATTTAGTTTAAATTATTAAATTACTCTCTATGAAATTTAATCTAGATTTACTTATTTGGTTTGTTTAGTCAACTAGTTTAGTGTTGTTGAATTAGCTTGTTATTAAGTAACTTGTTGATTTTCGATTATTAATCGATTTTTTAGTTTAATTAGTTATTTTATAATTTGGTGTGTGATGGAATGGAGATAAATAATTAGGTTTTTGTAATTTTTCATTGATTTTGTAGCATAAGGGGTGTAATGGAGATAAATAACTATCCCTTAACATGTTGGTGGAATGGTGAAATTGTTGTAGATGGTGAGAATGTAGTATACAAAAATGGTTGTGAGACTTTCATTATCGTCAATAGCAATATGACCTTTGTTGAGCTTAAAAGAGAAATTTACGAGGCTTTAGAGGTTGATAGCACTACATTTGAGCTAAATGTGAGGATGAAATTTCCAAGTGTGAGAGGTTACAAAGTGATGTTGTTGAATAATGATCGTAGTTTGAGGGCTTTGTGGGCCTCTGTGTGTCAATCGAAAGCCGCTTCAATGGATTTATTTATTGAATTAAAACCAATCTCATTGTCAAATGAAATAGGCCAACCATCTTTAACCCCTCCTAATCTTTCTTTCATGAACATGATTAGTCAAGTTGAGGATCCTAATTGGTGTGTCTCGTTGGAGACTAATAATGTTGACGAAGCGGCTTTAGATTGTAATGTTGAGGGAGATGAGCTTGAATTGAATGTGGAAGAGGAAGATGAAATGTTGTTCGGAGATGAGGATGAGGATGATGATAACAGTGTAGATCTTGTCTCTATTACCGCTCCTAATACTCAATTTACTACGCTTCATCCACTAGATGAAGAATATGTAAACAATTGGTATACATCAAGTGTGGTTCCTTTTGAGAGTGATGGTGAGTTTATGGTGGGTCAAGAATTTGCAAATAAAGTAATCTTAGGACGAAATGTGATATCCTATAATATTCGAAGAAACCAAATTTTTAAAACAACCGAATCAAAGCCTTACACCGTGACATACAAATGCGGTAGAAAACCAATTGCTTGTAGTTGGTATTTAAGAGCGAGTCAAAAGGATGATGCTTCGGAGTTTTTTACTATTGTCAAATACAAAGGCCCTCATGAACCATGTTGTGTTAATTCTAAACCTTCTATGGATCACCCTAACCTAAAAAGAGACTTTATTAGTAGTGCTATAGAACCTCTTTTGAAAGCCGATTGGGGGGTAAGAGTGAGTGTGTTGATAGCGGCAATTAGAAAAGAATTCAATTACACCATCTCTTATGCAAAAGCTTGGGGTGCGAAACAAAAAGCTATTGCCAATCTTTATGGAGATTGGGAGCTATCCTATCAATTTCTTCCCCGTTACTTGGAGGCTTTGAAAGCGGTAAATCCAGGTACACAAGTTCGTTTTGTTAATAGGTCAACCAATCACATGAATATTGAAAAATTGGATCGTGTGTTTTGGTCATTTGGTCCATCGATTAAGGGTTTTTCACATTGTAGACCAATTATCACTATAGATGGAAATCATTTATATGGGAAGTATCCAGGTGTTATGTTAATTGCTATGGGTGTTGATGCAAACGAACAATTGTTTCCTTTAGCATTTGCAATTGTGGAATCCGAGAATTATGAGAATTGGAGTTGGTTTATGGGTTGTATCAGGGACTTGGTAACAAGTCGTGAAGGTTTATGTGTAATATCTGATCGACATAAGGGCATCCTAAAAACAATTAATGAGGTGGTTAGTGGTTGGGAGGAGCCACATGCGTATCATAGATGGTGTATCCGACATCATGCATCCAATATTAACAAATATTGGAATGATCCTTATTTGAAAAAAACATTTACGATAACGGCTATGGAACATGAAACTTTGAAATTTGATAAAGGCATGGAGACGATTGGCCTTATAAATCCGGGTGTGAAGGATTTGTTGGAGAAGATTCCTATAAGCAAATGGTGTCTCGCACATGACGGTGGTAAAAGATATGGTCTTAAAACCACTAATATGTGCGAGTGTTTTGAAAGGAGTACGATTTCTACCTATCCAATCACTTGTTAAGGCAACTTTCATGAAAGTCAACAAATATTTTGTCGAAAGGCGTGAAAATGCAAGAAATAGAATCTCTAGTGGTTTGAAATGGGGAGAGAAGATGACATCAAAACTAGAGATGCTTGATGAGATAGCCGCTCACCATGACGTTTTTGAGTACGATCGTTATGTGGGTAAATATGATCCGAATCAAGAAGCTACTAATCCAAGTAAGGAAGTACTAAAGAGCTCAATGAAAGAATACTAGCTCCCACACAAACATAGTCCAGCTACATTAGCACTAATAAGGGGGCGTCTTTAATTATGGAGCTAGCTCGAGTTTGAGCTGAATAAAGGAGCGAATATTCAATGTAAAATGAAAACATTAACATGGGTTCACACTCATTCAAGCATGAGAAGTGTACTGAAGTTATGAAGGTGTTTAAGGCTGATTATGTTCACATGGTGAACACGACTAAAGACTCCCTTGTGAGCTTTGTTTTTGGCTCCATGTTCACATAGATGCCGCGCCTCATTACTCCTTGTTCAAGCTTTGTTTTCAACTCCATGTTCACATGGTGTGCCGCGGCTGAATGCTCTTCATCAAGCATTGTTATTAGCTCCATATTTACATTGCTTTGTTATTAGCTCCTAACTTTGTTATTAGCTCCTTGTTCACATAGTGTAACTTTGTTTTTGTCACCTTAACCAGCCGGTTTAAGGGACTTGTTGTAGGCTATATATAGCCATCTAGTTGAATGAATAAATGATCCAATTTGCATATAAAAAACGGGAGTAAAGCTAAGCTTTCTTTTACGTCCTTGTTGTTTACAAGACAAAGTCTAGAGTAAGTCGCGTTACAAGCTCTAAACTCGCTATTTCAATCGAGTGTTTGATCTAGCAACCGCTTTGTTGAAGTATAGGTCTACTTCACCTAGCATACTATCCTTGGTTACGGTTTATTCAACCTTAAAACTATCCTTTCATTCTGTTTTGGTTACTTGTTTACGTTCCATTTCAGAATACTAATCATACTTCATATTCTTGTTTCAAAGTTCATATCAACTCACATCATTAGTGGTATCAGAGCTTTGGTCATCAAGTAAACGTAAGAATGGCAGGAGTGTTGAACTTTGAAGATCCTACCTTCCTGGAACAACTAAAGAAGGCATTGGAGAACTTCCAGCCCAAAAATTCTCGCTTCCAACCAAGAAGGGAACCGGTGGACAAGATCAAGGTAACTGAACTTCCTGAGTTTAATGGTGGTACTGATCCTGAAGCCTACTTGGAGTGGGAAAGAAGCATGGAGAAGCTCTTTGACTTCAAGGATTTAGAGGACGAAGAAAGGTGCAAATACGCCATCCTAAAGTTAAACAAAAGGGCTTCCCTTTGGTATGAAGGGCTTAAGGTACAACGCACCAGAAGTGGAAAGGGTAAGATTACTTCTTGGGAGTCCTTAAAACGCAAACTACGTAAAAGGTATGTCCCAACTACGCACAAGTTATCCTTATACAAAAAGATTGCTAACCTTGTACAAGGAAAAATGAGTGTTAGTGAGTACATAGAAGAATTTGAGAACTTGGTTCTAATGGGAGAAGTAGAAGAAAATGAAGAGATAAAAATGGCTAGGTTCTTACGTGGGTTAAATCGTAGTATAGCCAATACGGTTGATTTGTGTCCTTATTCTGATTTTGATACCTTGTGTGGGTTGTGTCTAAAAATTGAGGCACAAGGGAAGGGAAGACATGAGGGTGAGTCTAGTAAGAGTCATACTTGGTCACGAACGGATGATAGTAATAGAATCAATCCTACTAATACTAATCAACCCCTTGTGATTAAGAATAACCCCGCACCCCCACCTCAGTCTACCCCCAAAACAACCACTGAAACTAGTCTATCTAAGGTACGTTGTTTCAAATGTCAAGGGTTTGGTCAGTACAAAAACACTTGTCCTAACAAAAGGGTTGTGACCTTAAGGGAAGTGATCACTGTTAGGGATGAGTTATGGGAAGAGGAACAACGTATAGGGGCTGTTTTCAATGTTAATGCGGAAGAAGAAGGGGAAGAGGAGGATTTTGAGGCTTATGAACCCCCAGCTTATGATACACTCTTAGTACTACGTACCTTACATGCTAACCCCATTCAACATGACACTGAACAAAGAGACCAACTATTCCATACTAAGTGTCAAGTTAAAGACAAATGGTGTAGTTTAGTCATTGATGGAGGTAGTTGTACCAACGTTGCCTCAACTGAAATGGTAGACAAACTGGGTCTAGCTACTTCTAATCACCCTAACCCTTATGCTTTACATTGGTTAAATAACGGGAACAAAGTAAGGGTCACTAAACAAGTAAGGGTTGGCTTAACCATGGGTTCCTACGCTGATGAGGTTTTGTGTGATGTGATTCCTATGGATGCTTGTCACATACTATTAGGCTGTCCTTGGCAGTTTGATAGGGACGTAATTCACCATGGGAGGAGGAATGAGTATGATTTGAGTGATAAGGGAAAGAAAATTGTACTCAAACCCATGACACCCCAAAACGTATGTAACATGTTAGCAAATCGAGTAGGAAAGCCCAACCTCTCAATGTTTGCTGGTAAAGATGTGGAAGTACATACTATAGAAGAGGGGTAGTTTGAGGCCGCTAAAGAAGAACCAATTAAGATTAAGAGTGGTAGTGAAGGGAAGCAAATGGAAGAGTGGCAAAAAGATCATGAAGTCTTAAGGTATGAAGATGGTAAAGGCATGGTTGACACTTTGTCTTGTCACAATTCGCATTCAACCACCCTAGTTGCAAGCACACTTGGGATTGAGAATTGGAAGGACTACTACTCCATGGATGCTGAAGTATTTACCAAGCACAAGACTAATTCTCTTGGTACTTTTGATGAGCTTGTTTTGCAGGTAGAACTTCCTTTAAAAGGAAACCTCCTTTGCACCCCAGGGCATTCTATTTCGGAGTACATAACAAGAAAAGCCTACGAAGGAGAGCACAACAAAAACAGAAGTACGAGACTCTTCCTAGGGGGTAACTTGGCTTTGGTTAACTTGAGGAAGGAGAGGGTTCCAAACAGAGGAAAGAACAAATTGAAGTCACAACCAGAAGTTCCATACAAGGGTAACAACAACGCTTACAAGATGAAGTTACCGGATGACTCAGGAATTCAAGTCACGTTTCTAATGGAAGATCTTTCTCTTTACCTTGATAAATTGACATTTCAGAATTGAGGACAATTCCTTTTCAAGGGGGAGGAGATGATCCGAATCAAGAAGCTACTAATCCAAGTAAGGAAGTACTAAAGAGCTCAATGAAAGAATACTAGCTCCCACACAAACATAGTCCAGCTACATTAGCACTAATAAGGGGGCGTCTTTAATTATGGAGCTAGCTCGAGTTTGAGCTGAATAAAGGAGCGAATATTCAAGGTAAAACGAAGACATTAACATGGGTTCACACTCATTCAAGCATGAGAAGTGTACTGAAGTTATGAAGGTGTTTAAGGCTGATTATGTTCACATGGTGAACACGACTAAAGACTCCCTTATGAGCTTTGTTTTTGGCTCCATGTTCACATAGATGCCGCGCCTCATTACTCCTTGTTCAAGCTTTGTTTTCAACTCCATGTTCACATGGTGTGCCGCGGCTGAATGCTCTTCATCAAGCATTGTTATTAGCTCCATATTTACATTGCTTTGTTATTAGCTCCTAGCTTTGTTATTAGCTCCTTGTTCACATAGTGTAACTTTGTTTTTGTCACCTTAACCAGCCGGTTTAAGGGACTTGTTGTAGGCTATATATAGCCATCTAGTTGAATGAATAAATGATCCAATTTGCATATCAAAAACCTGAGTAAAGCTAAGCTTTCTTTTACGTCCTTGTTGTTTACAAGACAAAGTCTAGAGTAAGTCGCGTTACAAGCTCTAAACTCGCTATTTCAATCGAGTGTTTGATCTAGCAACCGCTTTGTTGAAGTATAGGTCTACTTCACCTAACGTACTATCCTTGGTTACGGTTTATTCAACCTTAAAACTATCCTTTCATTCTGTTTTGGTTACTTGTTTACGTTCCATTTCAGAATACTAATCATACTTCATATTCTTGTTTCAAAGTTCATATCAACTCACATCAAAATACGAGGTGCGTACAACTGAAGGTCGCCAAACTCGTAGTTTCATTTTGAATTTAACTATGCGTACATGTACGTGTAATGAGTGGCAAAACCTACACTATCCATGCTCTCATCTTATGGCGGTTTGTCGGACATATTCTATTGATTCAGATCAATATGTCGATCCTTGCTATTCTTCTGAAAAATACTTTTTATCATATAAAGCAAGCTTTAACCCCGTGCCAGACGAGAGTTATTGGAAGCCGTGGACTGGAACAACTCTTACTCCAGGAACAAAGAAGAGAGAATATGGCAGACCCCGATCAAAACGAATTCGTAATGAAATGGATGAGCGTGTAAAAGGAACAGTTACTTGTAGGTTATGTGGCACTCTTGGCCATAATAAGCGTTCATGTCCATCAAAAGCAACTTCGTCAAACCCTTCGGGGTAATTTTCTTTTCTTTATTTGTTTTTGCATGATTTTTTATATTTGTTATCTTAAATAAGTGTTTATATTTATATTTTCTAGTTATTAATATTTTTTTCTCCAGGTCGAATGGATCCGGGCCCACACGATTCTGAACTCTTAAATCTACAAGAGGAACATCGAAGCGAGGACGTTTGGGCAGGAAAGGTAGTTATTACCTTCTAACTTATCAATGTTATCGTACTTGAAATTATTACATGATTACCTTTGTTTTTAACCGCTACTTTTATTTTTTTTGGCAGGGAGAAAAACCATTAACATGTAGAAGTCATCTAATGGCGAAGACGCATTTTCGAGTACCCGGGGCCGTGATCGAGTACATCAAGAGTACTCAATTTTACGGGATTCATAAGTTATCGTATGTCGCACTTCATCCTGATTTAATAACTGCTTTAGTTGAGAGGTGGCGACAAGAAACACATACCTTTCATTTACCCTCCGGAGAGGTGGGGTTGGCATTAGAAGATGTCAACGTTTTGCTAGGATTAAGGATCGGTGGGGATCCGATAACGGGTAAAGCTGATCATCCATATCGGGAACTATTGCATCATTACTTAGGCGTTCTCCCACCCCCAGAAGCGTTTAAAGGTAACTCTTTAAAGTTGACTTGGTTAGCGGAAGCATTCCAAGATTTTCCCATAGAGTACACCGAACAACAATTGCATTATTATGTTAGAGCTTACCTCTTATACCTTTTCGGAACCGTTCTCTTTCCTGATAAAATGGCAACCGAGTACCACTTCTTTACTTACACCTCTTATCCGATTTAACTACTATTGATAGTTACAGTTGGGGGAGTGCAGTTCTAGCTTTTTTGTATCGAAACATGTGTCTAGCTAGTAAAAAAGGGGCTCAAGAGATTGGTGGGTGCTTACTCCTACTACAACTTTGGTGTTGGGAACAAATAACCATTGGTAGGCCAACAAGGACTATACCAATTGTACAACCAGAATCGGGAGGTTTTTATCCGATTGCATCTCAGATGGAGCTTGGAGTTGACCCATTGGGATGTAAGTGGCTTAATGTTAAGCGCACATACCTTGATCATCAACCGGGTTTAGTATCATATAGACAAGCATTTGATTTCATGACGGAGTCAATGTTCACTTGGCAACCCTATACGATGTACGTGCTTAGCCATCTCCCAGAGAGATGTAGTGAAGATATGGAGGAGTGACGTGTTATTGCTCCTTTGATATTTTATGATGTGGTGGAGTTTCACTTACCGTATAGATATGTCCGACAATTCGGTTTTCATCCTAAAGTGCCACCTGATTGTGATACTGAAATGAGTTTACATGAATTCAACCGTACGGCCAAACAGAAGGATTATGCAACTAAGCATGCGCAGTACATTGTAATGTGGACGAATCGGAAGCACGATCCACTTCCCGATGGTGATCCTTACAGAGGAGTTATCGATAGTAACGACGAGTATATGGTTTGGTATAAGAAGCGCACTCGTCTTCTTATAAGCCCTCACTCTAGTCAAGCGACGGAGCATTATGAAGAACGCCACAACTATTATCCTGTCACTGCCGACTACCACTACCTTGTAAGTATCTTATAAGCAATATTTCTTTCCTATGACCTTATTTATTTGGGCTTTTAGCGTGTTAATGTTAGTGACACCTTACCTATTTTCGTAGGCTCAAGCAAATGTCTTCAATTATAGACAAGCTACCGCCATGCTAGCTAGAACACCAAACAGAGACGTAGAAGATGAGAAAATATTGAAGGCAATGCAAACGATGTCTCTTCAAGCTTTGCAAAATACTGGGCGAGGACATCTAATCTTACCCGATGCCCCTCATGATGTCTTTGAAGAACCGGAACAAACTCCACGATATGACTTTCGTGAAAGAAGACCTAGTCAACTCACACAAGAAGACACTCCGAGTAGTTCGTCTTCACGAGCAAGGCCGAAGAGGGGTCGTTCAAGAAGAAGATGAATGTTTATGTTACAGTTTGATATTAGATGTTTGAATTAAGATGGATTTGGAGGAGGTGAAATGATTGGTTTGGTATTATTGATGAAGATATTGTTCCAATGTTGCAAAAAAATTAATTTGGTTGGTTATGGTCATTTGTTTGTTTGATTTGTTTTTTTTAAAGATGTTTGATTTTGTTATTGGAAGAGTTGCTTTGGCTATTGGTGAGGATTGAAACAAGAGAACATGTCCTTGAATGACTGGTTATGTTTGTTAAATCGTGATGTGTTTTCTGGGTGATATTTGCAGGTTTTAGGGATGTATTGATTAAGTGGGGTAGTGGGCTGTAAACCAAATAGAGGGCGACATTTAACCAAGACGCTAGTTGAAGTAGCGGCCATTAGCACCACAACGACAGCCGCTAGTTCAACTAGCGACAACCTTAATTGACAAATTTTCAAAATCAGGCAGAAGCGCCTGATGTCTGTCATCGAATTTAGCCGCTTGTTCAACTAGCGGCGCCCCTCACTCACAAATTTTCGAAATATTATCGAAGGTAGCCGCTACTTCAAGTAGCGGCCGGGATTCTGAAATTTAAAAAAGAAAAGAAAAAGGATGACGTGGAACCATTGGGGAGAAATAGTTTCAAATGAGCGCTAAATAATTAAATAGTTTAATAAAAAGCATTTAAACGATAAAAAATTCCCCTTTTTTCTACGCTTTTTGATGTCGATTATTTCTACGCTTTTAAGCATCATGCCTCTCTATGCTTTTAGACGTCGAGCTACATATTAACTTACGACGCTTTTTCCCGTCAGCCCAGCATTACAACAATATTGCTTAAACACATTCCGAAATAACCATTAGAATTACTCAATCGATCACTTTAGAATTTCTAACATATATATATATATATATATATATATATATATATATATATATATATAAGAAACATGGCCAAAAGAAATATTTCAAATCACAATCAAATTGAATACATTTCCAAATCTTAATAGTAATTTATTGTCATTACTTCATCTAAACGACTGATCGGAAAAAGTTATCCTTATAAATGTTTTCGTGCAAAAATAAAAAGTTGTCTCTACAATATCAAATCGTAGATATATAGAACATGTGACTAATCAGCTCGCTCCCAAATAATCGCTCCTTTTATATCAAGATGCATCGCCCCGAGGATTTGATAAATCTTGCATCTATACAAAAAGAGAAAAAAATATTAACGAATAATGGAAAATCTTACTCAATAAAAGATTACAAAAATGATATAAACCATCAATCACTCAACAAGAAACCATGCTCAATGTAAAAGATAATAAGAGTCGGGTCTCTATTTATTTGGACACACTAAAGACTACTACGTATTAATTTAAATTGATATCAATATGAAAAAGAGCAACAACAACAAAATGGCCAACAACTATACAATATCAGCTAACATCATTATGGTGCAACCCATACCACAATGTTTAAGCTTCTACTTGCTATATTTTGGAGAAAAAATGGGCAGGAACTGTATTAACGAATATATGAAATAGTATTATCAACATATATTCTTCGATCATTCATTACAATAGAAAAAGATAAGAAGACAAATTAAGGAGAAGAAAAATATATAAATATATATATATATACCTGTGAAACCTTGTTCAAGGTCGTCTTTGCAAGTTCAGCTAATTCGGTCGGCGGTTTTCCAGTACTCATACCTTCCAAGATTTTGGACAACAAGAAATTGGTCTCATTGACCTTGGTGTGTAACTCTTTGTTTTTCTTAGTCAAGTTAGCTACATGTTCCTCCATGTTCTGCATAGCTAGAGAGTTACTCTCTCCATAACTAGAAGCTTCTTTCCTTAATATACCATGCACTCCAAATACGTCGCTTCTTTTCACACCATACCCACATCCTAAAGGACGTTTAGGGATATTCTCCCCATACATTAGTTTACTAAAAGCTTCCTTTTCGATTTTTGCCTTGGACTTGGTAGGATTAGTCACAAGTTCGGTCTGAATATTAGCATCAACTTCCACCCGAATACGTAAAAAAAAGGGTATGATTGATAACATATACTATATATATACACATACACACAAAACCAGAAACTTCTCTGTTATATATATATACAAAACCAGCAACTTCTCTGTTACAAAACCATAAACCTGAATACTGTATATGTATGTACGTATGTGTGTGTGTGTCTATAATTTAGAAGATTAATTGATAAAGTGAAACTTATGTGTGTGTGTACCAGAAACTTCTCTGTTATAGTGTCTTTCACAAAGGATCGATCTTTTCTCTCATGAGTTTGCTTAAAAATCTCCAACTCAGTTGGTTCCCTTTTGTTCCTTTCTTCCTGTTAATCATCATGACCACATATTTAATTCCATCTCAACTTGTCTTTAATTCTAATCCATAAATAAAAACTAGATAAATAATATATATAGATAGATAAAATTAAATTAAATTAAAAAATTACAAAGTCCGCTCGTATATTAGCATAGCTTGTACACCCGGTTGTATGAACATGATTTTGCGATGCACGGGCTTCTTTACCACATTCAGCGAATCTCTGCATCAAATATTTATATGCAAGCATTATGGATTGAAAAAACCAACATAAGACAAAACCAAATAGTAGCACCTCGTACAACAGCACACACGAAAAATTGCACAAGTCGTCTTTATTATAGCTACCAACCAACCTATTTCATTAATAAAATGTGATTACGGTGATGCGAGTGAAAATAATTAATTTTAAATTTGGGCATATACCTCTCCTTTTTCGGAATACCAATAATCGACCAAGTGAATCCAGCTATCAAGAGGATGCTTTGAAGGTCCTGCTTGATAAATTTGTTCTCTACTTTTGCTTGTGGGTTTAAAGTAAGTCTTCTTCAAGTAATGCCTATACTGTCTCACACTCTTGCCTACGCGCTTCAAAATCCCTTCCTCATAACGTTCGCCATCTGGTATATCGAAATGTCCCTGCAAATATAAAACAAATAAAATCATAAAACAAACAGAAAGTATATGAAATCATATTTCAACTTAATATGAAAGAACCATACCCGAATTAACTTAATGATATCAACTTTGTATTGTGCATTGACATGATGCCAATTAATTTGTCTAATTGGACAAAATCTTTCCGTTTTCGCGACATCTTCGATAAATCTAACAAGTATATGTCCTCCTTTTTTGAGTGGCTGATACAGCTCATTAAAAGTGACACAATACTTCACACCAACCTCATACCATACATCATGGGGTTGAATTGATCCTTTGATAGTAATGTAATTCCCTTTTGCATCTGCCAAACATATGAAGCAAACAAAAGAGCGGATTTATCCATGCCTAAAGTTACTGGTTACTGCACAGCAACTACAAACTGTTTAGGATGTTAACAGCCAGTAACATATATCTCCTAACTCCAGATAACCACAAATTACAAATTAAGATTAACTAATATCATTTGCATATCGGAACTGTGTATCAGCTTGTGAAAAATTGGCCAATTTTGGACAGAAAAGTCATAAAACATGTACTGTTCATTTGCGTATGGCACATGACTCATGCCTTATTTGTACCATAAAACAGGTAGAGTATTTTATTGCATTGTCAGAAGAATGCATGATGATTAGAGTAGAAATTGTGCTCCGTTATATAAACTCAGTCCAGAATGTAAGGCTGCATTAAAGCAACAAATATTGCATATATGATTTTTTCACACATACATTCCATAACTGAGAATGAATAATGAATACGAATAATTAATAATAAAAGCGAATGAAAGTGATACCCATAGTTAAAACCTCCTCATGCTCGTCAAAGACTATATTATCAAGCCAATCATGGACCACACTGCAGCATCTTGGTCTGAATGTTTCTGGGACGATTTGCCTAGCCTCTTCATGATTGAAAATTTTGTCCTCGAGTATCAACTACTGACTTATGAACATACTTGGAGCCTTTGGTGTTTATCCCAATAAACTTGTCTGGTAGTGTCTCATTCATAGTACTAACTCGACATTGCTCTAATAGCGAATTTGGTGTTGGTGAGTTCGTAGAAGGGTTTTTCCACAAGGGAGTATTTCTAGTTCCTTGTTCTTGTGCTTGTTCCCCATTTTTTTGAGATGCACTAGCTTTGAATATTTGGCTCTCTAGGGTCTTTGAATGTTGGACCCTTGAAGCAAAAGGCTGATTAGACCTTGAGATAACTACTCCTCGGGCATTAAAGTCTCTTGCATTCTGGTTAATTTTTGGGGCACTATAACATGCTTTCTGACGTATGCTTAGATCTTATGTGGGCTGCAGTGATTGTGTGTCTAAATTCGTTGGAATGGGGGCCTTAAGAGCGTCTCGAGGTTGGTGAAAAGCCCGCCTCACTTGGGTTTTAGAAACGGTACCCATAAGACCAGAATGCTGCCCAGTTTTTATAGCAGAATGACCCGCGTTTTGAGCTGCTTTCTGGTTTTGTGCATGGTTCAGTGTTCGGGTGTCTAGGGCCGCTGAAACGTGGGTCTTTAAAGCACCTGGATCTTGCTGAAATGTCCGCTTGACCTGAGATTTTGAGAGGGAATCCCGAAGAGCTGAAGGTTGAACAATGTTTGGGGCATAAAGGCGAGTTTTCTTGCTTGTATTTTGTGAGGCTTTCGGGTCTGGTTGTTGTCCAAAGGCCTGGGTGACATGGGTATTTGGACGGGAAGAGTTAGGAGCATGTTGCTCTTGAAAAGTGCGTACCTGCTCGTTTGTATGTGGATTATCATCTAAAGCAGCAGGTTGCTCCACATTTGGGGAAGAAATACAGGATATACGATTTGCATGTTGATGATCCGGGTTGACAGCAGAATGTTGTTCCTTTATTGAAGGGCAGAATGGCCCCTATCTCTCTGATGTAGCTTCATTAACAGCTGCTGGTTGTGTCGTTGGAAGCGTCGTAGGTAGAACATGTGGTTGTTGAGGTTCCATCATTTCTGTCTTTGTTTGTTTGCTTTGATAACTCATCCTTTCACGTGATTCTCCTTAGTTTATCCTGAAATATAAATGAAAGTCAGTATATAAATTCACATTCTTACATGTTACGGGTATGGTGCAAACAAGTTACATTACAAGGACATATACAAAAAAAATACGATACAGTAAATGGATAGCAGAAAGTCTGAACATTTGCATAACCAAAAGCAAAAATTCATAATATTCAAATTGGACAATTCAAACAAGTATCTCCCCAGTATCAATCAAGTCCCTGGGTTTAGTACTGATTACATGTGACCATCCTTTGTGCATCTCATCTTCGATGTAAAAAATTTGCTTTCCTTGAGAAGAGAAAACAAAAGGATCATCGTTCAAATTCCGGCCTGTATGCATCAGCTTTGAAAAGTTCACACGAACACTACCATCTTCGAACTTCTTGATGCCTCTATGTATGTCAACCCAGATACAAGTAAACATTACAACTTTGCACTGACCAAAATAATCTAACTCATAAATATCCTTAATTTTTCCATAATATGTTTCGCCATCAGCTTCTACCATAACTCCAGAATTTTGAGTTCTTCGATTTTGGTCACGATCAACCGTTTGGAATTTATATCCATTGATCATGAATCCTTTCATTCTTTTGCAATGTTGATTTAAACCACCTGCCAAAGCTGTTCTATGTTGTCCTTCTGGGGTACTTGTATCTAGGTTATGCATCTATGATAACAAACAATCTTATCAGTACGAAACGTTCAACCTATTTCAAGCATCTTGAAATTCTAACAAAGAGAGGAACCTGTGCTTGTAGCCATTCTGCAAATTCATTGATGAGCGGATCATTTTCATTACTTTGACTGGGATGGATGTGCTGTCTCTTGTAATTTAGAAATTTTCTTGAAAAGTTGAGGGAAAAAAATCAAATGGGGTTAGGTTGAATATAGAAAATAGTACATCGTAATTAATTACTAAACTTACTCATGAATCTCTTTCATCTCATCGGAATGAAGCAAAACATAGCGATGCGCTTGTTTTAAACTTTTATCATCTATACGTACTTTTTCGATCATACGTACCAACAACTCGACCATCAAAGCGGTACAAATAACCACTCAGGTCTTCACTACCATCATCATTCCTCTTAGATCGATTAAAAATGGTCTCAATACCTTCCAAATACCTCGAACAAAATGTGATGGTCTCCTCAAGCATGAACCCTTCTGCAATTGACCCCTCCGGTTGAGCTTTATTGCTCACATAAGATTTTAAGTGAGCTAAATACCTTTAAAGATTTTAAACAATTAGTTTAGATAAAAAAAAATTAGACATTAACCTAAAATGCATGCTATTATGGTTACCTTTCAATTGGGTACATCCATCTATACTGCACAGGTGCACCAAGTTTTGCCTCCTCTACTAAGTGAATCAATAGGTGAACCATAATTATGAAAAAGGTAGGCATAAATTCCATTTCCATACGACATAGTATAAGTATAATTTTCGACTGAAGTGCATCTAACTCGTCGTGGTCAAGAGTTGGAGAACAAATAGACTTGAAAAAGAAAGATAATTCTCCGAGTATGTCAACGACCTTAGTGGCCTTCGATGCCCTCAGTGCTACGGGAAGTATATCTTGCATTAAGACATGATTGTCATGACTTTTAAGATTAATGAGCATCCTTTGTTTCATATGCACACATCTTGAGATGTTTGAGCCATACCCATCGGGAGCTCTAATCTTCTGCAAGACACTAAGAAATCTCTCTTTCTCCTCGTTAGACATGGTGTATGGAGCCGGAGGCATGTATGGATCTCGGTTAGGTCGGTCTTGGAGCCAAAGATGTTCCTTTATGCCCAACTTCTCAAGACCTTTCCTTGCGTGCCCAATATAATATCACACACATTTTTCTCAATGTGCATAACATCTAAATTATGTCTTAGAGGGTTATGTTCCCAATAGGGCAATTCAAAAAATATACTCTTCTTATTCCACAAATTATCAAGGTCACCTTCGCAATTGTTGTCATTAATCACGTTAGTCGACACACCTACTTCCCTTGCTCTATTTGGCCTTTTTAACCGTTTTGAAGTTCGTTCATAACTATATTCAATCTCTTCTTGTTGCCTTAGAACATCAGATCCTGTGACAGATTTTGGAGCGCTGTCGTACTCCTCAGTTCCATCAAAGGCGCTAGCTTCAGAACGATAGTGGTGATTTGGAGGCAACCATTTTCTATGTCCCACGTAACAAATTTTACCTCCAAATCTGCCAGAATTTGTTGAATGGGTACAACGAGAACAAGCGTCATAACCAGATGTACTCCATCCAGATAACATAGCATATGCCGGAAAATCATTAATAGTACTATGTAATGCTGCTCGGAGTTTGAATTTTTCATTCGCAAAGGCATCAAATGCCTCAACACCGCTCCATAACAACTTCAACTCAAAAGTAGAGGTTGCAAATATACGTCAATGTCAATTCCTGGACTAGATTTACTGGGAATAATACAAGACAAAAAAAATGAAGAAGGTTTCATGCACAACCATGGTGCCAGGTTATAAGGAATCAAAATAATTGGCCATGTGCTATAAGTGGTATTCATCAAACGATACGGGTTAAACCAATCACTTGCTAAAGCTAACCGAACACTTCGAGGATCAGAAGAGAATAAAGGATAACGAGAATCAAATTGTTTCCATGTTAATGCATCTGATGGATGTCTGAGTTTTCCATCTTTTACACGCTCCATATGATGCCATCTCATATCTTCTGCTGTTTTAGATGACATGTAAATCCTCTTTAATCTAAGAATGAGGAGAAAATACCTCATAACTTTGGCTGCTTCACCCTTGCCTTTTCCACCTTTACCTTTTCCACCCTGGACTGTTTTCCATCTTGATGTGTGGCAAACATGACACTCCTCTTTGTCACTATTATCCCCCCAAAATAGCATGCAGTTATTTGGGCAAGCATGTATCTTTTCATAACCGAGACCTAAATCATCAATTATCTTCTTACCCTCGTAAAAAGATGATGGAAACTCTCTAACCTGAGGAAATGCTTTGAGTAGAAGTTCAAGTAACATGTTGAGTGACACATTAGGCCAATGAAACATACACTTCATATGAAATAAGTGTAAGAGGAATGACAACTTAGAGAAAGATTGACAACCCTCGTAAAGTTCTTCGGCCGTTGCTTCAAACAATCTTTTATAGTTAGGATCTTCTTTATTGTTGTGGTTATGAAGATTGTTAGACTCATCATCAGTCATATCCTCATATGTGTGATCAAACTCATTATCAAACTCACCATAAGAATTAAAACCCATAGACACGTTATCAAACTCATCTTCTTTCTCTAATGAGCCAATATGAGTACTATCAGCACCAAGATCTTCAGAATAATAAGGAATATTAGTCCCATAAGCTGCATTTAGAAGACTTTTCATATCATCACGACCTACTAAGGGTTCTTGCCTACTTTCACCATGCAAATGATCAAGAACATCTCTTTAATCATGCCAAAACCAATTTGTATACTTCTGGTAAAACCCTTTGAACAAAATGTGTCCCTCTATATCACTCGGTGTCAGATGATTACGTAACTTACAATTCTTACATGGGCATTTTGTTTTCCCATTTACTAGATTTCTTCTAGCTAACTCAAGAAACTTCATACATCCATTTATGTAATCAGGGTGGTTATTTGACAATGTAATCCAACTAGTATCCATATCTACACATCATAAAGATTCAATAACCATAAATATTAAAATATTAAATCATAGAATCTGAATTTCACAAAAAGTATCAATTACATACATGAAAACAAAATTATTGCGGTTTCTTAAAATCATATTTAACATACCGATCAACTCATATAACTGGTTTCTTAGGATAAAGAGTTTTCTTAGGATTCTTGTTTTCGTTGATCTTCATTTGTGTTTCAATTTGATGTCAACTCTGGTTGATTATTGATTATCGATTATACAATTCATTACATTATTTGGCGGTTTTGAATTTTAGGATGCTTAGCTACATGATCAATCCCTTTCCATTATAATTCCTCGTTGAATCAGGGTTTCGAATTAGCATTTGTAGAGATATAATCTGGTTCCTCGTTGATTAATTATTGCTGGAATATGGAAAGGTGATGAATTGATGATGTATATTAGTAGAGTATTCATCAGTGTAGGCGAGTCAATCTTCCAATTTTTCCAGCATTTAAGGTCGTCAATTAAAATCTGTTCATCTACTGCATTTTGTATGTAAAGGCACCTACTGTTTGTTTTTATTGCACACGTGAATTAAAATTTTCATATGAATGTTGCATTTTGAAAGTTAGCCGATTCTTGTAAGCAAGCTGCTGCAGGCCTTAAATGTTCAGTAACCTTACGTGTATTTGTTGATATGTGTTGTTTATATTGCCGTATTTCTCAAATCGATCAGTTCAATTCTTCGATGTGTTGTTTATGCTCTGACTTTTGTCTTTGAATCTATGATGCGTGAATGTTACTTTGACCTGTCAAACAGGACATTAAGGTTCATTACGGTTTGGTTGAGGTTGTGTTGGTTGTCTCATCTATCCTAATGATCTTAGTGAGCTGAGAATATGTTAATTCAATTAGCTAAGAATGGCAGAACAGTGCTTAAATAACACAGTGAGGCACAGGCAGTGATTTCAGTCTTCCAGATTTCATTGAACATTTGTTTGAGAGTTGTGAGAATGTGTAGTCAAAGAAATTATGTGTTATACGTACATTTCTCTAACCTAATTCCTCCTGATTTTGTCCAGTCTTTTGAATATTTTTGGCCTATTAATGTGCAAAGTCGTGAGTCGATGAGTCCACCAACCTTTATTATATCATTCTACAGGCAGCTGCTGATGCTAAATATTACGACAATGTGGATGTCTACAACATCTTGAAGGCCCGAGAGGCAAGGGCTCCGGTATGATATGTGTTCCTTCGTAGGAGTATTAATTTATTTTTTCTGATGGATTACCAAGAATTAGACCTTTTAAAGCTTGCTCTTATGGCCAAATTAGAAAACCAGGAAGACTCTGATGGCAGTGGCGAACCCTAAAGAAGTCCCAGAATATGAACTCAATCCCTTTGAGCTACAAGTTCGTAGATCAGATGGAATTGCAAAGGCATGACCTTTTTACCAGTTCTGTTAAACTTATTTACTCATTTTGGAATGAAGTATCCACTTTTCCTTTCAATCTTCTTAATTTACCCATTGACCTTTTTACCTGTTCTGTTTCATTTATATACTCGACGTGCAGCAGCTACAGAAAACAGGGGCGACAACAGGATTAGTTTTACTAATCGTGTGACAACAAATATACGGTCCATATATGAGGGTGTATGCGAATTTGGTTGGAGCATTGCGAAAACAGGTTGGATTGTAGATGATGAGACGTCTATCAGATCCGGAAGTCAGGGCGTTGGATTTCATCCTTATGTCAAGATCTCTTCTATTGATTTCTCCCTCGACATGCTTAAACAGATCAAAACTAAATTAGACGTCGTAAGTAGAACATCATACCCGGCCTATTATTGTCCCATATATATTCATGTTTTTTTTGTAAGACGGTTTCATTTTATGTTACGATTATTGCAGACAGTAAACGCAGTTCTAACAGGAGTGATTTTCATGGGCGCTTGATTATACATGGAAGAAACAGGAGGAGAAGGGTTGAGAAATTCAAGATCCACAGTGGCAGTGGTGCTCAACACTAGGAACATCAACGGGTACATGTCGATGGACGAAATGCTTAAAGTCGATTGTAAAATGTGGGGAAACCAGTTTTCATTTTTGCATATAGCTCTCCCTGAATTAACCAACCATAAATCCTCTTGATTTTGTGATTGAATCCCATAAAATGATCAAGGCCAAGAAAAATTCTCCTGCAGTTTACTTCACTGCTCAGTTTCTTGAGATTGTTTGGAAATGTAGAGGCTCTGAGGTATGTACATGTACATACCTACCTACTTTTCATTTTCAATCAAGTAGACATGAATGTTTTGTTATGTTTGTTTAGATTCTACTTCTTTAGACGTCACATTAAGGTTTTGGTTGACTTGAAGTTTGGCTCTAAACCCCCTTCCTCCTAGCCAGCTAGCTAGAGTGGAATATTTGGCACCAGGTATACTCGCTCTATAGGGACGTGTTACTGTGTTAGAGTACTGTACACGACTTAATTTGGTGTCATGTTAGATTGCGGCTGAGTACGCGGAAAGCGCGTAAAATCATGTATAATCTTCAATTAGCAAGAGTTATTCTAGCATATAAATTTAATGAATTAGTATTGTTCTACATCTTTAAATGGCCACTGAATACTTGTTTTTGCATTTGGAACAATGGGATTATAATACTCCGTAACAAATTAACAAGATTATGTGTGCAGCGTCCTGATTTCTTGATCGATAAAGCTTAAAGGCTTTGTATGCATTACTGAATGCATCAATTTAATGTCGCGCTTTAGCATTAGCTCTGAATATTTTTTACTCCGAAATCACAAGCTTAAATATAAAATATTATGACCTATATTTTTGGACAATTTTATAGATTTTAATACACCATAGAGTACATATAGGAGCAATAAATGTAGGAGCCAAGAAAATAGAATTTAATACTCGTACCTGCCAGCCAAGGAACCTGCAGTTGTAAAAAGCAGAACGGTCTGCTGTCGCTCGAACAGCCACGGCCTGTCCTGATCCCTTTAAAAAAATCGTTCATGGAAACCCACAAAAGCTAAATTATTTTCCAACGATTAAATCGCACAGAACGATGGATATATGACTGGTAGCGGTGGTGGTTTAAGTATATATATGACGGTACCTAGTCAAGTGTACGTTGAAATTTGTATCTTACTAGTTTGTAAACACAAGTTTTTGGAATGTCGTAGATTGAATGAAGTGATATTAGAGGATATTTTTCCCTTGTTCTTGCGGAAAACTGCGAATCATGTATATGGTATATATTGATATCAAAGATAAAATTATTTCAAGACCTAATAAATAGAGAGGGATTTGATGCTTTGATCCATTAACATGCTACTATATAAAGACAAACATGACAAACAGGAATACATATGAATACTATATTTAAATTGAACCAAAATAAAAAGAAAGGCTCACCAAAATCACCAACAATCAGTTAATTTAAACTAACATTCCACAAACAAGAATACATATCACCGATCACCAACAACCAATTATACTCGCTAATTAAGACGCAACAACATCAATAAAACCTAATTATATTAAAACATCAATTATACTATATAAATGACCCATTTATACGTGAATTAGGGTATGCTCGATCAGAAGGATAAATAGCTAATTAACAAGGATGAAACTTACCTATTCAGTTGCTGACGAAGAATTATGTAAAACACGCAAATAATTGATGACGAGAAGATGATAAGAGTGAATGATGATCTGGACGGAGTCGTTGATGATGATCGATGATGAACATACAGTAGTGCGGTATCCAAAAGCTAGAATCAATTAGGGCAGGTGAATTGGGAATTAGGGTGAGCGGGAAATGATGAACAGATTATTTAGTTAAGTTTATTTGGGAATAATGATTGTGAGCGGTTGATTTCACAATTAATGTTGCTTGATTACGTGATTTTGTTTATTTGGGGATAATGAAGGTAAGCGGGAGACAAATTTCATCCTTCCTCCAATTGCTAATGATGAGCGCGTATAATAAAAAGTTTTGGGGAGGGAGAGCGCAAATTTCTTTTTTTAAAATATTAGTAATTATAAAATTTTACCCAACTCGACGCATGAAGGGGTAGAGAGTCAAAATGGGGCATAAAATAGGGTTGACGCTTATAAAGGTGTCGACCTTGAAGTGTAGAGAAAGTGAGGAGTTTGTAGTAGTGTGGGCCAGCATAGCCCCCATGGATGTCTCGGTCGTTGTTAGGTATAACGACAAAGGTAGGCCGGGTTGAGGCGGCATCAATACCGGCGGAGCAGACAGAATCTCTTTGATTTTATCGAAAGCCGTTTGACATTTATCGTCCCACAGTACTCGTTCTCCTATCTTTAGTTTCTTGAAAATGGGCTCGCATACCATGGTTAGCTTCGGCTGATGTATTGGACTTTCCCAAGAAACCCCCTTATCTCTTTTTCGGTTTTGGGTGGCTGCATCTCGGTAATGGCTTTGATTTTAGCTGGGTCGACCTCGATGCCGCGTTGGCTAACGATATGGCCTAGTAATTTGCCCGATGTTACCCCGAAACTGCATTTTTGAGGGTTAGCCTCATATTGTACTTACGCAATCGGGTGAAGAATTTTCTTAGGGCCGAGATGTGCCCGCTTCGATCTTTGGATTTGACGATCATGTCGTCCACGTGGACCTCCACTTCTTTGCGCATCATATCATGTAATAAAGTAGTGGCGGTCCGTTGATAGGTGATCCCGGCATTGATGAGCCCAAATGGCATAACGGTGTAACAGTAAGTACCCCAAGGTGTAGTGAAGGTGGTCTTACTCATATCTTCTTCCGCCATTTTGATTTGATTGTACCCAACATACCCGTCCATGAATGATAGAAGGGCATGATTGGCCGTGTTATCCACCAGTATATCGATGTGTGGTAACGGGAATCGTCTTTTGGGCTGGCCATATTAAGGTCCCAGAAGTCCACACATACCCGTACCTTGTCGTCTTTCTTGGGTACCGGCACGATGTTCGCAACCCAATCTGGATATTCAGACACTTGAATAAAACTCGCTTTGAATTGCTTGTCGACTTCTTCTTTGACTTTGAAAGACCATTCGGGCCTCATTCTTCGGAGTTTCTGTTTTACCGGCTTACACCCGTCTTTGATGGGTATACGGTGTTCAGCTATCTCGCGATCTATTCCCCGCATGTCCTTGTAGGACCATGCGAAGACGTCTTTGAATTCTTGGAGGAGATCCATGAATTGTTGTCTCTCCTCGGGATCTAGGGACAAACCTAACTTAAGAATCTGAGGTTCTAAAGGGGTTCCTACATTGATGGAATCGGTTTCCTCAATTACCGGATTTTGGGATTCCCTTTGTTCTAGTTGCTCGATTAGATCCGGAGGTAGTGGTATCTTTTCGTCGGGTTTCTCAATATCATTGCAAATAAGATTTTCGAAAATATTTTGAAAATAAGACAAGTCGTAAGCGGAACGGTTATCGTTATTATTGCTAGTGAATTTTGAAAACAGCTCAAAGAGAGCGGCCATCTGATCATTGGTCAGAGGCGGGATAGGGAGCGCTCTCAGGAAGACTCCGAGACTCCCCTAGGTGTGACTAAAGAAAGAGGGGTTACAGACTCAACTCTAGTACTAGACCCTCTAGACCTGGACTCAGATTCCGACTCTGACTCAGACTCAGACTCAAACTCGGACTCAGACTTAGTATCTGGCATGTCTCCTTCACCGGTAGTCAGCTTGTAGACTCGACCCTGGCTGTCGGTCCACTTGATAGTCTTTCTCCAAGCCCTTTTTCCTGTGTCAGCGTCAACTTCAGAGATCAGCTTGGTTGGATCGAACCTGTTACTGCGGAGTATCAGGTTCACTTGTTCTTCCTTGGGGGTCGGGATGGCCTTATCTTCCCCGAATAGGAGCCCCAGCATGGGCTCGGCATTGTTCGGACCCTCCTTTGATTCAGCTTGGACGAGGGCAAAGATGTCATCTGGGATGAAATTGCATTCCCGAGCCAATTTGGTCTCGGGATACGTGATGGTGGGCTGGTAGAGGCCTACCTGAATAGTCCCGAATACTGGAGTGACAAATTTGATTGCATTTGTCCGGTCCACATTTCCCGGGGTCATAGTGTAACCCAAACCGAATCGAGACCCCCCGTCGTTTAGGACCTCGATAACCTTCCCAGCCGGAAGATATGGCCTCGAAGTAGCCCCTGGTAGATTGCCCAAGTTCTGTAGCATCGTATCGATGCTAGTGGTGAAATAGGGCTTAAAGAGATATTCCTCTTCAATCATTCCCACGAAATCAAATCCTCGTGGATCAGTCTGGCCTGCCGTGTTGCAGCTTGCCACGGTTATGGGGGTAGCCTCGAGAGTGATGACACCGTCTTGTAGAGGCATTTTGACCTTCCTGTGAAGGGTAGAGGATACGGCTTTGACCACGTGAATCCATGGTCTCCCGAGTAGCAGATTGAAAGATGAGGTGACATCAATCACCTGAAATTCTAGCTCCTTCTCTATCGGGCCGGTTATAATTGTTAATTTGACGGGCCCAACAACCGATTTTGGGCTTCTGTCAAAAGCCTGGATAGTTTGCGCCGTTGGGAGATAATCGGCCTCGGTGATGCCGAGGGCCTTAGCAGTCCTTAGGGGAAGGACGTTTACAGCGGACCCGTCATCTATTAGGGTCATCGGAAGATATTTGCCCCGACAGATCGCCATAACGTAGAGGGCTAAGTTGTGGGTGGCCCCAAACGGTGGGAAGTCGGACTCTGAGAAGGTGATGAGTGGGCCTTCTTCCCTGGCCTTGCCCTTGAGATGAGGCATGATGGTGGCTACCATTTCAGTCGAGGTAACCAGCGAGTCGACCTTGATTTGATCGAGAGCCTTAGTAAGCGCCTCCCGATGTACTTGTGAACTGACCAAAAGTTGCCATATGGTAAGATCAACCCGTGCCCTTTTCAGTTGTTTGACTAGAGCCGTATCAGTGTTCGGCTCTTCAAGGACAGGCTCAGTAACGGCTTCCGGGATGGAACGGTCGGCGGTGACGTGGTGGCTGCTGGCCAAGGCTTTGGATTTAGCCTTCCGAACTTCCTCAGGGGTGATAGGGACAGCTTCCCCTTTGGGTAAGTAAACGTCGTCTTCATCATCCTTCCATATCCTGTTAATTTATGGGACGAGCGGAGAAATTAGATGAGAACAGTCGACCACCTCTCCGGAAAAGATGGCATGAGTACTGAACGGGTTTTCCTTATTGCTCGGTTTGTCTCCGGGCAAAGGTATTTTCCCGCTTTCGATCAAGTCTTGGATGAGATGTTTCAACTTCCAACACGCCTGTTGCCTCGGTGATAATGGCAATAGGCCTGGATGTTATAGCTTTTGGACCGTTTTTCGACCGGGGCTTCCGGAATCGGGCCTATCGGTTGGATTAGGCCCTTTGAAGATAACCTTTGTAAGGCGTGAGTATAGGTGGTCCCTATGTCAGTGAATACCCAAGATGGAGTATTCTTTTTGGATGAGGTATCTAGTAGATTGACCTCGTCGAAGATGCTACGGGCCGCAGTTGTAGTTGCGGGCTTGCTGGAGGACGAACTAGCCCCTTGATATCCTTTGGCAGAGGCCTTATAGGCCTTAGTAAGGCTTGTCAACCAGCTTCACGCTTTCGGCCCTCCACCTTTGAAGGTATTTGGTGAAACCTTCCTTGGGCTCATCGGCCATGACCTCCAGAGTACGCATAGTAGTCTGGATCTTGGTGTTATCTGCGTAGTTTCGAGCGAATTCCGTCGCCACGTCATCCCAAGTTTTGTATTTCTTGGAATCAAGCCTGTAGTACCAGGCTTTTGGGTGCTTCTCAAGGGAAGAAGCAAAGAGATGTTTGAACATAGTCGACTTGACCCCCTTGACGGCCATGAACTCCTTGAAAGCCCGGATATGGAGTACTGGGTCTTCAGTCCCATCAAACATCGGCAG
Source organism: Agrostemma githago (assembly GCA_958450325.1). NCBI lineage: Eukaryota > Viridiplantae > Streptophyta > Magnoliopsida > Caryophyllales > Caryophyllaceae > Agrostemma > Agrostemma githago. The sequence goes on from OY288253.1 coordinate 62,879,800, forward strand.
GCCCATCAAGTTGAGGTTGGCGGGCAATTCATCAGTCAGGGGCGAATATGCACGGGCATTCTCCGTGTGGATGGTATTGTTGGTTGTCAAGTGGACCTGCTCCTGCAGCTTGCGGACCGCGCTGGCCAATTCAGCTAGAGGCCCATTAGTCTCAACTCCACTGTTAGGAGTTCCTTATTCTACGGCGCTTATCCGGGTAAGGATGGGGATCTGGTCTTCCCTCATTTTCCTTAATTGATCTCTAACTTAACCAACGAGGCTGTCAACTCATCTATGGCTTCTTTCGTCATGGTTCGGGTGAAGGGCGACCTGTCTGTAAGAATACCGCGTAATAAGTAACTAACCAAGATCCTGGAACAAAAGTACATCCCGAGCAAGGGAAAAGAAGACTAGAAAAGAAATGACTCGGAAAAGACACTAGACGGGTGACTTGTGAAAGGTGGACCTCCTTTAGGATCCGGCTATGTGGGTCGGGTCCCGTTTGAAGGGAGGTTCACGTGAGACATTCCCCAGACTTTGGACTCAATTGTGTAAATGGGCCATCCTTTGTAGGAGTATGTCCTACGTAGGTGGGCCTTGCCTTAGTTAAATAAGGCGGACTGGGATAGGGAGGAAACCCGCGATATAAGATCGACGGAGTTTCGACTCTAAAGACTTCGATGACTTATGCCACGACCCGACACTGCTAAATACGGGAAGTCCTAAGAAGAGGAAGTTTTTGAAATAGGATTTTTTTGAAGGCCCGAAAAATTCGGGGGAGGACCCGATTATTTTGAAAAAAAACGGAAAAGTGTATCGGGCCATGGGTTTGAAAGTTCGAAAATATTTCCGAGTTTTGAAATGGGCAGAATACCGGCTAGAAATAGGCTATTTTGAGTAAAATCGTAAATCCTAAATTCGGTATATGTCCCGGGTTTTGAAATTGGATATTTTGAAAAGGATGCAATTTTTGAAAATGACGGTTTTTGAAAAACGACCTTAGAAACCAAGTAGCATATAGTCACGTAAGCATTATAACGACACCATGTATGCTCTATACTAAGTCTCGGTCGGTCTATAAAGGGTCTATACCAGTGTACATAGCCTATCCGAGAATCGGGGCGGACTTCCTAAGTCGAGTTGAGCTTAGAACATGCCGTAAAACCCATACGAATCAACTATGGACACCTTTGACATATCCAATTTGGAATACATCAATAGTATAGTGGGACGTCGGTCACCAGTACCGGCCCGGGAAAATATGGGGTTATGCATGAACCGTAAAACTAAAACGCGTATTGTACTAGTCAAACGACATCTATTCGAGTCTCACCCTGAGGATGCCGATGGTAAGTCACGCATCAGTTAATCCCCAGCAGAGTCGCCAAATTGTGGACATGACATAGGTCCACCCCGACGCGGCCACGCGCGAGTTTGCGGAGGCGAATGAATCTCCATATGAGATGGGTTGAATTGAAATTTAAATCGAAGTGGAGTCGCCACCGAACTTTGTGGGAGTTCGGGCCCGTTCGAACCCACTCTATATCTTAGTGGGCCGTGTACTAAATACGGCCCATTCGGATGTTAGAGTTTATTGGGTTCGTTCCTTTGCATTTTGATACCGTTACTGACATTATCGGATACCGTGTATTGAATGACTCTCGTGTGCCAATGGATTCGGATATCCGGAAACCATGGTTCTGAGTAAGGGGTGAGGGTACGTGTTGGGAAGTTCACAAAGAACACCCAACCCCGCCCGCATATTAGCGGCCTCTACTAAGATATCGATTGACGTTTTAATACGCGCGTTAGTAGTACGATGAATGATATGCAAACATTGTTTTAACTAAACACGCGAATAATTGAATGGGTTGCTAGGTCGATTTAATGCAGCTAAAATTAACGTCAAAGTTGTATTTAGCATGTGGGATTCTTTTAGTACAATAAAAGAAACAACAAAAATAAGTCGCTAAAAACATGAACAAACGAGTTAGTAACGGTTTGTAAATTGAATAAACGATGTAAATATGATGCGATGCATGATTTTGAAAAGATAATTCACGTGATAGATTTGACACGTGTTGACTAAAGTCATAAAAATATTTATCGAGACTCGAAAGATGCTAAAAGACTCGATGTTTTTCTAAATCAGGAGCCACTCGATCGAGTCATTGCAGGACTCGACCGAGTGGTGGTCTCGAAAAAAGGTTTCTGCCTTGGGTTTTGGGGTGTCACTCGATCGAGTAGGCTAGGCACTCGATCGAGTGCCCCCTGTACGGACTGCTATCCGGTTTGTTTTTCTTCTCGAAATTGTTTTTTTGAAAAGTTGATAATTTTGTTAAGTCGCGTAAAAATATAATACGATTTATACTCGACTTAAATTTTGAGACTCGTTATATTCGACTCTTGATTATGGGATCAATATCGAATATTCGGAGCAATTTTTAGAAAAGATGTTTTGTAAATCGAACTAAAAATAAAGTAAATTCTCTCCGGGTTGAAATCGTCGTACCTCATTTTTAAGGCTATGTGACGATTTCCTTAGCATCAACGAGATTGATTTGGTTCTTTTTAGATGCGATATTCAACTATAGAGTCGATATCGTATTTTAAGAACGTTTGTTTTGTATAAAATTAGATTGTAATTATAATACCGATATTAGAGAAAAGATGTGACGATGACCTGTATGAAGATGGACGGACGACACAAAAAAGAAAAAAAACAAGAGGAAGAGAGAGAGAAAGGAGAAAACGGGATTTTGATTTACACCCTCAACCTACATGCTTTGTGTTCTCGTACCGGGGCTCGTCTAACTGTGGTTTGGGCACGGGAGCGTCGAGATAATGCGGGTGAGTTATGGTGGTTTAGGTGTGTCGATGAGGCTGCCGAGGTGACCGGGTTTTTGGGGGTTCGGATGGTGTCTTCTCAGGTATGTCGGGTTGTATAGCTTAATGTGTGTTGATGTTGTGTGGTTGTGGTTGATGTGTATGAATGTTCTTTTTGGTGTGTGCAAGGGGGTCTATTTATAATAGAGGTCCCCGATTGAAGCTAGGAGAGGTAGCTTAACTTGGGTGACAAGAAATACCGTTTTGGATAGGAAAAGTAAGCAATTTGAGAGGAAACAGGATTCCATTGTTGGGTGGAAGAGAACTCCTCTCCCGGCTGGAAAAGGGAATCACTCGACCGAGTGACTCTGATACTCGGTCGAGTGCCCAGTTTTGACACCGGTTTAGTGTGTTTCGTGAGCTCACTCGACCGAGTGGGCCAGTCTACTCGATCGAGTGGGTCTAGCTCGGGTAGAATTCCTCTTTAGAGATCGAATTCTATCTCTAACGGAATTGTTTAATGCTTTTTGTAGCTGATTTCTTGTAGTTTTCGACTTCAAATTGGATTTGTGGGATGACACGACAGATATTTATGCCTCGAAAATATCTTTGACCGGGGTTTGACTCGGTTGCTAAAAGACGGTTTTGCCCTTGGTGTCGAATTTGACCCAAATTAGTCTTATTTGACTCGAAATGACCCACTGGGCCTGAATTTGAGGTTGGTTTTGTGAGATTTGTACTTGTTGTGTGCCAAATTTGGACCATTTTTCCTCCCATTTAGACCTGTTTTTCCTCCGTTTTGCGAGAATAGAGTGCGATTATCGCCGTATTTTGCGTAATTCTCGCATTAGTGTCTCTCTTTTGCATTTTACGTGTTTTTGGTAGTTTTCTGTCTATTTTGATAGGATTTTCGACCGAAAACGAGTATGAGCTTTTACGAGCATGAGAGAGATACGGTCCAAGAGCAAAGCACACAACCGAAAGTTCAAGTAATCAAATTGATCGACAAAGAAAGAGACCGGAAAAGAGAAGAAACTCCACCGGGTGAAACTTCACCCGGTGAGTCATCACCTGGCGAAGTTTCGCCCGACGACATTTTCCACTCCCAAAGATTTTCGTGGGCAGCTACCACCGGGCGAAACGACCGGGCGAAATTTCGCCCACCGGGTGAAATTTCGCCCGATGGAGAAAGACGCCAAAAATGACGATTCGAGAAGAAAATCTCACCGGGTGAAATTTCACCCGGTGGTGCCTATGTCGTCAACCGCAGGGTGAAGTTTTGTTCCATGAAGATGCAAAGGGTGAAGGTCTAGGCTTAATGAAAAAGGATTGGATTATGGGCCTTAAACTTGTTTGACCCATTAAGAATTCTATAAATACTTAACCTAGGGTTTTGTGCCTCCTTGAGCCTTGAGTGTGCCTTGAGTGAGCCTTGGGATTAGCCCTTAGGAGTAGGGGTAGTTTAGAGGCTTTCTACAGTAGTTTAGAAGATCACTAGTAAGTAGTAGTAGATTGTAGCAAGCTCTCTAGCAAAATCTCTCAAAACAATTAGTAGATCTACTTAGTATTAGTGTAATTACTCCATAATTAGTAGGCAAGTTTCCATCTTTGTTGAAGATTGTTGAAGATCCAAGGGTTTTGTAAGGGTTTATGTGACAAAACCCTTATATTATTTCTTGAAGATTTATATTGCTTATATTGAAGATTGAGGATTTATGCATGGATTGGTGACAAATTCTTGTATATTTCTTGAAGATTCAATCTTTTATTTATCTTCAACTTTCTTTTTAGTTTCCTCCATAGTTGGTAAAATTCTCTCCTCTCCCTTTACTCCATTAGATAGTTTATCTCTCTTTAGTTTGTTTGTTAGTTTATTCTCTCTTAGTATAAATTGTTAATGTAGTTGTTATGCATGCTCTAGTTAGATTCTCCTTAGTTAGTGTATTGTTGTTAATCACCATGACTAGTGAGTAGATTTCCTTGTTGGGGAATTAGGGAGGAGGATTTGAATTATTTGATTCAAGGGATGTTGGTGGGTTATCTACTTGTTAATTATCAATTTTAAGGTTTTTGTGTCTTCGTTGACCTAGAATCGCGACTAGGCCGACCTTGACTCGTTTCTACCAATATGGGGAAACTCGGGGTAGAAATTACTTTAATTTGAGACTTACCTTTTCGTCGCGAAAGCGGGTCTAGGTAGGTTGGGTGAAGAAACCAAAAGGTGGCACTCTCCCTTTTTAACGTTGAAACAAAAACTCGATCCCGAGACTTTAAAGACCCCATTTCTGTATCCCGACTCTCCCCAACACCTTCCCTATTATTATCCCTAGCCTTAGTAGTGTAGTTCGCTAGCAATAGTTCGACCTCTCTCTCAACCCAAATCCCCCGATCACGATTAGACTCTAGACTTGACCAATACGGCTTAACCCCTCTCCCTGTGGATCGATCCCGACCTACCACTACTACATTAGTTAGGTTAGTCGGAGTTATAAATATTGTTTGATTGTATGGCTCGTGACGCCCGCGCATCAAAATGGCGTCGTTGCCGGGGAGACGGTTATTAGTTAATTGATTAAGTCTTAGTTTTATTGTGATTGGATACTTGTTTTTCTTTCCTCCTACCCTAGTGCCATTAGGTGCTAGGAGGACTCATTGTTTGTTGAGTTTTTGCTAGGTGTACTCTTGATTTAGGTTGCTTGATCCCCATTCGGAGAGCAAGTCGCTTGGAAATATTGTGACCAAAGCAATTACTTGATATTGTGATCTTCCATCAATTTCACCATTTCTTAACACTCCATCCTCAAAAAACTTCCAAGGATTCAAGTATGGCTACACTTGGGTCCCATTCTCAACCATCTATTGAAGAGATTTCTTCACCCGTCTTCATTGGAGCCATCCCGGAGAGTTTCGAGCTTAAACCTTCCATCATCCATTTAATTCAACAACAAATTTTTCGAGGATTGCCGGACGAAGATGTGATAGAGCATGTTTGTCTTTTCAAGGAAAGTCTTATTGGTGTCAAGCTTGAAGGTGTCACCGAGTGCCAACTACGTCGGATTCTCTTTCCTCGCACCTTGCGTGATGGAGCAAGGAGATGGATTAAGAGTTTCCCCAACAATACTTTTTGCACTTGGGAACATTTGAGCAACGCCTTCCTCGAAAAATACTATCCACCATCCAAGACCAACAAATTCTGAAGAGAAATTCAAACATTCCAACAACAAGAAAATGAGAGCATAAGTAAAGCATGGGACCGATTTCAAACGTTGCAAAGGAAATGTCCGCACCACGGCATCCCTAGTTGGCTTTTACTTCATATATTCTTCCACTCGTTATTGGACAATGCCAAAGATAATGTTAATGCGGCGGCAAAAGGATATTTCTTTTTGATAAATGAAATCGAATCTACAAAACTGATAAGTGTAGTTTGTAGTGCCTATTTTCTTGTGTTTAGTCCCGGTTTCTCTTGTGAAATCGCTCTTTGGAGCTGTTTCTGAGGCTACTTACGCTTCTTCTAGCTTTTGTTAGGTTCCTAAGACCATTATTGGAGATATGGAGCGATTCCGACTCGTTTCCGACACATTTGGAGCCTTCGAAGAGAAGCGACGATCACTCGGTAGCCTATACTCGATCCCGAGACCTTGAGACCCATTCCCGAGCCCCTTGGACCCGATCCCGAGCACCGAGAATCGATGAGAAGCCTAACAAGAGCAAGGAGGGACCTTTGGGACCATATTAGAGGCCTACAAGACCCATCTCGGTCGGGACAACCCTCATCCCGTCCGGGATGAAGTGCAAACAAATAAGCTCTTCTGCTGAGTCAACCGGGACGGGTTGAAGCCATCCCGGACGGGACCATCCATCCCGAACGGGATGAGCCCAGAAATAGGCTGTTTCGCTTTTCTCGCCACCACCACTCTTGTAACCCTATAAATACCTCCCCCCTCCCCTCTTGTATTATTACACCATCTTAGCTTATGTTCTTCAGTACCCACTGAACCCTAGACTACTTTAGACTAGATTAGTTTAGATTAGTGTAGATTAGTCTTTACTTAATTGTTAATCTTAGTTTAATCCTTGTATTAAGGGAATTCTTGAAGAATCCAACCAAGATTGACAACCTTGGTTGATGTATTTGGGTTTTCTTATTATTACAAGTTTCAATCTTTCCTCCTTACTAGTTTGGTATAATTTCTCTTCTCCTTTTCTTTAATCTTTGTTTTATCATTCAAGTTTTAGTCTTTGTTCATTGTTTTGTTCATTGTTCATTGTTTTTTTACTAGTTTCATTATGAATGTTTTGTTGGTTGTGTTGTTTTCCTTTCTTTGTGTTAGTATTAGTTTGAACATGTGTGAGTAGACTTTTTGTGGGGTTAGTGGGGGGATTAAGTGTTGATTATGGATAATTAGGGTTTGATTGTGGGTAAAGGTGGATTCTTTGTTACTAGTCACATATTATGCACACCATGTGTTTGTTGAAATGCTTGTTAGAGTAGTAGTTGCAAAAACTTCTCTTGCTTGTCTTCCTCTTCTCATTGTGTGATTGATTTGTGGTTGAATCCTTGTGTATTGGGTAACATCTTGCATAAGTATTCGGGTTTTGTCTTTGACACGAGAGTGCGGACATTGGCTTTGACGCGAGAGTGCGGACCAACCTTAGTAACTAGGTGAACCGTGCACCATCAATCTCCCAGCTATCCTACTACACTTATGAACCCGGCCTAGCCCTATTCTTTCCTTGTTTGATTTCTTCGTTATTTTAGTCATTCTTCCTATCGTTCTAGTTTAGCTTAGCCTAGTTGACCTAGTCTTGTATTTGGGTGACCTTAGTCTAGACACCTCTTTACCGTCCCCGTGGAATCGACCCGACTTGCCCTATCTACGTGTTAGGAATAGTTGGTTTTTATTTGATCGGTGGGGATCCACGACAAATCCCTACCATCAATTTGGCGCCGTTGCCGGGGACAGTGCTAGTTTAGACTTTGTTTGCCTATTTACTTGACTTTGTCTTTTGTTTTTGTGTTTTTCTTTTTGTTCTTTTGCTTCTTGTGTGTGCGAAGTTTATTTCCTTCTTGTCTAGTGCCCAAAAAGCACTAGATTTCTCACGTTTTCTCTTAGTCTACAGTTTGTGCCTAGAGGTGGTGACCATCTTCTTCTGGATGGTTGCTACATTAAGAGGTCCTCAACCGGGTGCGAGCCACGATTTTCGAGTATAACATGAGGTTTGATCTAAAATCCCCACCCATAGAAGCTACAACGAGCTACTCCTCTTCCTCCATGAATCGAGACTATGCCATGATGTCTTCGAGCTACCACCAAGCTTCATCGGGTAATCAAGAAACCCGTGGGTATGAGCTTCAAGGATATGAAAACGGCTTCCATCGAGTGAGTGCTTATCAACCTCGTGATCATGGTGGTTATTACTCAAATTACCATCATAAACCCACCATGCCTCATCATATTTCTCCTTATGGAAGCCAATTTCCCCAAAACCCACCATATTACCAATCACCTCAACCTCACTACCCACAATATGATGCCCCACCACTTGGGCATCATCAAGATTTACAAGTAGCCCTCCAAAACCCCAATGACCACCAAATGCCCAACTTGGAGTTATATCAATCGTTTCTTTAATTGCAAAGGAGCCAACAAGAAAGGGCCATTCAAATGCAAAAGAACCAAGAGGAATTCATGGCTCAATATCAAAGGGAAACCGAGGCGATGGATGCTCGATTAAATGCGTTATCGGTTAAGATCGTAATGTTTTTATCCCGAACATCGCAACTAGATGAAGGGTGCTCACTTGAGCAAATGAAGCAACCTAATCACGAAGCCGCCGATGAAGGTCCTTTTGGTAGCAAAATTTCCTTTGAAGAACCTCAATCGTCTACCCTAGAAGAGGCGAAAGAGGAGATAATCCTTGATGAAGGAGTTTTTGGTGAAGAATTGGGTGAGGATAGTGGGAATTTGAAGAGTTTCATTGAAGAAAACACCGATATTATAGAGGAAAGTCAAGAGTCTACCCCCTCTATACTTGTTGAACCTTCAATCCCCTCCGCTTGCTCTCCTCTTGAGCTTCATGCCGCCTCTTGTGAGCCTATTGTTGAGGATGTTGAACTTTGGGATGAGTTGAGTGAGGTGATAAGTGTTGTGAAGTCATGGGACATGAATGAAGAAATCAAGTCGCCCATATGTGATAATCCAATGAAATATTGTGAACCCCTTGTGTGTAATTTGGATCTTGGTTTAAAGGAGGTTGAAACCACTTGTATGAGTTTTAAATCTCTTTTTATTGATGATGTGGGGAAGAACGATGTTTTAGGATTGGGGGAAATGGGCCGGAACTTGTTGATGACTTGGGTTTGCTTGATGAAAAGAAGAGGGTTAAACTCCCTTTTGACCCTTGTGCTAGAAATTTGAGCCTAGTTGTGTTAGGAGACAATGCTTAGGGAGGAAGAGGTCGGTAAGGCTTGTAGGATGGATAGACCCCGGAGACAACATGAAAAATGACATTGGGTCTTGGGATTACTACTTCTTGCCTCCACCTTGGAGGCCATGGAGGATAGCTTGGCTCGTTTGCTTGAGCCCTCATTATGATGTGGCTCGTGCGTTTGACTTGCTCCTCCGAGCCCTTAATGGCTATGGATAAGAAGGAAGAATCCACCGTTCTCGGTTTGGCGGAGTTCCTAAAGAACCGTCATGTTGTATATTCCCCTTTCCCTCTTATTTTGAGCTTTTGTGATTGTAATTGTGTTATTGTGATTTTGTTTCTAGGATTTGTGTGTTTTGTGGAACTCTTGTAATTTGGAATTTTCTTGAGCGATATGAGGGAGAGATTTGACGGTGTCTATTGAGTTTACTTGATAGGTCATAGTGAATATGAAGTTTCGAGGAGAGTAGTGGATAATAGAAGCTTGGATTTGGGCATGGGAGTCGGTTTTTGAAGCCTTTGACAACCTTTTGGGGACGAGATTTTAGATCTCGGTGTATTGGTGGCCTTGTGGGTGAAGCTATCAAGGAAATGAAGGGTTAGAAGTTCATCCCGACCGGGAAGGATGTCATCCCGATCGGGATGAGTGTGCTAAAATTTGAGTTTTCTGGAGTGTGATCCCGACCGGGATCAAGTTCATCCCGACCGGGAAGGAGCCATCCCGACTAGGAAGAAGACCATCCCGACCAGGATGGTGCCCAGCTCCTCCTTTTGCCTCTTCTTCGACATTTGAGCCCACCCAACCACTTTATACCCCCTCCCAACCTCCCTACCTACCCTTGCGACTATCCATGATCCCTACACTTCATATATGTACCCTCACCTCATCTTCTCTTCACTACACACCGAGTTTCACCTCAAATCTCACCTCATTTACACCAATGCAAGCCTAGTACTTCAACCATGCGGCCTTTTCAAGAATGAAGAGGAATGACAATGAAGAAGACAAGCTTTGTGCCATTAATGATCATTGAGACGATGGAGTTAGTGAGTTGCTAACCGATTGGTACGGCAACTATCCTTTCTTTTTCGTCTTTTATTGCTTGTCTCCCTTTTGTACGTTCCCCTTCCCCTATTTTTGTTGTGTCATAGTGACCCTCGGTGCCTTGGTAGTCTTTGCTCCCGATTCTCGATGACGTGACTACATCGAGAGTCATTTCAAAAAAATCCAAATTTACAAGCCCTTTTCACTTTTCCTTTATTTTTCACTTTTTAGGATTTAGTCAGATTCGGGCGGAATCCGGGCTAGGTGACTTGATTACACCTAGTCCTCCCCTCCCATTTCCTTTTATTTCCTTCTTTTTATTTCTTCCCCCATCCATATCTTTTCTCGTCTCAGCTCATGGTGACTTGACTACACCTCAGCCGGACACATTCTACCTTTTCTCCGCCTTTCTTTTTTATTTTTAGATTTATTTTCGTAGTTTCTTTTCTCTTTAGTGTCTTCGCACACTACTGATCGAGCATGAGGACATTGCTCGGTTTAAGTGTGGGGGAGCGATATCCTAGCCTAGTTAGTTTTATTTTCGTTGTTTTTTCCGAAAAATCTTTAAAACCCCTAAAAATTTGAAAATTTCATAAAAATCAAAAAGGTTTTCGTTGTGTCTTTTCCTTTTGTGTCATTGTGTTGTATTTTTGTTGTATTGTGTGTGTTTTGCCTCCCCATTTCCTTGTAGGTTCCTTCATCGCCGTAAGTTTTGGAAAGCTCGGGACATCCGGTAACGCCATTCTATCCCTTTTTCCTCTTTGTCTCTTGTGGAGTTTGGAGGGAATTTTGTGTTGATGTGTGCTCGGGTGGAGCTTGTTGAGATTTGTGGTGGTTGTGGTAGCTTGTTTGGATGTTTCGGGGTGGTGTTTGTTTTGTTTTTATGTTTGTTTTCTTTTCTCTTATTATGTTTTGTTTTGTTGTGTGTGTCTTATTTCCTTTCGTCCTTGTTGTGTCTTGTGTTTGTGTCTAGTGTGTAAAAAGGTTTTCAAAAACCTGGTTTTGAGGCTAGTGCGCAAGTGTTTACTGTCCCTTCCTATCAATATGAGTTGAGTCTTGGACTTTAGTCTAGTAGAATGACCCTAAAACAATGATTTCGTTGGTTTCTTACCTCGAGTCCCCCTAGCTTACTAGGGATTTACTACGGGATTTGCATTTTGACCATTATGACCACCCACGGAGTGAAAAGGCCTTGGTTGCCGAGTCCCGTCCCTTAGGTGACCATGTTCGGAATTTCTTTGACTAGTCCAAGTTCTCCACCTTTTTGTGGGTTTGAAGGGAGATCGCGACTCTCGACTTACCCATTTCCCTACCTCCTGCACATTTCCCACCAATAAGTTGCAAATTTCATAAGTTGTTACTTGGTTGCAAGATATGCCTACAAAATCAAGCCAAAAGGGCAAACCAAGAAAAAGAAAGAAAAATGAAAAGAGAAAAAGAAAGAAAAGAAAAGAAAGAAGAAAAAGAAAAGGCACAACAAAAGAAAAACAAAATACAAAAGAAGAAAAAGAAGTGGAATAGCAACTCAAAAGTCAAATGCAAAAGAAAAGAATGCCAAAGAAAATCATCTCACAAAAAGAACCCTCACCCTCAAAGATAAGCCTTTTCCGACTATTACCGTGAAGAGCCTACCAAAGAACCGAGTCCCTAGGAAGGATGATAGCGGTAATGGTCGGTCTTCCCTCATTTTGCAACCTTGACCACCTTTTTACTTGGACTAGTTGGGCGATTTTAGATATGGGACGACCCTCTTGGCTTAACGCTAAAGGGGGCGGGACTTCACTTACCTACAGTGTCGACTAACTCCGTGGTTTATCCTTTTTCCATCCCGCCTATCGTCCCGTGGTACGTTCTTAGAAGGTTAGGAGGAACCTAGGTAAGTTACCTACATTTTTATTGCTTTGTTGTCATACCATTAGGGTTTTGTCCATTTCGGTTTGTATTGCTAGCTTGGGAACGTTGTCACTTGCCTTGAGTCCTTAACCGGTATCTATTTCACCGCTTTGTTGAGGGAAGCGGTATTTGTTTTGTCTTGGATGCAATCATTTGGTGTTTATGTGTGTGTGTGTGTTTGTTTGTTTGAGTGTTTTCGTGTCCGGTTGCATCCACAGTTTTGTCGCAAGACCCCACTTGCCTTGCGGAGAGCACTTGTCCTCTAAGTGTTCTTGCGTGAGTTGAAAGGGCGTAGGGTGCGCTAATACCCGCTCGGCTAGTAGTCTAGCTTCTTTTAGTCTTTAGTTATTTTGTGCTTACTCGAGGGCGAGTAAGGGTTAAGTGTGGAGGAGTTGATAAGTGTAGTTTATAGTGCCTATTTTATTGTGTTTAGTCCGGGTTTCTCCCGTGAAATCGCTGTTTGGAGCGGTTTCTGAGGCTACTTACGCTTCTTCTAGCTTTTATTAGGTTCCTAGGACCATTATTGGAGATATGGAGCGATTCCGACTCGTTTCCGACAAATTTGGAGCCTTCGAAGAGAAGCGACGATCACTTGGTAGCCTATACTCGATCCCGAGACCTTGGGACCCATTCCCGAGCCCCTTGGACCCGATCCCGAGCACCGATAATCGATGATAAGCCTAAGAAGAGCAAAGAGGGACCTTTGGGACCATATTAGAGGCCTACAAGACCCATCCCGGTCGGGACAACCCTCATCCCGTCCGGGATGAAGTGCAAACAAAGAAGCTCTTCTGCTAAGTCAACCGGGACGGGATGAAGCCATCCCAGACGGGACCGTGAAGCCATCCCGGACGGGACCATCCATCCCGAACGGAATGAGCCCAGAAATAGGCTGTTTCGCTTTTCTCGCCTCCTCCACTCTTCTTGTAACCGTATAAATACCCCCCCCCCCTCTTGTATTATTACACCATCTTAGCTTATGTTCTTCATTACCCACTGAACCCTAGACTACTTTAGGCTAGATTAGCTTAGATTAGTGTAGATTAGTCTTTACTTAATCGTTAATCTTAGTTTAATCCTTGTATTAAGGGAATTCTTGAAGAATCCAACCAAGATTGACAACCTTGGTTGATGTATTTGGGTTTTCTTATTATTACAAGTTTCAATCTTTCCTCCTTACTAGTTTGGTATAATTTCTCTTCTCCTTTTCTTTAATCTTTGTTTTATCATTCAAGTTTTAGTCTTTGTTCATTGTTTTGTTCGTTGTTTTTTTACTAGTTTCATTATGAATGTTTTGTTGGTTGTGTTGTTTCCTTTCTTTGTGTTAGTATTAGTTTGAACATGTGTGAGTAGACTTTTTGTGGGGTTAGTGGGGGGATTAAGTGTTGATTATGGATAATTAGGGTTTGATTGTGGGTAAAGGTGGATTCTTTGTTACTAGTCACATATTATGCACATCATGTGTTTGTTGAAATGCTTGTTAGAGTAGTAGTTGCAAATACTTCTGTTGCTTGTCTTTCTCTTCTCATTGTGTGATTGATTTGTGATTGAATCCTTGTGTATTGGGTAACATCTTGCGTAATTATTCGGGTTTTGTCTTTGACATGAGAGTGCGGACATTGGCCTTGACGCGAGAGCGCGGACCAACCTTAGTAACTAGGTGAACCGGGCACCATCGATCTCCCAGATATCCTACTACACTTATGAACCCGGCCTAACCCTATTCTTTCCTTGTTTGATTTCTTCGTTATTTTAGTCATTGTTCCTATCGTTCTAGTTTAGCTTAGCCTAGTTGACCTAGTCTTGTATTTGGGTGACCTTTGTCTAGACACCTCTTTACCGTCCCCGTGGAATCGACCCGACTTGCCCTATCTACGTGTTAGGAATAGTTGGTTTTTATTTGATCGGTGGAGATCCACGACAAATCCCTACCATCAAAAACTCATTGAAAGGATAGCCTAGAATGATGAATACTCCGAAAATAATCAACATGAGGAGCTAAGTGGTGATTCGACATCGTCAACCGAGAGGAGAACCGAACTTGAAGCTAAAGTTGAGGAGTTGGTTAGGCAATTTGAAGTGTATGTTGCTAGAACCAATTCTCCACCCAAGACTAGAACATCTCCATCTCCACCAAGAAGAGTGATCTCACCTAGACGATCATCCATTTCACCGCCTAAATTGTATCGTATTGAAATTCCATGTGATCATTGCGGGAGATATGACCACGATTCCGAATTGTGTATGAGAAAGGAGAGTGCTTTTCAAGCCAACACCCAAAGAACCCATGAAAAATCTCAAACGAACAATCCTAATTCGGGGACCGGATTTTATTCCATGCCTACTCAAGGATCCCATCCTTTTCCAAGTGCCCCAATCAAAGGGTTTATCCTAATTCTCATGGTTTCTATTATCAACCGAGACCTCCTCACACAAATCAATTCAATCAAGGCTATTACTATCCTCAAGGACCGCCTAGACCAAACTATGGTCCTCCCTTTGGAACTCATTCTCCATTCAATCAAGGTCCTCCCTTTAGAACCCATTCTCCATTCAATCAAGGTCCTCCCTTTGGAACCGATTCTCCATTCAATCAAGGTCCTTCCTTTAGAAACAATTCTCCATTCAATCAAGGTCCTCCAAGGAACTTTCAAGGTAATTTTCAACCCTTTTATGACATTCAACAAACCATCAATTTTCTATTGAAAGAAAATGCGTCAAATCGAGCTAGACTTGAAACTTTAGAGGCACATTCGGCCTCCCAAGCCCAACCTTCTCAAGAGCCAACCGATTCTTTCAATAATGCATCCGTGAATGCCATTAAGGTAATGAGCAAAAAGGAACCGGTGAAACCCTTTGACCCACAAAATACATCTCATCCCTCAATCAATGAAAATGGTGAGAAAGTGGTTAAGGAAAAAACCGAAAGACCAAGAAGAGATCCATCAAAGTACCTTGTAGAAGATATTGTGTACGTTATTGAACAAATTCCCATAGAGGACACAAATCTAGTGTCTAGGATCGAAGTGCCCCCCTTGAATGACATGCCACAAACCCCATCCAACGACCAAGCCTTGGGCATGATAACATTCACCGACCTTATTGAGAATATTGATACAGGCACATCCATGCCTACCCCGTCCAATTACATCCGAGACATCATTTTGAAACCCGCCGAGAAGGAAAAAGCCCCCATATCTCCAAAGACCAACCCTAGAGTCACAATTCCCATCAAACTAGGAGATCCGGGTAGCTTTGCCATTTCATGCTCCATCGACCATGTCTTAATAGACCGGGCTTTGTGCGACCTTGGAGCCGACATTAGTTTGATGCCCTTAGCCATTGCTCGCACTATTTATATTAAAGACTTGGATTATTTTCCCGTAAACGTGCAAATGGCCGATGGAACCACTAAGGAGCCCTACGGATTGGCCCGTAACCTCATGGTTAATGTGGGGAATTTATATATCCCCACCAACTTCGTCATTTTAGACATGCCAATTGAGGAGCGAAATCCTATGCTTTTGGGACGACCTTTCCTAGCTACCGGTGGGGTGATTATCGATGTGAAGCGAGGACGTTTATCTTTCAATGTCGCTAATGAAATGGTCCAATTTGTGCTTCCCGCGTTCCTTCCCGAAGATCCTCCTAATACGGAGTTTTGGAACAAAATGGTGGAGTTCCCATCAAATGAAGAGCCTTCTACCGAAGATCTTGACTACGATGATGAAGAAGACGACGGTGCCCTATTCATACTTGGTTCTACCTCCGACGAAGATATTCCCGAAGAATTTGCAATGCTTCCCGAGGTAGCGCAACTTATGAATATGCAGGAGTTTAGAGAAAAGCTCAAGACCGGTAAAGGGGAATTCGAAGAGAATGATCAAGACCTTCTGGGTTGCTTTTCAAGCAACCCCGATTAAACTCAAACTATTCAATTCGGTTTGGTGGTGTCCATAATAACCACCTTGTAAATATTTGTATATTCTTTTCTCTTTTTATTTCTCCTTGGACAATAGCTTTTGGATTTTTCTTTTGGAGCGTGTTTGGTACCTGCAGGAACCATGAAGATTTCTTTTGGAATTTTTGGGATGCGCTATGAATTTCGAGAGTTTTCTCCGTGTAGCTAATGCATGGAGTGAGAGGATTAATCTTATTGATGAGTGAAGGACTTTTTTGGGCCAAGTCGAAAGGAATCTTTGTAGCAAAGTCCTATTTTATATTGTTTACCGGGTGAAATTTCACCCGGTGGCGACTTTGCTCGAACTAATGGAATTGACGGGAAATCCGTCGGGTAAAATTTCACCCGGTGCAATCTCACCGGGCGAAATTTCGCCCTGCGGTAAAAATATTTTGCGACTTGGAAATTGACGGAAATCCGACTGGGAGAAATTTCGCATGGTGGAATCTGACCGGGCGAAATTTCGCCCGGTGGTGAAATAGCGCGGAAATGCCAATTTTGACCCGAACACCGTCGGGTGAAATTTCACCCGGTGGGTGACCACCGGGCGAAAAATCACCCCGCGGCAGCATGTACCCAACAAACCCCCCTTACCCATCTTCATTTCACACTTTTCCTCTCTCTCTCTCTCCTCAACCAAACCTCAAAACCCCAAACAAACCCCAAATCTACCACCTTAAACCACCTCTAATCCCTCCATTCCTCCACCAAAATTCAATTAAATTATATATTCCTCATCCTCATCACATTCCTATCACTTTCTTGGAGTTTGTTTTTGAAAATCGTTCAAGTTCCGACAAACCCCAAACCGAGACCGTCAACAACTTATTTATCAAATTCAAGCATCAAGAATGAGAAGGGTAAAGCAAATGGCAAGGAAACGCATTTCTTCTATGCTTAATAAGAATTCGGGGTCAACATCGTCCTCTAGGTCGGAGGAGACGGCCGAGGCTTGGGACGAATCTGTCCCGATGCCGGTTCAGACACAAAGACCAATCCCGCGCGAACAACCTGTTCCGCTTGAGGTACGACGTTACCCGAAAATTCGCCGTAGTTTCCGTCATGCTGAATCTGGTTTATATTTTGCTAAAAAAGCTCATGTTGATAAATGTAAAAAATTTTGGGTCTGTCGTCTCGAGCCGACTCGTTGGGCGGCTCGAGATGTACTTGAGCGTATAGGTATAGACACGCAGGTGCAAGCAATGTGCCAAAGCCTTGGTCTTGTCAGGTTTTATGCCTCCGATGAGAAAACTTTTCAGAAGTTGACGTGCGATTTTTTCGCAACTTTCGAGCTAAGTGGTGACGATAATGCCACTGTCTCATTTCAGTTGCGAGAAACTCTGTACGTCCTCAATTTGAGGGACTTTGGTGCACTGCTTGGTTTACCTTCTTCGGTCCTTGGAAGACCTAGGGCGGGGCAGACTCGGGACGATAAATTCGGCCGAGATCGATTCTGGTTAAAAATAGCCCGCCAGAGGACTTTCAAGGGAGGGAAGATGCGTTCTTTCTCTATTCGGAACCCCATCCTTCGATATTTGGCGCGTATCATAGCCAACTCATTCCTGACAAGCTATGACACACACCATAACTGTAGTGCCACAGCTGTACAGTTGTTGGAGGATGCGGTTTTGAACAAAGGCACGTCTATCGATATGTCCGAGGCCTTAGCTATTCATTTTGCCCAGGTTGCAAAGGGCAGCCGCAAGAAAATTTCTTGCGGCAGTATTGTAACGATGATAGCTAGAGCCTTGGACATTGATTTTAGCGATTTAGCACCAGTTGGCGGAGCGGGACTTTTTATAGATGAATTTTATTGTCCTTTCCTTGTGTGGTCCCAGAAAGGGGATTATGACAGTTTGTTCTAGCATAAGATTACTGAAATGAGAGCCATTGCAATGCCTAACCACGAATGGGTTAGGCTAGATATTGAAGAGAACTTCGGCATGCCGAAGAGGTCTGGGGAGTACATTCGGGATAACACCCGAGGTAAGTTTTATATGGTTCAATACCATGATGGACCTTTAGATTATGGCGACGATGATATTGCGGTCGTAGATGTGTCGGAGGAGGAACCGGAGGTTGAAACCTCTCGGGATGAGGGTCATAGGACTTTACCGTCATCATCACATGGACCCTCTTCCTCCCGTCAGACCGAACACCATACCTCCTAGTTTTTCACACCCGACTTTGAACCACACAGACACTCCACGTTCACCCAGTCTACCCCATGTTTTTAGGAGGACGTCAACATGAGTCCTCCACGACACTCCTCGTTCTTTGGATCTGAGGACTTTTATAACCAGTTGGGGGAAGTTTATGACCGTACACGTCAGACTTGGGAGAACTCGACCACCTCTCTGAACTTGGCCCAGGACGCCTATAATGTAGCCCGGGATGCGCGCGATACTGCGCATGGTTCTTACACGTACTCTAGGGAAGGCTTTGAGTTTGTCCGGAGTAGTTTTGAGATGGCTAGGGACACTGCTAGGGACGCCCAAGCAGCGAGGATGGCGGCGGAGGAGAATCAAAGGATGTTGCAGCAGCAACAGAGCCTTTTTAATCAAATTTTCGGTGTGCCTCCGCCAGGGTCTTACTACCCACCACCTCGTCCCCCATGTCTGATGTGAGTGGTCGAGTGTCGTCAGTGTTGGTGTGGGGGTGTTGGGTGTCAGTCGTCAGTTGTCAATAATCTGTTCTCTAGTCTCAGTAATCTTTGTCAGTCTTGCAGCGCCAATTTTTGGCATTTGATAATTATGGTTGTTGGTTAATTTGTGATAATATTTTGGTTGGTTTGGTGAGTTGTCAGCCCCTCACGTGATCCTACCTGGGTCATCACAAACGTGAGGTTTATTTGCAGGTGCCTTAGGAAAGAAGGACCTGATTGTTGCTCCCGGTCTTAGGTGATTTGATCACACCAAGACCAATTTGAAAAATCCAAAATTTCATTTTCTTTTTTCTTTTAATTTTCCCGATTCGTGCGGAATCCGGGCGGGTTGACGTGATTACACCTACGCCCTTTCTTCACTTATCAATTTTTCTTCTTTTTCCTTTTTTCTTTTCATTTTCCTTTTATTTTCTCTTCTTTTTCTTCATTTTTCATTTTTCATTTTTTTTCTTTTCTTTTTATTTTCTTCATTTTGAAAAATCAAAAATCCCAAAAATATTTGAAAAATTATTAAAAATCCAAAAACATTTGACAAATCATAAAAATTCAAAAAGATTTTCTGTTCATTTCTCTTTTTCTTCTTTTTCGATTCTTCCTCTACTTGTGCATTGGGGACAATGCATGGTTTTAGTGTGGGGGGGGGGATCTACTATCCTTTTTCTTCCTTTTCTTTTTCATTTTTTCCTTTAAAAACCAAAAATCCAAAAAAAAAAAATTATTTTAGTTTTCTTTTCTCTTCTATTTTTGTTTTTGTGCCACTTGTATTGCCTTCCATTCTCTTCTTGTAGGTACACCGTCAACCATTTAGCATGGATACGTAAGGTAGCGGAAATGAAATGAAGACCCTTCTCTTATGCATGGGAGTTTGGGCATATATGCTATTTGGAGGTTCACTTGGTGAACATTTTGGAATTGGTGGTTGTGGATTGTGTTGACTTGATGGAGTTCAGAGTGCTTGGCTATACTTGTGTTTGTGATTTTGTTTTGTTTTCTTGTGTTGTTGTCATTTTTGTGTGTTCTTTTTTTATTGTGTGTATAGTTTGTCTAGGTAAAGTTTTCGAAAACCCGATTTTGAGTTTAGGCCGAGTGTTCATTACTCCCTTATTAGTGACCCTTTTTTATTTTTGGACATGTTTCTAGTAGAAAACCAATTTTTGCATTGGATTTTTACCATAAGTCCATCTTTTTTACTAAGAGTCTACACCGGGATTTGCATTTGACCACCTTGACCACCCATGGAGTGATAAGGCCTTGGTTACCGTTCCCCGTTCTCTTAGGTGACCTTACTTGAGAAGCCATTTCTTTAGTCCAAATTTCCATCCTTTTGTGGGTTCGGAGGGGGTGCACACCCGACTAGCCTATTTTCTACCATTCACCCATTTCCACAAATAAGTTTGCAAGAATATGTTTTACCTTGATCTCAAATGAACTATCTAGCCAAAAAAGAGTTATTCAAAAAGAAAAACGGAAAAATGAAGAAGAAGGGCGTTATGTTATGAAAAAAAAAGCCCTCGATCGAAATAATGGGGAGAGAAAGAAAACTGAAAAGAAAATCAAAATTTCAAAAAAAAAAAAAAATCGTTCCCAAAACCAAATAATCCCTTGGTTGACTTATTGCCGTGAAATACCTACTAGAGGACCGAGTCCCGAGGAAGGAAAATAGCGGTAATTTGTCAATCTTTACCATTTCGCAAACACTTGTCCATCTTTTTGGTCTAATTGGCTTTCTCGAGTTTGGGACAACCCTCTAGGCTTAGCTTAGGAGACGGCATAACACTTACCTACAGTGCTTACTAACTCCATGGTTCTCACTTATCCACTCCATTTATCGTCCCGTTGTAGGCATCTCTAGTGGAATTAGACGGATCTTGGTAAATTTTCAATGTTTTATTGATTAATTGTCATCCTATTAGGATCTTGTCCATGTCATTTTGTGTTACTAATTTGGTAGTGTTCTCGCTTGTCTTAAGCTCAAATCGGTGCTTTCTCCGCCGTTTCGATGAGGGATTCGGTGATTTATTTTTGTTTTGGTTGCGATTATCTCTTTGTGTGTGTCTTCTTTGTTTTTGTGTGTTTGTGTGTGTTAGTCGCAACCCCAATTTTGAGCAAGCCCCAACTTGCCTTACATGGAGGTACTCTACCTCATGGGTATCTCGATGTGAGTTGAAGGGACGGAGCGGGCCCGTTAATTGCCCAGTATCGGCTTAGCACAGTCTAGCTTATTAGTAGTAGCTAATTTCTTTTTGGGTCTTTGCTCGAGGACGAGCAACGGTTTAGTGTGGGGGAATTGTTGTGTGCCAAATTTGGACCGTTTTTCCTCCCATTTAGACCTGTTTTTCCTCCGTTTTGCGAGAATAGAGTGCGATTATCGCCGTATTTTGCGTAACTCTCGCATTAGTGTCTCTCTTTTGCATTTTACGTGTTTTTGGTAGTTTTTTGTCTATTTTGATAGGATTTTCGACCGAAAACGAGTATGAGCTTTTACGAGCATGAGAGAGATACGGTCCAAGAGCAAAGCACACAACCAAAAGTTCAAGTAATCCAATTGATCGACGAAGAAAGAGACCGGAAAAGAGAAGAAACTCCACCGGGTGAAACTTCACCCGGTGAGTCATCACCGGGCGAAGTTTCGCCCGACGACATTTTCCACTCCCGAAGATTTTCGTGGGCAGCTACCACCGGGCGAAACGACCGGGCAAAATTTCGCCCACTGGGTGAAATTTCGCCCGATGGAGAAAGACGCCAAAAATGACGATTCGAGAAGAAAATCTCACCGGGTGAAATTTCACCCGGTGGTGCCTATGTCGTCAACCGCAGAGTGAAGTTTTGCCCCATGAAGATGCAAAGGGTGAAGGTCTAGGCTTAATGAAGAAGGATTGGATTATGGGCCTTAAACTTGTGTGACCCATTAAGAATTCTATAAATACCTAACCTAGGGTTTTGTGCCTCCTTGAGCCTTGAGTGATCCTTGAGTGAGCCTTGGGATTAGCCCTTAGGAGTAGGAGTAGTTTAGAGGCTTTCTAGAGTAGTTTAGAAGATCACTAGTAAGTAGTAGTAGATTGTAGCAAGCTCTCTAGCAAAATCTCTCAAAACAATTAGTAGATCTACTTAGTATTAGTGTAATTACTCCATAATTAGTAGGCAATTTTCCATCTTTGTTGAAGAACCAAGGGTTTTGCAAGGGTTTATGTGACAAAACCCTTGTATTATTTCTTGAAGATTTATATTGCTTATATTGAAGATTGAGGATTTATGCATGGATTGGTGACAAATTCTTGTATATTTCTTGAAGATTCAATCTTTTATTTATCTTCAACTTTCTTTTTAGTTTCCTCCATAGTTGGTAAAATTCTCTCCTCTCCCTTTACTCCATTAGATAGTTTATCTCTCTTTAGTTTGTTTGTTAGTTTATTCTCTCTTAGTATAAATTGTTAGTGTAGTCGTTACGCATGCTCTAGTTAGATTCTCCTTAGTTAGTGTATTGTTGTTAATCACCATGACTAGTGAGTAGATTTCTTTGTTAGGGAATTAGGGAGGAGGATTTGGATTATTTGATTCAAGGGATGTTGGTGGGTTGTTTACTTGTTAATTATCAATTTTAAGGTTTTTGTGTCTTCGTTGACCTAGAATCGCGACTTGGCCGACCTTGACTCGTTTCTACCAATATGGGGAAACTCGGGGTAGAAATTACTTTAATTTGAGACTTACCCTTTCGTCGCGAAAGCGGGTCTAGGTAGGTTGGGTGAAGAAACCGAAAGGTGGCACTCTCCCTTTTTAACGTTGTAACAAAAACTCGATCCCAAGACTTTAAAGACCCCATTTCCGAATCCCGACTCTCCCCAACACCTTCCCTATTATTATCCCTAGCCTTAGTAGTGTAGTTCGCTAGCAATAGTTCGACCTCTCTCTCAACCCAAATCCCCCATCTCAATCCCCCGATCACGATTAGACTCTAGACTTGACCAATACGGCTTAACCCCTCTCCCTGTGGATCGATCCCGACCTACCACTACTACATTAGTTAGGTTAGTCGGAGTTATAAATATTTTTTGATTGTATGGGTCGCGACGCCCGCGCATCAGTACTCCGTAAAAAGCCTAAGCCAAATGCTAATGATTTCGAGCCCATATTCGAGTATGTCAAAGCATGTTTGCGTCCGATCATCATCGGGTGTTCTTTGGAAACTGCTATAGACACCTAACGGCCAAATGTGGGTGTCTACACCTACCAACCTAGAACCGCCATCAAGGCCCAGGCTCTGGCCTAAACGTAAGGAAATTTTACGAGTTAAACAAGCTGAACTTCTTTTTAAAAAATTGAAAATAGGTGATATTAAATCTGGAAGTGGTTTAAACCAAGAGCGCGGCTTTAAGTAGGCCCGGTGATACTCGTTGGCATTCTCACTTTAAAACTATTTTAATTCTACTTGACTTGTATGCTCCCATTCTTGATGTTATTGGTGAATTTTCTACCGGAGCTGACAATGTAAAGGCAGAGTCAATTTCATACACACTGCGAAGGTTTGATTTTGTGTTTGTTGCACATTTAATGATACACATTTTTGGGGTAACAAATGAATTGAACTTATCTTTTCAAAAGAAAGAACTTGATATTGTTCATGCTATGGGGCTTGTGGATGTGACAAAAGGAACTTTGCAGAGAATGAAAGATAGTGGATGGGATTCTTTTATAAAGAAAGTAAGTGAATTTTTCCCTAAGCATAATGTTGAAGTGTAGACACCCGCATTTTGCCTGCTAGTGTCTATAGCAGTTCCCGACAAAACACCCGATGATGATCGGACGCAAACGTGACTTAGTATACTCGAATATGGGCTCGGAATCAATAATATCCGACGTGGACATTTAGCAGAGTACGAATCTCTCAAAACCGACCTCAAATTCAAGCCCAGTGGGTCGTTCCGAGTAAATTAAGACTAATTTGGGCCAAAACCGACACCGAAAATAAAAACCGTCTTTTTGCGACCGGGTCAAAACCCGGTCAAAGACGAATCCGTCACATAAATCAGCCTGATGCGTTTCTAGAAGATTGCGCCCAAATACAAAATTCAAAAAACAATCAAAAGTCAACCATTTCCTAAATTATCTCGCCACCCTTATCCACTCGATCGAGTGGATTGACCCACTCGGTCGAGTGGAGCCTCATAAACCGGAACAGATCCATTTTCAAAGGCACTCGATCGAGTGCACTAGGGCCACTCGATCGAGTGACCCTAGGTCGTGGGGTAAACTCTATAAATACCCCCTCAAACCCTTTGCATTTTAGAGTTTTTACCTAATGCAATTCTACCCTACATTTCTACCCTAATTCACCTAAACACTCTACACTACAATCCTAAGCAATACTACACAAAAACCGAGCCATTTGTCCCTCAAAAAACCGAAAAACACACACACATATACACACACACCATAACTTGCATACATCCTCGATACTCCCGCGTTCACGCCGCTATTACGAGTCCATTTCCGAGGCCTTTACTAAGCATGTATGTTGAGGGTGTCCCAAACCCCATCTCGATCCTTACTACTTCGTTTTTTTATTTACATTTTCGCATTGTTTATATTATAGTCGAATTAGTATACTAACACTACTTTAACATTATATTAACATTTTCATTATTCACTAACTTTTATCTTTTCGTTAACATTATACCGCGTATATATATATATATATTAGCATTAAAATACGGATCCTAACCCGTTTGACTATGACGACCATCCAAAAGTCCGTTTAATCCCTTTACGAGCAACGACGGAGGTGGCACCCTTTCAAGGAGCGCTGCCCCAATGTACTCAAGGGCGTAATGAGATCGTGGTTGTTCATAGTTGAACGCGTAGGACTCCATTTCTAAGATTAGTGCGAGATCCGTTGATGCGAAAACCGACATCACATAATCCGTTAGGATTAGTATCGATGTCGTGACGCGGAGGACTACAATTTCGTCACTAATCAAACCTTTTCAATTCCATAATAATACATTTTCATAAAATCCCTATGACGGTCTCATAATCGTACAACACACGATCATGACGCCGAAAAACCGAGTTGAATTTTAATAATGTAATATTTTCATTCAACTCGGTCAATCATCGATTTAAAACGTAAAAACAAAACGAGCCATGCCTCGTACAGGGGGCACTCCACCGAGTACCATAGGCTACTCGATCGAGTAGCACCCCAAAAACTGGGCAGAAGCTGCCTCGAGGACGTACTCGACCGAGTCCATGCCCTGACTCGATCGAGTGGGTCCTGTAGCCCAGAAATCCGAGAGCTTTAATGCAACATTCAAGCCTCGTCCTTTTTTACGACTTAGTCGTAACGTGCAAAGTCGATCACGTAATTCTAATTTCCAAAACCCATGCATATCATCTCACTATTGCGACTTTGATCGATTTTTCGACGTGATAAGTCGGGACAAGGCATCGAGGCATGGGATCGGGCTAGCATCACGCCTAGGTCCTATGTCTCCGTCCTTCGTTTAATACACAACATAATGTGTATTTAATCGGAGTTCGTCCATCTACATAGTTCACGGTCTAGTTTATACACGGGTCTGTCTCCATCTTTTTTATCGTTTTTATTCCGTTTGTATATTATTTGTAATTTTTGTATTGGCCGGGTTGTATTTCCGCCCGTGTATTTTGTACATTATTTATTTTCGAGCTTTGTTTATTTTGATGTTTATCGCCTTATAAATGAACCTCGCATGCTAAATAACTTCGACGATAGTTAGATGCATTAAATGACGTAGCTAACCCATAATTCGCATGTTTATCCCGAAAACGCTGTTTGCATATCATTTAGTCGCTTCACTAGCGCGCGTACACGAACACGAACGATGTCTTAGTAGAGGCCGCCATTGTGCGGGCGGGGTTAGGTGTCCTTAGTGGGCTTCCCAACACATACCCTCACCCCTTACTCAGAACCTCGGTTTCCGGATGCCCGAAACCGTTGGCGCACGAGAGTCATTCTTTACACGATACCGGTGTAGATGGTATCGGTATCGCAATGCAAAAGGACGGGCCCCATAAACTCTGAAATCGAAGTGGGCCGTATTTTGTGTATAGCCCATGACGACATAGAGTGGGCTCGAATGGTTCCGAATTACCATAAATTCGGTGGCGACTCCAACTTTGACTTAAATTTCGAACCCGAGAACAATCTTACCACGAGATTCATTCGCCTACCCAAACCCGCGCGTGGCCGCGTCAGGGTGGACCGACGTCATGTCCACAATTTGGCGACTCCGCTGGGGATACCTGATGTGCCACATGTCATCGGGGTTCCTAGGGTGAGACTCGAAGAGAAATCGTTCGTATATTAGTGTGCACGCATTAGTTTAATGATTCATGCATAACCCAAATTTTTGCCTGGGTCGGTTACTTGTGACCGACGTCCCACTATACCGCGGTGCATTCCTACATGGGTGCGCTAAAGACTTCGATGGCGGAACTCGTATGGGTTTTACGGCATGTCCTAAGACCAACTCGGCTTAGGGAGTCCGTCCTGATTTACGAGAATGTCATCGTTGTTGGTATAGACCCTATTTTGACCGACCGAGACGTAGTGTAAGGCATACATAAGCGTCGTTATAATGCTTGTTTGACTACGTGCTACTTGGTTTCCGTGTCATTTTTTTTAAAAACCGTCATTTCAAAAAATGCATATTTCCAAAAACACCAAATTTTGAAAAACCCGAAATACTGTCCGTTTCGGGACCCGTCTTTTCAAAAAACCATATCCAACTTTCAAAATTCGGAATGCCGCCGAAATTTAGGATCAACGATTTGACTCAAAATATCCTTTTTCTCTAGCCGGCATGCTGCCCGTTTTAATTCTCGAATTTCCAACACCGTTCCGATTTTCTGAATTTTCAAAATTCTGAACTTTCGGAAATTCGCTCATTTTATATTCAAATTTCAAAACTTCAAAACATCCAACTTTCCTAGTGAATCTTCCATATTATAGGACCTGCCGTTTATCCATGTGTCGGGTCTTTGCATAGTATGTCGAGGGTTCACAGCGTCGAAACTCCGTTGATCCTATATCACGAGTTCCCCCCCTTTCCCAAGTCCGCCTTATTTAACAAGGCACGACCAACCCGCGTAGGGCATACCCCTACAAAGGAAAGTCCGTCCATACACTCGAGTTAAAAGTCTGGGGAAAAGTCTCACGTGGACCTTCATTCGATCGGGATTAGGCCCACAAGGCCAAAGTCCCAAGGAAGTTATACCACCCACGAGTCGTCCGTCTAGGTGTCTTTTTCGAGTCTTTAGCCTTCTTTCCTAGTGTCGCTCGGGATGTACTTTTTTTGTCTCTTTCCGAGATCTGGGTTCGGTTTCTGATTACGCGGTGTTCTTACAGACAGGCCACCGTCCACCAGACACAACCGCAAAATAGAAGCAGCTCTGAACAACCTGAAGGCCTCCGTGGATGCCATGGCTGCCAAACAAACCGATATTGATGCCCAACTGACTGAAATGAGGGCTGGTCAAGTGGCAATCGTTGCTCGTATGGCTGCAGTGGAGCAAAGGGCTCCTAATACCGAGGCTACTGGGCCTCTGGCTTAACTAGTCAGCGCGGTACGCCGACTAGAAGAACAAGTCCATTTGGCTGGGAGTAACAATATTCACCGGGAGAATAGCCGAGAGTACTCCCCGGTAAGTGACAAGCTGCCTGCAAACCTGAATCTCACGGGCTTGCCCATGTTTGAAGGAACCGAGGACCCGTTACTACATGTACGGGCCTTGAAAGAATTCATGGCTATCAAAGGGGTAGATTCTTCAATGTTCATGAATCTTTTTGCTGCGTCCCTTGAAAAGCACCCACGGGCCTGGTACTATAGGCTAGACCCGAAAAAATATCCTACTTGGGATGATGTGGCTACGGAGTTTGCTCGGAACTATGCTGACAACACCGAGATCCAAACCACGATGCGGTCTTTGGAGGTTATGGCCCAAGAGCCAAAAGAAGGTTTTACTAAGTACCTTCAACGCTGGAGGGCCGAGAGTGTGAAACTGGTCGATAAGCCCAGTGAGAAGACTTTGGTAGAGGCTTTTGTCAAGAACCTCCTCCCCTCCTACCGGGTTCATCTCCGGTACGCTGTCATACCCAATTTCACCACCCTTACTGAAATGGGTATGAGAATTGAAGACGACCTAAGGCTAGAGGGCCTCAACAAGGCCTCTAGCAAAGGATACCAAGGGACTTCCTCTTCCACTACCAAGCCCCAGGTTGCAACCCGCAGCATTTTTGACGCGGTTAATCTACTAGATACCCCGTCCAAGAAGAACACCCCACCTCGGGTTTTCACTGATATAGGTACCACCTATACCTACGGCTTACAAAGGTTGTCCTCGAAGGGCCTAATCCAACCGATAGGCCCCACTCCTGAAGTTCCGGTCGAGCGACGCTCCAAGAACTACAACGCCCAAGCTTATTGCCAATATCACCGAGGCAATGGGCATGATACTGAAAAGTGTTGGAAGCTGAAACACTTGATCCAAGACCTGATTGAGAGCGGTAAAATCCCGCTACCCGGAGATAAACCAAGCAACAAAGAGAACCCTTTCAGCTCCCATGCCATCTTTGCCGGGGAGGTGATTGATTGCTCTCACCTTATCTATCCATTTATCCCATAAGTGAACGGGATCTGGTTTGACGACGAGGATGATGTCTACCTCGCTAAAGGGGAAACTGTTCCCATCACCCCTGAACAGATTCGCGAGGCCAAATCCCGAGTCTTAGCCAGTAACCACCTTGGTCGTCCCTATCAAGCCACTAGCTCTAGGGACATCCCCATCCCGAAAACCGTCACCGATCCACTCGGGATGGAAGTCGCCCCTGAAGAGCCGACTGCTGAAACGGCTATCGTGAAGCAACTAAAGAAGACCCGAGTTGACCTCACTATATGGCAACTCTTGGTTAGCTCACAAGAATATCGAGAAGCACTCACTAAGGCTCTCGATCAAGTTAAGATCGACTCTCTGGCTACCCCTGCTGAAATGGTAGCCACGGTCCTGCCCCACTTGAAGGGCAAAACCAAGGAAGGAGGCCCAATGATCACTTTTCTGAAGCCGACCCGCCACCGTTCGGGGCCTCTCATAATCTGGCCCTCTACATTACGGTGATCTGCCGAGGGAAATACCTCCCGATGACCCTATTCGATGACGGGTCCGCTGTGAACGTCCTTCCCTTAAGGACCGCCTGAGCCCTCGGTATTACCGAGGCCGATTATGTTCCAACGGCTCAAACCATCCAAGCCTTTGATGGGAGCCCAAAGTCGGTATTCGGGGACGTATAGCTAACCATTGTAACGGGCCCAATTGAAAAGGAGCTTGAATTCCAGGTGATCGATGTCACCTCATCCTTTAACTTGCTCCTAGGGAGGCCATGGATTCACGCGGTCAAAGCCGTATCCTCCACCCTCCACCGTAAGATCAAGGTGCCTTTGCTCAACAATGTTATTACTTTGGAGGCAACCCCAATGACCGTGGCTAGCTGTAACGCCACGGGCCGCACGGACCTCTGGGGGTTCGACTTTGTGGGGATGATCGAGGAAGAGTACCTTTTTAGGCCTTACTTCACCACGAGCATTGACACAATGCTCCAAAACCTAGGGTACCTTCCGGGGGCTACCTCTCGACCCTATCTTCCAGCTGGGAAGATCATCGAGGTCCTTAAGGACGAAGACTCTCACTTCGGCCTTGGCTATGCCGCCACTCCGGGCAACGTCGTCCGAGCAGGAATCGAAAAGGCCTGCAACATCATTAAGGGTATCCACTTGAGCCCTTACAACCCACGGTTGACTGACTACTTTGTCACACCCGTGTTTGGGGCTATCCAGGTTGGTCTGTACCAACCCAATGCTGCACACCTCGGGACCCAATTGGCCCGGGACTGCAACTATATCCCGGATGATGTGTTCGCCCTCATCCAGGTTGATGGAGACGATGAAGCTGTGCCCGCGCTGGGGCTGCTCTTCGGGGAAGACACCATAGCCCCGACTCCAAAGGAAGACCTGGTCAACCTAATTCTTCGCAGCAACAGGTTTGACCCGACCAAGCTGATCTCGGATGTTGGTTCCGAGATGGGAAACAGGGCCTGGAGGAAGACTGTCAAGTGGACTGATAGTCAAGGAAAGATCTACAAGCTGGTCACCGGAGAGGGAGACATGCCTAAGTCTGAGTCCGAGTCTGATTCAGAGTCTGAGGTCGAGTCTAGGGAAGTCGGTGCTAGAGTCACTCCTGTAACCCCTCTCCCTCTTGTCGTTCCTACTGCTGGCACTTCGGGGTCTGTCCCGCGTGCCTTACCAATCCCGCCACTAACTAATGATCAGATGGCTTCTCTTTTCGAGCTGTTCTCCAAATTTTCAATTAATAATAACAACCGTTCTGCTTACGACTTGTCTCTTTTAAATTCTGCTTTCAAAAATATTTTATGCAATGACATTGAGAAACCCGACGAACAGGTACCCTTACCTCCACATTTGATCGAGCAACTAGAGCAAAGGGAATCCCGAAATCCGGTAATCGAAGAGACCGAGTCCATCAATTTGGGAACAACCTTAGAGCCTCAGATGCTTAAGATAGGGTTATCCTTAGATCCCGAGGAGAGATAACAATTCACGAGCCTCCTCCAAGAACTTAAAGATGTCTTCGCATGGTCCTACAAGGACATGCCGGGGATAGACCGGGAAATAGCCGAGCACCACATACCGATCAAAGACGGGTGCAAACCGGTTAAGCAGAAGCTCGGCCGAATGAGACCCGAGTGGTCTCTCAAAGTAAAAGAAGAAGTCGATAAACAGTTCAAAGTCGGCTTCATACAAGTGTCCGAGTATCCGGACTGGGTTGAAGACATCGTACCAGTTCCTAAAAAGGACGGTAAGGTGCGGGTATGCGTAGATTTTCGGGATCTTAACAAAGCAAGCCCGAAGGATGATTTTTCGTTACCACACATCGATATACTGGTGGATAACACGGCCGATCATGCCCTTCTATCATTTATGGACGGGTATGCCTGGTATAATCAGATCAAGATGGCGGAAGAAGATATGAGTAAGACTACCTTCACTACACCTTGGGGTACTTACTGCTACACCGTCATGCTATTCGGTCTCATTAATGTCGGGGCCACATACCAAAGGACCGCCACCACTTTATTACATGACATGATGCATAAAGAGGTAGAGGTTTATGTAGACGACATGATCGTCAAATCCAAAGAACGGGACGGTCACATCACCGCCTTAAGGAAATTTTTCACCCGATTGCGCAAATACAACATGAGGCTAAATCCTCAAAAGTGCAGTTTCGGGGTAACGTCAGGCAAATTACTGGGTCATATCGTTAGCCAACGAGGTATCGAGGTCGACCCAGCTAAAATTAAAGCCATTACCAAGATGCAACCTCCTAAAACCGAAAAATAAATAAGGGGATTTCTCGGAAAAGTCCAGTATATCAGCCGGTTCATCTCCAAACTAACCATGGTGTGTGAACCAATTTTTCAAGAAACTGAAAGTAGGGGAGCGGGTACTATAGGATGACAAGTGCCAAACCGCCTTCGACAAAATCAAGGAAATTATGTCTGCTCCGCCAGTCTTGATGCCACCTCAACCCGGCTTGCCTCTGTCATTATACCTAACGACGACCGAGACAGCCATGGGGGCTATGCTGGCTCAGACAGTCGACTCCGAAGAACGAGCCATTTATTATATCAGCAAAAAGTTTTTAGAGTATGAGTGCAAATATACCATGCTCGAAAAGACGTGCTTGGCTCTGGTTTGGGCCACTAAAAAGCTCCGACACTATATGCTCAGCTATGAGGTCCACGTTCTATCCAAGATGGATCCGATCAAATACCTCTTCAAAAAGCTCATCCTCAACGGCCGAATTTCCAGATGGACTCTAATGCTGGCAGAATTCGACCTAAAATTTATACCGTTAAAGGCTATTAAGGGGCGAGTAGTAGCTGAATTTCTCGCCGATAGCCCGGTAGCCGAGGAAGGACACACCGACACCTGGTCCTTCCCAGATGAAGATATCTTCCATACTGATACCGAAACGTGGGATCTATACTTCGACGGAGCATCCAATTTTCGAGGGTTCGGAGTCGGGATCCTCCTAATTTCACCAAAAGGAGAGCATACTCCCGTGTCCATCAAACTGGACTTCGATGTTACCAGTAATGCAGCCGAATACGAAGCATGCATTTATGGGCTACAAGCCGCCGCCAATCTGGGGATCACAAATCTTCGGGTACATGGCGATTCGTCCTTGGTCATTAACCAAGCACTTCAAAAATGGAAGACTCGGAATGCTAATCTCGTGGCCTACCAGGCACGAGTAAGGGATCTCGAGAAACAATTCCAAAAGGTGGAGTACATATACCTGCCTCGGGAAGAAAATCAGTTTGCAGATGCACTCTCAAAATTGGCATCTTTACTAAATATTCCCGACCACGTGACCAGTATACCAATTTGTGTCGAAAGACGGTCCGAGCCGGCATACATTCATGACATTGAAGACATCGAGATAACTGATCCCAAACCTTGGTACCAGGCCGTATTAACGTACCTGACAAATGGAGAATATCCTCCCGGGACTGAAGGCCGAGCTAAGAAAGCCTTACGGAGGCTAGCCACCCAGTTCATCTGTACTGATGACGGGCAACTGTACAAAAAGACGGCACAGGGGGCTCTTCTCCTTTGTGTTGATAAATATAAGGCCGAAAAAGTTATGGTCGAAGTACATGATGGTGAAAACGGCCCACATATGAATGCTCACATGCTGGTCCGAAAAATCATGAGGCTCGGGTATTACTTGAATACCATGGAAGCCGACTGCCAGTTATATGTCAAACATTGTCATAACTGTCAAATCTTTGCCAATGTGCAGCATCTGCCTTCATCTCTACTTTATACCATGACGTCGCCTTGGCCGTTCTCGACATGGGGTATCGACATAATCGGGAAAGTAAATCCCTCCGGTACTGGTGGACACTGTTTCATCTTAGTAGCTATCGACTACTTCACCAAATGGGTCGAAGCTGAATCATATCGCGTTCTCAACGCTAAACACGGCCAAGTTTATCCAGAATAAGATAATATGTCGGTATGGAATCCCACATGAATTTATCAGTGATCACGGGACTCATTTTCAAGCTGAGACCGCAGCCCTGCTGACTAAATATAAAATTCAAAGGCACACGTCCTCGCCCTATCGTCCCCAAACGAATGGAGCAGTAGAGGCGGCCAATAAAACGATTGTCACCATACTCAAAAAGATGGCTGATAATTACCGGGACTGGCCCGACAAAATACCTTTTGCCCTGTGGGGGTACCGGACGTCAATTCGCACTGCAACCGGGGCGACGCCGTATTACCTAACTTATGGGATGGAGGCAATCCAACCAGTTGAATTGGAGGTACCGTCCCTCAGAATTTTGTTAGAAAGTCAAGTACCCGAAGCTGACTGGGTTCGAGCACGGTAAGATTCATTGGTTCTACTAGACGAACGACGGTCTCGTGCCATCAACAACATCCAAATCTATCAGAAAAGAATCCAACGGGCCTTCAACAAAAGGGTAAGTCCCAGGAACATTAAGGAAGGGGATCTGGTCCTTAAGTCTGTCCGAGCCTTACTACCGGTTGACCCAAGGGAAAAATTCAAACCTAATTGGGCTGGGCCATATTAGGTAAAGAAGATCCTTTCCGGAGGAGCAGTGATGCTGACGGACCTGGACGGGAATGAGTTCGTCAACCCCACCAACCTGGACCAGCTGAAGCGTTACTACCCTTAGCCTTTTCTCAATGTCATTAGCAGTTTTTTTTTTTTAAAATTATTATTTCACGAAAAACAAGTCAATAAACTAGAATTACTTATTCTACTGTCGCAAACATCTTGAACCAATAGTCTTGGTGTAATTCGAGATTGCAAATTTACTGAGCTTGAACTACGTTTGGTTTGATTCTGCTAATTGCGGATACGTAGGCAGCCCCTCAAAAGGGCACAACCAGTGCAATCGAGAAAAGACAAGAACGGTTAAATAATAAATTTCTTTTATTAATTATCAAAAAAAAACCCGATAAACTCGGGAAAATTACAAAATGCAGGAATTCGAAAAAATTACAAAAACAAAAGCACAAGACACTCCAAAATAAATAATAATAATATTTACATAATAAAAACTAAGGACTCGGTATTCAGGGCATCTTGCCCTTCCCCTTGTCCATGGCCTCCTTGGCCGTCCACTGACGACGACGTGGAGGAGAGCGTTCCCGAATCACCACAGGAACCTCCTTAGCCCGGACTCGTTTCTTGGAACTCGAATCCTCATCCACATCGATAGGCCCGAGTCGGGCCCTCACGGGCTCTGGCAGCCGTTCGCGTGGACCAAGTCGGTCCCTAGCCGCCAATCTTGGCCCAAGTCGTCTCTCCAAATCAGTCTGGGGGCTTAGCTGCCCCCGCGTGCTGCTAGCACCGGCATCCTTAGCTCGAGTCTTAGTATGTGACTTAAGACCCGATTCTAGTCGGACTAAAGTAGCAGGGGTGTCTCCCTCATCTAAGAAGCCCCTGTTGTCCTTTACCGTCTCCCGACGGACCAGTTCGAAGGCCTCATTGACCTTCAGAGCTTTACGAGCTTCCTCGGATTCCTCGGAAGTCCATTTCTCGTAAGCCCGTGAAACCCAAGCAGATTGGCAAGGGTTGGGAATAGTCCATGTAGGACGGGTGAACCATCTCTACAACCAGGTGTCGCACATAGCGTCTGTCAATTGGAGCGAGACGCTGATAATGGCTTCAGTCTTAGGAATGCGCTGAGACGAACCGAACTGCCTCAGGATGCGGTCCGGGTAAATGTGAGTTGTCCAGTAAAGGGACAGGATCACCAAGTAACGGGCTTGGTCCCTCTTGGCCAGTCCCGTCAGCTTGGAAAGGAACCACCAAGCGACAGTCCACCTGATTAAGGGACCACCATGGAACAACAGCTCCTCATCCCAATAAGCTCGGTTTATATGGTGACTTGAGCTTATTCGACGCCCCCTCGAACTAATTTGGCTGCTGCGGTAGTTGGGAATGCTCGGAGGGGACTCTATGATTGATAACCGTTCCGACAGCCAAATCTGAAAAGCATACACAAATCCCGTAAGCGACAGAGTGGTCCGATGTAGCTCACTCGATCGAGCACAACATCTGACTCGATCGAGTAAGCCCTCCAAAGATGGGCAGAAACACTTTGAAGATGTCACTCGATCGAGTGACAGGTCCACTCGATCGAGTGACTTACGAACGTCAATAAAATCGCGCAAAACAAAAAAGTGAAAAATCGCAAGATGTATACATGCAGAATACGGGTACTCCCCGTCAGATGTCGGTCCGGGTCAAGTCGTCTGGCATCCAGACCCATGATGATCTCTCCGGTGGCTAGCCAAGCAGGGCTGTGACCAGTCTCCATCTGGTCAACCACTCCAATCAGCCTGATTTGACCCAAGCATGAGTCAACATCCATCATCCCTTCAAAAACATAGCGGTGCAGCATGCAAAAGGCGAAAGCCCTATGCCTGTGAAAAGGGATAGCCCTTACATCCTGACTGTTCATGAACTTGTCAGCCAGGTCAAAAAGGGAAACAGTATTTCCCCGCACCATTCGATCTGTCTCAGCGTGAGACAGACCCAAGAAATCCCTCAGCCTCCTTCTCGGGTCCGGATAGAACGGAGGGATAGCAGGACGAGCGATAGGGCTCCAACCCCCAATAGCTGCGATCTCCTCGAGAAGAGGGCATATTTCTCCTCGCGGGAACGCGAAGACGTGATGGGTAGTATCCCAAAATGACAGGCAGGCGTCCAAAAAGTGTGAATCAGTTATCAGACGTCGGAGAGGAAATAGACTGACAATCCCCATTTGGGTCAGTTGAACTTTGTCATCATCCCGAAAATATTAGGACCAAGCAAAAAGCATTGAAGTAAGATGATCGATACCCATGGCAGGGGTTTGAATCTTCTCGAAAGTCTAAAGAAGTTTGAGGAGAAGTAGGAGTTTTTGATTCGAGATACAGTAAGCTGAAGCAGGGAGACCTATATTTATAATAGGAAACCCTAACTACCATGCATCCTCAGCAAACCTGGGCCCTATGCATGCGCAGGCCTGATTTCAGAGAAGAACCCAGAATAGGAATCAAGTCGTCCCGAGCTTTCCTGGGAATTTCTAAAAATTTTGTGATAAAAAAATTGTGATAAAAAAATCTTTCAAAATTTTTTGGCTTTTCAAAATTCAATATATTTTATTTCCCCAGCACGAGTCGGTGTTTTGCCTATGTGTTACATGCAATTTGTTAGGTGTCAGCATACAGGTACATCCCAGACTTCAGAAGCAAGTCTCTGCGCAACTACTTTACTCCCCAACGTGAGTCAATATTTATCCCGGAATGCTACAATCACAGCTATGATGTATCAGCATACGGGTACACCTACACCTTCAGAAGCAAGTTTAACTCCCCATGGAGCTACCATCGTCAGGACAGGTATGACCCTCCGCTTATGGCTGGCGAGCCCTTCGAGCAAGTCCACTGGACTATAAACGACCCGACCGGAAAGCTGCCAGGTCGCAATCTGCGATTGGCCTGGTAGCTACTCTGACTTTTGCCTTGTCCAAGCCTCAGTCAGAGTGGGGGCTCTGTAGACACCCGCATTTTGCCTGCTAGTATCTATAGCAGTTCCCGACAAAACACTCGATGATGATCGGACGCAAACATGACTTAGTATACTCGAATATGGGCTCAGAATCAATAATATCCGACGTGGACATTTAGCGGAGTACAAATCTCTCAAAACCGACCTCAAATTCAGGCCAGGCCCAGTGGGTCGTTCCGAGTAAATTAAAACTAATTTGGGCCAAAACCAACACCGAAAATAAAAACCGTCTTTTGGCGACCGGGTCAAAACCCGGTCAAAGACGAATCCGTCACATAAATCAGCCTGATGCGTTTCTAGAAGATTGCGCCCAAATACAAAATTCAAAAAACAATCAAAAGTCAACCATTTCCTAAATTATCTCGCCACCCTTATCCACTCGATCGAGTGGATTGACCCACTCGGTCGAGTGGAGCCTCATAAACCGGAACAGACCCATTTTCAAAGGCACTCGATCGAGTGCACTAGGGCCACTCGATCGAGTGACCCTAGGTCGTGGGGTAAACTCTATAAATACCCCCTCAAACCCTTTGCATTTTAGAGTTTTTACCTAATGCAATTCTACCCTACATTTCTACCCTAATTCACCTAAACTCTCTACACTACAATCCTAAGCAATACTACACAAAAACCGAGCCATTTGTCCCTCAAAAAACCGACAAACACACACACATATACACACACCATAACTTGCATACATCCTCGATACTCCCGCGTTCACGCTGCTATTACGAGTCCATTTCCGAGGCCTTTACTAAGCATGTATGTTGAGGGTGTCCCAAACCCCATCTCGATCCTTACTACTTCGTTTTTTTATTTACATTTTCGCATTGTTTATATTATAGTCGAATTAGTATACTAACACTACTTTAACATTATATAAACATTTTCATTATTCACTAACTTTTATCTTTTCGTTAACATTATACCGCGTGTATATATATATATATATATATATATATATATATATATATATTAGCATTAAAATACGGATCCTAACTCGTTTGACTATGACGACCATCCAAAAGTCTGTTTAATCCCTTTACGAGCAACGACGGAGGTGGCACCCTTTCGAGGAGCGCCTCCCCAATGTATTCAAGGGCGTAACGAGATCGTGGTTGTTCATAGTTGAACGCGCAGGACTCTATTTCTAAGATTAGTGCGAGATCCGTTGATGCGAAAACCGACATCACATAATCCGTTAGGATTAGTATCAATGTCGTGACGCGGAGGACTACAATTTCGTCACTAATCAAACCTTTTCAATTCCATAATAATACATTTCATAAAATCCCGATGACGGTCTCATAATCGTACAACACATGATCATGACGCCGAGAAACCGAGTTGAATTTTAATAATGCAATATTTTCATTCAACTCGGTCAATCATCGATTTAAAACGTAAAAACAAAACGAGTCATGCCTCGTACAGGGGGCACTCGACTGAGTACCATAGGCTACTCGATCGAGTAGCACCCCAAAAACTGGGCAGAAGCTGCCTAGAGGACGCACTCGACCGAGTCCATGCCCTGACACGATCGAGTGGGTCCTGTAGCCCAGAAATCCGAGAGCTTTAATGCAACATTCAAGCCTCGTCCTTTTTTACGACTTAGTCGTAACGTGCAAAGTCGATCACGTAATTCTAATTTCCAAAACCCATGCATATCATCTCACTATTGCGACTTTTATCGATTTTTCGACGTGATAAGTCGGGACAAGGCATCGAGGCATGGGATCGGGCAAGCATCACGCCTAGGTCCTATGTCTCCGTCCTTCGTTTAATACACAACATAATGTGTATTTAATCGGAGTTCGTCCATCTACATAGTTCACGGTCTAGTTTATACACGGGTCCGTCTCCATCTTTTTTATCGTTTTTATTCCGTTTGTATATTATTTGTAATTTTTGTATTGGCCGGGTTGTATTTCCGCCCGTGTATTTTGTACATTATTTATTTTCGAGCTTTGTTTATTTTGATGTTTATCGCCTTATAAATGAACCTCGCATGCTAAATAACTTCGACGATAGTTAGATGCATTAAATGACGTAGCTAACCCATAATTCGCATGTTTATCCCGAAAACGCTGTTTGCATATCATTTAGTCGTTTCACTAGCGCGCGTACACGAACACGAACGATGTCTAAGTAGAGGCCGCCATTGTGCGGGCGGGGTTGGGTGTCCTTAGTGGGCTTCCCAACACATACCCTCACCCCTTACTCAGAACCTCGGTTTCCGGATGCCCGAAACCGTTGGCGCACGAGAGTCATTCTTTACACGATAACGGTGTAGATGGTATCGGTATCGCAATGCAAAGGGACGGGCCCCATAAACTCTGAAATCGAAGTGGGTCATATTTTGTGTATAGCCCATGACGACATAGAGTGGGCTCGAATGGTTCCGAATTACCATAAATCCGGTGGCGACTCCAACTTTGACTTAAATTTTGAACCCGAGAACAATCTTACCACGAGATTCATTCGCCTACCCAAACCCGCGCGTGGCCGCGTCGGGGTGGACCTACGTCATGTCCACATGAAGTTCCTTGTATGAATGATTTGTACTCCCTCCGTCCCGATGAATTGTTTGCCTTTCATTTTGACACAAAGGGCAAGAGGTCCAATGATGAGGTGACATGTGGTGAGAAGGGTCAAATCTATATATATTAATTAAAAGTCAAGCAAAGCAATTACATTTCACCATTTGAGTTTGAAAGCATTTCATGATGCCATGTCACCTTCTTCTCATTGGCCAAATTTATTATTTAAAAAACGAAAAAGAAATAAGTTTATTGAATGTGTTGTATTAAATGCAAATGGGAGAAATGAAGGATTATTAGATTATGCATTTTAATAAAAGATTTATGCATTAATTTTATTGAAAATTATATTATTGTTATGATATTTTCGTTGTCAACGTCGACAGTTTTAGTTGGCAAAGTTTTTTTTATATTGATATTCATTTTATTATACGTATGACATATATTTTGTAACACCAAATTCTTATTTGAAAACTTAAATTAAAAAACTTACAATCGTTTCAACATATGATACAACTTTTCTGTTCAATCCAAAACTAAATTTGATATTGCTCAATTATAAGTGTTCCTAAGGACACAAGCTAAGTAATACAAAGCTTGAAGTTATATAT
Organism: Agrostemma githago; assembly: GCA_958450325.1. NCBI lineage: Eukaryota > Viridiplantae > Streptophyta > Magnoliopsida > Caryophyllales > Caryophyllaceae > Agrostemma > Agrostemma githago. The sequence continues at coordinate 62,919,464 of OY288253.1, forward strand.
ATATATATATATGTCAAAAAAATTGCAAAAAAAAACAACGTTCCCGCAAGGTTCAACGAAATACACGTTATAACATACGAGTACAATCATAGTATATATATACAATAAAAACTTTAACAAGTCATCCCTCATGCATAATTTAGATTATCTAACATCTCATCTTTTCTTTTATATATTAAAGCCAAAGAAAATGGAAGCACCACATTCACCCACGTCATCGTCCCACGTGGCGCTGATTTGTCGCTGACATGGCAGTACTACGTGTTGAGTATTTAGCATGATGTTACCCTAAATTATAACTGATGAGCAGTTTTTTTTAAAGAAACCATCCAGCAGTTTAAAACTCATGAGCAGTTTTTTTTTAAGAAACCGTCAAGCAGTTTGAAACTCATTGACTTTTAAACACAAAAAAAAAATTCAATCTCAGTTTACAAGAATTAATCACGTTCTTGACAGAGAGACTTATTTATCTTCTACCAAATTTTACAAATCCTTCCAATTAACAAAAAAAATTAATTTCCCCTTATTGAGTTTACGATTGCCTCCTTATTATGTTCTCTCCCTTTCTTCTTTGTTTTAGATGATGTCACTGCATATTGATTTTTGATTGATTATGTTGGGTTCTGGAAGTAATGTCGATTATTGATTAATAAGCTTTGATCTGATATTGATTTTTCTTTTGTTCGCAGCCTCGCAGGATTGTCGTTGTCCCTACGCTCCCGACCATCGTCCCTCTCCTGCCACCATATGTCCCTCTGTCTAAAACTCGGATTTTTTTTAACCCTAATTTTTTCTAACTAATTTTGGTATAATTGATAAATATTACTGTATATGATTATGATTATATGAATAAATGGTAGAAATATCATATATTATATTTTTCTAACTAATTTATATGTTTTATTTTGTTTGATGAATCTTTGTGCAGTTATTCTTCGAGGCACCCTAAAATATTGAATTGATTCAATTTTTCAATTAGAAATTGTGATTCAAAGGTTTATTAAATTTTTGTGTGATTTTTTAGTTATAACTATTGTTTTCACTATTATTAATTTCCCCTTAGTTTACGATTGCCTCCTTATTATGCTCTCTCCCTTTCTTCTTTGTTTTAGATGATGTCACTGCATATTAATTTTTGATTGATTATGCTGGGTTCTGGAAGTAATGTTGATTATGGATTGATAAGCTTTGATCTGATATTGATTTTTCTTTTGTTCGCAGCCTCGCAGGATTGTCGTTGTCCCTACGCTCCCGACCATCGTCCCTCTCCTGCCACCGTATGTCCCTCTGTCTAAAACTCAGATTTTTTTTACCCTAATTTTTTCTAACTAATTTTGGTATAATTGATATATATTACTGTATATGATTATGATTATATGGATAAATGGAAGAAATATCAGATATTATATTTTTCTAACTAATTTATATGTTTTATTTTGTTTGATGAATCTTTGTGCAGTTATTCTTCGAGGCACCCTAAAATATTGAATTGATTCAATATTTCAATTAGAAATTGTGATTCAAAGGTTTATTAAATTTTTGTGTGATTTTTTAGTTATAACTATTGTTTTCACTATTTCACTAATATTTATAAAAGCCTGGGAAATCACCTTAACCTCGGCCTCAATTAGTAATCACTCTACCGCTTAATCTTCCACCCCCTCCTTAATTTGGTGAATTTAACTAATTTAATCCATTAACGATGGTAGCTGATTGAATTCTCTCTCTTTTTTGTATGTGAGCGGAAATAATGTGCGGCAGAATACAAGGAGTTTATGTCGAGGAGCTTAACTATGTGCATCAGTTGATTATTCCCATGGAGGTAGGTTTTTCGCTGATTGTATAGCATGTTATTGTCATATACGGAGTAAATATATATATATATATATATATATATATATATATATATGTTGAATTTGGAAGTTATTTAAAATTCCCGTTACAAAATAAAATCGTAAAGAACAATAGGAAACAGACAACTTTGAGGGTTCATTATTAAATTTCTTTTATTTTATCTACTCGGAATGTTATGTGTAATGTTTATTTCTCACGGACTACACATAACTAGACCTGTCAAAGGGGTCGAGCCTCGGATCGGGTTAGGGTCACTTTTTGATGTGACAACATGAGTTCTAATAATTATTTGTCATATGTTTTTAGAGAAAATGTGCATGCAATGAAAATTAAGTACAATATCTATAATGTACAATTCCTTAAACATGGTAAGGAATGATTAGGATGACCGGTTTACCATACTAGAGGCAGAGGGGTTCTAAGATTTGATCACACAATTGTTCAAATATTGCGCGACACGTTTGGGTATATCCGTCGATCGACGTCGTAGAACCCCGACCACCCCCGCTGATAACTTTGACCACCGCACTTATCCTTGGCTATTAAGTAATAAACCCTAATTGAGTCTTTTTTTAAAAATAATAACCTAATTTGAGAAAATCAATAGGTAAAAAGCAATTACTTTATAATTAAGTAAATTGATTAAAAACAATTATTTCATTGATTAATTAATGAAGATCCATAATTGAAGTCGCAAGAGAAAAACAATTAACTTTTAGAGAAAAATGAAGAGAAAGTAATTAGAGAGGTTTAATATCTCTCCATGAATATCCTATCTTTCAATATTTGCCCAATTTATTATTATTATTATTATTATTTATTTTATTTTATTTTATTTATTTTTTATTTTGCAAGAAAGTTATGCCTCATTTTATTAAAAAAGAGACCAAGTCTTTCAAAAAGATATATCCCCTATTAGATGGAATGTCCATCTAATTACACCTTTAATCTTGTTAGATCAATGCCTTTACTTCTAAGTCCAATATAAACATCAAATTTTATTTGTCCAACTATCATTGTACTAGGGTAAAGTCGATTATCAAAAATCCTAGCATTACGAGCGTTCCAGATGCTATAAACTGTTGCTGCCAGGCTACTGCAATACCATAGCTGCTTCCAATGTCTCCTATTCTTTCTCCTCGTGCACCAATAGAGCTCCATCTGAAGGTCGTTACTTCGTCCCGTTATCTGCATCCAGCTCAACAGAGCCTACCATATCTTTTGCGAGTAAGAGCAAGTGAAGAAGAGATGCGAGTAAGATTCTGCAGCTTGTTGACACAACCCACACCATCCTGCAATGGCCATCCCTCTTCCTTGAATGTTATCAAGTGTTGCGAGTTTCTTCTGTCCTGCTAATGTTGTGATCACCCCATGTCGTGGCACCACCCGACCATCCTTAAACGTGTCCATCCACACAATCCTTGGAAATTTTGGTCTGAACCATTCATATGCGAGTCCAACTTGATACTTCCCTTTATTCTCCCAACTAAGAATAAGTTGCTCTGCAGCCTCTTTACTACCAGCTGCATCTAGTATTTCATCTCTGATTCTCAGAATTCCATTGAAATTGGCCGTGAATCTTTCCTGCTTACCTAGTTGCCAGACATTACTAGACCCCAAAATGTATTTTCTATGCCATTCTCCCCATAGTCCTCCTTAATTAGTGATTAGCTTCCAAATCCATTATCCCATCATTGCTTTGTTCCAGCTATCAATGTGTTTTATGTTAAACCCACCCTTTGCCCATGGACTACAAATGCTATGCCAGCTCTTGTACATCATCTTTCTCCTGTCGAGTTTTCCTGCCCAAAAGTAATTTTTGCACAATTGCTCGATTTTTTCCTTGACCTTGACAGGAATAAGAGCATTCATACTCCAATAGCTTATTATTCCAAAGACAACAACATTTAGCAATTGTATTCTTCCGGCATAAGAAAGTTGCTTAGAAGACCATCTCTGCATAACATCCTGAATTTTCTGAATTAGGCCCTGATACTCTTCTCTTTTGTTATTGACAGAATGGAGCGGAAGTCCCAGATATCGACAAGGGAAAGACCCCATACTGAACCCAGTTTCTTGGAGGATAAGGTTTTGAATGCTACTATCCACTCCTCCAAAGAAAATGTTCGTTTTTTCTTGATTCGCACACAGGCCGGATTCTGCTGCAAATTTCTTCAAAGCACCCGTAATTGCAGCCACCGAAGGGCTATTTCCTCTCATAAAAACCATCAGGTCATCCGCAAATATTAGATGGTTTAATTGAAGTTGAGTACACTTGGGATGGTATGATACTTGTGGCATCAGGTTAACCCTTCTTAACCTCCTTGATGAGACCTCCATGCTAAGGACAAAAAGGTACGGTGAGAGCGGGTCACCCTGTCTCGCCCCACTTTCTCCCTTGAAAAAACCGTGTACAGACCCGTTGATTTTTATAGAGAACCATGATCCTGTGATGCAGTTCATTATCCAGTTGATAAACTGTAGAGGAAAATTGAAGGCAGTCAGTACCCTCTCAATAAACCTCCATTGTACCGAGTCAAATGCTTTTCGAAGATCGATCTTCATGAGGCATCGTGGTGTAAGATATTTCCTTCCATAATTTTTAATTAAAGCTTGGGAGAGTGCTATATTGTCATGGATATTTCTTCCTTGAATGAATGCTGCTTGCTCCCACCCTAGCAAACTTTGGAATACCAGCTGCAATCTGCTAGTGAGTAATTTGCTCACAATTTTATAGAAGACGGAGCAGCACGAAATAGGTCTAAAGTCCAAAACAAACTTGCACACCTTCTTCTTAGGAATTAGAGTGAGCAGGGTTGTATTAGCCTGCTTGATCGTCTTACCCTTTGCAAAAAAAACTCTTATACTGCCTCACAGAAATCCATCTTGATAATCTGCCAAGACGACTTAAAGAACTCAGAGGAGAATCCATCTGGGCCAGGGCTACGATCCGAACCTATAGAAAACAAAGCTTGTTTGATGTCTTCTTCAGTTGGCCGTTTTGTAATATCTGCCCAATTTTCTTCATGTACAATGTTGCCTTGTTGAATCAGGTCAATATCAATTTCCTCAACCTGAGTACTTTGGCCAAAGAGCCCCTTGTAATAATCAATAAAACTCTGACCAACCTCGTCTACTCCTGCCCTCTCATTACCCTGAGAATCTTGTATAACCCCTATCACCTATTGTTGCCGTCGTTCTTTAATTTTTGCATAAAAATATTTGGTTGAGTCATCCCCAAGAGCAAGATTCTCCATTTTCCCCCTTTGTTGCAAAATGCTAAGCTCTGCCTCCTGCAGATCTTTATAGCGTTTAGCTAGGTCCTTTTCCTTTATTATTAGACTATGAGAAAAAGGCTTCAATTGAAGTCTTTGTTGGCATGAATCTAGCTCCTTCCTGAGGTCTTGAATTCTCCTCTCAATACTTGAAAAACTCCTTTTATGTAACTCTTTTAAAGCCATTTTAACATTCTTAAGTTTGGCGAACAGTTGAAATCCCTTCGTACCATATACTTTCTTATCCCAAGCATTCTTCACAGTAGATATATACTGTGGATGCTTGATCCAACAATTCATGAAACTAAAACGTGGCTTTCTATCTTCACTAGTCAGGATATTTACAAACACAGGTGAATGGTCGGATATACCTGAGTTGAGAAAGTCCGCATTTGAGTTAGGAAAGGAGGTAATCCAGTCCTGGTTAACAAGCGCTCTATCTATCTTTGTCCAGACCCTCGATTCCGGATCGTGTTTATTAGTCCAAGTAAATTCATTCCCCCCGTCTTGTCAGCTCCATAAGATCACTGTCCAGGATGCAATCATTAAATTCTTCCATATCTTGTTCATCAGGAAGAGCCCCTCCTTTCTTTTCCTCCAAATTTCGAACTATGTTAAAGTCTCCCAATACTATCCAGCCTTTTACATTGATGCTAATGTCTCTCAAGCAATTCCATAAATCCACCCTCTCCTTAGGGTCATTTTTCCCATACACTACTATTTGATAAAATTCAAACCCGATTACATAATGCCTGACATAAGTATGACTGAACTGATCATGCTTTTCTAAAATGGTGACACTCACTATACTTGGATTCCATATAAGCCAAATTCTTCCATTATAGTGCTTTTCATAACTGCAATCCACAATATATTCCTTAAATCTTCCTCTAATGATTTGTTTTGCTTTGTCCTCTTTTACCCTGGTTTCTAATAATCCCAGCATATCAATCCTCTTACTTTTGATGAGCTTTATCACCTTTAATTGCTTAATTGCCTCATTACCTTCCCTTACGTTCCATGTTGCAATGTTCATAGTTATTTATCAGGGGGTATTTCTGGCTCCACAGGAAACATGGTTTCCTCATCCCTTTCCTCTATACTATGATAGTCGTCCTGCTATAGCAGAACCTCAAATATGTTTGGGGTGTGCAACTAGTCAAGACCAACTTGCTCTTTTCTCTGATCTTTATCGAGCTGACCTCCAGCGTCCTTCGCCTTTAGGCCTAGCCTATTACATCCTGAGGGCTTAGCAATGGGGATGAAACCTGGCTCCAAACCAACATGGGGAGAGAGACCTAGCCCATGGCATCCTGAGCCATCCACCATGTGATTTCCACCTAGGCTTCCCCTTACATCAGCACCTAGCATATAGGGTCATGAGCCAGCGAGTAGACCACCAGAGGGCTTCTTCCCAGGGGGTTCTGAGTGCATTACAACTGAAGATGTGGCAAGATCAGGCACTACCTCGATCCCCTCCTCAGCTCCAGTTAAGGTACCACCTATCCCCTGGGGAACCACCTTCTTTGGCGTGTAATGAGTGGTAACACGCTCTACACCTGTTGTTGTCTGAGCCTTTTTCCGCTCCCATTTGCAATTGCTCTTCCTGTGACCTAGTTTACCACAACTATGACAGTAGAATGGTACCCATTCATACTCTATGCGCTGCATTGACGCATCATTGTAAGGTGTACTAATCATCACCGAGTCTGGTAAGTCTTTGGATACATCAACTTTGACCATGACTCTTGCAAACAATAGTTTCTCCTTGAATGTAGTTGTCGTATCTGCAAACATGGGCTTCCCCACTTTGCTAGCCATCTTGCTCAAGACTGGGATTGTCCATAGAAATGGATCCAAATCAGGGAATAAAACCCAGACTGGAACCATTGAAACACGGTTCATTTCCTGTGAGAAATTGGGACTCCAATGTTTTAGAATCATTGTGTTTTGCCCAATGACCCATGGCCCTCCCTTTAGAATGGCATCTATGTCCTCTTGACTCCCAAAACGGAAGGAGAACCACCCCTTCTTAAAGTATTGAACCACCGGTTGTCTGATATGATTCCATTGTTTGGTGGTGTAATCTATAATCTGCTTTAGAGTAGGTCTCGCTCCAAGAACATTCCCCATCAAGGTGAATTTCCATAATTGGAGTTCATCTGCAAAATCCTCCGCTTCAATTTGGATTTCTGTTGAATTTGAACTGTCCTCATCAAAGAAAAGCTCCATTCCAACCTTTTTTGTCAATACTTTGTGCGACCATGTTGAAGGATGAACCGTTCCAATGGCGGACTCCTTGTTCTCCGTGTTTCCCATTATCCCCATCTGGGTTTCTTGTTTTTCCATAGCTTCACCTGATTCCAGTAGAAGTTTTTCCATAGCTTCACCTGATTCCAGTGGAACTTCCTTGTTATCAGGATCAATCTCATTATTCTTCTTCGATTTAGAAGCAGATTGAAAGGCTTTTTGAATCAGGTCATTCAGACTAACCGACCCCTGTTTCTCACCCAGCTGGGTTTTGGTTTTCTCTTCCTGTGATTCTTGAAGCAAATTTTCTTCGTGATTAATGGATTCCTCATGATTCGGGCGTTCGATTCGTACATTTTTCCGAGGCCTCCCTCTTTCCCTTCCCGTAGTCGTAGCAGTGCTCATGTTCGTCAATGGCGGTTACGCGAGAGGAAACTTCCTAGAGAGAGGAGAGAGAGAGAGAGAATCATGAGACCGACCTAGTGTTCGTCAGTTCATCTACAAAGGCCGAGACCTACAAGACCCATTTTGTGAGTGAGGAGGCGAAGTGAGATTGGCTGGGCTCGCTTTTGGCTAGGGAGGTGGAAGTTTGCGTTAGGAGGGTCAATGGTGAGAGACCCAAGCAAACACACCCGAATGGCAAGGGAAAGGAAAAGTTGGACCGGTAGAGCCCAGTCGTTTAGTACTATGTTGTATTAATTGATATTATGCGGCGTATTAGTACTAATTTTTGTAGAGTTTTGACATGTTGTTGCTTTCTGGGATGTCCGGGTTTCAGACGCTTGATGTAAATGGCCTCGACAAAGGCTTGATTTAACTAATTTTTTTTATTAATGAGAAGCACATATTTTTTATATATATATATTTTTTGGTGGCTCGCAACTCGATTCTTCATTTTGCCCGGAGCGCCCTTCCGGGTTTTCACTCCGTCCTCGGCTCACCTTTTTTGTTTTTTTTGTTTAACGACGGCTCGCAACTCGTTTCTTCATTTTGCCCGGGGCGCCCTTTCGGGTTTTCACCCCGTCCTCGGCTCGTCGTTTGTGCTTCATCATTTTAACTCACTCATTTACCGGGTTGTGGGAGAAATCCCGGTTTACTCATGAATCGACTGATCGACTGTTTTGTTTAGTTGTTTGGTTGTACCCGGGGAAGGGTTGCCTACGTATCCGCTTTTGGATGGAATCAAACCGTGTTCGTAGTTCTTTCAGATGTGAGTGATTTTTCTTTAGACTCGTTATGCCGATTATCGATATGGGATGTTTCCTCCATATTTAAGGCACTAAGGGGAAGTGATTGGGTGTGACCTCTTGAAAGTAACCATTACCGAGATACCGTGTTTGGGCCAGGGTGACTGGCTTGGATGGTTTTGGATTGTGGAGCTAGGTAGTGAGTGGTTTCGATAGGTCAAAATCTGGAGCTTGATTTTTGTGGAGTTAGGGCTATGGGCTAAGGTTTCGTAATGTGGTAGGAAAGGGGGAAGCTAAGTAAAAATGACTCGGGCTTCAATCAGGCGGGTTGTAGATTACGTGGGATCTGATTTCCATGTCTGGCCCTTACGGTTGGGATTATCCTACTGAGCTTGAATCCTCAAAATTCAGGACTGTCTCCTAACAAGTGTCTCGGGAAGGTTTTAAGGGTTGTAATGTGGGGAGGCTGGTATTTGGGTGCTAGTTGACTGGTCTGTTCATTTTACTCCTTATTTGGACTTGTATTTGAAATCGAATTGGATGATTGGGATTTGATTTTGACCATTGAATTCGGTCTTGATCATTGAATTGGGTCGGCTTGGCTTGGCCTCGGTTTCACTTAATAATTTTTCTTTGGCCCCTTTTGACCATTTCAGACTTTTGGTTTGGCTGGCACCTATGGTGGGTTGGTCGGTCATTGTTGGAGGGATGTTTATTGTGGGAATTGGGTTTGCCTTCCGTCCTTGATTACTAGCTAAGGGACTATCTAGATTCGTCATAGGATTCGGTAATGCTCGTTCTAAGGGATAGTTTGTGGCTTTCTATACCAGGCATGGAATAGGTAAAAAAAGGAACACGGGGTCTCTGTTCTTGTAATTCCTTGTTGCTTTGAGGTATGTTTGATTGTTATCGATAAATGACATTGTATCGAGTCCTAAGCGAGAAAGTGCGTTGCTAAATCAAGAGATTGTCGAGGCGCATTATAAAGGAAGAAATGTTTATTTATTTTTATTGATAGTAATAGGCGGGCTACATGCCCGAGACATTGTTTTTGAGGAGGTGGAGGACAGGTCCCCTCGCACCTCCTGACTCGATGTAAAGACAAGATATTTGTTATACTATTAGGTCTAGGCCCTAAGACGAACTAGACTCTGACTCGGACACAGATTTACTCGTCTCGGCGGATGCCCTTGAGTTGTCAGGATCTTCCTTAATATTCTGGACATTCTCCTCTATAGGGCCAAGGTGGGAGCAATCAATGGCGTCGCCAAATACTGCGTGAATGCTAAAGGGGTTTGTGATGTTGTTTGGTTTTTTGGGTGGAGGGAGAGGGATGGTCCCATTTTCGATCATATCTTGTATAGCATGTTTGAGTCGAAAGCAAGATTCGGTATCGTGCCCGTTACCTTGGTGATATAGGCAATAAGCATTAGGGGTCCAATTTTTGCTTCGTTTGCCGACTGGCGGGTCCGGAGTGGGACCCAAAGGTGAGAGTAACCCTTGATTGACTAGGCACTTAAGAACTTCGACGTAAGATGGTTTGATTGGAGTAAACTTTCTCGGTGACCTTCCTACTTTGTTGGATGTGGTCTCGTAAGGTCTTGGTGTTCCTTCCGTATCGATTTTAGGAAGCTTCGATCGAGTGGAGTATTGGGATAGTCTATCATGGGTAGGCTTTTGGGCATGGTAATCGCTTGGGTTAACGTTGGTCTCGCTTTCGGTGTCTCTACTCTCAAGGAAATTGAGGCGACTATCGATGTAACGGACGGACAAAGTTAAACGGATTACTGAAGTATGGATGTTGTAAACCAGTTTGGCTAGGGTATTGACATCATTGTGGATGCTTTCAATGGCGCCTGAATCTACCGACGTGTTGGGGATTGGTCCTAGTGAGAAAGGATTAAAAGGTCAGATCGGATCCACCGGACGACTTAGAGACTTGAGGAATGCTCGTAACTGAGCGACGTGGAAATGAAGCCCTTGACTCGTGGGTGTGCGTGGTCACTGATTTAGGGAGTCGGGTGCTTTAGACTCTTGGTGTATTTGGCGAGACGCCTAATGAGTTTTAAATCTTTGTAATGAGACGATTTGACACAAACCCCATGGATGAGGTTTAAAGAGCACTTCTCAAAGAAGACGACCCAAAATGTAAAACCTCGAGTAGAGGCGATCCTAGTAACTAGCACGGACAATTAATCATATGGTTGTACGACTTAAAGAATTGATCGCGATACCGGCTCAGGATCAAAAAATTTTGACATTTTTGAAAACAACCGATACTCGTAGGGAAAAGTTTTTCTCTTTCTTTCTTTTTTAAAAAAAATGATTTTGCAAAATTACGGTGATGATGGTGTGGTAACATTGTTAGTGATGTGAAATGTGCATTTCTATGTGTGTGTCGGGAATCCAACGATAGCAAAAGTGTAAACATTTTCTTTTTTTTTTGAAAGGAAAACGGTCCTTAGGCGGACCAGTTTTGCAAATAATGAATTGACGTCTTTATCGAGACTACTATTAATTAGCTAGTTCGATAGTGAGTGTGTGTGGTGCTTTAAAAAGGGTGTGACTAAATCCTTGTCAAGGGTTTAGGTAGTGAATAGTGTTTTTAGAAAAAAGTTGTTTTTTCTCTTTAAAACGAGTGATCCACATTTGTCGGTTGCAATAAATAGCATTCGACAACGGACAGTGGTGTGTAGAGCAGGCAGTTAGGGCCGGGCCGCCGCCGCCGGCCCGAGCCGGCACGAAATTTGGCACGACCGGCCCGGCACGAGGGCAAAATCGGGCCTGGCACGGGCACGGCCCGTCGGGCCTCGGACCGGGCCTCGGCGAAGGAGTAGCTGAAAATCCCGTGCCAGGCACGGGCACGACGGGCCCGATCCGGCACGGCCCGCTGACAGGCACGCGGGCTGGCCCGACCAGGCACGACCGACCCCGGCACGGTGGGCCCGAGGCCCGGCCCGGCCCGGCCTCAAACGGCTCTCTGCAAACGCGCATGCTGCTACTGCTCTTCTGCATGCTTCTGCTGCTCCTGCACTCTGCCCATTCCTCTTCCTCTATATTTTTTTTTTCATTTCTTTTCCTATAAATTACCCACTTTCATCCATCTTCATTTCACAAATCATTCTATTCTTCTTCTAATCTTATAAATTATAATCATTCTTATCAATTTTTTGAAAATTTCAATACTCTATAAGTCTACATTTCTAAATTCTAATCGTCTAATCTTATAAAATTATTACTAATATATATAAAAATTATTAATTATAAAAATTATTACTAATCTTATAAATAATATATAAATAATTACCCGAAACCCGAAAACCGGCACGAAAACCGAAACACGGGCACGAGCACGAAACTAGCACGACGGGCCGGGCACGACCGAGCACGAGACCCGGCCCGAGCACGGCACGACCGGGCCCGGGCCTCGGGCCGTGCCTCGGCGGCAAGGTCGGCTAGAGCTCCGTGCCGGGCACGGCACGAGCCCGGGTCTAGGCACGACCGGACCGGCCCACCCAGGCACGAAGCCCGCCGGGCACGGCACGAAGCCCGGCCCGGCCCGACTAAGTGCCAGCTCTAGTGGTGTGTTGTGAAAAGTGTTTCGAGAATGTAACCGTTTTGGATTTCTTGACTCCATTAATTGAAGCTTCGGTTGTGTTAACGGTATGTGTGTAAAAAAAACTTATTATCATTTTTTTTAAAACAAAATGTGATCGTTTGGTGTGCCTTGATCCCATTAATTGGGGTCTCGGTAGTAATAACGGTGTTTGTCGTTTGAGGGGTTTTATTTTAGTCATGTGACGATGTTTGAAAATATATTTTGTTTGAAAATATCGAGTGTAAAACTGGCCATGACAATGGCATTTGAAAACGTTTTTTTCCTCTTTTTTTTTAGAAATCATGTTTTGACCGGAGTATCGGTGTTTAAGAAGTTGTTTTGGAAAGATGAGATATTTTTGAAAACGGAGTTGGGTGCAGTTGAATATGTTGGCGTGGTTGAATCCGGATTTTAGTGTTTTATTTGGGTTGGATTGTTCAAACAAGCTACACATAACTAGGAATGCATACACTAATGCAGGATGCAGACTCGGGTAGGTTTAGGGTAGGCTACCGCCCACGAATAGTCTTTACTTAGGAACTATCCGGGTAGGTCTGGGGAGACGAGTGTCATACCGTCAGTTTGGAACTATCCGCTTATTATTCCCGCGGGGTACGCGTTAGGCGGTCGGAGCGTCAATCGAGGATCTCTCCGTGTGTCCCTAGAGATCTTACCGCGAAGAGGTCGATTGGTCCTGATATCGATTAGAGTGGGCTTTTTAGAGCCAAAACCTGTAGTGACCACAACTAGGAACTAAGAGATGAGCTTCACCGACCTCGTTCAAGTTACACCACCGCTGGAAATTTGTTTCCAAGTCCCCAGCGGAGTCGCCAAACTGTGGACGTTCGTCCGCACCGCCCGGTGCCCCGCGCGGGACCGACCCGGTTTTCAACGTGTGGCGGCGGCCACCCACGCGGCCCCCTCCCTACCGGGGGCCGGTCCGATCTCGCGTACGGGGCGAAGTGTCGGACCTCGATTTGGATGACGATCCGGACTTGTCCTAGATGGGTGCGGGCACCCGTGTTTCCGTTTGGGAATCGATCTAGTCGTAGTTGTAAATGTTTAAAGGCCATTTTGTTTGGTAAGGCGACCTTTTTAGTGAACTGAAGTTGTCGTTGATTTGTGGAGTCGCCACAGAGTCAATTATGGGGACTCGGAAACCGTTCAAGTCAACTTTGATCCCTTGCCGGCTCAAAGTTGAGTGACATGAGACCTAAAAATAAAGACTTGTATCCTTAATCACTCCATGCCTGGAATGACTCTCATTACCAATGGTTTCGGACATCCGGAAACCGTCGATTCTGAGTAAGGGGTGAGGGTACGTATTGGGAAGCCAACATCCGATAGATGTCAACACCCAATCCCGCCCGCACTATAGCGGCCTCTACTAATCAATCGGTGGGCTGATATCCTAGTTCTTTTGTTGTGGTGGAAATACTGTAACATCCGTTATTTTAACCCTAAACCTTTTGCTATGTCGGTTGTTTAAGGATAAGTAAGTTTTGTCGTCGAAGTAGTTGAGTTTACATTCTTTGGATGCGATTTCACGTGACAAGCAGGCCATGAAAAGATGCACGTAGGAGAGTAGAGAGTACTAGTATTATACGTATTAGCAAATCAGTTTTAACGCAATAATACGGATATTAGTCATTCTCGTGGTATACCTTACCTGGTATTCTGCTTAAGATGCTTCGGTTCGGTATTAATAGAGATGCGTCGAACCTAGTAAGGCGAGCACCGGGACTAATACAGAACCCGACCATCACTTTGTTCAGTTTTATTTGTTTTACGTTTTGAATTCCGTGTTAGGTGAGTTAGCATGCGATTATAAGGTCATAAAAGCAATAAATCATATGAAAAGCTACAAATGCGAATGTAAGTAAATCACATAGTGAGGAGTTGCACCCTCGGAGTATACACTAAACGGGACACGATGTATAGATAGTTTTGAGAGCGGATGTCGGAATTACTCGGGTCTATTTAGTGTGTTTTAGTACTTGTGGTTGAAGTTGGGACGTTACGTATTTTAGTAGATGTTTGGAGGCTTAATGCCCACATCTAGTGTTATCGTAGTGCATAATAATAGAAAGTGCGAATATGGAAAGTTTTGTTTAGATGGCAACCTAGTGACGATTCGACTTCGACAGGCGGATCCTCCTAGCTTGACCAGTTATTCCGGCAGAGTTCCGTTACCGTTTGACCTTCCCGCGGCTACTCCGACAGAGTTTTGTTGCTAAGGACTAGTTCTGCGGCTAATCCGGCAAAACCTGGGTACTAGTTTTGAGCTAGACGATCACAGGCACCTCGGTATCGAGTGGAGTGCTCGAAGGTGAGGAGTAGCGTCGATGTCGCTTTATTATCGGAACTACGATCGAGTGGATCGTTTGCCTCGGGTGTCGGAGTGCGAGCCCTTAGCGAGAGTTTTAGAGGGAGAAGAGAGAATTGAATTGTTTGTCAAAATGAGGGCGTCAAGGGGGGTATTTATAGGTGTTTTCGGCCCTCGTCGCCCATATAGGCGCCCGAGCTGGGGCGTACTAAGACTCGGGCGCCTGGGTCCGGGCCCGGGGAGACCCAGGCGCGTCAGGTGGTGCGGTTGGGGTTTTGAGGATACGGTTTTGATACTTTCCAAAACCGAGAGGGAGGAGGATAATTGTTACTTGGGGATTAAGGCTCCCGCGGCTTGACCTAGTGCCACGAACGTTAGCGGGCATTGGGTGTTCGTCCCGAGGTTCGTTTAGCGTGGTGCTGACTCGGTTCGAGTTTCGGGACCGTCTCGGGGTCCTGGTGTCAGAATTGACTCTAATTAGTGTCTATGCGATCGTAACGACACGACTAAGGCTGCCATCATGTTAGTTTAATTTGCCCGAAGAATTTATTTGATCCGTTCTATAGAAAAACTATCTAGAACACCGCGAACCCACGTTGCGTTGCAGTCCTATCGTCATCGGGTGTTTGTTGGATACTTTTGCAGCCACCAGGTCCAAATCTGGGTGTCTACAAAAGGCTACAATCGAAGCCGACAAATCAGAATCGATATTCGGAAGCCAAACAATCGACGATAACCGAAAACCAAAGCTACAATCGCACCTGGACATTCAAAACCATTGAAAAAGTTTGTCCCCAAACGCGACGCTACGACACCAAACAAATGGAAACGATCCAGACATATAACCAAAGGCTACAATCGAAGCCGACAAATCAGAATCGATATTCGGAAGCCAAACAATCGACGAAAACCGAAACCAAAGCTACAATCGCACCTGGACATTCAAAACCACTTAGAAAGTCCGTCCCCAAAAGCCACAATCGAAGCAACCAAATCAGAATCGATATTAACCGAAGGCTACAAACAAATGGAAACAATCTACGAAAACTGAAAACCAAAGCTACAATCGCCTCTAGACATTCAAACCCACTGAAAAAGGTCCGTTCCCAAACACGACGCTACGACACCAAACAAATGGAATCGATCCAGACTTATAACGAAAGGCTACAATCGAAGCCGACAAACCAGAATCGATATTCGCAAACCAAACAATCGACAAAAACCGAAAACCAAAGTTACAATCGCACCTGGACATTCAAAACCACTTAAAGAGTCCGTTCCCAAACGCGACCCTACGACACCCAAAGAATGGAAACGATACAGACCTATAATCAAAAGCCACAATCGAAGCAAACAAATCAGAATCGATATTAACCGGAAGCTACAAACAAATGGAAACAATCTATGAAAACCGAAAACCAAAGCTACAATCGCCCCTAGACATTCAAAACCACTGAAAAAGTTTATTCCCAAACGCGACGCTACGACACCAAATAAATGGAAACGATCCAAACTCATAATCAGCAGCGACAATCGAAGCAAACAAATCAGAATCGATATTCCGAAGCCAAACAATCGACGAAAACCGAAAACCAAAGCTACAATCGCACGTGGACATTCAAGACCAATGAGAAAGTCCGTCCCCAAACGCGACGTCACGACAGCAAAAAATTGGAAACGATCCAGGCTCATAATTAGAAAGGACAATCGAAGCAAACAAATCAGAATTGATATCTGGAAGCCAAACAATCGGAAGGTACAAACAAATGGAAACTATCGACGAAAACTGAGAACCATAGACGTAAACCCACAGAACCCGGAGCAAAACATCCCCAAACTTTCCAAAAATTCAGATTCTAACCCCGCAAAAATACGACCAGACTCGCAAAAATCGAAAACCACAGAAGATTACAAACAACCAACGCCGCAGAAACCCCCCAGACCCAGCAGAAATCGAAAGGGGGAAACAATTAGGAACAACGGAACCTTAAACAAAAAAAAAACCCTAAAACCCCTAAACTAATTACAAAGAAAGCGGACTCACTAGGAATCGAAAGGAACGTAGAAGAGGAACGCAGGAGAGAAGGGAGGAAGAAGAGCCGCGGGAGAAAGAACGCAAGAAGAAGGAATAAGGAAGAACCGAAGGAGCAGCAGGGAAGGAAGAAGCAGGGGAGGAAGAGCAGGGGAGAGGGAGGCAGAGCATCACGCGAGATGCACGTGAAGCTACTGTTCATACTGTAGCAATTGCCTATTAGTTTCTCAACTTCATACGTTTAAGGGGTTTATAGAAATCTTTTAAAGATCATATTGTGTTAGTTAAATCTCTATATCATTTTGAAGTGGTATAATAGGGAAGAAATTAGATGGGTCAATTAAGTGGAAGAAAACACTGAGAAGTTGTACTGAAATTAAGTCTCAAGTTTTGAGATTGATCAAATGTGTTTTAAATCTTGAGTTCTGAGAATTTTACCTCAAATGCACATTTTATTCTCACTAAGAAAATTTTATTTTTATTGTTCTAATTTTTTCGATTGAAGAATTAGGCACTTTGAGTGAGAAGTTGTACAAGGTTTTCGTCCTTATCATGAAACAGGGCGGCTAAGAGGGGATTCAGGGTAAGCGGCGGATCTGGGTCTTCAAATACTTGATTTGCACAAGATACGGAAGACGCCTTAATTATACAATAAAGCATGATCAAATTTCTTACTCTTCGTGTTAATGGAAGAATTTTTGGTATGATAATCTAAGAATGATCATATTAGAGTAATTATATAAGATAAATGAGTGTGTAAATGTGTAAGAACACCAATTTGATTGTGTGTGGTGATTTCTATGATTGGTTGTCCTCTTTTAATATTTTGTATTCTAATTTGTATCAAGTTCATGTAAAAATATGTCATTCAGTATTTAAAATCATTTTCAAGTAATTCACGGTAAAAAAATTTCATAAAACGGGTCCTCTCTAAACTATTGATTCTACCTAACGTATACTTTTTCGCTTTTTCATATACTTTTTCGTTTTTTCAAGTCAAATTTGTGTCCGCGGACCCACATGAGTTCTTAAACTTAGATACTGACCCTACCATAAAAATATTATTCCTCTAAATTCAATCATTTTACAAATGTACCACGCAATAACATCGTTCTGTTATACTTCTTATTAATTTTTTTCGATATGTTCTAACGCCAAAGAAAACGCCTCAACCCCGTGAACACTACAAAAATCCAGCCTGAATTGTGTCGGACAAATCCGACGCAAATGGCTAAAATCCGGCGCTAATTGTAGATTGTGTCGGATTAATCGACGCAAAGGGCCGCCATTATAAGTTGACGCAAAAATATTTTTTTGCATCGGCTAGTCCGACACATGCCGTTTGCGTGGGCTTTGCGTCGGCTAATCCGACGCCACGTACTTGGGGTCAACACCTCGGTCAATGACCGTTGCGTCGGCTAATCTGACGCAAAGGGTCCGGGTCAATGACCTCTGCGTCGGATTAGCCGACGCAAAGACGAATCCTCCGGCAAGGTTGCGTCGGCTAATCCGACACATAGGTCAGTGACCCGGACCCTTTGCGTCGGATTAGCCGACGCAACCTTGCCGGAGGATTCGTCTTTGCGTCGGCTAATCCGACGCAGACTGGGTATAAATTTACGTCGTCTCTTTGTTTTTAGCTCCCCATATGCGCGAAATTAAACGACCTGCAATTACACCCCACTCCTACAACAAATAACAACAGGAGCACATTCCACATATAACGGGTTAGTACACTAGTGCATTGATAAATCAAACATGTCAATTGTCAAATTGATAGGAATGGAAGAAGCAAAGTGTATCTCCTGTCTCATTTTGTGTGTCACACCATACACGGGATGACACCTCGTCTATTGAATAAATAAAATATTGTACACAAGGTGGGACACAAAATGGGACGGAGATCCGCACTGTGGAGAAGTACTCATTAAAATGTGTGATAAATGATGATCTAGTCAAACGGTGGAAATACTTCCCATAGTCCGATACACTTCCCATCACATCTCTCTTCTGTTACCAAATTTTTTTTGTCAAAATCAAGCATTTTTGATCTTCAAGTTTATCGCCAAACCTAATTCTAGGTTATATTGCCCTTGGGTATCAATTAAATCTGCAAGAAGAAAATTTGGGGGAGAGAAATACCAAATTCAAGCACTGAGTTTGTGGGGTTGATAGTGGAGGTATGACCTATTGAATTGGGGTTAGGTCTGGGTATATTTCGATTGTGTAATTTTGCTTTTCGACACCCTTCTTATATTTGGGAACAAGGATACATTGTCCGAAGTTCGATGCGGTTCGAATTCGAAATTTGGGTTCGAAATTCGCTACCCAAGTGAACTCGGTTCGGTCCTATATTTAAAAATTAATTTAGACAATACTATAATTTAAAACGAATTGATAAAAGTTAAGTAATATTAATAAACAATTTTATTTAAAAAATATCAAATGTGACAATATTGCCAACTATTTGTCACAATTAATTTTGAAAACAAAATTGTGACAATTATTTTGAAATATATACGGAGTATTGTACTTAGAGGTGACATTTCGGTCATGCCGGGCCAGGTCCCGTGCCTGGTCTTGCCCGTTTCCGTTTGTGCCCCTGCTTCGGTTTTCATGTCGGTTCTCGTGTTTTGGGCTCTGCCTCGATCTATTTTTTAAAAAAAATCCGGAAAATACGATGTGCGTTTTTCATGTGATCCGAATATTTTGTGTTGCAATTCCAATATTAATTATGATTTAGGTGTTTATAAAAAATATAACATTTATAAGTTATAGTGTTATAAGTTAAAATTAATATTCGTATAAGTTATGGTGTTATACTCCGTAGTTAATAATGTTGGTTTGCTCTTAAGTATCTGTTAAACGCTGGGTATTCAGCTAGAGCAAAAGTTTTTTCTGTTTGAATTATCATTCTGGATAATTCGTCAGCACATGTGTTACAATCATAGTTATAGTTTTGTTGTGAAAGGGGTCGGGTCACAAATTGGTCAATGGATGTTTGACCGACGTCTTTGGGAACACATTTTTTAGCGTGTCGTCCTAGGTTACCGGTACCCGATGAACTTTTAGCACTTAACACAGTCTTATAGTTATTACACCTAAAATTTTTTATCTACACTCTTAGTGAAACTTTGTCATGCTTTACTTGTGATTTAATTCAGCCATTTTTGCTTCTGTCTGCCAAATTATCTCATTGCCGGGTGGTTGAACCGTTTCAGTTTGTGGGGTAACTGTTCCGGTCACGGAAACAATTCGCCCGGCCTAGGATCCGGGCTGTACAATCGGGTTAATGGTGAACAAATGACCGTTTGATTTCCCTTGGTCTCCCCTTTCTCTCACTCCCTAGATCGGACCTTCCCGGCGGAAATGGCCTGCTCCCTGCACAATGAACGCACAGGGCCTCGGAGGTTGTCCGAGGAAACCCTCTCCGATGCCTAAGTCAGTCCGTGAAATGCCTTGACGGACCTAGCTCGTGAGGAACTAGGTGGCATTTTTAGGAGTAAGAGTCTAGAGAGAGAAAATCCAACCCCTCTTATGTGGGAAATGGGTAAGTATTTATACCTTCCCACAAGAGAGAGGAAAAGAGAAAGAAGAGGAGGGAAATGGGTGGACGTTGGCGCGACACGTGGACTCACCTTGTCCACCCATTTCCCCTTACCTTAAGCAAAATGACGGATAGGTCCTCGGTTCTCCTTTGGTTCTGTTCAGGCGGGAACGCCCTGGAAGCAGGCGGCAGGCCTGGTTTGCTCTGTTTGGCGGATGGCTCAAGGGATTAGGGCCACACTTGGAGATTTCAGTGATTTTGATGGAAAGGCTGCTGGACAGACCTTTCCTCCTTCTGGGACTGGTCGCCCTGGGGCCTGATTGGCAGGCGGCCAAAGGCAAGCAACCGACCCCCATCAATTGGCCCTCGCCGGCTGAGGAGGAGCGGGGTTCCTGCTCGGCAGGCGACGTCTTGCTTTGGGACAGCGGGAGGTTGTCTCTTTGGACACTTGCATTTAATGCGTCGCATGTTCCCGAGGGAACATGCTTTAATTCCTCTGGGCACGCAGGGAGTTCAAATGTCTTTTGTTATGATTACCCTCCTTTGCGCAGAGAATTTTTGGGCAGTGTGCCAGTTCGATGATTGGCTTTCTTCCTTGCAGAGGTGGTTGGGGCACCATTAATGCCCTGTTTCTGTTTTCCGTATAAATTGCATCCTCCTTCACTATTTTTATGACCCATTTCCAATCTTCATTTTGTCTTTAATCATGGCTTGGATCAAAAAAAGTGTAACTCGTCGTGGAGTTAGGCATGTTACTTTCATCTTCAGAGGTTTTTGGAGGCTTCGATATGCTCGTGCTGCTTACCTAGCTGTTCGCCGGAGTCGCCGTTCACAACTTCATTTTCGCCGGAGAAGTCAGAAGGCCTCTGTTAGGATGGGCAAACGCCCTAGGAGGTCCTCGCCTCCTGCCGCGCCTAGGTTTAGGCGTTGCTCCCAGGGAGGGGGCTGTTACGACAGGGGATGCCATGAGTGCTTTCCATGGCTGCACCCTGAACAATTTGACCCCAATTCTGACACTGATTCCTCCTTGGCGTCAGGTCCCTCTTCGCCTGTGAAGAAGACAGGCTGTCGCACCTGCGACGAGTCCCGGGCCGTTCCCTTTGGAAGGGACTGGGAAGATAGCAGCCATGACTCTGATGACAGCGAGGGTCTTGGCTGCCTGAGCGACAGGGATGAAGACAGGGCTTCTGATGACCCTTTCCAGGGCTCCCCAGACTGGGACTGGGGTTCGGCTCTCGGGAGTCCAGGCAGCCCTGGGGATTGTTCCCCAGATTTGGGCGATGATTAGGCCTGCGTGGCGGGGCGTTTGATTTCTGCCAGGCCGGAACTTTGGGCCTTATGTATTTTTCTTCCCGTATCTGTCTTAAGATGTAACTTTCTTTTGTAAGGTTTTAATGAAATGAGGATCAGGCGATGCGTTTGTGTGTTGCGATTTTTTTTTTTTTTTTTTGGGGGGGGGACGTCATAGGGTGACCAATCTTCTGACACCCTTTGGTCCTCCCGAGGTTTTTCTTGGGAAGCTGCCTAGAGCAAACCCCCCTAGGGGCGACACGTGGACCGCAACCCTTGGGTGAATTTCTGAGGGTTGGGCGACTCTTGGCATGCCTTTCTCTCTATAAAAGCGATCAGTTATTCATTCTTTCACTTTTTCCAATCTTTCTTTTCTTTCGACATTCCTTCATTCTCTGTCTTGTCAAAAACCCTGGAGTATTGACGGATCGTATCCTACCTTGCACCCCCATTTCCCTGAGACTCTTTCTTCGGGCTTGTGACGTGCTGTCAGGCGAACTTAGGTCAAATTTTCATCCTCCACTCTTTTTCTCTCTTCGATTTCCTTTTTTCCGCATCTTTTTTAGAGTAATCATGTCCAGAACCCGTGAAAGGATTTTGCCCCTTATCGACCCATCAAAGAGGGGAGAAGGGATGGATTTTGCCTCCTCCTCTAGGGAGGTTGGTTTTGAGGAAGAACACTCGGCGGACAGTGGGGGCGGTAATTCTCCTGACCCCCCTTCATTTGATGCTATCGACTCGGACGACGAGGCGTTGGAAGTTAACCCTTCCCGAACTTCCGGCCCCCTCGTTCGTCGGGAAAAGGGTAGGGTTTACTATTTAGACAGGGCTAAATATCGCATCCCTCTGAGTACTTTCCCTGACCCGAAAAATCGGGAGGTGATCCTCGCTAAGAACGCCGCCGTTGTGATTGAGCGGCTCTATAACTTCGGGGAGGGGTATACAGTTGTTGTCCCCGGCGAAAAGGATACTGTATGCAACCCCCCGGATGGGTGCATAGCGGTTTACCATAAATGTTTAGAGTTTGGCCTTCGCTTTCCCCTCCATCCTGCTTTAGAGGAGATCTTCAGGCGCATGAACGTCGCCGTCGCCCAGCTGACAGCCACAGCTGTCAGGGCGCTGATCTCATATGTCTGGACCTGTCTTTTCCACCGCATGGAGCCTTCCATCGACGCCCTGCGGTTTATGGTGGGTTTACAGATGGTTTCTTCTGGGAGTACGGGCTCCCCTGGTTATTGGTCCCTCTTGAGGCAGAAGGGACATTGTTTGGTGTGGCCTGGTATGGACAGCTTGAGGGATTGGAAGAACAACTTCCTTTACATACACAGCACCCATGGGTGGAGGATTCCTCGTCACTTCAGGAATCATGTCCACACCAGGATGGAGACCCCTGAGGAGTACCACCCTGGCGTGGGTGGAAAGGCCTTGGAGGTTAAGCTAAGTGAGAAGGAGAAGGAGTTGACGGCCTACTTTGCAGGCCACACTAACAAGTACGGGGTGTATGGCCCCACCTTATGGCTCCCTCATGCGGAGCTTATAGCGACTGACAATTATTTGACCCGGTTGGGCATGAATCCGGGTCTAGATAAAGGTAGTTCAGGAGTGCTGGTGATTCCTTCTTACTCTTTTTTCTTTTGAAAATGCCTTGACAGCCTGTTTGTTTGTCTTGCAGCTCTTGCCACTTTTATTTGGAGAAAAGGGGAGGTGAGACGCCTGGGCCTGGACGAGAATCTCACTGTTATCCAAAGTCGCCCTTCTCTTCCCCCTGGTTTTAAGAGAGGCGAGAAGAATCTGATGAAGCATTTGAAGGGCCTGACATTCAGTAGGCCAAGGCTTCCCCCTCCTCCTCGAGTTACGCCTGCCAAGACGGCGGTTTCTGAGGCCACCCCCTCTCCAGCTGCGAGGGCGATTGCTTTCGAGGCTACCCCTTCGCCTGTTGGCAGGCAAGAGGGCCTTTCAGCAGGGATTCAGATTCCCCCGGGGTCGCGGGCCGCAGGTTCCGAGGAGACTGGGGAGAGTACCCCCCGGGCACTGACCAGAAAGAGGAGTCGGGAGGCCCCTAATGCTGACCAGGTGGTGGACTTGGAGACTTCCACGCCTGAACCCAAGCGTCTTGCTCCGGAGATTCCCGCCACCCTTTTCTCTGAGGAGAACGTTGAGTTCCATTATAATGCAGGTGACAGCCAAGATGTTTCCGCCCTACTCTCCGACTCAGGGGCAGTTCTAACAGACCATCTTCTCAAGACTGTCAAGTCTGCTACCAGTCAAGTGACCCAGTATATTAAGCGCACCTCCCGAATTATGCAGGCTTCCGCGGAGCTGGCTGCCCTTGGTCGCCTGAGTGATGAGGAACTAGCCAACCCCGACCGCCTTTCTGCAGTTGAGAGGGATGTTGCTCTCATTGCCAGCCTGAAGGATCGGCTGGCGAAAAAGGAGACTGAGCTAGAAGAGGCCAGGGGTCAGGCGATCCACTGGAAGTCTGAGAGCGAGAAGGCTATCCGGGAAGTGTCTCGCCTGGGGGAAGAGTCCAAGAGAGCACAGCAGGCCTTTGCTGAACTGGAGCAGGCCAGAAAGGCTTTAGCTGAACTGGACCATGCTAAGAAGAGCGTTATTGACCTCGGGGAGCGCCTTTCCAAGGCAAACTCTGATCTGCAGGCGGCCCTCGGCGATCTGGCGGCGAAGACCGAGGATTGGGAGAAAGAGAGGGGTGAGATTCTTCAGGAGGTGGAAATGGCTGTGTCGGCGGGCTTCGTTAATGGTGCTAACTCCTGCCTGAAGGTTGTCATGGAAGCTGTCAGGGAGATGTTCCCGGGTTTTGACGAAGATGCTTTACGGGCCCTTTACACTGTTAAGGATGAAGCTCAAATGCGCAGGCTGTCTGAGGGAGATGCTTCCGGCCCAGACGCTCCCCCTGCTTAACATGGAGGGCAGTCTTCCTCAGAGGGCTCTTGCTCGTCCCCTGCTGCGCCTGTGCCAACGTTTTAATTTCCTTACTTCTTTGCGCGCCGAGCCCTTTGGTGGCCGGCTGCCGTACTCTTGGTTGTAACCATTTGCTTTTGTATATTTTGATTCTTCATGAATTTGATTCGCAGTCTGCCTGCCTGTAGGTAGGAGGGTTCCTGTTTGTTTCACTTTTATATAAGGTTGGGGGGCCTGCCCCCAGTCCTTGTTAGTTTGGCCTGCCCCTGGCATTTGTTTATAGTCCAGGGAGCCTGCCCCCTGCCTGCCCAGAGGTAAGCAGGGTGGTTTTTTGTGTTTTTATACAAGGTTGGGGGGCCTGCCCCCAGTCCTTGTTAGTACGGCCTGCTCCTGGCTTTTGTCCAAAGTCCAGGGGGCCTGCCCCCTGCCTGCCCAGAGGTAAGCAGGGTAGCTTTTGCGTTTTTTATACAAGGTTGGGGGGCCTGCCCCCAGTCCTTGTTAGCCTGGCCTGTCCCTGGCTTTTCGTTCAAAGTCCAGGGGGCCTGTCCCCTGCCTGCCCAGAGGTAAGCAGGGTGGCTTTTTGTGTCTTTATACAAGGTTGGGGGGCCTGCCCCCAGTCCTTGTTAGTACGGCCTGCCCCTGGCTTTTGTCCAAAGTCCAGGGGGCCTGCCCCTGCCTGCCCAGAGGTAAGCAGGGTAGCTTTTGCGTTTTTTTTATACAAGGTTGGGGGGCCTGCCCCCAGTCCTTGTTAGCCTGGCCTGTCCCTGGATTTTCGTTCAAAGTCCAGGGGGCCTGCCCCCTGCCTGCCCAGAGGTAAGCAGGGTAGCTTTTGCGTTTTTTATACAAGGTTGGGGGGCTTGCCCCCAGACCTTGTTAGTATGGCATGTCCCCTGCTTGCCCAGAGGTAAGCAGGGTGGCTTTTGATTTGCGTTGGGGGGTTCAGTATGGCTTGTTAGTATGGCCTGTCCCCTGCTTGCCCAGAGGTAAGCAGGGTGGCTTTTGATTTGCGTTGGGGGGTTCACTTTTCCCAATTTCGGCAACAGGGGGGCCTCCCCCTATTGCCCCCTGCTCGTTTGTGTGTGAAAGACGCGAGTGTGAACAGGCAACGAGTATAAATCTGTATCTTCTCATTTCTCTTAAAATTTTCTTTTTGACATTGGGGTGGTCGGAGCCGTCGACATTTTTGACCGTCCTCCGCCTTTTTTAGTAAAAGTAAAAACTGCCTTTCAGACGTAATATTTCTTTAGTGTGTCTGCATTCCAGTGAGCATGTAGCTCTTGTCCCTCAAGGTTGGCTATTTTGTATGTGCCTGGTCCCAGAACCTGAGTTACTTGGTATGGGCCCTCCCAATTGGCACTCAGCTTTCCATGTTCTCTTGACTTCCCAACCGCCTGCGTCTTTCTCAGAACCAGCTCGCCCATCTGGAAATTCCTCTGTCGTACCTTGCTGTTGAAAGCTTTCCTCATTCGCTGCTGGTAGGCAGCGATGTTGGTACTGGCTTCTTCCCTTAACTCGTTCACCAGGTCCAAGGCTTCGACCATTGCAGCTTCGTTTTCAGCCCGGTCGTACTGCAGGGAGCGCAGAGAGGGGATCCTTGTCTCAATTGGCAATAGTGCCTCTGCTCCATATACCAGACCAAATGGGGTCTGGCCTGTAGACTCTTTTCTGGTAGTTCGGATTGACCAGAGTATACTGGGGAGTTCGTCAGCCCACCTACCTTTGCAGTCATCCACCATTTTCTTCAGGCCGTTCAGGATTTGTTTGTTGGCTGCTTCTGCCTGTCCGTTGGTTTGAGGATGACAGACAGCTGAGTAGGCGACTGAGATGTTGTGGCTTTCCAGCCAGATTCTTAGCGAATCATTATCGAACTGCCTGCCGTGGTCAAATACCAACATCTTTGGTAGACCGAACCTGGTGATGATATTTCGCCAGACCACCTTCCTGACCGCCGGCTCAGTGATGTTGGGCACTGCTTCGGCTTCCACCCACTTGGTGAAGTAGTCTATGGCGACAATCAAGAATTTTCTGCCCCCTGTGGCCACCGTGAAGGGTCCTAGAATGTCCATCCCCCATTGAGCAAAGGGGATGGGAGATAGGATTGGCCTGAGCTCTTGGGCCGGGGCATGGATCGATGGGGCAAAGAGTTGGCATTTTCTGCATTTCTGGGTCAGGCTCTTGGCATCTGCCAGCATGGTAGGCCAGTAGTAGCCTGCCCTGAGGGCCTTGTGGGCCAGCGATCTCCCACCAATGTGATGTCCACAAATCCCTGAGTGGATATCCTCCAATACCTCAGCGGCCTGATCCGCCCGTAGGCGTTTGAGCAGGGGATAAGTAAAAGACTTTTTGTAAAGTTCTTCATCAATGAGTATGAACCAGGCTGCTTTAGCCTGTATCTTCCTCTTTTGTAACGAGTCTGATGGTAAGATACCATGCCTCTTGTACTGGATGAAGGGAGTCATCCAGCTTTCCAGTTCTTCTTCCACGGTATTAATCGTTTGACAGGGGTTAGTGGACTTCTCGTGTAAAACGTCGACCCATACTGATCTCCGGATGTCCTTTAGACTGGAGCTTGCCAGTTTTGACAGGGCATCTGCTCTGTTGTTCTGGGATCGGGGGATTTGTTTGACCTCGTATGATTTTAGGCCGGATAACTCTCCCTTCACCATCTCCAGGTATGTGGCCATTGCTTGGTCTCTTGCTTCGTATTCTCCATTGATTTGGTTGGCGATGAGCTGGGAGTCTGTCGCCAGGACAATTCGTTCTGCTCCTGCGGCTTTAGCTAGCCTGACGCCTGCGAGTACTGCTTCGTACTCTGCTTCATTGTTTGATGCTGGGAAAACAAATCTGAGAGCATGCTCAAAGTCAGTCCCTCCAGGGCTGGTTAGCACGACGCCTGCGCCTGCGCCGTTGGCTGTCGAGGATCCGTCAGTATACACGATCCATTCCTGAGCAGGGGCTTCTTCCTCCCCTGAATGGGAGCACTCAGCCAAAAAATCTGCCAAGGCTTGGGCCTTGATGGCCGTTCTCGGCTGGTAAGATATACCTAGCCCACTCAGCTCAATTGCCCACTTCAACAATCTCCCTGATTTTTCAAATTTTTCCAACACCTTTTCCAGGGGTTGGTCGGTGAGGACTACGACTGGATGCGCGTCAAAGTAAGGTCTGAGCTTCCTGGCAGCAACTATGACCGCGTAGGCGGCTTTTTCGACCATCGGATAATTCTTCTCAGCTGCCCCCAGCGCATGACTTACAAAGTATATAGGTTGCTGGGCGCCTGCCTCTTCTCGTAGGATGACTGCGCTGACAGTTATATTGGTCACTGCAATGTAGAGGAAAAGTTTTTCTCCTGCTACTGGTCTTGCCAGGGTAGGGAGCCTCTTAAGATGGTCCTTCAATTGCTCAAAGGCCTCTTTCTGCTCGTTCTCCCACTTGAACTGTTTGTTCCCTTTCAGTATCTTGAAAAAAGGAGTGGCCTTGTCTGCTGATCGGGCGACGAACCGTGCTAAGGCGGCCATGCGGCCCGTCAGGCGCTGGATGTCTCTAATGGTCTTGGGCTCAGGAAGGTCTAGAACTGCCTGAATTTTTTCAGGGTTGGCGTCTATCCCCCGAGAGCTGACCAAGAACCCCAGGAATTTGCCGGAGCGGACTCCAAATGTACACTTTTTCGGATTAAGTTTCATTTTGTAGGCGCGTAGGGAGCAGAAGGTTTCCTGCAGGTCTATCAGGTGTTCTCTGTCTTCTCTGCTTTTCACGATGGCGTCATCAACGTAAGCCTCGATGTTTCTGCCTTTTTGTTTCTCGAACACTTTATCAACTAACCGCTGGTACGTAGCCCCTGCATTTTTGAGCCCGAATGGCATCATCTTGTACATGTAGGTGCCTGAACTACTGATGAACGCACACTTCACCCTGTCCGGCTGCCACAAGTATACTTGATGATACCCTGAAAAGGCGTCTAGGAAGCTCAGCATGGAGTAACCACTGGTGGAGTCTACCAGTTGGTCGATTCTGGGGAGCGGATAGCAGTCTTTCGGGCAGGCCTTGTTGAGGTTTGTAAAATCTACGCACATTCTCCATGCGCCTGACGACTTTTTAACCATGACTACATTCGCCAACCATTCCGGGTAGTCACAGACCTCAATAAAATCTGCTTTCAAGAGTTTGTCAATTTCTTCCTTGATTGCTGCGTCTTTTTCCGCAGACATGTTTCGTTTCTTCTGTTTTACAGGGCGAGCATCCGTGCTTACATTCAGCTTGTGAACGATGCACGATGGATCAACGCCGGGCATCTCGTCTGCAGAATAGGCAAATACGTCTTTGTTTTCTTTTAGCAGCTTGACCAGTTCATCCTGGTAGGATTTTTCCAGGTCAGCTCCTATCAGGACCTGTCTGCCTGGTTCCAAATCTACCAACATGCTTTCGCCCCCTGGCTCCAGGTGGTCGGGCGCCGGTTGTTCGGCTGGGATTTCGCCCTCCCTGCTGGGGGAGCTGTCAGCCTTCCTTTTTCCTTTCCTTTCTTTTTCGTGCTCTTGTAGGGCCACGGAGTAGCATTGTCTGGCTGACTCCTGGTCCCCACGCACCTTTCCTTCTAGCCCGAAATCAGTGACATACGCTATGGTGAGAGCCCTGATGGAGATGGCCGCCTCGATTTCGTCCAGGGTGGCTCTGCCAATTAGGGCGTTGTAGGCAGATCTTGCATCCACAACAACAAAGGTTGCCCTGACATTTCTGGCAGTAGAGCCTTCTCCAAAGGTTACGGGCAGATCTATGACTCCCATGGGCTGCACGCCTGCCCCACTGAATCCGTATAATGATCTGGGGGCAGGTCGCAGGTGCCTTTTTTCCAGGCCCACTTTCTCGAAGGCGTCCTTATACAGCAAATTCGTGTACGCGCCTGTGTCTACCATACACCTTCGCACAATATGGTTGCTGATCTCTAGGGACAGCACCAAAGGATCACTGTGCGGATATACCACGCGCCCTGCATCATCAGGGGTGATGCTTAATGTCACTCCCCTTGGACTCCCTGCTTTCTCAGCATAGCAGATCTGGTTCCTTAGCTCGCGCATTTGTCTTTTTTGGCCTCTTCGACTGAGCTGGCCCTCAGTGCCCCCTGAAATTACATGGATCACCATGCGATTTTGCACTGACCCTTCGGGTTTTTCAGACACTTCCTTCTGAGACTTATTCTTAGCTGCGTAGTTGGCCAACCATCCGTTCCTGATTAATTTCTCAATTTCGTCCTTCAGGTGACGGCATTCTTCGGTGGTATGGCCTATACAGTCGTGGAAAGTGCAGAATTTCTTGGGGTCTCCTTTTGGGCTGCGAGGTTTGTTCGGGCGGTTCCATTTAGCAGTTTCTTTTTCCAGTTCGAAGATCTCCGCCCTGGATTTGTTCAGAGCAGTGTAACTGTCGAATCTGGGCTGGTAGACTGTGCGCTCCTTCTTGGGAGTGTCTCCCTCTTCCCTTTGCTTGCCTGGCTCACTTCTGCCCCTTCCACCCTGCGGTCCCCCTTGAGGCTTTGTTTGGCCTGCAGGGGTATCCGTCAGGCCGTGGAACTCCTCTTGCAGAATGAACCCTTCAGCAATCTTCCTGGCCATGGCCAGGGTTTCTGGCTGGGCCCTGATCATCTGGTTTTTCATTTCCCCTGGAAGTAGGGAGATTGTCAGGGCGTAGGCGGCAGTGGAATCATCGATCTCCCTAACCTGCTGGTAGGATAGATCAAACCTTCTCATGTATTCCCTCACACTCTCACCCTTTTTCTATTTCAGGGTCATGAGATCGAAACGGGTAAGGCGTCTTCTCTTATTTCCGGCATACTGTTCGAGGAAAATTTCAGCCAACTCTATGAAGAACCTGACTGATCCCTGACGGAGGTCTCTGAACCATCCCTGCGCGAGTCCTACCAGGGTGGTAGGGAAAACTTTGCACCAGATGGCGTCATCTACGTCATACATGCCCATGTGGCTCTCAAAGGCTGCAAGGTGGTCTTCAGGATCTGTCGTCCCGTCAAATTTGATGGTGGGCATTTTGATTTTTGGAATGGGGTACTCTTGTACCTCAGGGTGCAATGGGGTCTTTGTGGGCCTGCCTACCAGTCGTGACCTGCTTTCCCCAGACTGGTTACCGTGAGATTCCCATTGTTTATGGGTCGGTTTCCTCGCACTGGGGGAGCGGTACCCTGGTGGCGGCCTACTGGCTGCTTCATCCTCTGTTTCCGGGGAGGCCTGTCTGGGCCTCTTCCTCTGAGAGTGGCAGAGGTTCTCACCCTGATGGTACCTGGACTCGAGCGGTTGTCCCCGGTTGAGTCTGGATTGCAGGCTTTGGGATAAGCCTGGGGCCGACTGTTCCTTGGCTGCAGGCGTTAGCCTGGAGAAAACTCCGCCTGGTTTTTCTCCCAAGCGTTTCGACATGGGCTCCCTGGGCCTCATGCGCTCCTGTAATCCCCGGGATAAGCCTCCCTGTCCTCCAGACGTTGATTCTGTCGTGTGGATGGAGAACGCCTGCTGGACGGGTGGCTCTGGATCGCCAGTAGTAATGCGCCTTTGCATATGCGTATACGCTTGAGCCGTCCTCCTCGCTTTCCTCTGAGCATTTCTGGCGGCGGTCCGCCTCGTGCCCCCGGCCTCATCCCTGCTGATAGGGGATGGTTGCCTGGGAGCCGATGCGACCCTGCCTACCAAGTCTTCAGGAGTGAAATCCTGGTTCAGCATTGCAGAGAAGAAAGCGGCTGCCTGTGCCATCTGAGCTGGGGTCAGATTAAGAGCGTGTCGTGGGAGTGTCCCCAGCTCAGGGGTCACCGCAGTGTTAGGTCCACCGAGGAGACTGGTTCCCCCTACCCCTAAGATCGTGGCAGGAGGAACTTTCTCCGACTGCGGCATACCATACAGGGGGGTCACCGGTGGGACCGTCGGACCCGTTCCTGCACTGGCATCAACGATTTCTGGCATAATTGTTTTGATTTTGTGATTATGAGTGGTTGATTTTAGTGGGTAACTCGTGAGCACAACCGTAAGTTCCCCACAGACGGCGCCAAATTGTTCCGGTCACAGAAACAATTCGCCCGGCCTAGGATCCGGGCTGTACAATCGGGTTAATGGTGAACAAATGACCGTTTGATTTCCCTTGGTCTCCCCTTTCTCTCACTCCCTAGATCGGACCTTCCCGGCGGAAATGGCTTGCTCCCTGCACAATGAACGCACAGGGCCTCGGAGGTTGTCCGAGAAAACCCTCTCCGATGCCTAAGTCAGTCCGTGAAATGCCTTGACGGACCTAGCTCGTGAGGAACTAGGTGGCGTTTTTAGGAGTAAGAGTCTAGAGAGAGAAAATCCAACCCCTCTTATGTGGGAAATGGGTAAGTATTTATACCTTCCCACAAGAGAGAGGAAAAGAGAAAGAAGAGGAGGGAAATGGGTGGACGTTGGCGCGACACGTGGACTCACCTTGTCCACCCATTTCCCCTTACCTTAGGCAAAATGACGGATGGGTCCTCGGTTCTCCTTTGGTTCTGTTCAGGCGGGAACGCCCTGGAAGCAGGCGGCAGGCCTGGTTTGCTCTGTTTGGCGGATGGCTCAAGGGATTAGGGCCACACTTGGAGATTTCAGTGATTTTGATGGAAAGGCTGCTGGACAGACCTTTCCTCCTTCTGGGACTGGTCGCCCTGGGGCCTGATTGGCAGGCGGCCAAAGGCAAGCAACCGACCCCCATCAGTAACATTTGTGAATTGTGACACGCTTTGTGCCGATGTGTCGTGTGCAGATTCTGTAGACGATTATGGTCCAAATTGTGTAAACGGTGTTTGACCCGTTTGACCGAATTGACCAGTATGACCGAATTGACTTGTTTGTGTAAAAGGATACGGTGGTAAAAGTGGTCTCCCCGACATTGTGGACGTATCAAAAATAAATTGGTTGGGCGTTATGTTAAAAGGTTGTTGGGACCCTTGTCCCGTTTGCGCCTCGGTTAAATTGTAACCGTAAGGGGTCGACCCGTTCGGAGTGCCAAAGTACCTTGGTTAAATTGTGGGGTCATAAATTGACCATGTGTCTCCGATAGTGGTGTTTGTGAACCGGAGGGTTCTACGCTACCTTGACGTTGTTGTGATAGACTCCTTTTTTATGCTGACTCGGTGTTGTGTGATTCCGACATGATTTTAAAATTTTAACGAGTTAACAATATAATTATCAAATTAGTAATCAAATTAATTACCAAATTAATTAACAATTCAAATAACAAATTTAATAACAAACATCAATTTAGTTAAATCGGTTTTTCTAACATTAACATGTTAATTAAGGATGAAAACTCAATGATATTATCACAATAAATTAAAATACCAACTCTTTATTACCATACTTAGACAACATGATGATGATTCATTCCTTAGTTTAACATATTATCGTGTGCCTAGTGGGCACACGTTAGAAAACCCGTAGTTAAATTGACAAATTAATACGTAGCAAATTATTTACGAGTTAACTTAATTATAATAAGTGAATAATTGAGGAGTGAACACTATAATTAAGTAATAAACAACAATAATTAACAAAATTAAAGTAAAGGGATTAAGTTAGAAAATGCAAACAAAGCTCGTAGAAATCCGGAAAAGCGGTCGAATAGAGATTCGATATATTATAATAATAAAAACCGTAAACCCGATAGTCCGATACGATCAATTCTTCAGTATAGCAAATTAGCACCAAAAACGAATCCAAAACCTTCAATTCATCAAACTTCAAGATTAATACTTATCATATTAAAATTACTATATTTTGTATATATTTTTTATAAGATTAATAATAATTTTTATAACTAATAATTTTTATAAGATTAGTAATAATTTTTTATAACTTATATCATAAGATTAAAATATTAAAAATTTAGAATAGTAGAAATGTAGAGTATTAAGATTTGAGAGGATTAGTAAGAATGATTAGAATGATTAGAAATATATTAGAATGATTTGTGTGAAATGAAGTTGGATGAAATGAGTATTTATAGGAAAAAAAATTGGAAAAAAAGAAGAAGAAAGAGACATTGCACTCCAACGGTAAAAAATGACCATTTTTCTCGGGCTCGGGCCCACCGTGCCCGGGTCGTGCCTGACCCGTACATGTTAGCGTGCCTGATCGAGCCGTACCCGTGCCAGACACGTGCTTCTCACCCAATTCGCCACCGAGATCCGATCCGAGACAAAGCAGGTCATGCCCATGCCAGGCACGATTTTTCACTCAGGTCGGGCCGATCATGCCCAAGAACTGATGCCCGGCCCGGGTTGCCTGGTCTTACTTTACTCCATAATACCATAACTATCGATACCTAATATTTTGTTTTGGTTCAACTAAGAACGAACTTAATCACATTACAATGGAGAGGGAGAATTCGAACCTTAGACATGTTGTCGAGAGGATCTAACCTTGGCCAAACAACGTCGGTACTATCAATACCTAATACGGTGGTACATCTTTCATCTTCCTCCTCCTAATCAACCTAAAAAAAATTGAAAATTGAAATTGAAAAAATTGAAATCAACGTATTCCTCCTCGCTTATCCTCCTCCTTCTCATCTCTCATCTTCTTCGAAAAAATTGAAAGTCGAAAGTCGAAACTCTGAAGATTTTCCAAGGGAGTCAAGGTAATAGTATTTGTTCCGGATTGATTTTTGTTGTTTTCATGCTTGATTGATTGAGCAATTTCTACTTCAAAATTCAGTTCGTTGGTGATGGTGAATTAGTTCGCGAACGAACTAATTTGTAAATCGGGCGAACTAGTTCGGAAATCGTGTCGGCGAACTGCGAATCTGGTAACACTGTTTGGGAATATTGGGAGTAAATGGAGGCTTACAAGAATTGGGTTCGGCAAAATAAGGACTATGTTCACTCCTTGGAGTCTCTAGCTAATGTAAGTAGCATTTTTCTCTTCTTTTAATGATTTAAGTTTGAATCTTTATATTAAATTGTTGGTTATATGATCAATTGAGTTTTTTTTTTGGGTTCAGGGGTGTGCTATTTTTTTATAGTTTAGTACTGAGTAAAAAGATTGGGGTTTTTGAAGTTTTTGGTGGCTGTTTTTCTGTTTCTCTGCTGGCTTAGTCTGCCTTTGATGCGTTCGGGGTAAACCACGCAAACCATGTAAACCACGCAAAACCCTCGGACGTACGGAATAGCCTGGAAATCACGCAAGGTAAACCAACCTTGCTCGAAGTCTAGAAGACATAGTTTCAACCCATAGAACTCCCACAAGATCCTCTTGCAACAAGGGGCAACCTGAGACTCCTGGAATGATGGGCACAAGTTTTAACCACTATACTCCACCCTTGCAGCCTCTTGAATTAGTACCACTTTTCTGTTTTTGCGAGGGGAAAAGTGGGTCCACGGGGTTAATTCAAGATGAGGGAGTATATATTTTTAGGAGCTAATGCAAGTGACTGATGAGCAGCTAATCTGTTCGGATTGAGAAACTAATTTGTTGCAATTTAGGCCTTTTCACATTGAAGTATACGACAAAACGGTAAATTAAAAGCTGATTTGGGTGTACATGAAATTTTGGCTTCTTGTAGAACGACAAATAAATGACATTATCATGGAAGCTAAATAATTAAAATGTTGTGAGTGATTTTGTGTGTCCAGTAGTTAACTTTTAATGCTATTTCGTACCACTGTAATCTAGTTTAATAACATGGTATTAACCATTATACCGTAGAATTCGACACTCCCCTTTGTGTGGTGCATGGTCTCCCGTCAACTTTTGACTTTGCCTAGCAAGGCAAGGATTTATAGGTAATAGTGGAGTACCTAACAACTCAACCATAGTTTTGAACTAAGGTCGGAAACCTTGTTTACGAAAGGCAAACATAGATGAGTATTGATACTAAGGGCTTGTATGAATACCAAGATTGGAGTTAAAAGGGATAAGAGAGGGAAGGAAAATTAGATCCCTCCATTTCCTCCATCCTTATTTATTATCCGAACTAGGGATTTTATATCCCTCCATCCATGCAAGGTGTAAAAGTCTCTACATTGAATTTTATGCACTCTATAGCAAGGCAATTCGTGTGTAGTTTTCTTCCCTTTATGTAACACTGGAGACTGATGAGTGATCATAAGTTGTGAGGTAGTAAGACAAAGTAAATGATATACTTTGTCTTAAAAGGGATAAGAGAGGGAAGGAAAATTAGATCCCTCCATTTCCTCCATCCTTATTTATTATCCGAACTAGGGATTTTATATCCCTCCATCCATGCAAGGTGTAAAAGTCTCTACATTGAATTTTATGCACTCTATAGCAAGGCAATTCGTGTGTAGTTTTCTTCCCTTTATGTAACACTGGAGACTGATGAGTGATCATAAGTTGTGAGGTAGTAAGACAAAGTAAATGATATACTTCCTCTTTTTTATCTTCCCATTTTAATTGGCACAAGAATTGTTGTAAACAATATAAAATAGATAAATTTGTGTAAATAGTGAGGGTAGAATAGTAAGTGGGGTAAATATGAAAGAATTATTGTGTAAATGTGTTGGAAAATGTTGTAAATATGAGTAAATAGTGAGGGTAGTATTGTAAAAATGGCGGGCTAAAATGGCAAAAAACAAAATGGGGAGAAAATAGAAAGATGGATGAAAATAGAAAATGGGAATATAAAAAAAGGAGGAAGTAATATATTTGGTTTTTAAGGCCGTGTTTCATGCATTGCATAATTTGTTTCTTAGATGGTATAGCTAAACAATCAGACCAATTGCTTATTTTGTTTCTTCTTTTTGCTTCTTAAGGCCTTATTTCATTTCTTGTTTTGTTTTTTCTTTTTGCTGTCATCTTAATATTTCCTGCATATTTTTAAAAAAAATTGCAAGTTTATTCCATGACATAACTTTTTTTTGCCAATTCTCAATTTTTACGGAACCTTGATAAACTTCACTTGAAGCTCGTAACATTAGCAGCAACTTTTAGGTATTAAATTGTATGGTAGTTTATATTTTCTGCACCTTTTCTTTCTGTCTTAAAGCACTAGCATGTGTCCACCTAACCTCAATCAACGTGGAATAAACACTACTCTTATCGCTAAATTATATGTGATCACAAAAACGGACTGCTATGTAATATCAGTGCTATTGTTTAATTAATTGTGATCACAAAAACGGACTGCTATATACTATCAGTGCTATTGTTTACTGTTTAAAATATTTGATCTAATACTCTAATATTCAATGCTGTAACTTGTTTGGCATATATGATGTAGAATAAAACTAATTTTAATTAATATTGAGGCTTTTTGCTGGACTGTACCTTTGTTTTATACTCGCCACTTTGCCAGTTCCCTGTCTTTACTTTTATTTTTTGTTCAGTAAATCAGCACTGCCATACTTATTTAGGAAACTATATTTTGTGAATGTGGGTATAGTCAATTAAATGAGACGTTGGCATTATAGTCAACTTAATGCTAAGGTATTCATTTCAGAAATGACTATATTTTCTGAATTGGGTATAGCTGTATAAGACTCATTTTTGTTGAAATAAATTGGGTTGTTTCTCTAAAATAAAGAACTGCAGGTTTCCTTTCATACCTGTCTATAGGATGTAGTGTGATAATCATGAGGGATTAAGCAAGATTTAGTATTTTTTTGTAAGCTTGTTTTTGTGGTTGGGAATTTTTAAGGTTGCCTAAATGTAGTATACCCAATACGAATGCATAATATATATGCCATATACGTAAAACACACACTTTATTACTTAATATGTGGTAACATCGTAACACTATAGATCTTAACCAATATTGTAATACTGTAATACATCATTATATGAATACAAAATACTTGCGAATCAGTTTGTGATTCACTGTGCTTTGAACGAATCTAGAATCGAGTAACCTAGCTTGGAATTATGGGTTAGTTATTAAATGGATATGTCATGATACAAATAGTTCCACAATTTCTCTGTAATGTATCTGGCATATAATTTCATTAAAGATGAGCTATGAGATGGCTGAGTCATTGAAGTCACAGTTTCATATGCTAGACTTATTGATGCTTGACTTTTCATCTAGGCTACTCATTGGTTAGAACTCTTAGAAGTATCCGACACGGGTTTGATTCCAAGTATCAGACCTTGCTACTTAAGGAAAAAAATGTCATGCTCTTGTAGAGTCATACTCATGTTTGAGTGTCCTCTAACATACATAGGTAAGAGCTAACATGTACAGGAGTAACGTAGGTGCTGAATCTGCTGATAGCGCTCATACTCGTTACTCAACCCATTTCTGCACATGACATTCATTGAATTATCTTTATGCTGTATAGACAGCTAATTAAAATGTCTTAATTTACACTTACTCCATGTTTGGATGCGGTATTTGAAGTTTAAATGAGGAGGTGGCGAGGGAGCGGGACTGTTTCCATTATTTGGTCAGGGAATTAGGCTGAAGTAAAACGGAGAGATCCATATCCCTTTCCTCCAAAGTTATTAAAATCTTTGTAAGAGAAGAAATATTGGGTAGGTAAATACCACAGGTCCATTCACTTCCCCGCCTACAATTGCATCCAAATACCAACCTTATCTTGTCCCTAAGGATACTCCATATTACATTTCATGTAGAGACATCCATAACCTCCGATACTACATGGTTTTAACAAAGAGCAGCTTGTTGTTGAAAATTTCTAGCTTGTCTGTCCGCTTTGGTTTCCTGGATCCGTACATTTGTGAATTTAGTTATTATCCTCGCAATCTATTTACATATATTATATTGTAGAAATATCCCCTTTTTTGCTTTTACTTGCGCCCTTCGGCTCATTTATTAGTTCAAGGTATTTTAGCTATGTGCTTTCTCTCTTCCCGTACTCCTGTAGGTTGCTGTATGAGTTTATCTTGCCTGCTATGACATGTTTCCAATTATGCTTTGGATGGTATCTGTTTGATCAAGTCAATAACTACTAGGGAAGATGCTGTTGCTAACCCATTCAAGATTACAATATCAAGAAACTTATTTTCTGAGAAATGGATTCAGAATTATATACTGGCATGAAAACAAGGGCTTTCTATTCGTAAAATTAGTGAAAATGTTGACTGATCCACAGAATGGAAGAATCATACGAGTAGTAATTTGTTCTAACCCAAAACATACTTAAATGTTAAGACTTGAATGCTGAAATTTTTTAAGACTGTCTATTGTCTTACATTTTCTTTCTGTGTCAGGGACTGACATGGCTTCTTCCTGAACGCTTTTCTGCATCAGAAATTGGACCAGAAGCAGGTTTTGTGAAATTTTGGTAACCTTTGTGATCTTATCATTTGCTAATTAATTGCCTCTCGTGACGATATTCTTACTTTCTGCTAGATTACATGCAAATAGCCCTCTAATTACATATTGAATTTTATTGCAGTCACCTCAACCTTAGGCATAATCACAGCGATAAATGAATACATAATTGACACAGCTCCAACATTTTCGAAGGTCCCTGCACCTTCGTCTTTCCCATATTCATTATGTATATCAGCTTTGAAAGAAGTGGAAACTTTGGTTGAAGTTGTGGCGCAACAGCTGTATGGCGACGACAAGAAGTGGAACTTTCTGGTGATTACCGAGGCCTCTAAGTAAGATATTGTTTTTAAAACAAAAGATCATGTTCTTTTGTATCTGATGTACCCTTTTGGTTTTATGATACCTGATTAAACATGTTGCGGAACTTAATTCAGGGCCTTGCTGAGGCTAGCATTGTTTCGCGATGGTGGTTACAAAATACTTTTGCATGGTGGGGAAACACCAAATAATGGTGATCCCCCTGATGGTGGACTGGGAGATTTGGTGAAACCTGGAGAGAGTCAAAGGCCTGAGTACTTCAACAGTCTCTATCCTCCAAATCCATCAAATCGTGAAGGGAGAGCATTGTCTGCTTTGAGCAGGTTCGGTGAAAATGCTAGAATGGTCAACAACCCACCATGGCTAAGCCGGACTCAATCTCCTGATGGGATCACAGAGATTCCAAGTAATTTTATCAACTCATAAGTCATAACATTAAACCTGATAAATAGTCATTACTCGTAATATTTATATATGGTTTTACATGTGAGACCAACTTGTTAGACCTATAATTGAACAATGTGTGCACAAGGGTTTTGCTCGGTCTCACATGTGAGACTCTTTCACAGAAGACTCAGCTGCATGATTATCATTTTTCTCATTCACTGTTTTTGTTATAGCTTTGGTGGCTGAAGAAAAGCCAACATTGAATTCCATATTGTCCGAGAAGGGTTTTCGTGGGGGATTATTTCTCGCAGGGGAGATACTATTTATCTTGAGGCCACTCATCTTTGTATCATTTGTAAGAAAATATGGGGCTCGGTCATGGATTCCGTGGTTGGTTTCCTTGTCCATAGATCTGATTGGACTGGGTGCTACATCACAAGCAACAAAGTCGCGACAATCAGTACATTTACATAAAGACATCCATCTTTCGGTAGCTGAAAAAGATGAGGTTATATTATAAGTCCTTGAATGCCTTAGTATTACGCCCATCCTATTTATTTTAGTTGGTCTTGTATGAGACGGCCTCACAGGGTGAGTCCAACACAAATCCTTATGCGTGCCTCAATAATTTATAGGGTTAGCTGGTTGGTGTCACGTGTAAGACCGTCTCATAAACAATAAGCTTAGCTTTTGTATGCATTTATATTGTCTCATTTATATCCATATTGTCCATAAAAAAGCTCTCAGCAATTAACCATTCATTGGTGATTTTTTTTTTTGTTTAAAGTTTACACTGTTTGAGTGCTAAAGCCAAAACTATAAATGGAATGGAGAGTTTTTAGCTTGAATTCTTGAAACCCATTAATTGAGTATTTCTGTTATGTGCTTTCCGCTTTTCTTGTGCAGCTAAGAAGACGGAAGGTGTTGTGGGCATTGTACATCATGAGAGACCCATTCTTTTACAAGTATACCAGGTGAAGTACATTTTGTGGTCTTTTTCTATATATATTTCTTATTAGTAGTTTCTCAAAATAAAATCGTGTAAATTGTAAATGGTTGTTTTATTTTCATAGGCAAAGACTTGAAAGTACCCAAAGGGTTATGGAACCTATACCTATTGTTGGATTGCTTACAGGTGCGATTGGAGACCGTTCTTTCCCTTTTCCGTTCATGTGTCTAATATTTTGTGATCGGAGTTTATACTGTTTAAAATGCATGATGACATTCTAATTGTTGCAGAAAAACTGGTAGATCTGGTATTTGGAGCTCAGACACGGTATACTTACATGTCAGGATCATAGTGGTGGAAAGGCGAATTCATTCGCACAACGTTTCAAGCTGACATGTATGATGTATTCTTTACTTGAAGCAGTTCCTTTAAATGTAAGGATAAGGATATGATTAAGATGTAAGGATATAGGATGACTTTTTTACAGTTCATACATGGAGGGAGCTTTAGTTGCTACATAGGTTGCTGGTCTTTGTACCTCGTGCAGTCGTGCTTGGTATCCACACCATCATGCTCAACTAGCTAAACATGAATCATGACTCAATTAAGTCTTTGAAGCTTTGAACAGCGGTTGTACAAAGCAATAACGAATTAATTTAGGGTTGTTTCATGGGAATAATCTTAACTATGCGTGTGCTTAAAATAATTCAAATTATACGTAATTTCATTTTAATATGAACTACGCCTTCATTAATCTCGTTTTGCTATGGGTGAACGACTACCTCTTGAACTTCCTCTATTCAATTCTTTGTCTTATTCTTTTTTTTCTTTTTCACATTTCGTCTTCATTTTCGGTCATTTATTCAAAAAATTAAAACTTCCCGAAATTTATGTTTCATTTTTTTTCGATTAGGCTTATGGAAGCTATGAAAAAAAATGTTTTTATTGTTATTTTGGTTTTCATGATGGCAACCGAACTAATAAAAAATTCCTAGAAAGTTACAAGTCGGTAATAACAAATTATAGTTTCATACATAGCAAAGTGAGATTAATGTAGGCGTAGTTCATATTAAAAGAAGATTACGTATAGTTCATATTAATGTAGGCGTAGTTCATATTAAAAGAAGATTACGTATAGATTATTCCCATGAAATAATCCATTAATTTATCATCAACACTTTATAAATGCAAATCAAGCTTGAGGCAAAATCACCTACGAGTGTTCAACTCTTACCACGGTCATTGCTGTTAGAATCTCGAACTGATTCAACGATTTTAACGATTCAAAAAGGCTTTACTGATCCCTGATTTTATGATTCGATCCATGTTTTTAGAATCATACGATTCTACTCATTTGAAAATTTCTATAGGTAGGATTGTAGTACGATTTTATGATTGAACAATCTGATTCTATAACTATTTTTTTATTCATAATGACTTCTAAAACCAAAATTTCTTAAAGAATAGCCGAAGACACACACGAAGATTTGGTTGCCATTTCATCGATATCACATACTGATTTCATGTATCCCATAAAGATACAATCATCATTTAGATAGGCAGATATATTTCTAAGGATTTAGTTACTTCAATATCATAGATTACATACTTCTTACTTTAGCAAGAATATCGTAGTATAATCGAGATCCTACTCATGTAATGCTATATAAGCCGAGCTCCATGTTAACATTATTCATTTAACGATTAAGCAATAAAAATTTCAGCAACGTTTTGATTCATTTCAATCCCTGTATTTATATTTCGAGAAAGTACTTCGAAATCACGTTGAGGAATTGGTGCGCCAATCTCTACGTTATTAGTATCGGGTTCAAGGTCGAGTTCGAGCTAAACATCTTTGATTACGTTTGTCTTTTATTTCATCACAAAATCCTTACGTAATTCAAAGTATTTTCCCTTCCTAAAATAATCGTGTCACAAACGTCAAAATCCAGGAAGACCTTAACGACGAACAAGGTTACATGAACCTTAGTTCAATTTCACTCCAAAATCCACGTCATCACCCAACCTTCGACCCAAGCAACCTTCACCTCTTATTTTAAACCACTTCCGCATTCGCATTATTTTGGTATCAAAGTCGTGTTTAACGACATGAGAGATAACGATATCAACGACAACAATGTCAACAATGACGTCGTGAACAACAACGTCAATAATGGAGGGGGTAATGACAACAATCTCACCGAACAATTGAGCTGTGTCGTGCGCAATTTGCCCGGAATAGAGCTATAGGAGGCGCTAGGAGATTCGTGGATGTGCCTAAACCCCACGACGAATTCAAGGTCACCGAATTGCCAGAGTTCGGGGGAGGGATAGATCCAGAGGAGTACTTGGAATGAGAGCATCAAATCGAGAGGATGTTCAAATTCAAGGATGTTCT
The DNA here is from genome assembly GCA_958450325.1 of Agrostemma githago. Lineage (NCBI taxonomy): Eukaryota > Viridiplantae > Streptophyta > Magnoliopsida > Caryophyllales > Caryophyllaceae > Agrostemma > Agrostemma githago. The sequence goes on from OY288253.1 coordinate 62,962,044, forward strand.
CGACGAGAAGCGTTGCAATTATGCTATCTTGAGGCTAACAAAAAGTGTGTCCCTATGGTTTGAAAGTATGAAGACTTGGCGAGCACGGGAGGAAAAGCCTAAGATCCGGTCATGGGAGGAACTCAAAAATGAGTTACGCAAGAGGTATGTTCTAAAAGTTACAAAATCGACTTATATCGAAAGATAGACGAGTTGAAACAAGGGGCCATGTCAATTATTGCGTATATTGAGGAGTTCGAAAAGGCATCTTTAATGTGTGATTTAGAAGAACTCGAGAACAAAAGATGGCTAGGTTTTGTAGGGGATTAAATCGTAACATAGCTGATGTGGTAGATTTAAATCCTTATACGTCGTTTGATTTATTATGTTCGTTATGCTTAGAGGTAGAAGGTCAACAAAAATGACGAACTACTCCAACCACTAAAACAAATACTTGGACAAAATCCGAAACACCTAATAAATTCGGAGGGTCTAGTTCAAACCAAACCCCAAAACCCGTAATTGCCGCCCAAACAACACCTAAAACCGACACAAAACCCAAATATATGTCTAGGGTAGGTTGTTTTAAGCTAAGTGTCAAGGTTTCGGTTATTTTCAAAGCGATTGTCCTAATAAAAGACTCATCACTTTAAGAGAGGCAATTAGTTATCGTGATGAATTGATGGAGTGTTTTAGTGACGAGGATGAACCATTGTATGTCACGAATGGGGAAGAGTTAGAGGGGAACGACGTGCTAGAGTTTGTAGCACCAGGTCGTGTTGAGTCTTTGGTCTTACGTCGTACTTTACACACCGTTGTTGAATTGGTTGTGCTGAGCAACGTGACCAAATCTTCCACACTAAATGCTTAGTCAAAGACAAATGGTATAACGTGATTATTGATGGGGGAGTTGTACTAACGTCACCTTACATTAAGAAATTAACACTAACCACCACACCACACCCCAGACCCTATACCTTACATTGGGTTGATGATGAGAACCAAGTTAAGGTGACTAAACAAGTCCGTGTTGATTTTACGATGGGTCCTTACAAGGACGAGGTGGTTTGCGATGTTATTCCTATGGATGCTTGTCACGTATTATTAGGCAGGCCATGGAAATTTGATCGCAATGTCCTTCACAAAGAGCGAAGCAACGAGCATGAACTCATGGTGGATGGTAAGAAGGTAGTCATAAGGCCTATGGCGTCGAAGGAGATTTATTCGATTCATTTAAACCGTACTAACAAGTCGAGTTTATCAATGTTTGCTAATGAACGAGATGTGAAGCAGGTCTTGGCTCGAGGAGAGAAAGTGTACGTGCTTGTGGCGTCTAATCTGTCTATAATTTCAAGAGGGAATAACCTTGACCAAGGTTACATTAACCTTGACTAAGTTTAACCTAATCTTGACTCTGTTGAACGTGTTAAACAACTATTGCGTGAGTTTGACGATGTTTTTCCAGAGGATTTACGCGCGGGTTTACCTTCATTGTATGGAATCGAGCATCAAATTGATCTCATACCCGGCGCACCATTACCAAACAAGGCGGCCTATAGGAGTAACCCTGAAGAAACCAAAGAACTTCAACGACAAATCGAGGAGTTAATGTAACGAGGATACGTAAAAGAAAGCATGAGCCTGTGTGCGGTTCCAGCTTTACCTGTCCCTAAGAAAGATGGCACATGGGGAATGTGCATCGGTAGCCGAGCAGTGAATAACATCACCTTCCCGATTCCGAGACTCGATGATATGCTTGATGAACCTCACAACTCAACCATCTTCTCCAAAATCGATCTTCGAAGTGGTTATCGCCAAATTCAAATGAGAGAAAGAGATGAATGGAAGATCGCATTCAAAACCAAACATGGTGTATATGAATGGTTGATCATGCCTTTCTGCCTTACAAACACACCGAGCACTTTCATGAGGCTTATGAACGAGGTTCTAAAGTCTTTCATTGGGAAGTTCGTGGTCGTATACTTGGGCGATATTCTAGTATACAGCAAGGGCATTGAGGAGGACTTAGGACACTTAAGACAAGTGTTTGAAACATTGAGGGTTCAAAAGCTATACAACAAGGCCGAGAAATGTTCTTTCTTGGTAGAAAAAGTCATATTCCTTGGATACGCTGTATCTCGGGATGAAGTTGTCGCAGATGAAGAAAATGTGGAGGTATTCGTTCTTGGCCTATTCCTAGTACGGTGACTGAAGTACGATCATTTTAGGGATTGGCTTCATTTTATTGTAGGTTTATTCATGATTTGAGTACGGTTATGATCCTAATCACGGGTTGCTTAAAGAAGGGAGCGTTTGATTGGAATGAGCAAGCCTAAAAGACGTTCGAGAAAATCAAGGAGTTGCAATGCAACACACCTACACTCGCTCCTGATTTCTCTCAACCTTTCGAAGTTGAGTGTGACGCAAATGGCGTGGGAATTGGGGTTGTTCTAATCCAAGCTCAACGACCAATTGCTTACTTTTCGGAGAAATTGGGCGGTGTTCGTTGTAACTACTCTACATACGACAAAGAGTTCTGCGCGATCATTCGAGCACTTGACCATTAGAGTCACTACCTTTGCCCTAGTCATTTTGTACTTCAGTCAGATCACGAGTCTCTCAAGTACATATATGGGCAACACAAACTTAACCCAAGACATGCAAAATGGGTTGAATTCCTTCAATCATTCCACTTTTCATCAAAATACAAAGAAGGGAAGAGTAATGTAGTAGCTGACGCTTTGTCACGAAGATACGCGCTACTTACCAGCTCGAAGTGAAGTTTCTAGGGTTTGAGTTGATCAAATAATCCTTTGTGCTTGATGATGAACTAAAAGAGATATTCGAGGAATGTCAAAAGGGTGGATATAAGGAGTACACATTACAACAAGGGTTTCTATTTAAGGGAAATCGACTTTGTGTTCCAAAGCATCCAATTCGTGAATTACTATTCGCGAAGCACATAGTGGTGGTTTGGCCGGACACTTTGGGGTCCAAAAGACGCTTGATATCCTACACGAGCACTTTCATTGGCCGAAGATGATTGGTGATGTTCAAAACATCATAGGCAAGTGTGTTACTTGTCACATGGCAAAAAGCTCTTTTAAAGCGGGAACCTACATGACATTACCGGTTCTAGAACGACCATGGGAAGACGTGTCAATGGACGTTATTGTGGCCTTACCTCGTACTCAAAGAGGAAGCGATGTAATTATGGTGGTCGTGGACAGATTTTCGAAAATGGCTCATTTCGTGGCTTGCCATAAGACGGATGATGCTAGTAACGTCGCAGATCTTTATTATCGCGAGATAGTTCGTTTACATGAAGTCCCAAAAACCATTGTTTCCGATCGTGATTCAAAATTCTTGAGTTACTTTTGGAACACACTTTGGAGAAAGGTCGGTACTAAGCTACTATTTAGCACTTTGCATCACCCTCAAACTGATGGGCAAACGGAAGTGTCAAACCATATCTTAGGGACTATTCTTCGAGGTTTGGTGAGTAAAACTCAAAAGGATTGGGACCTTAAGCTTTTTTTTGGTAAGAGGTAAGTATATTAATCATTGACAAAATTCATGTACATGGTTCTATGATTCTAGTTACATACTCAATGTCCTTCTTGCTCATATTGCCTTTAATCACAGTACTGAAGTACATTTGAACCTCTTTAATAAGATCTTTGCTCACTAGATCTGGTCTTATGATTGAACCTTCTATCCCGCTCCTGTTTCTTTGTTGCCAAATTGTGTAAATAGTTGCATTAATAGCTCCATTCACCACTGCCTTCTTTAGTTTTGACCCCTTATCGTTTGTCTCCATTGGGTTGGAATGTTCTCATTCATGCCATACTCTGTCCAGTTTGCTACCTTTTGCAAGATCTGTCTACTGTATGAGCATTTGTAGAACATATGTTCTAGGTCTTCTGTGCTGCTATTGCAAATGCAACACAGATCATTGGTATAGGTCAAGCTGTCTCAATTTGTCCTTAGTATTCATAGGTCTATGCTGGTGGATCAAAGCTGTCATTCTATGTTTAGGTAAAGTCCATTTATTCCATATCAGTCAATGCCAATCTACTTCTGCCTCTTTAGTTATGCACCATTGATATCCTCTAGCGGATGTGTATGGGTGCCTTTCATTCCATTCTCCTTGTTCATACCCTAGTTTAAACATCTCCTTCACCTGGCAAACCTTTCTCCATCCCCAACTAGTGTCAAGGGATGGTTTGTAGTCTAGCCCGTTCTTCCCTTTCAAGTACAATGAGTTGATCCATTGTACCCACAACTTGTTAGGTTTAGCAAGCACCGACCAAGTCATCTTGCCAATGGCTGCTTTGTTCCAGTTACTACTCCGCCTTAGATTAAGCCCTCCCTCATTGTAAGGATTACAAATCTTACTCCACGCTACTAAAGGTACTCAAGTATACGCATTCCCCTTTCCCAAAGGTAAGTTCGACAAATAGATTCAATCTGTTTGATGACACCATAGGGGATGAGGAAGATCCTAACCTAGTAATTATGTAGAGTACTCAACACTATTTTGGCCAAGACTAGTCTCCCTGCATAAGATAACTTTCTAGCCCCTAATTTCCTGATTCTTTCCGTTACATTGGCAATAAAAGGTTGGCAATCAAGCCGTGTCAGTATAGAGGGTTTGATGGGAACCCCTAGATATTTGAAAGGTAGATTGCCTTCATTACACTCTAATACTGCTATGATTTCTTTCTTTATCTCAGCCTTAACTCCATTGAAGTACATGTTAGACTTTCCTCTATTGAGCTGTAATCCCGAGACAGCTGAAAATGTAGCAAATGTACGCAGCAACACCATCAGTGAATGGACATCTCCTTTACTGAACAAAAGCAAATCATCAACAAACATTAGGCTGGACAATTTCATTTGCTTACACAATGGATGGAACTTGAATTCTTTGGTTGTAGTGGTGTAGAACAGTAGCCCTGTCAAGTATTCCATGCATATAGTGAATAAGAGTGGTGAGAGGGGATCCCCTTGCCTCAGTCCCCTTATCCCTGGAAAGAAACCAAAATTTTCTCCATTAAAGTTCAGGGAAAAGGAAGCAGTTGTAACACAATGAGCTGATTGAAGTAATCAGAAAAATGGAACTGTTCTAGCATTTGTTGAAGAAAGGACCACTCTACTGTGTCATATGCCTTCTGCATCATGGCGAGACTAATTTTATAGAGTACATTCTGACTAGGTCTTGACAGTTAGAATGTTCTCTATAATATTCCTCCCTTTTATGAAACTTCCTTGCACAAGGGAGACAATGTCTGGCACGACCTTTGATAGTCTGTTACAAAGCAGCTTGGAAATGCATTTATAAATGGTGTTGGAAAAAGCAATTGGTCCGAACTGCAAAATCGATTTGGACGTTCAACCTTAGGGATTAGTGTGATGGTAGAAGTATTAAGCAGTTTAAGCATCTTGCCTGAATAGAAAAAGTCCTTGATGGCCTCACAAACTTCTTCCCCAATAGGTGACCATGAATCTTTAAAGAATTTGCTTGAAAACCCATCTGGCCCAGGAGCTTTATCATTTGGTATGCTGAATAGGACCTCCTTAATCTCTTCATTCGTGAACATGTTCTTGCAAGATAGCCCGATGAGCATTAGTACAAACTGGACCCAGTTTCATGATATTAGTAGACACCTTTGTACTATGGTTCTTATCTCCCAGAAGGCCCAGGTATGTGATAAGAAAGCATTCTGAATGTCCTCAGTAGTACTTTGCAATTGTTCCTGACTGTTTTCAACTTGAGTAATAGCGTTCTTCATCCTTCTTGATTTGAGAGAGCCATGAAAGAACGCAGTATTACTGTCCCCTTCCTTTAGCCAGTGAGTTTTAGCCTTCTGGCTAAGGTGGCTCATACGGGCTTTATTTAGAATTTTGTAATGCTCCTGGGCCTGAAATTCAGCTTGCATTAGCTCCTGATCCCCTGGGTGTTTACTCAATTGTTTTTGCAAGGTAATGAGTTTCACATGGGCAACATCTGCTTGTTGTTCAATAACATGGAAGTTATTCCTATTCAACGTTTTCAAAGGTCTTTTGAGCCTGCGCAATTTAGTAGTAAGTTGAAACATTTGGTACCTTCTACAGCCTGTAACCAAGAGTTTGCCACAATTTCATCAAAATTTGGTGCTTGACTCTACATATTGTAGTATTTAAAACTACGTTTACTGCTCTGTTGCACCATTCTTCCAATAAGCAGACAAGGATTATGATCAAAAAGACCCCCGGGAGAAAATTAGCACGATAATCCTCAAACATTGTGAGCCACTCCTGATTGGCCAATGCTCTATCCAGCCTGCTATACACTTTGTCCTCTGGTGGCTGCTTATTAGTTCAAGTATAAAAGGATCCTTTCGCGGGCAATCCAGTAGAGAAAGGAATCCAAGCACTGTTGAAAAGGAATGTCATAATTGATGTGAAATCCTCCTCCAAGCCTCTCCTCAGGTTGAAGAACATAGTTAAAATCCCCTCCTATCAACCAGGCCAGGCACCCTGAGTATGATAACTTAACTAAATCAACTCACTCCAAAGTGCCTCTCTTTCTCCACTTTTATTAAAGGCATACACAAACGTGACATCAAATGTCCTTCCATTATAAAAATGGTAAGTCAATACATAAGCCATAAAATAAAAAAATGGCTACAAAAAAAATAAACAAATAAATAAATAAAATCCATAAAAAGGGTTTTAACAATCCATAATACAATGATCTGATTAAAACAAGCAGGATCCATAACTGCTCGCTAGCCCACCCGAAAGAAAACACATATACCTGCCATGTTAAAAACATAACAGCCACAATCAGTGGGGAGCAACGTCAACGTTCTCTCAGCCGTATAACAGGATTTTAAAACTGCAATTACTATTATAGAAAAATAGTAAAAATGGAAAACAGTAAAACACATTATAATAAAAATAAACTTTCAGTGAAAAACTTCACGTATCAAAACAATATAATAAAAATGAGTTTTCCGAAGAAAACATAAAACATTTGCCAACCTGCAACCAAATTATATCGATAATAATAAAAATATTCAAAATGGCGTTATGGATAGGAGTAGTATAGACGGCTAGACTTTCACTAGGAGAATACTAAAAACTAGCTTCGAGAACTTAGTTCAAACAAATTAAACTTCGGTCTCTAACTAGGCTACTCAACCATAATAGAGCGGCGACTTATAAATGCGTGACCCTAGTTTAAGATAATGCACACCCCTCCTGAGATTACCTGTCACCCAGTTCAACTTATGACGGCGACTTACTGCGAGACCTAAGCTTAAGGTCAAAATGTACACAACTCCCGGGATACCTGTCACCGATTCAACAACCAATGTACCGATTCCTGATACACTAGCCTTACAGTTGATGGCAAAACCGTAAACCCTAGAATATATTACTCTAACCTCATACTTGTCCTTATTCCATAACTCCAAAACAAAGCCATTATCGATATTCAAAAGATATAATCAATATAAATAATATGAGGATAAAAGAAGTAAACATTTATATTCTAAAAGAAGAAACTTTCTATTTTAGGAAACTTTACTAAAAATAGCATTATATCAAAATAGTGAAAATATTAGTTCATACTAATACCACATTTTAGTAAACGATATAGATTTATAAAACTAATACTTTCGGCCTTAACGACATTAATTATTAAAGTAAGAACATTTGAGTTTATGAAATTATTGAAATATCGTACAAGTGTATAAAATGATTAGAAATGTCTTTAACATTTTAATAATACTAATCAGGGTGTTTTCAAAATTTACAAAGCTAAAATTCCCTAATTATTATTAGTTACGACAATACGATTACAAATAGGATTTTACGACAAATGTCAAATTAAATCTTTTAACGTCTTTTATTTAATTAAACCATTGAATATATTTAGAATATGTTAACGGATGATTTAACTCTTAAAGTTTCAGATTTAAATATTTTCAAAATAGCTGGAAAAATAAATCTTTTCGGTAAGACGAAGCATTTTAACGATAAATCGTAATTTGTCCAAAAATCAATACTTATTAATTAAAGACTTTAATAAATAGTACAAAAACTACGTAAAATAGTTAAAATATATTTATGGACATTCTGTCCAGAAAATAAATTTTTCCAGAATCCTGAAACTTGATTTTTAAAGCGTTTTCTCGTTAATCGTCTAATCTCGACAATAACGATTAATAAAAATAGTAATTACAAAATGATTTAAGTATTAATATCCAAAAATTATTATTAAACTTAAAAATCATGATTTTCCAGAAAATACTATTTTTCCAGATTTCCAAAAATTTCATATTTAATAAACCCCGTTAAAACCGTCTTTTAAACCCGTTTTCACAATTAACGATTCCATTAATAAAACTTATCGTTCATAACATTTTATTAAAGCACTAAAAATAATAAAATTACATTTTATCATGAAATCATCAGAATCATAATTTTTTTCCAGATTAAATCAAAAGACCAAAAATCGAGAATTTAAACGACAAACGCGGTTTTAACGATAAACGATGATTTAAAGTGATTAATTAATTCATCCACTTAACAATTCCAAAAAATTACGACAAAATTCTAAAAATTCTATTTCATCAGAAAGTTTCACCACGTCAAAAAATAAAATGTTTAAGTACTAGAACTAAAAATCGGCTTTTAATCGTTTTTGTCCGTAAACAGAAATAATTCAATAATCGATAACTAAAATATCAGAAAAATACTAAATTATTAAAAATCATCAAAAAAATCATTTTTACAGAATATAAATATATATTACATGTTTAGGCCAAATATTACGATTTTACAAATTAATATGACGATTTAATCGTTAATCTCGTAAAAGCGATAAAAATATCGAAACATGCAAATTTTCAACTTTTAAAAATTTTCCAGATTATATGACATACATATATTGTCAAAAATGAAATATAAAAATTATACATGCAAATACATAATTAAAATCATGAAATACCGAGTAACATCGACGTTACCTCTAACCCAAATTCGAGTCGATTATAAATTCGTCGGCTTCGGGATCATTCAAAAATCCTTCAACACAAGAAAAGCATGGTAGAAAAATATCATGAGAAAACTAAGAAAATCAAGGCAAATAACGATCGAAAACAACATCGATTATTACCTTAACGAAGGAATCAGAATGACGATTATTTAGGAGATGAAAACGAGACAATCGAGACTCAATTAGAGACTAAATCTGGCTGGAAAGGGTGCTGGAAAATATCAGCCAAGATGAGAAAATGAGAGGAAAAGAGAGAGTTTTTGCCTTGAATATTATTTAGTGGTTGAATGAATGAAACTAATGAAGAGTTTATGAATGAATGTGACTTATAAAAAATGATAGAGTAAATCTCGCGTAAGAAATCAATTAATTACGAAACTTCGTAATAAAATCATTAAATGATAGATTTTTATAAATAAAAATATTTTCTTAGTTAGAAATATTATATAAACGTATTTGGGCCCTTTTAGAAAAATAAATAACCCAAATCCAAGCTTAAAATGATAGTTCGTATAAAAATGAGATTCTTTGTGAATTAAATAAATAGTTTGCGACGAAAATTTAATAAATAGATTTATTATAGGAAAATAAAATATTTTAATGAAAATAAATAATATTTGACTCGAAAATATTATGAAGTTTGAAAATGAAGGATACTGAGGCACGATAATTTCGTTAAGTCGTGTAAAAATATAATATGATTTATACTCGACTTAAATTTCTAGACTCGTTATATTCGACACTTGATTATGGGATCAATATCGAATTATTCGGAGCGATTTTTAGAAAATATGTTTTGTAAATCGAACTAAAAATAAAGTAAATTCTCTCCGCGTTGAAATCGTCGTACTTCGTTTTTAAGGCTATGTGACGATTTCCTCAGCATCAACGAGATTGATTTGGTTCTTTTTAGATGCGATATTCGACTATAGAGTCGATACCGTATTTTAAGAACGTTTGTTTTGTATAAAATTAGATTATAATATAATACTAATATTAGAGAAAAGATGTGACGATGACCTGTATGAAGATGGACGGACAACACAAAAAAGAAAAAAAAACGATAGGAAGATAGAGAGAAAGGAGAAAACGGGATTTTGATTTACACCCTCAACCTACTTGCTTTGTGTTCTCGGACCGGGGCTCGTCTAACTGTGGTTTGGGCACGGAAGCGTCGAGATAATGCGGGTGAGTTATGGTGGTTTAGGTGTGTCAATGAGGCTGCCGAGGTGACCGGGTTTTTGGGGGTTCGGACGGTGTCTTCTCGGGTATGTCGGGTTGTATAGCTTAATGTGTGTTGATGTTGTGTGGTTTTAGTTGATGTGTCTGAATGTGTTTTTGGTGTGTGCAAGAGGGTCTATTTATAGTAGAGGTCCCCGATTGAAGCTAGGAGAGGTAGCTTAACTTAGGTGGCAAGAAATACCGTTTTGGATAGGAGAAGTAAGCATTTGAGAGGAAACAGGATTCCGTGGTTGGGTGGAAGAGAACTCCTCTCCCGGCTGGAAAGGGAATCACTCGACCGAGTGACTCTGATACTCGGTCGAGTGCCCGGTTTTGACACTGGTTCAGCGTGTTTCGTGAGCTTACTCGACCGAGTGGGCCAGTCCACTCGATCGAGTGGGTCTAGCGCGGATAGAATTCCTCTTTAGAGATCGAATTTTATCTCTAACGGAACTGTTTAATGCTTTTTGTAGCTGATTTCTTGTAGTTTTCGACTTCAAATCGGATTTGTGGGGTGAAACGGCGGATATTTATGTCTCGAAAATATCTTTGACCGGGGTTTGACTCGGTTGCTAAAAGACGGTTTTGCCCTTGGTGTCGGATTCAACCCAAATTAGTCTTATTTGACTCGAAATGACCCACTGGGCCTAAAATTGAGGTTAGTTTTGTGAGATTTGTACTCTGTAAAAAGCCCAAGCCAAATGCTAATGATTTCGAGCCCATATTCGAGTACGTTAAAGCATGTTTGCGTCCGATCATCATCGGGTGTTCTTTGGAAACTGCTATAGACACCTAACGGCCAAATGTGGGTGTCTACAGAGCCCCCACTTTGACTGAGGCTTGGACAGAGTGAAAGTCATAGTAGCTACCAAACCAACCAAAGGTTAAGATCTGGTAGACTTCCGGTCGGGTCGTTTATAGTCCATTAGACTTGCGTAAAAGGGCTCGCCAGCCATAAGATAGAAATCATACCTGAGCTGATGATGATAACTTTGTGGGGAATTTGGACTTGTCGTATAAGTCCCGGGTGCGTCGATATGTGGGCCCATCCTGTGAGAAATGCCGCCTTGGGCGTTCCACTGGAAAGTTATATATCCCTGCTTGAGTTGTACCTGTGCACAGTTTTGCATGTAATATTTGGGCAAAAATGACTCGCGCTGGGGAAAACAAATTTTTGAAAATTTTGGATTTTTTTTTGGAAATCTGACTCTGAACAGGAATAGGAATGCTCGGGATGACTTAGCTAAAGACTCTGAGATGGGGCCTGTATGCTAAATCCTCTGGGATTAGGAATCCTAAAAGAAGGAGGGGAGTCTGGGCTTAATGCTATAAATACCCATCTTTTGCTTTTAATTTTCTCACAATTCTCATAATTCCCTTCCTTCTAAAGAGAAAGAGCCTCGAGAATCCTTATTCTTTTTAAGAAATCTAGCTATGGGGATCGACCGTTTGATCGGAATGCTGCAGGATTTGTCCCGACACTTCAGAGACGCAGATAAAATAATTTTGAATCAGAATGGTATTACTCAATTATTCACGATCCGTCAAATGCAAGTGGATCGCCACTTTCTGGATGCTTGTCTGTCCTATTGGGACAATACTTATCACGTTTTTGGTTTTCCTCGAGTATCCCTGAGAAAATTGCTGCCATAGGAGGATGAAACCCTATACTTCACCGTTTTCAGTTCACGACCCTAGGAGGAAGCTACGGGAATTTTTAGGACTTTCTCACATGGAGGTATCCCGTATGGCGGAAGGAGATACTGTCCCTTTGATTGATCTAGCTGAAAAGTTTATGAATTCACACGACGTCCGGGTCAGGCCGGTCCATAGCCGTAGGGCCTTCGCTTTTTGTATGCTCCATGTTTATGCTTTCGAAGGTCATATGGACTTACTGTCATGTATGAACCATGTCCGACTTTTCACTGTGGTTTACCTGATGAAAACGGAGCACAGTCCGGCTTGGTTAGTTACAGGGGAAATCATTCAAGGCTTGGACAAACGCAAAAGGGACTCGTCCATCCGTCTAACTAGGAGTACCCGTCTTCTACTGGCATATCGTTTAGGATTTTTTCCCGATTTTTTTTTTGATTTCTCGATTTTTTCGAACTTTTTCGCGATTTTTCTGCGACAGCGGGCACTCGATCGAGTCACCCCGACACTCAATCGAGTGCCTTCTCAAAAAACCTCATGTCCGGCTTCTAGAGCATCACTCGATTAAGTGACCACCAAGCACTCGATCGAGTGCCCCTGTGCGGACATTAATTTATGCCTTGATAATAATACCTACCATTTCTTTTTCAGCTCTGGCTATTTGAGAGGCTATCAATCGTGGATCCTCCCCTTGATGTGAGCCGATATCGCCCCAACCAAGTGATGACGAGGAGATGGACCATTGACTTTTCTCGCCATAATACTCAGAAATATTGGGACGAAGTGCTGTCTTTCCACGGCGGTCCATTGATCCGGTGGACCGTGCCGTGGTGGCCCATTTATGTTCGGACCGGCTTGGAATTGAGAGATAGGGCACGCTATCAGGTGATCCTATCTTTTAGGCAGACAATTCACCTTTACCCCGGCCCGATCGCATACTTAGGCAATATGGTCAGGCCCAGAGAATCCCAGAAATTGAGGCGATCGTTAGCGAATCTACTCAGCTGACGGATGTGATGTGTGACACCTGGATGTAGCGGTGGTACATCCGGGCTACTTGGTCTGTTCCCAAGGTTCTTCACTCAATCTGGGTATCAGATTCTTATGTGAAATGGACGAAGGCGGATTCTGCTAAAGCCCGAGCTGCCCTGAAGGTTTACGAGGCTTTTGACCTGCTGCGACGAGAACAGGCTAAAGACAACCGAGGCTTCTTTGATGAGGGCGAGACCCCGGCTACAATGGTTCGACTGATGTCGGGTCAAAAGGGAAGACTAAGACTCAAACCGAAGGGTCCAGTACTAAAAGTGCACGGGGGAAAGTGAGCCCCCAGACAGACCTGGAAAGGAGACTTGGCCCAAGACTGGTAGTGCAAAACCAACTTGGTCCTCGAGAGAGATTACCTGAGCACGTACGGGTTCGGTTTGGACCAGTGACAGTGGTAGAAGACCGGCTGTCAAAGAAATGGGTTTGAGCTAAGGAGGTTCCACTTGTGATCCGGGAACGCTCGCCCCCGCCCCGGCGACCTCGGGCTCCACGTGACCCAAAGGATAAGGGAAAGGGCAAAATGCACGAACACTAGTCTTCTTAGATTTTTTATTATTTGAGTATTATTATTATTTTTGTGGTGTGATTTTTTTGTGATTTTTTGTGAAGTATTTTTTGAAATTTCCGAGTTTATCGGTTTTTTTAATAAAAGACATATAAGTGAATACCGTTCCCGTCTTTTCGTTATTGCAATGGTTGTTCCCTTTTGAGGGGTTGCCTACGTATCCACGATTAGTGGAATCAAACCAAACGTAGTTCAAACATAGAATTTTTGCAATTTTTCGGAATACATCAAGACTATTAGTTCGAGATGCGCGACAGTAGGATAAGTAATCCTAACTTATTGACTTGCTTATAATTTTTTGAAAATTTATAAAAAGATAAATTTTTATAAACTTTTGCAAATGACATTGAGATAAGATTTAGGGATAGTAGCGCTTCAACTGGTCCAAGTTGGTTGGGTTGACGAATTCGTTCCCGTCCAAGTCTGTCAGCATCACCGCTCCTCCTGATAGGACCTTCTTTACCAAATACGGCCCGACCCAATTGGGTTTGAATTTTCCTCTTGGGTCGACCGGTAGTAGTGCACGGTCCGATTTTAGAACCAGATCCCCTTCCTTGATGTTTCTAGGCCTAACCCTTTTGTTAAAAGCCCGTTGTATCCTCTTTTGGTATATCTAAATATTGTTAAGATCCCGGGATCGCCGTTCGTCCAAAATAACTAGCGAGTCATATCGGGCTTGGACCCAATCTGCCTCAGGCACCTAACACTACAAGAAAAACAGTTTCGGGCGTCCACCTGGTGGGCACCGACAGTGGACGCTATAAAGGAACCGGCGTCCGCAAACAGACGTTAGAAAGCGGAAGCTACGACCAGTCGCCCATTTTTAAAACGGGCGTCCACTATTGGATGCCAAGGGAAATGGCGACCGACAGTGCACGCCATGGATGGCGTCCGACTGTGGTTGCCAGGGGTCCCAAGATGGCGTCCATAGTCGGACATCAGGGCCCTTAAGTTGGCGTCGGACTGTGGACGCCATCTGGGGACCCCTGGCAACCACAGTCGGACGCCATTTTAACTTCCCCTGGCGTCTGTCATGGCGTCTGTTATCGGACGTTATTTACGCTGTTGCATGGCCGTAAACATGCATTCAATGTCTAGCCAAAACCTGCAATATAAACCACATCCACAACACTCAAGCAACCACAAATGTGGACTATCCGCAATACCTCAACCTCATTCACTCTCAGTCAACCAAAACACTTCATCTCTCGACTCATTTCTGCTGAAAAAACTTATATAAAAAAAATTTAACATACGGTTTGAAGATACACAAATCTAAACTAGTTAGAAGATACATAATCCGTAAATAAAGTTACAACAACAACAACAACAACAAAAAATCAGCAAACTGTGAAGCTAGCTGCAGCACCAGAGTTACCACCACCATCACCAAATGGGTCTCTGTCGTCTGGAGGGGATGGGGGACGACCTTGGTTGCAATTTATGAACATGGCCTGAAACATGGCCATATGTTCCTGCATCTTATTTATCTTCTCGGCCTGGTCCTTCAGCTGCTGCTGCTGGGCCGTCAGTTGTTCCTTCATGGCGTCCTTCTCCGGGTCGGGTTACTGAGATCCGGCCGACGTGTACTCCATTTGTGTGCAGGTGCTGAGACGCGGTGTGGGAGGTGTGAAGTACATACCGTGTGCATTTCCTACACCGTACACACTACCTTTCTTGTAACCCTTGACGACCTTGAACCAAGTCTCATTCGGGTCGACTTCCTCAGCATCAGGATCAGCCTCGAGTCTCGCTAGCTCTTCTTGGTAGGCGTCCTGCGTCGTACAGAACAACGATTTCAATTGAAGTTATTATTAGATGAAATCATCGAAGATAGTTATCTACCAACTAAAGTCGATTTATTTGAAATAGTTAGTACTCACCCAGAGCGCCTGATCCTTTTTCGTCTTAAAGCTAGTCCTTTTGTCATCGGTCTGCCCATGCATGTCGAAGAATACCTCCGCCGCGGTTGGCACCCTCCCGAGCTCAGCTTGCATCTATTAAATGAGTACAAATGTTATTAGGTGAATATAAATTATGCAAAAATAGTTTCCGATTATTCAAGTAAGAATACGGTATTAATTAGTAGAAATCATACCCTCTTGGCACGACTGAAAGAAGACTGAGAACCCCGATGATGTGTCGGGTGTGCGTGGCCCTCATGCTCACAGTTGGCCAGTTTGTTCTTCTGGGCCCTTTCAGACCTGACCTTAAAGTCCTTCTTGTCGTGGTAGGCGACCCATCTCTCCAATGCTTCACCTAAAATATGACGACCCAATATATTATTTAATACAGTGAAATATTGAAGTTAGATTGTTTGTTAAAATTGATTACCAAAATAAAAACAACACCTTTAAGGTCCTTTAGCGGAGTCCCTCGCGTGCGTCGTTTATTCATCACACAAGTGAAACGTCGTGTGCACGCCTCATTGTACCGATCCCAGACCCTTCCCTCTAAGTCGGGTGCGTAACTGAACTTCAACTACACAATCAAGGAGGATTAATAATTAGTAGCAAAATTATTTACAAAGTCCTCATTATAAATTAAAAACTCGGTAGCAAAAACAATCCACGTACCCGGAATTGGTTGAACCACTACTGCCGTACCTCCGCCGGCACCTGAGACCAACAGGCATACCCCTGTCCTTTGTCGACCATGTAGCTGGTAGTACAGCCTCTGACGACATCTTTATGCAGAAACCTGCACCGAGTCCAGAAGCACATATATGTACAAAGTCATACAAGATGTAGTCCAAAAATAAACATGTTATAAAAGAATAATCAACAAGTTAGATTATATTACCATGTGCCTGTAGGTTTGAGAATCACCCGACCGACATCGTCCTTCTCCAGCTCTTCCACCTGCCCCTGCTCCTCCTCCTCCTCCTCATGCTCATCGGTCTGCTCCGGTATCGTTTCGGGGATCACTTCCTCCTCCTCCTGCTGCATGGTCGACTTCTGAGCAGACCTACTACCCCCACCACGTTTCCTGGTCGATCTACCGCCTGCCATTATCTTCACCTTGCAACAAATTAAACAATGTTAACAACAACTAGCGACTACATTCTAACCTTATTTAAGTAATGCACCAAATAAGTAGCACAATGACCTAATCATGTAATCATCAATATAACTTACTACAACAACTCACTTAGTCATCTTCACTGTCGTTATTGTCTTCAGCCTCATCCTCCTCAGTCTGATCCTCCTCCTCCGTCTCCTCGCCCTCCACTTAATCGTTCTCCCAATTGCCTTCTTCGTGTCCGTCATCCTCCTCAAGGATCTCCAGAACATCCATAACCATGTAATCTCCTTGTCCATCATCAACATTGTTCTCAAAATCTTCCTCTGCCCCTTCATCCTGATCTTCTTCGGAGAATATGGCCTCTTCAATAGAAGATAAGCGTGTACCAGTTGACGCAGCTTCTTCCTGGAACAGAGAACTGTCTATTTGTCCCCGTGGTTTAGTTGTAAAGACTGCCCACCATTGACTTTGATTTCTGTCATTTTTCGTGTAAGGAGAAGGAGCAAAATAGACTTGCTTCGCCTGATGGGCGAGTATGAACGGATCGTACGTAGGATATTTCCTTGTGTGATTAACTTCCACAATCTTGTAACGTTCATGCACTCGGGTCCCGTTCACGGAGCTGTCTTTCCACTCACATTTGAATACCACAGCTCTATACGCTCGTTCTTTGCCGGCATAACAGAACTCAAAAATATCCTCCGAAATACAATAGTACTCATCACCATCAAGAGATGACACACTCACACCAAAGTTGCATCTAGCCTTGTTCTTCCCGTAGTTGAATGTGTGGAAATTAAACCCATTCACCGAGTACCGTTTCCAGGTTTTAACCGCTCGCACTGGACCAAATGCCAAACTTCTAACCAAGTCATCATGTATGTCTAAGGCAACTACATGATCCTTGAGCCACTTCGGAAAATGTTCATCGTGCTTACTCCAAACGTCATCAGGGTTCACGTCAGGGTTCGCAGCGACATATTCAGTTACAAATTGTCTCCCATAAGGCTCTAAGATCTCACAATTAGAGAGTAGATAAAGGTGCGCTCGGCTATACTCTTTCTCATCTAGTGTCCTAGAACCCTCAGCGGATGAAGTTACTTCATCATCCTTCTTTTGAAAAAACTCGGGTATAGTAGGATCAATGGACACCGAATGTTCTAGGTTCAAGTTCTTGGTTTTTGTTTGGACATCTTTCTCGAAGTAGAGGGAGCAAAAGTTTGCAATCTCTTCTGTCAAATATGCATTACAAATAGATCCCTCTACCCTAGCCTTGTTACCAATTTTCTTCTTCAAATGATTGAGGAACCTAAATAAACAAGTTATGTATTTCAATTAATAAAAATTAGCTATGTTTAAATTAAATGTATAAATGAAGTTACAAAAATTTATGTACCTTTCAAATGGGTACATCCATCTATACTGGACAGGTCCTCCAACCTTAGCCTCGTAGGGCAAGTGGACAGGTAGATGCTCCATGGAATTAAAGAACGACGGTGGGAAGATCATCTCAAGTTTGCATAGTATATGTGGAATTTGATCCTCCAGCCGAGTCATGTCCTCAATTGATACTGTAGAAGAACACAAATCTCGGAAGAACTGAGATATCTCAGTTATAGAATTCCACACCGTCGGTGGCGAAAGGTGCTTTAGTGATACCAGAAGCAACCTCTCCATGAAGACGTGACAGTCATGACTCTTTAACCCTTGCAGCTTCAGGTTCTTAAGATCAACACAGCGTTTGAAGTCGGAGGCGTACCCATCAGGGAACTTCAACTTCTCTACCCACTCCAACAACGCCTTTCTCTGAGCCTTGTCAAGTGTGAACAAGGCTCTCGGTTTTGACCCATCCCGTTTTATGTGCAGTTGAGGACGGTCACAAAAATTCTTTACATCTCGTCGGGAGCCTATAGTGTCACAACTCTTCCCCTCCACATCCATAACTGTGTGAATCAACTGCTCGAAGAAGTTTTTCTCTATGTGCATCACATCTAAATTGTGACGAATTAACAAAGTCCTCCAATATGGTAGGTCAAAAAATATGCTACGTTTAAACCAACCATTTTTCAACTTCTTGAGGTCTTTGAACTCCTGCTCTGTTCCGTCGATAGTGGACGGGTAATCGGAAATCAACTCCCAGACTTCATCTCCGGGGAGTCGATCAGGTGCGTCATCAAGCACAACCTCACCCTTCTTGAATGCCTTCTTATTCTTTCTATATGGGCGACCTTCTGGTAGGAACTGTCGATGACAGTCAAACCAACTTATTTTACTAGAATTTGGAAGATAAAAATCTTTGCTCTCATCCATACAACACGGACATGCTTTCTGACCCGCAGTAGACCACCCCGAGAGCATACCGTATGCGGGAAAGTAGTTTATAGTCCACAACAAAGCTGCTTTCAACTGAAAGTTTTGTCTAAGAGAGACATCATAAGTTTCCACCCCTACCTCCCACAGTTGTTTCAGTTCCTCAATAACAGGTTGCAAGTAAACATCCAAATGATTTTTCGGGTTTTTGGGTCCGGGCAGAATAAGAGATAGGAAGATGAAAGGCTGCTTCAAACACAACCAAGGAGGTAGGTTGTAAGGTGTGATCATCACTGGCCAGCAAGAGTACGATTTACCAAATTGGCCGAACGGTGCAAATCCATCAGTGCACAACCCAAGCCTTACATTTCAGGGTTCTAACGCAAAGTGGGGATGTAGTCTATCGAAACGCTTCCACTCCTCACCATCACTCGGATGAAACATCTTCCCTAGTACCCTAATGTCCTCCTTGTGCCACCTCATTTGCTCCGCTATGATTTTTGTGGCATACAATTTCTGAAGCCGAGGTGCAATAGGGAAGTACGTAAGCTGACTTATTGGGATTGGTTTCTTACCCCTGACACCACTTTTCCCTTTTCTACCTCTCAAAACAATATCCCCCTCAACCATCTTATACCTACCCTTACCACATCTCCTACATTCATCAAGCATCGCATCATCCTTCCAAAATAGCATGCATCCATCTGGACAAGCATCAATCTTTTGATGCGGGAGTTGAAGTCCCTTCAAAACCTTTTTGGTTGTGTAGAATGATCGGGTCATGATATTGTCCTTTGGAATAACTCTCTCGAGCAAGGCAACAATACCATCGACACAAGCAAAGGGTAGGTTGAACTCACATTTAAGGCTAACTACCATAGACGCGACTTCTAACAAAGTCACATCACACCCTCCGTATAACGGTTTCTCCGAAGCATCCAACATGTCAAAAAACGCCTTTGCTCGTGGGTTAGGCTCTTGTGGGTTAGGTGAGTCTTGTGGGTTGGGTGAGTCTCGTGGGTTAGGTGAGTCGTCATTCCCATATGTGTTCTCGTTATTAAACAAGTTGCACTCCACAACGTCAACTATCATACCTCTCAATCCCCCCTCATTTTTATGGTTTTCGGGTTTTCAGACTGAGATGGCTCACCATGACAAATCCAATTATAGTAATTGGGTGAAAACCCACTATAGATGACATGTTCCTTAACTACAAGGATCTCAAGAAATTTTATGTTCTTGCATTTAGTACACGGACACCTAACCTCCCCCCTCGATGAATAATCTACTGACTTTTTAGCCACCTCGACAAATGATTCAACACCCCTCAAAAATTCGACGGTGGGACATCTCTTCTTATCAAGTCTTCCCTCATACATCCATTTCCGTTCAATTCTCTTCATTTTCTATGTTCAAAAAATATATATAACAAATTAAAGTTTAATTTTCCTAACTTCATTTATAACATACTAAACGAAAATTTAATCACCATTTAACTTAAACTTAATTTCTCTAACTAAGTTTCCTCAATTTAATCCCTAATACGTCGAAGTAAACCCAAATGTCTTATTACTCTAGAATTGACCTTACAAAAATCAGTCACCGATTTTAATCACAAATGTAATCACAATTTCATCGCAATTTACGAAAAACCTAACTCATTTATCAATTTAATCCCAAAATAACCAAACGAAACACAAAAATTCATGGCCTAGGTCCGACAAAAACAGCTAAAACAGGTCAAATAAGGTCAAATTTTCGGATACAGATATCAAAACTCCGAAAGCACCGCTAACACCTAATTACAACCCCGATCAAGATAGAAGTAGTTTCGGGAAAATCCGGCATTATTACGACACCTTTTGGTCCGTCCTAAGTGACACAAAAACTCACGGAATACCCTAGAGGTCATTGTAGCTCAATTCAACCAAATTGATCAAACCCTAATCAAAATTGTGATGGGCAAAACTAATCAACCTAATCGAATTTGGGCTAAACTAATCAACCTAATCGAATTTGGCCTAAACTAATCAACCTAATCTAAATTTAGACCTAAACAATATTTACTAGCAAACTATCAATAAATAACAATAACAATAAAAAACAAGAACTAAATATAATGAATAACAACTAAGTAAGTAAGAAACATACCAAAGATTAGGAAAAAATTGAGGAGAGGAATAGAGGAATGGCGCGGCGAGGAGAGGAAGAGAGTTAGAGAGTAGTTTTTTTTAGAGAGTGATGGGGGAGAGGGGGGTGCGCGACTATTTGTCGCCAATACGAGCAGGGCGAGCGTTCACTGTCGGACGCCATGGGTGGACGCCCGTTTTACCCAAAATGGCGTCCGCCAGTGGATGCCATTTACTCCAAATGGCGTCCGCCTGTGGACGCCCGTTGGCCTGAATTTCGTCCTTCCCAAATGCAATCGGACGCCAATTTTGGCGTCTGACTGTGGACGCCCGTATGATTTTTCCGACGCCATGTCGGCGTCCATATGCCAAGGACGCCAACCAGGTGGACGCCCGGAACAGTTTTTCTTGTAGTGTAACTTTCGAGTAAAATTCTGAGGGATGGTACTTCTAGCTCGACCGGTTGGACCGCTTCCATTCCATATGTCAGATAATATGGAGTTGCTCCGGTTGCGGTGCGAATTGATGTTCGGTATCCCCATAGGGCAAAAGGAATTTTGTCGGGCCAATCCCGGTAATTATCAGCCATCTTTTTAAGTATGGTGACAATCGTTTTATTAGCTGCCTCTACCGCTCCATTTGTTTGGGGACGGTAAGGCGAAGATGTATGCCTTTGAATTTTATATTTTGCTAACAAAGTTGCGGTTTCAGCTTGGAAATGGGTCCCGTGATCACTGATAAATTCGTGCGGGATCCCGTATCGGCATATGATCTTGTTTTGGATAAATTTGGCAACATGCTTGGTGTTCAAGATCCGGTATGACTCGGCTTCAACCCATTTGGTGAAATAGTCGACACCAAAATGAAACAGTGACCTCCCGTCCCGTAAGGGTTCACTTTCCCGATTATATCAATTCCCCATGTCGAGAATGGCCATGGTGATGTCATGGTATATAACAGGGATGATGGCATATGCTGTACATTGGCAAAAATCTGACAGTTATGGCAGTGTTTGACGTATAACTGGCAGTCGGTTTCCATGTTATTCCAATAATATCCGAGTCTCGTGATTTTTCGGGCTAGCATATGGGCATTCATATGCGGGCCATTTTCACCATCGTGTACCTCGGCCATAACCTTTTCGGCTTGCGTTTTGTTGATACATAGAAGGAGAGCCCCATGTGCCGTCTTTTTGTATAACTGTCCGTCGTCTGTACGAATGAATTGGGCGGCCCACCTTCGCAGGGCTTTCTTGGCCCGGTTTTCAGCTCCTGGAGGATATTCTCCCGATGTTAAGTAGGTTAGAACGGCCTGGTACCAAGGTTCTGGATCATTTATTTCGATATCTTGGATGGCGTGGATATATGCCGGCTCGGACCGTCTTTCGACGCAAATTGGCATGCTGGTTAGGTGCTCCGGGATATTCAATAAAGATGCTAACTTGGAAAGTGCATCTGCGAATTGATTTTCCTCCCGAGGCAGATAGATGTATTCTACCTTTTGGAATTGTTTCTCTAGAACCCTTACTCGCGCTTGGTAAGCCACGAGATTGGCGTTCCGAGTTTTCCATTTTAGGAGTGCCTGATTAATGACTAGAGACGAGTCACCGTGGACCCGGAGGTTCGTTACTCCTAAGTCAGCGGCAGCTTGCAACCCGTGAATTTATGCTTCATATTCGGCCGCGTTGTTGGTCACGTCGAAATCCAGCTTAATGGATAACGGGGTGTGCTCCCCCTTTGGTGATATTAGCATAATTCCGACTCCGAATCCTCGGAAGTTGGACGCCCCATCAAAATATAAATCCCATGTCTCGGTGTCAGTATGGAATATGTCTTCATCTGGGAAGGCCCAAGTATCGGTGTGTCCCTCTTCGGATACCGGACTGTCGGCAAGGAACTCTGCTACTACTCGGCCTTTGATGGCTTTTAATGGTACGAACTTGAGGTCAAACTCTGCTAGCATCAAAGTCCATCTAGATATCCGGCCGTTAAGGATGAGCTTCTCAAACAAGTACTTGATAGGATCCATTTTTGATAGTACATGTACTTCGTGACTGAGCATATAATGTCGGAGCTTTTTAGTGGCCCAAACTAAAGCTAGGCACGTCTTTTCGAGCGTCGTATACTTGCACTTGTATTCTAGGAACTTCTTACTGATGTAGTAAATGGCTTCTTCCTCCGAGTCGACTGTCTGGGCAAGCATAGCCCTCATGGCTGTCTCGGTCGTTGTTAGGTATAACGATAAAGGTAGGCCGGGTTGAGGCGGCATCAATACCGGCGGAGCAGACAAAATCTCCTTGATTTTATCGAAATCGTCCCATAGTACTCGTTCTCCTATCTTCAGTTTCTTGAAAATGGACTCGCATACCATGGTTAGCTTCGGCTGATGTATTGGATTTTCCCGAGAAACTCCCTTATCTCTTTTTCGGTTTTGGGTGGCTACATCTCGGTAATGGCTTTGATTTTAGCTGGGTCGACCTCGATGCCGCGTTGGCTAACGATATGGCCTAGTAATTTGCCCGATGTTACCCCGAAACTACATTTTTGAGGGTTTAGCCTCATATTGTACTTACGTAATCGGGTGAAGAATTTTCTTAGGGCCGAGATGTGCCCGCTTCGATCTTTGGATTTGACGATCATGTCGTCCACGTAGACCTCCACTTCTTTGTGCATCATATCATGTAATAAAGTAGTGGCGGTCCGTTGATAAGTGGCCCCAGCATTGATGAGCCCAAATGGCATAACGGTGTAACAGTAAGTACCCCAAGGTGTAGCGAAGGTGATCTTACTCATATCTTCTTCCGCCATTTTGATTTGATTGTACCCGACATACCCGTCAATGAATGATAGAAGGGCTTGATCGGCCGTGTTATCCACCAGTATATCGATGTGGTAACGGAAAATCGTCTTTTGGGCTGGCCTTATTAAGGTCCCGGAAGTCTACACATACCCGTACCTTGCCGTCTTTCTTGGGTACCGGCACGATGTTCGCAACCCAGTCTGGATATTCAGACACTTGTATGAAGCCCACTTTGAATTGCTTGTCGACTTCTTCTTTGACTTTGAGAGACCATTCGGGCCTCATTCTTCGGAGTTTCTGTTTTAGCGGCTTACACTCGTCTTTGATGGGTATACGGTGTTCAGCTATTTCCCGATCTATTCCTGGCATGTCTTTGTAGGACCATGCGAAGACGTCTTTGAATTCTCGGAGGAGATCCGTGAATTGTTGTCTCTCCTCGGGATCTATGGATAAACCTAACTTAAGCATCTGAGGCTCTAAAGGGGTTCCTACATTGATGGAATCGGTTTCCTCAATTACCGGATCTCAGGATTCCCTTTGTTCCAGTTGCTCGATTAGATGCGGAGGTAGTGGTACCTGTTCGTCAGGTTTCTCAATGTCATTGCAAATAAGATTTTCGAAAATATTTTGAAAATAAAACAAGTCGTAAGCGGAACGGTTGTCGTTATTATTGCTAGTGAATTTTGAAAACAGCTCAAAGAGAGCGGCCATCTGATCATTGGTCAGAGGCGGGATAGGGGGTTACAGACTCAATTCTAGTACTGGACCCTCCACACCTAGACTCAAGACTCCGACTCAGACTCAGACTCAGACTCAGACTCAGACTCGGACTCGGACTCAGACTCAGTATCTGGCATGTCTCTTTCACCGGTAGTTAGCTTGTAGACTCGACCCTGGCTGTCGGTCCACTTGATAGTCTTTCTCCAAGCCCTTTTTCCTGTGTCAGCGTCAACTTCAGAGATCAGCTTGGTTGGATCGAACCTGTTACTGCGGAGGATCAGGTTCACTAGTTCTTCCTTGGGGGTCGGAATGGCCTTATCTTCCCCGAATAGGAGCCCCAGCATGGGCTCGGCATTGTTCGGACCCTCCTTTGATTCAGCTTGGATGAGGGCAAAGATGTCATCTGGGATGAAATTGTATTTCTGAGCCAATTTGGTCTCGGGATACGTGATGGTGGGCTGGTAGAGGCCTACCTGAATAGTCCCGAATACTGGAGTGACAAATTTGATTGTATTTGTCCGGTCCACATTTCCCGGGGTCATAGTGTAACCCAAACCGAATCGAGACCCCCCGTCGTTTAGGACCTCGATAACCTTCCCAACCGGAAGATATGGCCTCGAAGTAGCCCCTGGTAGATAGCCCAAGTTCTGTAGCATTATATCGATGCTAGTGGTGAAATAGGGCTTAAAGAGATATTCCTCTTCAATCATTCCCACGAAATCAAATCCTCGTGGGTCAGTCTGGCCCGCCGTGTTGCAGCTTGCCACGGTTATGGGGGTAGCCTCGAGAGTGATGACACCATCTTGTAGAGGCATTTTGACCTTCCTGTGAAGGGTAGAGGATACGGCTTTGACCGCGTGAATCCATGGTCTCCCGAGTAGCAGATTGAAAGATGAGGTGACATCAACCACCTGAAATTCTAGCTCCTTCTCTATCAGGCCGGTTATAATTGTTAATTTGACGGCCCCAGCAACCGATTTTGGGCTTCCGTCAAAAGCCTGGATAGTTTGCGCCGCTGGGAGATAATCGGCCTCGGTGATGCCGAGGGCCTTAGCTGTCCTTAGGGGGAGGACGTTTACAGCGGACCCGTCATCGATCAGGGTCATCGGGAGATATTTGTCCTGGCAGATCACTATAACGTAGAGGGCTAAGTTATAGGTGGCCCCAAACGGTGGCAAGTCGGACTCTGAGAAGGTGATGAGTGGGCCTTCTTCCCTGGACTTGCCCTTGAGATGAGGCATGATGGTGGCTACCATTTCAGTTGGGGTAACCAGCGAGTCGACCTTGATTTGATCGAGAGCCTTAGTAAGCGCCTCCCGATGTACTTGTGAACTGACCAAAAGCTTCCATATGGTAAGATCAACCCGTGCCCTTTTCAGTTGTTTGACTAGAGCCGTATCAGTGTTCGGCTCTTCAAGGACAGGCTCAGTAACGGCTTCCGGGATGGAAGGGTCGGCGATGACGTGGTGGCTGATGGCCAAGGCTTTGGATTTAGCCTTCCGAACCTCCTCAGGGGTGATAGGAAGAGCTTCCTTTTGGGTAAGTAAACGTCGTCTTCATCATCGTTCCATATCCCGTTAATTTGTGGGACGAGCAAAGAAATTAGATGAGAACAGTCGACCACGTCTCCGGAAAAGATGGCATGAGTACTGAACGAGTTTTCCTTGTAGCTCGGCTTGTCTCCGGGCAATGGTATTTTCCCGCTTTCGATCAAGTCCTGGATGAGATGTTTCAACTTCCAACACTTTTCTATATCGTGCCCGTTGCCTCGGTGATAATGGCAATAGGCCTGGAAGTTATAGCTTTTGGACCGTTTTTTGACCGGGACTTCCGGAATTGGGCCTATCGGTTGGATTAGGCCCTTTGAAGATAACCTTTGTAAGGCGTGAGTACAGGTGGTCCCTATGTCAGTGAATACCCGTGTCAGAGTATTCTTTTTGGATGAGGTATCTAGTAGATTGACCTCGTCGAAGATGCTACGGGCCGCAATTGTAGTTGCGGGCTCGCTGGAGGATGAACTAATCCCTTGATATCCTTTGGCAGAGGCCTTAGTAAGGCTCTCTAACCTCAAGTCGTCTTCGATTCTTGTACCCATTTCGGTTAAGGTGGCGAAATTAGGTATGACGGCGTACCGGAGATGAACCCGGTAAGAAGGGAGGAGGTTCTTGACAAAGGCCTCTACTAAAACATTCTCGCTGGGCTTGTCAACCAGCTTCACGCTTTCGGCCCTCCACCTTTGAAGGTATTCGGTGAAACCTTCCTTGGGCTCTTGGGCCATGACCTCCAGAGTACGCATAGTAGTATGGATCTCGGTGTTATCTGCGTAATTTCGAGCGAATTCCGTCGCCACGTCATCCCAAGTTTTGTATTTCTTGGAATCAAGCCTGTAGTACCTTCTTTCGTCATGGTTCGGGTGAAGGGTGACCTGTCTGTAAGAATACCACATAATCAGTAACTAACCCAGATCCTGGAACAAAAGTACATCCCGAGCAAGAGAAAAGAAGACTAGAAAGGAAATGACTCGGAAAAGACACTAGACGGGTGACTTGTGAAAGATGGACCTCCTTTAGGATCCGGCTATGTGGGTCGGGTCCCATTTGAAGGGAGGTTCATGTGAGACATTCCCAGACTTTGTACTCAATTGTGTAAACGGGCCATCCTTTGTAGGAGTATGTCCTACGTAGATGGGCCATGCCTTAGTTAAATAAGGCGGACTGGAATAGGGAGGAAACCCGCGATATAAGATCGACGGAGTTTCGACTCTAAAGACTTCGATGACTTACGACACGACACGACCCGACACTGCTAAATACGAGAAGTCCTAAGAAGAGGATGTTTTTGAAATAGGATTTTTTTGAAGGCCCGAAAAATTCGGGGGAGGACCCGATTTTTTTGAAAAAAAAACGAAAAAGTGTATCGGGCCATGGGTTTGAAAGTTCGAAAATATTTTCGAGTTTTAAATGGGCAGAATACAGGCTAGAAATAGGCTATTTTGAGTAAAATCGTAAATCCTAAATTCGGTATATGTCCCAGGTTTTGAAATTGGATATTTTGAAAAGGATGCAATTTTTGAAAATGACGGTTTTTGAAAAACGACCTTAGAAACCAAGTAACATATAGTCACGTAAGCATTATAACGACACTATGTATGCTCTATACTAAGTCTCGGTCGGTCTATAAAGGGTCTATACCAGTGTACATAGCATATCCGAGAATCGGGGCGGACTTCCTAAGTCGAGTTGAGCTTAGAACATGCCGTAAAACCTATACGAATCGACTATGGACACCTTTGACATATCCAATTTGGACTACATCAATAGTATAGTGGGACGTCGGTCACCAGTACCGGCCCGGGAAAATATGGGGTTATGCATGAACCGTAAAACTAAAACGCGTATTGTACTAGTCAAACGATTTCTATTCAACTCTCACCCTGAGGATGCCGATGGTAAGTCACGCATCATTTAATCCCCAGCGGAATCGCCAAATTGTGGACATCACATAGGTCCACCCCGACGCGGCCACGCGCGGGTTTGGGGAGGCGAATGAATCTCCATATAAGATGGGTCGAATTGAAATTTAAATCGAAGTGGAGTCGCCACCGAACTTTGTGGGAGTTCGGGCCCGTTCGAACCCACTCTATATCTTAGTGGGCCGTGTACAAAATACGGCCCATTCGGATGTCAGAGTTTATTGGGTTCGTCCCTTTGCATTTTGATACCAATACTGTAACACCCCTGAATTTATAAGATAAATTAAATTAAAGTTATATTCGTATTTTTATTTCATTTACGATTTAACTCGTAATTCTTAAAATTATTATAAAATGTATTGTTTAAAATGTATTATTATAAAATGTATCGTTTCAAACTTCTAAAACTCTATTTGACTCGGAAACTCTTCTTATATTTAAAACATATTTTTATTTCTGTTTCGATTCATTTTATACATTTAATTTAATTCTTATCGAAAGTCTATTTCGACGATTTAAATTCTAAATTCTTTTTACTTATTTACATTAAGCTCGAATTTTCTATTTTTCGGCTCGAAGCTCATTTATATCAAGTTTTGTCAAAACATTTATTACATTTCCTCGAGAAATCAATTTAATTCACTTTATCGAAGATTTATCATTTATCGGGAAATATTATTTATCGTCTAATTATATATTTCTATAAATTTCAGTTTTGTCTAGAATAATAATTTGTATTTCGAGAAACGTTTATTTACTCTTTTTTTTATTTAGTTGACCCAATTATTTTATTAATTTGATTCGTGGGTCAGTCAACTTATCGTTTCGGGAATTGTCTGAGTCCTTTTTCTAACCCGATTATTTTATTAATTTGATCTCGTGTTCCTCATTCTCTTTAGTTCGTTTTGTCGTTTTGCTGTCATCATCTCTATCGTTCTGCTGCTACTATACGTTGTTATTACTCTTTTGCTGCTGTCCGTTTCTTCCTATTTCTGCGGTTGCTGTTGTCGATTGCTGTCGTTGTCTCGCTGCTGTCTGCTTTACTTTTCTCCGTCTGTCTTCTTCTCTTTCGTTCTTCTTCTTCTTCTACTTCTTCTTTCTATTACGTTTTGCTGCTTCGGCGTGTTGATGCTGCTACATACGTGTCTCGTTTCCTCTTCTAATTCTCTTCGTTTTGTTGTGGTTCTTGTTCATATTGCTGTCTGTTTGTCCTCCTGCTGTTCTTCTCCTTCTTCTTCATTTTCCTCTCTTATACTCCTTGCTTTCGTTCTCTTTTGTCGATATGCTGCTACTGTTTTTGTGTTCCGTATGTTGCTGCTATCGTCTCGTTGCCGCTGCTGCTACCCTCTTCTTCCTGCTTTTGTTTGTCGTAATTGTTGCTTATAATGCTACTGTTGTGCATCAGGTCAAGAGTACCATGTCGTTTTTGTTTTTGTTCCTCATGGTTGCTCTTTTCGTGGTTCGTTCTCGTTCCTATTCCTATATTTCCTCCTCGTTCTTTCCCGATTCTCTTTATCCCATTCTCGTTCTTTTTTTTTCGTTTCATGAAGGCCTCGAAATTTTATTGAATCAGCTTTCAAGTTCTAAGGTTCGAGCTTGGTCTAATCAAGGAAGGCAAGTTCGTGATCGATTCGCCGTCAACCTAAGGTAACTTTAGGACGTTACTCGATTTTATATCGTATGTTTGAGTAGTAGTATGTAGTAAATATTTTAACTTTCGTTTTGTAGTTTTAGCTATTTATTATTTGCTAAAAATATTACTCCCTCCCATTCTTTGGATTCCTACCATAAGTTGATTATATGTGAGTAGTATATTAATCAAATGGTAAGAATCCAAAGAATGGGAGGGAGTATTTTTAAATCGTATGCCTTATAAATATTTTTACAAGTTTTCGATATCGTTTTATAAATCGTTAATAATTTAATTATTTACGACCGTTATAATATTTTGTTGGTTATCGTGACACTAGTAACTAATTAATATCGATTTCATATTTTTGTTATATTTCGTTAATTTATAATTTTTAACTTAAAATTGTATTTTTATATTATAATCAAGATTTGTATACTTGTTTAATAAATTAATTTTTGTTTTACGAATTATACTAATAAATGAGAAAATAGTCGATTTTGTTTTAAATATATTTTTTTGTCGAGACCATTTTCACTTATAAATTCTTATTTGTTTACAATTGACTATTTTTTAGTAAAATCCATATTATTTATTAATAAAGCTATTTGCTAAAAATAATTTGAAACCTTTGTAAAATTCATTTCGTTTATAAAACTCGTCGACTCAATTAATTTTGAGATCATTTTTCTTAAAACATCTTCTTTCTAAAATTTATCGTTTTAACTCGATTCTCCTAATTATTTATAAAATACTATATATTGACATATTATATTTTATTTATTTTTTGAGTAACGAATTTAGAAATATATTAAATTACGATAACGACGATAATAATAAAAATGTTAATTTCGTTAGAAATGCTATTTTTAATACATTTCACATAATTTAATAACTTACGTATTTTCTATAACAAAATTTCTATTTTAAGCAAGTTTATATTTATAGAAAGTTTCCCTTTTATATGAAATGTTTATTCTTTTTATCATCATAATATTTATATTGATTATATCTTTTATATAACGATAATGGTTGTTCTGGGGTTATGGAATAAAGTCAAGTGTGGGGTTAGAGTAATATAATCTGGGGTTTACGGTTTTGCCTTCAACTATAAGGCTAGTGTATCAGGATTCGGTACATTAGTTGTTGAACCGGGTGACAGGTATCCCGAGAGTTGTGTACATTTTGACCTTAAGCTTAGGCCTCGCAGTAAGTCGTCGTCATAAGTTGAACTGGGTGACAGGTAATCCCAGGAGAGGTGTGCATTGTCTTAAACTTGGGCCACGCATTTATAAGTCGCCGTCCTATTGTGGTTGAGTAGCCTAGTCAGAGACCGAAGTTTGATTTGTTTGAACTAAGTTCATGAAGCTAGTTTGTAGTATTCTCCCTGTGAAAGTCTAACCTTCTACACTAAATACTTCCATAACGCCATTTTGAATATTTTTATTATTATCGATACATTTTGGTTTGCAGGTTGGCAAATATTTGAAGTTTTCCTTTAAAAACTTGTTCAGATTTTATTGTTCCAATATTTTATGTTTTCTCTGAAAGCTTATTTTTATTATATCGTTTTAATGTTTTTCATTCTAATTATTTAGATATAATAATATTATTATTTTTTCCATATGATATAATATGGCTGGGAGAACGTCCGAGTTACTCCCCACTGACGTGGCTGTTATGTTTATAACATGACAGGTATTTGCTGCTGGGTTTTGGGTGTGAGCTAGCGAGTAGCGTGGATCCTACTCTTTATTCATTCTTGTAATTTATGGATTTGTATAACCCGTTTGGAGAATTTTCTATTTAGCCCTTTTGTAAAAAGAGGCATTTGTATTGACTTACCATTTCTTTTAATAAGATATAGTTTGTCAGTGTGATATAATCCCAACTCTACAGTGTTTCCGCCACTGTAATCCCCTAGATAGGTATCCCGGGAGTTGTGTACATTTTGACCTTAAGCTTAGACCTCGCAGTAAGTCGCCGTCATAAGTTGGACTGGGTGACAGGTAATCCCAGGAGGGGTGTGCATTGTCTTAAACTAGGGACACGCATTTATAAGTCACCGTCCTATTATGGTTGAGTAGCCTAGTCAGAGACCGAAGTTTGATTTATTTGAACTAAGTTCTCGAAGCTAGTTTTTAGTATTCTCCCGGTGAAAGTCTAACCTTCTACACTGAATACTTCCATAACGCCATTTTGAATATTTTTATTATTATCGATACATTTTGGTTTGCAGGTTGGCAAATATTTGAAGTTTTCCTCTAAAAACTTGTTCTGATTTTATTGTTCCAATATTTTAAATTTTCTATGAAAGCTTATTTTTATTATATCGTTTTAATGTTCTCCATTTTAATTATTGTGATATAATAATACTATTATTTTTTCCATATGATATAATATGGCTGGGAGAACGTCCGAGTTACTCTCCACTGACGTGGCTGTTATGTTTATAACATGACAGGTATTTGCTGCTGGGTTTTGGGTGTGAGCTAGCGAGTAGCGTGGATCCTACTCTTTATTCATTCTTGTAATTTATGGATTTGTATAACCCGTTTGGAGAATTTTCTATTTAGCCCTTTTGTAAAAAGAGGCATTTGTATTGACTTACCATTTCTTTTAATAAGATATAGTTTGTCAGTGTGTTATAATCCCAACTCTACAGTGTTTCCGCCACTGTATTGCATTAGATTTTCTAGGAGATTACAGTTGGTATCAGAGCATTGCTGCTCCCGACGCTTACACCTGATTCTAGGAAAAATACCAGTAAATGATTTGAACATTAGAGAAATATTAGTGAGAGATGGGTAGAAACAAAATAAGGTCTTAACTGTTAGGTTTATATGTTCTTGTAACTCAATGACTAGCATTGAATATTTGTTTTTTTTGTGTGGAGAAAAAAGATGAATGAACAAGATGTTGTCGTGATGCTGCTCCAGATCGGGACAAGACCTGCTTAGAACTCTCGATGCTTGTTGATTCGGGTGGACAACTTTGTGCTACAAGGAAAATACAATGCTGACCTTTCAGCTCAGATTTAGTTTGCTCAAGCTACAGATGATCAAGAGTAGATTCCTGTTCCATGATGTTGGAGTAGATCCAGATGGAGCGACCCAAGACTTGTGTGCTCGTTCCTCTGCAAGACGATGAAGTAATTCTTTTGGTTCCCTCGTGAACCTTAGAGGTCTAAACTTTCCCTTCTCGTTTTATGTCTTTATCATCTAGAATCATTGATTCTTTTCTTCCGCTTCTGCCTTTTCCAATCCTTCTCTTATTAATTCTCATCTTCATTCTTGTGACAAATCTTCGATTTATTTCTTATACTTACCATCTTTCCTCTTGAGATTCTTGGTTAGATCGATTTCCGTCTTAGTGAACCCCGTGAAAAGTTATAGATGTTTGCGGTTTAGTAAACCATTATTACCTGGTTTGAGGATTGTGAGTCTACCCTATTTTCTAAGGTAGTAAGAAATTCTTGAGGATTGTTTTGAATGACAAATTGTTGATTGATGGAATTAGGATGATACTTTAGACACTGAACCTTGGGTTATTGGTTACTTTGATTATTTTGGAGTACTTAGAGTTGAATATATTTTGGAGTAGTAAGAGTATATCATGTTTGATGGATACCTAGCTAGTACCTAACCTAGAACCGAACTAAGTGTAACTGATAATATTACTTTGGGATTCTTACCTAATGCTTATTTGATGGATGCACCGCGAATATTTGGGATCTTAGAGTATTGTTTAAAGTGCTAGCCTGAGTATTGTGGTACCCTTGAAGATTTTCATTAATATCGTCGGAAATTTTGGTTGACATAGATTACCCGTGTTTCTTAAGGATTAGATTAGATCGTTGATCATTGTTTAAGGTTGTAACCTATGAAATTTTGAGTTGAGTGATCTAACTTGGATAAATTGTTGTTAACCTCGAAGAAGAGAACATATTGCACAATTAGAAGTTGAATTTATCGCATTGTTTTGAGAAATACTTAATGTGAATTATCTTGATGGATTTATAGTTCAGAACCCTTAGACCAACGAGATTGTGGCTTCGTCGAGTTAATAAATATTTCGGTGGTTTCACTAATACAATATGAAATTTGGTGGAATTCTCAGAAACCTTAGTCGAAATACGTGTTTGAAGATGTGAGTGTTTGCGCCATTACCTATAGGTTTGAGTGTGTTTGAGGATTTATTGTTCTTTCCCAACTTCTGTACTTGTGGCATTATAAATAGGCTGGTGATCATTTTTGAGGATTTTGTGTCCGAACATTGTTAAATTGGTGGATCTTGTTTAGTGTTCCTTACTCGAGAAATTTGGAATATACCTCAAGTTCAAACTTTAGGAGCTTTGAATTTAGGAACCTTATCGATGGCAAGTTTGGGGTGTGTTTTGTTGACCATTGGAATTTTAATTGATGAGATTAGATTGTAAGGCAATTGTGGAATGGTAACGTGTCGTTTGAACGATTGGATAATCACGTAAGACATTTTTGGAAATTGTGACTGAGTAGTACCACCTAGCGCCTGATATTGAACTTAACGTATTTGATGGAAATTAGGGACCCGTGTTGTGGGAGTCAGTCCGGGAATCTCGAGATGGTTAATTTATTCTTCAATCCTTGAGAGCTCTATTTGACTCTCAATTTCATCCCCCCTTATCTTCTCTTTAATCCCGCTTCTTCTTCTTCAGTCAATCCCTTTCGACTTCTTTTTCGGGTTGAAAATTTTCTGTTTCGATTTGTCATTGACTCTGACTCTATTTATCCGTTTCCTTTTTCCCGAACCTATGTCATGAAAAGTTTGACTAATTTTTTAAAAAAAAATTGATTTTCATGAAATTTTAACATTTGAGTTATAAATTTCAAAACTTCATTTTCGTTTTTGGTTGATAACATATATTTAGTCCTATTTCAAAATGCCTTAATAATTTATTTTAAAGTATTTCAAAATTGTTTCAAATTTCAATTTTCAAGCGTGTTTTAATTTTTACGAAAATTTTCATAACCGCTAATATTTTGATTTCTATAAGATTATTATGTAAAACGATTTAATATTTTCGAAAAACTTCGTATGTCTAAATTTTTGTTTTATTGTCGTTAGACTTTAAATATGTCATTGAAAATGTTTGACGAGTGGTTCGATTTTTATTTACTGACTACAAAATTTGATTTCTCAAAAATTTGTTTGGTTTTAAAACAAAATAATGTCGAATTTCTTAATCAAAAACGTTTTACTATTGCTTTGAAAATATTTGGGTACTCTTCCCCTCGAGTTCGTTTACAAATAAATAATTTTTAACTTGCGATTTCATTGATTTAAATGCTTTTAAACTTTGGGAATTAAGCTCAACTCTTCTTGAAATACATTTTCTTGAAATAAATTTTGTCTTCGATTTCAATTTCATCTCACGTTTGAAGTTGTAAAAGTTTTAAAAAAACCTCGAGAGTGTGATGCGAGTTAAGCATTCTCATTTTGTTCAAGTGGTATAACATTGTTTTCCATTCTATTATTATGTTTTGTTTGTTTTGAGGACGAAACTTCTTTTTAGTAGGGAAGATTGTAACACCCCTGATTTTATAAGATAAATTAAATTAAAGTTGGGTTTTTCTACGTTGTACCCTTCTGTTTTTCCGTTTTCTACCATGTACCCCTCCTATTTTCAAAACCCCCACTAATACCCCTGTAGTTGATTAACTTCATAAAACGTGACCTAATCACAATTATCCGTCTAATGCTCCGTTAATTAGATGGCATGACAGTGATTCTAGGCTATGACATAAACAACTTTGAAGACCTTGGTTTGTATTCCCTCCATTTTCCCCTAACTTTTTATCTATTTCATTAATTTTCCTCATTTTCCTCATTTTATGCACCAACTTGTTTTTCTTTTTTACCTAATTGATTTTCCTCCACTTTCACCCCAACTTATTCTTTAGCTTAAAATAATGATATTTTACTGATTTCTAACGAAATTAATTTAATCATATTAACAAACAAAGCATTAATGTTGCACTTAAAATAAAGAGTGAAAGAATTATGATAAAATGAAGAAAAAATCAGAAATTATGCATGCAAAATTAGAATTAGGGAAAACATAGGAGACGGAGATGGAAATTAATTAAGGTTTTTGAGTAGAATAATTGTAATTAGGTCACGTTTAATGAAATTAATCAACTACAAGGGTATAAGTGAGCGTTTAGAAAACAGGAGGGGTATATGATAGAAAACGGAAAAATAGGAGGGTACAACGTAGAAAAACCCATTAAAGTTATATTCGTATTTATATTTTATTTACGATTCAACTCGTAATTCTTAAAATTATTATAAAATGTATTGTTTAATCGTTTCAAACTTCTAAAACTCTATTTGACTCGGAAACTCTTCTTATATTTAAAACATATTTTTATTTCCGTTTCGATTCATTTTATACATTTAATTTAGGTCTTATTGAAAGTCTATTTCGACGATTTAAATTCTAAATTATTTTTACTTATTTATATTAAGCTCGAATTTTCTATTTTTCGGCTCGAAGCTCATTTATATCAAGTTTCGTCAAAACATTTATTACATTTTCTCGAGAAATCAATTTAATTCACTTTATCGAAGATTTATCATTTATCGGGAAATACTATTTATCGTCTAATTATTTATTTCTATAAATTTCATTTTTGTCTAGAATAATTATTTGTATTTCGAGAAACTTTTATTTACTCATTTTTTTTACTTAGTCGACCCAATTATTTTATTAATTCGATTCGTGGGTCAGTCAACTTATCGTTTCGGGAATTGTCTGAGTCCTTTTTCTAACCCGATTCATTTAATTGAACTAGTTCAACCCCCCCCCCCCCCCCCCCCCCCTCCCATTTTTATTTTATACGTGTGCCTGTCATTATTTGTTTTTATTTATTCATTCCCTTTGCCTTCCCACTTCAACATCCACCGCTTCATCTATACACCCTATCACCTCTTCATTCATCCTCACCAAAACCGCTTCATACTTTCCCCTCGTCCTCCTCTTTTTTCCCTTTTGATGCTCGCTACTGCTGTCATCTCACTGGACTGCCCCGTCTGCCGCTGCATTTTTTTTCCTTCTTGTTCTTCGACTTTCCTTCCTCCTCCCCTGTTTAGCCTCTCCGTTTAATCTAGTTCTGTCGCCTGCTACAATACGTTGCTGCGGCTGTTGACTGTGCGGGTACTACTGGACTGTTGTCCTTCGTTCCGGACTCGTCTTGGTAGCCCTCTTCTTCTTCGTCCTGTTTTCTTGCTGCTTTGTTTGTGGTTTCGTGTTACTGTTAATCAGCGGCTATTTTTTCGTTCTTCGTCTCCAGAATTCGTAATTCAAGTTCGATCTCGTGTTCCTCATTCTCTTTAGTCGTTTTGTCGTTTTGCTGTCATCATCTCTGTCGTTCTGCTGCTACTATACGTTCTTATTACTCTTTTGCTGCTGTCCGTTTCTTCCTATTTCTGCGGTTGCTGTTGTCGATTGCTGTCGTTGTCTCGCCGCTGTCTGCTTTACTTTTCTCCGTCTGTCTTCTTCTCTTTCGTTCTTCTTCTTCTTCTTCTTTCTATTACGTTTTGCTGCTTCGGCGTGTTGATGCTGCTACATACGTGTCTCGTTTCCTCTTCTAATTCTCTTCGTTTTGTTGTGGTTCTTGTTCATATTGCTGTTTGTTTGTCCTCCTGCTGTTCTTCTCCTTCTTCTTCATTTTCCTCTCTTATACTCCTTCCTTTCGTTCTCTTTTGTCGATATGCTGCTACTGTTTTCGTGTTCCGTATGTTGCTGCTATCGTCTCGTTGTCGCTGCTGCTACCCTCGTCTTCCTGCTTTTTTTTGTCGTAATTGTTGCTTATAATGCTACTGTTGTGCATCAGGTCAAGAGTACCATGTCGTTTTTGTTTTTGTTCCTCATGGTTTCTCTTTTCGGGGTTCGTTCTCGTTCCTATTCCTTTATTTCCTCCTCGTTCTTTCCCGATTCTCTTTATCCTATTCTCGTTCTTTTTTTTTCGTTTCATGAAGGCCTCGAAATTTTATTGAATCAGCTTTCAAGTTCTAAGGCTCGAGCTTGGTCTAATCAAGGAAGGCAAGTTCGTGATCGATTCGCCGTCGACCTAAGGTAACTTTAGGACGTTACTCGATTTTATATCGTATGTTTGAGTAGTAGTATGTAGTAAATATTTTAACTTTGGTTTTCTAATTTTAGCTATTTATTATTTGCTAAAAATATTATTTTTAAATGTATGCCTTATAAATATTTTACAAGTTTTCGATATCGTTTTATAAATCATTAGTAATTTAATTATTTACGACCGTTATAATATTTTGTTGGTTATCGTGACACTAGTAACTAATTAATATCGATTTCATATTTGTCATATTTCGTTAATTTGTAATTTTTAGCTTAAAATTGTATTTTTATATTATAATCGAGATTTGTATACTTGTTTAATAAATTAATTTTCGATTTACGAATTATACTAATAAATGAGAAAATAGTCGATTTTGTTTTAAATATATTTTTTTGTCGAGACTATTTTCACTAATAAGTTCTTATTGTTTACAATTGACAATTTTTAGTAAAATCCATATTATTTATTAATAAAGCTATTTGCTAAAAATAATTTGAAACCTTTGTAAAATTCATTTCGTTTATAAAACTCGCCGACTCAATTAATTTTGATATCATTTTTCTAAAAACATCTTCTTTCTAAAATTTATCGTTTTAACTCGATTCTCCTAATTATTTATAAAATACTATATATTGACTTATTATATTTTATTTATATTTTGAGTAACGAATTTAGAAATATATTAAATTACAATAACGACGATAATAATAAAATGTTAATTTCGTTAGAAATGCTATTTTTAATACATTTCACATATTTTAATAACTTACGTATTTTCTATAATGAGATTTCTATTTTAAGTAAGTTTCTAAAATTAGTAAGTTTCTATTTATAGAAAGTTTCCCTTTTTATATAAAAATGTTTATTCTTTTTATCCTTATATTATTTATATTGATTATATCTTTTCCATATAGATAATGGCTGTTTTGGAGTTATGGAATAAAGTCAAGTGTGGGGTTAGAGTAATATAATCTGGGGTTTACGGTTTTGCCATCAACTATAAGGCTAGTGTATCAGGAATCGGTACATTAGTTGTTGAACCGGGTGACAGGTATCCCGGGAGTTGTGTACATTTTGACCTTAAGCTTAGGCTTCGCAGTAAGTCGCCGTCATAAGTTGAACTGGGTGACAGGTAATCCCAGGAGGGGTGTGCATTGTCTTAAACTTGGGCCACGCATTTATAAGTCGCCGTCCTATTATGGTTGAGTAGCCTAGTCAGAGACCAAAGTTTGATTTGTTTGAACTAAGTTCTTGAAGCTAGTTTTTAGTATTCTCCCGGTGAAAGTCTAACCTTCTAGACTGAATACTTCCATAACGCCATTTTGAATATTTTTATTATTATTGATACATTTTGGTTTGCAGGTTGGCAAATATTTGAAGTTTTCTCTAAAAACTTGTTCTGATTTTATTGTTCCAATATTTTAAGTTTTCTCTGAAAGCTTATTTTTATTATATCGTTTTAATGTTTTCCATTTTACTTATTTTGATATAATAATCCTATTATTTTTTCCATATGATATAATATGGCTAGGAGAACGTCCGAGTTACTCCCCACTGACGTGGCTATTATGTTTATAACATGACAGGTATTTGCTGCTGAGTTTTGGGTGTGAGCTACCGAGTAGCATGGATCCTACTATTTCTTCATTCTTGTAATTTATGGATTTGTATAACCCGTTTGGAGAATTTTCTATTTAGCCCTTTTGTAAAAAGAGGCATTTGTATTGACTTACCATTTCTTTTAATAAGATATAGTTTGTCAGTGTGTTATAATCTCAACTCTACAGTGTTTTCGCCACTGTATTGCGTTAGATTTTCTAGAGGATTACAGATACCGACATTATCGGATACCGTGTATTGAATGACTCTCGTGTGTAGTGGTGTTCACCGGTCCGGAACCGGACCGGACCGGACCCGGTTGGACCGAAGACCGGCCAGGTGCATACGCCAGAACCGAAGTCCGGACCGGCCAGGTGTTAGACCGGACCGGGACCGGACCTGTCAGACCGGTCTTAACCCGGACCGGACCGG
Organism: Agrostemma githago; assembly: GCA_958450325.1. Taxonomy (NCBI): domain Eukaryota; kingdom Viridiplantae; phylum Streptophyta; class Magnoliopsida; order Caryophyllales; family Caryophyllaceae; genus Agrostemma; species Agrostemma githago. The sequence continues at coordinate 63,001,802 of OY288253.1, forward strand.
TCGACCCGGATGTCGCGTGATTACGTACGGCTAGTCGTAACTTGTAAGAATTTGGTTAAGATGCAACGTCCCAACGTACAATGTTTATAAATGAATACGTAATCATAAAGAATTGAGAACTAAATAGCAAAGTCCAAGGTAAAACTAAAATACGAAACTAATAATGTATGCTTAAAATTTAATAATAATGAGACTAATAAAATCTTCGAATCTTTGAGGTCGTCGGTCTTCAACTCTTCAAAGTTGGACAGCGACATCTTCTTCATCAACTATTGTCGTATTCGTCAAATCTATACAAAATTAAATTGACAAATTATGTTAGGAAAATATTAAGGAAGTCGGCAATAAGAATAATAATGTATAAATTTAATAGAAGTAACTAAATAAGCGTATAAGTTCGGAAATACCTTTTTCAAGTTTTTCAAGTTCTTCTAACTTCTCTTCCATGTTAAGCCCTTTATCATTTCTTGGCCGAATCCAATCTTGTGCACATAAGAGTGCTTCAACAATCTTAGATGACATAAAATAATAAATTTTTGTGGTTAAAGTCTTCAATAGACATTCAAAGAAAATTAAAAGAGAGTAGAAAAAATAAATTAGAACTAAAATGTCTAAATATATATATTAACTTTGGGGTCAATGAGCTTCTAAATGGTGATTGATGTCGACGATCGGCACTAAAAGAGGACTCTGAAGCTACAGTAGAAATAGGCACTGCTAAAACGTCACGTGTTAAACGTGATAAAATAGGGTACCTAGGAGCGTTCAGTTTCCACCATGTCAACACATCATAATCTTGTTCGTGGTCCCTAAGTATTTCCTCCAAATATCTATCAAGCTCGGATTTTGAATACCCACTATTCGACCTTGTCCTCCGAATTTGGCGTTCAATAGCTTTTTTGAAATCTAAAGAATCATCATGTCTAACACTACTACCCACAACTTGTGTACTCTCATCATTTTGAGGAGCCAAAGGAGCATATAATCTCCTGTACTCATCAAATAACCTCATTGCTTTAGTATACACTAGTTTGCTCATTTCTTCATCTTTAAGCGCATCATAAACACTAGTGAAAGCAAACTTCAAACCTACTAACTTAACATGCGGGTCAAGAATAGCTCCCATATAAACCAAGACATTCATCTTCTCAACATCTCCCTAATACTTGTCAAATTTCTTTTTCATAGCACATGACATAGGTTTAAAGTCATCATCATCGCTAGCACTAAATTTATTTAACTGATGAAGTGCACGAGCAATGAAAAAGAAACTAGAATCACTAGTCACATACAATGAAGCAGAAACTTTTTCAGTCAAAACTTTAAACTCCTTCAAAAATTTCATCAATGATTCAACTACACCCCAATCATGGTCACTAGGAGCACCAGAATGTTCTACCTCAATAGGATTCCCAAACTCATCAACATCGTCGGAACCTGGACCAAGTTCATTTCCTGAAGGGTTAACTGAAACATTTACATCACCAAATACATCCTTAAATTTCAAATCAGTTTCCAACATATCAAATGTAGAGTTCCATCTAGTAGGCACTTCAAGAGATAATGACTTCTCAGATTGTGTATACCTCTTTGCAACACCCTTAAAGAATTTCACTCTAGCAGGAGAACTTTTAACAAATTTAACCGCATACCTAACCCTACTGATTGTGTCGTTGTTCTTTTTCAAACCATCCCACACAATAAGGTTGATAATATGCGCAACACACCTCATATGCAAATAATCCCCATTCCCAACTGTATTAGGCTTATTTTGAAGAATTTTTCTTAGTTCCAAACAAGCAGTGTCATTAGAACTAGCATTATCAACAGTCAAAGTAAAGACTTTTCATCTAAACCCCATGATTTGAAGCAACCATCAAGAAGGTTTGCTATATCCTTACCCTTGTGACTATAGATAGGACAAAAACAAATGATCTTCTTATGCAACTTCCAGTCATTGTCGATATAATGAGCAGTTACACACATGTAGTTGATTTTCTGAATGCTAGTCCATGTATCAGTGGTAAAAGATACCCTTTGACATGAAACTCTAAGACACTCGATCAATTTAGTTTTCTCATTACAAAAGAGTTGATAACAATCGCGAGTTATAGTGATACGAGATGGGATACGAAATGTAGGGCAAGTCACATACATAAGACGTTTGAAACCAGGTTTCTCAACAAACCGAAATGGTAACTCGTCCACTATGATCATGTAAACAACTGCATCTCTAACCTCCTCGAGATTCAAAACCCACCCTTTCAATTGACCTTCCCCTTCATTTTCACTCCTATAAAAAATTAACTAAGTTTGTTTCCCTTTAGACTTGTTTGCAGGAGTATCAGGATTAGCGGGGCATGCAAGCCAATGATTTTTAACATTTTTGGAACCATTTATATTACTATCAGCTGCAAAATTTTTATTTTCACAATAGATACATTCAGCTTTTCACTTACCTTACTCGTCGTCGTACTCACGAAAATGCACCCAATAAGCAGATCTCCTAGTTTTACCAACGACGTACTTACGTCCTGGGACTTTCGGCCTGACAGGCAATAAAGCTGTTTCTGGTTTTGTCTGAGAAACATTTATATTCTCGTCAACACCGACGTCAAAGTCCGATGTGACCGGCTCTTGCGTTACGACCTCTTCCAAATCAGGTTCAAGCCGTCTTTTTTTCGAAACCGAGCTCCTCATTATTCTAAAATAATAAATAAACGAATAATTAAAATAATATTCAAACAATTACAAATTAAAACTATTAAAAAGGTAAATAACTAAAGTGTAAATAACTATCAACTCATCATTATTCATTGTATATTTGTCAATTGTCATGCAAATTGTCACATAGAGAAGTAGTCAAGTAGAGAACAGGAGAGTAGGAGACTTAGAAATTAATTGCAATAAACTAATAAGTACAAAGGCAAATAGGCAAAGCCAATAAAGCAGTAATCAAGTAAGCTGTAAGCATATATGAATAATATGAATATATTATATATCATATATCATATACCTAAACCTAACCTAATCGGCTAACCATACGTGACTACGTCCCTAACTCCCTGACACAAGTCACAACCCACAACTGACACAACACACAAGTCAGACCAAATAATACTCAGCAGGACAGCAGTCAGCCCTCAGTCCTCATGCAGTCACCCACTCACGCGGCAGCATACAAGATACAAAAATACAAACAAAACTCAGCAGTCAGCATACAAGATACAAAAATACAAAATACAAAAGGGAAACAAACTCAGCAGTCAGCATACAAAATACAAAACTCAGAGTTACGATTTACGAACAAAATACAAAAATACATGTTCCTGTTTTTTCGTTTCGAAGTCCTGATGCGGACATGCGGTAATGCGTATCAGCGGATGAATTGATGATGATTGATGAATGCTGAATTTGCTGATAGCGAGTAGCGAGAACTCGGTAACTCGGTTTACCCTCAAAGAGTCAAAGTGGCCTCAAGATTCAAGAACTTAGGTATTTAAGGGTAGGGATGTTAAGGTATTATGATTTACGTAAAATAGTAGACTAATAGTATAAGTATATTATATATTTATATATAAGTATATTAGTAATTAGTGATTAGTAATTAGTATAGTGTTTGAAATTTGAATTATTTAGAAAATAATAATTATTTAGGAAATAGGAATTAGGATTTATGATGATTGACTGATTGAGTTATGGTAAGTTAAAATTTGAGAATATTACGATTTACAAAGTTAGTATTTGAAATTATTGGGAATTTTCAAAATCTGGAGAAGTGGAATATCAGTATGACAGTATATCACGCTAAATTCGCTAATTACTCAACTCCAGTCTTCCAGTTTGGACCGGTTTTTTCCGGGTTTTAGCCCGGACCGGAAACCGGATCATGCATGGAAGAGGAACCGGGGACCGGACCGGTTAAGGGCAGGTCCGGGTCGGTTGGACCGGCCGGTTCGGTTCGGTTGGTCTGTCTGGACCGATTTTTGAACAGCCCTACTCATGTGCCAATGGATTCGGATATCCGGAAACCATGGTTCTGAGTAAGGGGTGAGGGTACGTGTTGGGAAATTCACAAAGAACACCCAACCCCGCCCGCACATTAGCGGCCTCTACTAAGATATCGATTGACGTTTTAATACGCGCGTTAGTAGTACGATGAATGATATGCAAACATTGTTTTAACTAAACATGCGAATAATTGAATGGGTTGTGTAGACACCCAGATTTGGACCTGGTGGCTGCAGAAGTGCCCAACAAACACCCGACAACGATAGGACTGCAACGCGACGCGGGTTCAATTCGCAATGCTTTAGATAGTTTTTCTATAGAACGAATCAAATAAATTATTCGGGCAAAATAAACTAACATGATGGCAGCCTTAGTCGCGTCGTTACAATCGCATAGACACTAATTAGAGTCAATCCTAACAACGGGACCCCGAGTCGGTCCCGAAACTCGAACCGAGTCAACACCGCGCTAAGCAAACCTCGGGATAAACACCCGAGGCCCATTAAACCCACGGCGCTAGGGTAAACACCGGAAGACTTAGGCCCTAAGTTATGAATCATACACCCGTCTCTCAGTTTTGGAAAGTATCAAAATCGTATCTTCAAAACTCCAACCGGCCCGCCACACGCGCCTAAGATTCCCCACGCCTGAGCCCAGGCGCCTGAGACCTGGTGTGCTCCAGCTCACGCGCCTATATGGGTGACTGTTGTGTGCCAAATTTGGACCGTTTTTCCTCCCATTTAGACCCGTTTTTCCTAAGTTTTGAGAGACTTGAGTGCGATTATCGCCGTATTTTGCGTAATTCTCACATTAGTGTCTCTCTTTTGCATTTTACGTGTTTTTGGTAGTTTTCTATCTGTTTTGATAGGATTTTTGACCAAAAACGTATCCGAGCTTCTAAGAGCGTGAAAGAGAGAGACACAGTCCGAAAAGCAAAGCACACAACTGAAAGTTCAAGTAATCCAATTGATCGACGAAGAAAGAAACCGGAAAAGAGGAGAAACTCCACCGGGTGAAATTTCGCTCGGTGAGTCATCACTGGGCGAAGTTTCGCCCGACGACATTTTCCACCCCCGAAGATTTTCATAACACTCTCCACCGGGCGAAACGAGCGAGCAAAATTTCGCCCACCGGGTGAAATTTCGCCCGATGGAGAGACCGGGCCGAAATCGCATTTTGAGAAGAAAATCTCACCGGGTGAAATTTCACCCGGTGGGATCATTATGTCGAGCCGCAGGGTGAAGTTTCACCCCATGAGGTACAAAGGGTGAAGGTCTAGCTTAAATGAAGAGGAATTGGATTATGGGCCTTGAAGTTTGTGCAACCTATTAAGCAACTCTATATATACTCCTCCTAGGGTTTTGTGCCTCCTTGAGCCTTGAGTGTGCCTTTAGGAGTAGGAGTAGGAGTAGTGTAGAGAACTCTCTAGTAGTAGTGGTAGTTTGTAGTGAGCTCTCTTAGTTAAAAATCTCCAAAAACAATTAGTTGATCTACTTAGTATTAGCACAATTACTCTATAATTAGTAGACAAGTCTCCATCTTTATTGAAGATTGTGTTTTATTGTTGAAGATTCAAGGGTTTTGCAAGGGTTTAAGTGACAAAATTCTTGTATTATCTCATGAAGATTTATATTGCTTATATTGAAGATTGAAGATTTATGCATGGATTGGTGACAAATTCTTGTATATTTCTCCCAAGATTCAATCTTTTATATATTAATCTTCATCTTCCACCTTAGTTTTCTCCTTGGTAAATTCTTTCCTCTCCCTTTTCTCCATTAGTTTATGATTTTCTCTCCTTAGAGTAATTTGTTAGTATAGTTATTATGCATGCCTTAGCTAAATTCTCCTTAGTGTTTTGTTATTAATCACCATGACTAGTGAGTAGATTTTCTTGTTGGGGAATTAGGGAGGAGGATTTGGATTATTTGATTCAAGGGATGTTGGTGGGTTGTTTACTTGTTGATTATCAATTTTAAGGTTTTTGTGTCTTTGTTGACCTAGAACCGCGGCTAGATTGACCTCGACTCGTTTCTATCAATATGGGGAAACTCGGGGTAGAAATTACCTTAATTTGAGACTTACCCTTTCGTCGCGAAAGCGGGTTTAGGTAGGTTGGGTGAAGAAACCGAAAGGTGGTACTCTCCCTTTTCAACGTTGTAACTAAAACTCGATCCCGAGACTCTTAGACCCCATTTCCGAATCCCGACTCTCCCCAACACCTTTCTTATTATTGTTCCTAGCCTTAGTAAGCGTAGCTCATTAGCATTAGTTCGACTCCTCTCGACCCAAAACCCCCATCTCAATCCCAATCACTATTAAACTCTAGACTTGACCAATATCACTTAACCATCTCCCTGTGGATCGATCCCGACCTACCACTACTACACTAGTTAGGTTAGTCGGAGTTAAAAATATTGTTTGCATGCGTGTCGACGACAGCGCGCATCAAAATGGTGTCGTTGCCGGAGAGACGGTGATTAGTTAAATTGATTAAGTCTTTGTTTAATTGTGTTTAGATAATTGTTTTTCTTTCCTCCTACCCTAGTGTCATTAGGTGCTAGGAGGACTCATTGTTTGTTGAGTTTTTGCTAGGTATACTCTTGATTTAGGTTGCTTGATCCCCATCCGGAGAACAAGTCGCTTGGAAATATTGTGACCGAAGCAACAACTCGATAGTGTATTCCTCCACCAATTTCTTCATTTCTCAACACTCCATCCTCAAACAACTTCCAAGGATTCAAGCATGGCTACACTTGGGTCCCATTCTCAACCATCTATTGTAGATATTTCTTCTCCCGTCTTCATCGGAGCCGTTCCGGAGAGTTTTGAGCTTAAACCTTCCATCATTCATTTGATTCAACAACAAACTTTTCGAGGTTTGCCGGATGAAGAGGTGATAGAGCATGTTTGCCTTTTCAAGGAAAGTCTTATTGGTGTCAAGCTTGAAGGTGTCACCGAGTGCCAACTACGCCGAATTCTTTTTCCCCGCACCTTGCGTGATGGATCATGGAGGTGGCTTAAGAGTTTCCCCAACAATACTTTTCGCACTTGGGAACATTTGAGCAACTCTTTCCTTGAGAAATATTTCCCACCATCCAAGACCAACAAATTCCGAAGAGAAATTCAAACATTTCAACAACAAGAAAAAGAAAGCATAAGTGAAGCTTGGGATCGATTCCAAACTCTACAAAGGAAGTGCCCGGATCATGGTATCCCTCATTGGCTTTTGCTCCAAACATTTTTCTATTCCTTATCCGCCGATGCAAGGGACATTCTTAACTCAACCGCAAGGGGCGACTTTTTCTTACTCAACGAGGATGAATCCCATAAGCTTCTTCAGGAGATAGCCAAAAGTGGCATGTGTGCTAGGGAAATGCAAGAGGGTGAATCAAGTGGAGACTCAAAATCGTCAAAGGACAAGGAGGCCACTCTTGAAGTGCAAATCGCTCAAATACTTGAGAGATTTGAGGCAATGGTTGCTAGGGACACCTTCCAACCCGAAGTGAGGCCCCCACTAAGAAGAGTCACCCCACCAAGAAGATTCACCCCACCAAGAAGAGTTGCACCACCTAGGCGAACATCCATCTCGCCTCCAAAGCCATATAGGGTAGATATCCCATGTGATCATTGTGGAGAATATGACCACGAATCCAACTTTTGTGGAGGAAGGAAAATGTTTATCGTCAAGCCAACACTCAAGGAACATATGAAAAGCCTCAAACGAACAATCCTAATTTGGGGACCGGATTTTAATCCACGCCGACTCAAGGATCATATCCTTTTCCAAGAGCCCCCAATCAAAGGGTTAATCCTAATTCATATGGACCCCATTATCAACCGAGACCTCCTCACACAAACCAATTCAATCAAGGCTATTTCTATCCTCAAGGACCACCTAGACCAAACTATGGTCCTCCTTTTGGAACCCATCCTCCATTTAATCAAGGTCCTCCTTTTGGAACCCATCCTCCATTCAATCAAGGTCCTCCAAGGAACTTTCAAGGTAACTCTCAACCCTTTTATGACATTCAACAAACAATCAATTTTCTATTGAAAGAAAATGCGTCAAATCGAGCTAGACTTGAGGCTTTAGAGGCACGTTCCGCCTCGCAAGCTCAATATTCTCATGAGCCGACCAATTCTTCCAATCATGCATCCGTGAATGCCATTAAGCTAATGAGCAAAAAGGAACTGGTGAAAACCTTTGACTCACAAACTCCTACATCTCATCCCTCAATCAATGAACCCGATGAGAAAGCGGTCAAGAGTGCAACCGAAAAACCAATTAGAGATCCTTCTAAATATCTTGTAGGAGACCTTACATACGTGATAGAACAAGTTCCAATAGAGGATACGAACTTACTTTCTAGGATTGAGGTACCACCTTTGAGTGATAAGCCACATATCTCCTTTAACAATCAAGCTTTGGGCATGATAACTGATGCGTGCGATTTATATATGATTATTATGTCTTTTACATACGCATTTCCATGCATATCAAGTAGCATTGTCTAGTATTTTCCCCCGAATTTGATACTTTGTGGTCATGTTGCATCTTATGCAGGTTTGAACCCGCGGACGCATAAACAAGGCAAAAATCGTGCTTAAAGATGAAATCTTTTGCAAAATAAGAAAAGAGAATGATTGTTTCCAAACGGGTCTACTTAAAATGTGAATATCTTAAGTTTTACAACTCTAATTGAGCTGATTTCAGTTGCGTTGGAAAGCTCTTTCTCTTAGATTTCCAACGGTATATTACACGCCTGATTTGAAGAAGTAACAAAGAAATGGAAAGCGTTTAAAGTTGAGCACGCAGTGCTGAGAACGAAAACAGGGCACAGATAGTCGAACGACTATCAATAATAGGCGACCGACTATTCAGAATAGTCAAACGACTATTCTTGAGACTGGACGAAGACCGAGACTTTTCTAATTTGATGTTTAGGGTTAATAAGACCTTTGGGCTTTTGTTTAACTTAGTATTTAAGAAACTATTAGACTAGAATTCTACCACTTCTCCCTTATTCTCTTTTACTTCTTCTTAGACTCTTCTTTAGATTTCTTCTCCTTATTCTCTTAGAATTACTTCTAGTTTAATTTCTTCCTTTAAAACTCGGTTATTGTAAGATTGCAACATTCTAATCGCCTTCATTCCTTTTGGTAATTTAATCTATTCCTTCTTCCTTCTTCTTCCTTCTTGATTGTTCTTGATCTTTGATTGTTCTTCTTCTTCATACTTAATTATTCTTAATCTTTGTTTATGCTTGTCGAAATTCTATTATTATTCATCTTGTTTAATCTAGTAAAATCGTTTATTAATATTGTTGTTCTTGATTTAATCATGAGTAGCTAATTTCCTTCGCTAGGATTTAGGGGATCTGCGAATTGAATGTGGTCGCAAAATAATTTATAGATCTGTCAATGATATTGTGTCTGAGTTGTTAATTGTAGCATTTAATTGAGATTAATTGATTAAGTCGACGTAATTGATTAATTGAATTCGGTAAACTTGAACCTAAAATCGGAAGCCTGGTAAAAGTTAGACCTGGTACAACACATTAGTATGCCCTAATAAGATCGGAAGCCTTTAGACGCATTCTAGGGTGAATAGCGGACCGGAAGGACCTTTTCACTACCCATTAGACCAATATCTGCGATAGACCTGTGACTTATACTGTGACCATATGAGATTCGTAGTGAACCGACAATCCTAGTTTTTCTCTCCATATAAATTCGTCTTAATTCATCTTATTTATTTTGTTTTATTCTTCTCTTTTATTCCTCATTCCTTCTCTTTTATTCTTCTTTCCTTCACGACTTTAGTTTAGTCAAACACAAACAAAACCCCCGATTTGGTTACTAAGATAGACTTTAATTACGAGTAGGATTTATTTGTCTCCCTGAGAAATCGATCCCGACTTCCCTAGCTATATTTTTAGTTGGACCGTAGTTGGTTATTTTTGATAGGTACACGACTAGCTTATCAAATTTTGGCTCTGTTGCCGGGGAGACGGTGTTTTTCTGCTTGTTAATTTTAGTTTGTCTTTTATTTCAGGAAATTCTAGTTTCCTGAGACGATTCTTATAGTTTGTTTTTCTTAATTATTTATTATTATTATTATTATTATTATTATTATTATTATTATTATTATTATTATTATTATTATTATTTCTTAGTTTTTTTTATTTTTTATTTTTTTTATTCTCCCTTTTTTTCATCATTATGACTATTTTCTACTTTCCTCAATTTGAACATGAACCATTGCATATTTATTTTGATAGACTTGACTCTTTTATTACTCAAAATGGTTATCATGTGAGTGTGTGGGAGGTGAGTCATATGATTTATGATGGTGTCGATGACGCGACACGGGCTTATATTGAGGAAAACTGTGAAGGCATGTTTAAATACATGTCTTATGTGAAACGATGGGCGCTACTCCAATATTTAATCCGAAACAGTTTGGAGTCAGAGATAAAGAGGAAGGCTGAGATATCGGAGCTTAAGGCAATGATGCAACAACTTATAGATGTGCTAACTTTAAAGGAAAACGAGCATGATACTCCATGTAAGTTAGATACTAGAGTTAATTTCTCACATTCCACTGACTATGTTATGACTGAATCTGTTGCATCTATTAGACAGGACATATGCCCATTTGAGAAAGATGATGATGATTTGTATAGTGTTCAATCTCACATCGTTCCCTAAACCCCTATGATTTCTAACTTGATGCAGGATGATGACTTGCATTCCTTAGATACTTGTGAACCATCTTATTCTCCTTTGGAGCAACTTTCACACCCTCTGACCAGATATTCTTCTCATTTTTGTGAATGTTGTTGTGACAAATAATGATTGTGAGATGGAAAGTGTTATATTTGAGGAAAACGCGTGTTTGGATGCTTTGACTGATGTTTTTTTTGAGGATAACATTGAGGATTTTGGTTCATGTGAATTTGAGAGTGTGTCATTTGATGTCAATTTTGAGGTTTTGGAAAGAGAGTTGAACAAAGGAGAAGCCCGTGAGCGTGAGAGAAAAGATCAAACGGACGAGAGTCGGGAAAAGAGTACACTTTTGAATGATACTTTGAGTGATGAGCTTTTCAGTATTGAGGATACTTGGGATTGCGAATCTGATTTCTTTGAAAAACCTATTTTTGAGAAATTTGACTTTTCCCATTGTTTTGAGATGAATCTCCTTCACCCATTGATTATCTTGATCTCGATTCCCTTACACCTTCGCTTGAGCCTATGATTATGGATGAGGATTGTGAGACTCTTTTAGAAGAGATTGTTTTGGCTCTTGGTTGCTCGTTTGATGGTTGTTTGCTTAAGAACATTGAAGATGGCGATCATAACAACTTTTTCAAAGAAGGTGAAAAATATAAGTTTGATGTTTTGAGTAGTTTTGAGTTATTTGACTCTCCTCTTGTGCAATTTGTGTCAAATGATAAGACTTGGGCTAATTTTGAGATATTTGGTTTGTATGTCTTTTCTCATAAACTGCTCACTACTCTTCTTACTTATCATACTTATTATTGGTCATGCTTGTTAATGTTGATTCCTTATGACCACTTTGCTGCTGATTGGTTTAGCTTGTTTGACAAGCTAATGCGATCTTTGACCTATTTTTTAGGCGATTCACATAGGTTACTAAGATGTATTCTATATATTTTCTTTGCTTCTCTTGTGTTTTTTTTTGTTTTTTTGTTTTTGGTGTGTAGGTACCGTTTTTGCGACGGAGACATCGACAATTCCGATTATGAAGAGGATGCTTCGATGCGGTTTGGGGATGTCTCTTTTATATGTATCTTGTAAGTAGTCTCATTTTTTTTCCTTTTACACTTTCATCGTCTTTCATATCTTTCCCCATATTTTTTTATGCCTCTTATTATTTGTTGTACACAATGAGGGCATTGTGTGGTTTGGTTTGGGGAGGGTATGCATCTGTTGTTTTCATCCATCAGCATATTTCTTGCATTTTTGCATGCATAAAAAAATCAAAAAAATCAAAAATATGTTTTTGCATATAGTCTAGTCGGAATGGTTATATAATGATGATTATATTGCTTTTATGTCTTCATTAGCTTGCTTATGCCTTGCATCATTATCGTTTTTGTATATAATTACATGCATCATTCTCTTGTCATTGATTATTTTACTGAACGAATAAACTTGATTCATTGTTGGCAAACTACTAAGATTTGTAAGAAATTAGAGCCTTAACCTGATGACATCCATGATCAGTTTCATTTAGGTTGAGAGTAGTACTCCTTATGAGGCATGTAACATCAAACTGCATAAGCATGACATTCGTCTCTTAGGTACCTGTAGGTTTTTGACTCGTGGTTTTGACATGTGCGAAAAAGGCAAATCCTTTCTTTTAATTAATTCCCATAAGCCTCACATAGCCAAATTGACATGTTTGACCCGTTTATCAACTACATGTCATATATTGTCTACCCTAGTCAAGCTAGTAGATTAGTTGGACGAAATTGTTTTTTTTCAGGTTGATTTTGATATCATGACTATTGAAAAGGGAATGAAAAAATATGAAAAAAAAAAGATTTATTTGAAAGGAAAAAAAAAGAGAAAAGAAAAGAAAAGAAAGAAAGGAAAGAAGAATAAAGAAAAAATGAAGTGAAACTAGAAGAAGAATGTGTTTTTGCTATGAGAAAAGAATTGATCTCTCTCATTTCATAGTTATTAGTGGGAAGCGGTTTTGATAAGGCGCTTGTTGCTATGCCTAATTTCTTCGACTGGAGTTTGGTAAGAACGGAATATTTATTATTGATGGGTGTAGGGAATACTAGCTTGGCTTTTAACTCCTCATATCCATATTGTTTTGCCCCTTCTTACCCGATTAACCTCACTTTATACTATACGTAAGTCCTTGGCACTTGTCTTTACCCGATAGAATGCGTATGTACGGTTATTAGAGATTAATTTCATGTTAGATTGCATGCATGTTCTTGTAGGTCGCAGTTTAGGTGAGTGTTTTGTCTTTCCATTTTCAAATAAACTCACAATATCACCCCTTTTGTGTGATGAGCAACCCGTGAGAGTCCGACATAGACGAGTCTTGCAAGGTTGAAGGTTCAGTATTGTTGTCATTGGTCAAGCTTGTTGTATGTGGTTGTTTACATTAATTTTAATCGTTGCGCATTGGTTTGGGTAACTTTGAAGCATACTCCGCTATGAGTTATATACATTCCATTAGGATTGAGTTCATCGTTTTGTGCTTGCTTGAGGACAAGCAAGGGTTCGGTTTGGGGAGGTTTGATGCGTGCGATTTATATATGATTATTATGTCTTTTACACACGCATTTCCATGCATATCGAGTAGCATTGTCTAGTATTTTCCCCCGAATTTGATACTTTGTGGTCATGTTGCATCTTATGCAGGTTTGAAACCGCGGACGCATAAACAAAGCAAAAATCGTGCTTAAAGATGAAATCTTTTGCAAAATAAGAAAAGAGAATGATCGTTTCCAAACGGGTCTACGTAAAACGTGAATATATTGAGTTTTACAACTCCAATTCAGCTGATTTTGGTTGCGTTGGAAAGCTCTTTCCCTTAGCTTTCCAACGGTATATTACACGCCTGATTTGAAGAAGTAACAAAGAAATGGCAAGCGTTTGAAGTTGAGCGCGCAGTGCTGAGAACGGAAACAGGGCACAGATAGTCGACCGACTATCAATAATAGTCGACCGACTATTCTCGAGACTGGACGAAGACCGAGACTTTCCTAATTTGATGTTTAGGGTTAATAAGACCTTTGGGCTTTTGTTTAGCTTAGTATTTAAGAAACTATTAGACTAGAATTCTACCACTTCTCCCTTATTCTCTTTTACTTCTTCTTAGACTCTTCTTTAGATTTCTTCTCCTTATTCTCTTAGAAATACTTCTAGTTTAATTTCTTCCTTTAAAACTCGGTTATTTGTAAGATTGCAACATTCTAATCGCCTTCATTTCTTTTGGTAATTTAATCTAATCTTTCTTCCTTCTTCCTTCTTGATTGTTCTTAATCTTTGATTGTTCTTCTTCTTAATACTTAATTATTCTTAATCTTTGTTTATGTTTGTCGTAATTCTATTATTATTCATCATGTTTAATCTAGTAAAATCGTTTATTAATACTAGTACAGACCCCGTGCAATGCACGGTATTTATAATATATTTATCTTATAGAATATTTCATTTAAGATTTAAAATAAAAAATTTATTATTTTATTTTTACTATTTATCGACTGTATAATTTAGAATAGGAAAATATTTTTTAAATCGCAAAACTAATCAAAATATTTGAGTAATGTCTTGAAATGTACGGAGTATTAAATAACGTGTAATTAATGAAAATATTGTTTATAGTATTTTTTATATACTCGGTTTATAACATCTCACATCTTGAGATACCCACTTCTCTCTTTAACATACCATAAAATACATAAATATTTATCAAAAATTGTATAATAATGTACTTTTTTTAATGGTTAGCACGTCGTGATACGTTCTCTTTGTGTAAAAAAGCTATTCAGTTTTTCATTAGAAAATTAAAAAATAAATTAAAAATGGACTGTCTCAGGTGTAAAGCTTATATTATGTAATTTGTGAAACTTTTTTTATTTGGATTTTAATAGTATATTCCGTATTTTGTAGTCTCCCCTACCAAAATAATCATTCTATATGATAATTATAATCTTCACATTTGAATAAATGAGAAAATCTTAGTGGTATCGGGTGAGTATATACTCCTTCCGTCCCGATGAATTGTTTGCCTTTGCTTTTGGCACAAAGGGGAAAAAGTCCAATGATAAAGTGACATGTAAAGCCAAATTCATGAGGAGGTCAAATTACATATATATATATATATATATATATATATATATATATATATATAAAACATTCTTAAAATAGAAAGGGAAAGAATTCATTGAGACGCCCCAATATGAAATAGACAAAGAATTAATTGGGACGGGGAGAGTATATAAAGTAAATAGCTCATTTCAAAAATAAATTTTTTAGATAACTGATTTTTTTCTCAAGGTTAATGACATCATATCTTAAAATTTATCTAATTATTTTCATAAAAAGAAGTTTTTTTTGTCGATTTCTTTAACATTAATGAAAATGAATAGTTTGCGAATTTATTAGTGAAATGTTCTTTTACTTCTCAATTTAAATTAGTTTATTTTTGAGGAAAATGTTAGTAACTGAGAGTAGTATATAGAGAATTTTCGGTGAGTTTTTACTATGTATCAGGATTTGTAAGAGCAATCGGAATATATATTCCATTTTTATATAGTTACTAAATTTTATATCGATGTTAAGAATATGATCAGAAAGATATACAATAATAATCATAACTATTTTATATTCTATGTAAAATATTGTATGGGATAGTGCAATCTCCTATTAACAAAAATAATGCAACTATTTGGTTAAAACGGAATACAAAATGTTTATACTTTTTTTAAAAAAAATTGATCATACATTCCATGATAAATATTGTATGTGATATCTTCCATTTAAAACATGTGATTTTCGTAATCAATGTAATCAATCAAATTTCTTTAATTAGATACTTTCTGTGGTGTATAGCTTTATGTGTGATGTAGTGATATTTAAATCAGTAAGATGTTGGAGTGTAGTTGGAGAGGAGAAAGGTGACACACATGAGGTCAAGGGTTCGATATGCACCTAGCTCATTTGGTCTATTTTTTTTTTATTTTTGTTGTGGATAACTTTAGGCGGGAAAATATATGAGTTGAGTTATTTGGTTAGTGGAAAGGGGGATTGTTGTTCTTGATTTAATCATGAGTAGCTAATTTCCTTCGCTAGGATTTAGAGGATCTGCGAATTGAATGTGGTCGCAAAATAATTTATAGATCTGTCAATGATATTGTGTCTGAGTTGTTAATTGTAGCATTTAATTGAGATTAATTGATTAAGTCGACGTAATTGATGAATTGAATTCGGTAAACTTGAACCTAAGATCGGAAGCCTGGTAAAGGTTAGACCTGGTACAACACATTAGTATGCCCTAATAAGATCGGAAGCCTTTAGACGCATGCTAGGGTGAATAGCGGACCGGAAGGACCTTTTGACCAATATCTGCGATAGACCTGTGACTTAGACTGTGACCATATGAAATTCGTAGTGAACCAACAATCCTAGTTTTTCTCTCCATATAAATTCGTCTTAATTCATCTTATTTATTTTGTTTTATTCTTCTCTTTTATTCCTCTTTCCTTCTCTTTTATTCTTCTTTCCTTCACTACTTTAGTTTAGTCAAACACAAACAAAACCCCCGATTTGGTTAGTAAGATAGACTTTAATTGCGAGTAGGATTTATTTGTCTCCCTGAGAAATCGATCCCGACTTCCCTAGCTATATTTTTAGTTGGACCGTAGTTGGTTATTTTTGATAGGTACACGACTACTTATTGAGGACATTTTCACAAGCACATCCATGCCTACCCCGTCCGATTACATCCGAGACATCATTTTGAAACCCGCCGAGAAGGAAAGAGCTCCCATTTCTCCAAGAACCAACCCTAAAGCTACAATTCCCATCAAATTAGGTGATCCGGGTAGTTTTGTCATTCCTCGTTCCATAGACCATGTTTTAATAGACCGAGCCTTGTCCGATCTTGGTGCCGACATTAGTTTAATGCCCTTAGCTATTGCTCGCACTATTTATATTAAAGACTTGGATTACTTTCCCGTGAATGTGCAAATGGTCGACGGAACCACTAAGGAGCCCTACGGATTGGCCCGTAACCTCATGGTTAATGTGGGGAATTTATATATACCCAACGACTTCGTCATTTTAGACATGCCAATTGAGGAGCGGAATCCTATCCTCTTGGGACGACCTTTCCTAGCTACCGGTGGGGTGATTATCGATGTGAAGCGAGGACTTTTATCTTTTAATGTCGCTAATGAAATGGTCCAATTTGTGCTTCCCGCATTCCTTCCCGAAGATCCTCCTAATATGGAGTTTTGGAACCAAATGGTGGAGTTCCCATCAAATGAAGAGCCTTCTACCGAAGATCTTGACTACGATGATGAAGAAGACGACGGTGCCCAATTCATACTTGGTTCTACCTCCGACGAAGATATTCCCGAAGAATTTGCAATGCTTCCCGAGGTAGCACAACTTATGAATATGCCGGAGTTTAGAGAAAAGCTCAAGATCGGTAATGTGGAATTTGAAGTGAATGATCAAGACCCTCCGGGTTGCTTTTTAAGCAACCCCAACTAATCTCAAACTATTCAATTCGGTTTGGTGGTGTCCATAATAACCACCTTTGTAAATATTTGTATATTCTTGTCTCTTTTTATTTTCTTCGAACAATAGCTTTTGGATTTTTCTCTTGGAGCCTATTTTGATACCTGCAGGAATCGTGAAGATTTCTTTCGGAATTTTTGGGGTTGCGCTTTGAATGATTATGAACGATCTGGATTGAGAAGATTGGTTTAATTGAGAATTTAAGGAAGGTTTGGGCCAAGTCATAGAGAATTTTCGTAGCAAGGTCCCGTTTTGAAGTGAATTATTTTACCGGGTGAAATTTCACCCGGTGGCGACTTTGCTCGAAAGCAAAGGAATTGACGAAAACCCGTCGGGCAAAATTTCACCTGGTGGAATCTCACCGGGCGAAATTTCGCCCTGCGGTAAAAATATTTTGCGACTTGGAAATTGACGGAAATCTGACCGGGCGAAATTTCGCCCGGTGGAATCTGACTGGGCGAAATTTCGCCCGGTGGTGAAGTAGCGCGGAAATGCCGAAAAATGACCCGAAGACCGTCGGGCGAAATTTCGCCCGATGGTGACCACCGGGCGAAATATCACCCCGCGACACCATATCAGCCAAACCCCCCTTACCCATCTTTATTATACACCTTTTCCTCTCTCTCTCTCCTCAACCAAACCCCAAAACAAACCCCAAATCCTCCACCTTAAACCACCTCTAATCCCTCCATTCCTTCACCAAAATCCAATTAAATTATATATTTCTCATCCTTATCACATTCCTAACATCTTCTTGGAGTTTGTTTCGAGAAATTGTTCCGATTCCGACAAACCCCAAACCGAGACCATCAACACCATATTCATCAATTTCAAGCATCAAGGATGAGAAGGGTAAAACAAATGGCAAGGAAACGGATTTCTTCAATGCTTAATCGCAGTTCGGGTTCAACATCATCCTCACGGTCCGAGGAAGCGGCCGGGGCTCGGAACGAATTTGTCTCGATGCCCGTTCAAACACAAAGCTCTATACCGCGCGAACAACCTGCTCCGCTTGAGGTACGTTACCCGAAAATCTGTCGTAATTTCCGTGAACCTCTATCTGGTCTCTATTTCGCTAAAAAAGCTCATGTTGATAAATGTAAAAAAATTTGGGTCTCTCGTCTCGAGCCGACTCGTTGGGCGGCTGGAGATGTACTTGAGCGCATGGGCATAGAACCGCAGGTACAAGCAATGTGCCGAAGTCTTGGTCTCATCAAATTTTATGCCTCCAAGGAGGAAACTTTTCAGAAGTTGACGTGCGAGTTTTTTGCAACTTTCGAGCTAAGTGGTGATGATAATACCACTGTCTCTTTTCAGTTGTGAGAAACTTCGTACGTCCTCAACTTGAGGGATTTTGGTGCATTGCTTGGTTTACCTTCTTCAGTCCTTGGAAGGCCTAGGGCGGGGCAGACTCGAGACGATAAATTCGGCCGAGATCGATTCTGGTTTAAAATTGCCCGTCAAAAGACTTTCAAGGGAGGAAAAATGCGTTCTTTCTCTATTCGAAACCCCATCCTCCGATATGTGGCGCGTATTATAGCCAATTCGTTTTTGTCAAGCTATGATACGCATCACAACAGTAGTGCTACAGCTGTGCAGCTGTTGGAGGATGCTGTTTTTGGGAGAGGCTCGTCGATCGATATGTCTGAGGCCTTAGCTACTCACTTCGCCCAGATTGCGAAGGGCGGCCGCAAGAAAATTTCTTGTGGCGGTATTATAACGATGATAGCTAAAGCCTTGGACATCGATTTTAGCGATTTGACACTAGTTGATGAAGCGGGAATTTTCATTGATGAAGTTTATTGTCCTTTTCTTGTTTGGCCCCAGAAAGGGGATTATGACAGTTTGTTTTTGTTTAAGATTACTGAGCTCCGAGACATTGCAATGCCTAACCCCGAATGGGTAAGGCTAGATATTGAAGAGAACTTCGGCATGCCGAAGAGGTCCGGGGAGTACATTCGGGGTCACACTCGAAGTAAGTTTTATCAGACTGAATACCCCGAGGGACCCTTAGATTTTGGCGACGATGACGTAGAGGTCGTAGACGTGTCGGAGGAGAAACGAGAGGTTGAAACCTCCCGGGATGAGGGTCGTAGAACTTTACCGTCATCATCACACGGACCCTCTTCCTCCCATCAGACCGAACCCCAGACTTCGCAGTTTTTCACCCCCAATTTCTCAGACTTTGAACCACACCGACACTCCACGTTCACCCAGTCTACCCCAGGTTTTCAGGAGGACATTAACATGAGTCCTCCACGACACTCTTCGTTCTTTGGATCAGAGAACTTTTATAACCAATGGGGGGAAGTCTATGATCGAACACGTCAGACTTGGGAGAACTCGACCACCTCCCTAAACTTGGCCCAGGATGCTTACAATTTGGCCCGAGATGCGCGCGATACTGCGCATGGCTCGTACGCGTACTCTAGGGATGGTTTTGAGTATGCCTGGACCAGTTTTGAAATGGCTAGAGACGCTGCTAGGGACGCCCAAGCAGCGAGGTTGGCGACGGAGGAGAACCAGAGGTTGCTGCAACAGCAACAGCACTATTTTGATCGATTTTTTGGTATGCCTCCGCCAGGGTCTTACTACCCACCACCTCGTCCCCCAGGTCCTTTGTGAGTGGTCGAGTGTCGTCAGTTTTAGTGTGGGGGTGTTAGTTGTTGGTTGTCAGTCGTCAGTCGTCTGTTCTCTTGTCTCAGTAATCTCTGTCAGTCCTTGCAGCGCCAATTTGTGGCCTTTGATAATTTTGGTTGTTGGTTGATTTGTAATTGGTTATTTTGTTAGTTTAAGAAATTGTCAGCCCCTCCGTGACCCTACTTGGGTCGTTACAAACGTGAGGTTTTATTGCAGGTGCCTTAGAGAAGAAGGACCTGATTGTTGCTCCCGGTCTTCGGTGACTTGATCGCACCAGTACCATTTGAAAAATCCAAAATTTTCTTTTTCTTTTGTTTTTCCCGATTTGTGCAGAATCCGGGCGAGGTGACGTGATTACACCTACGCCCTTTTTCTTCCCTTATCGATTTCTCTTATTTTTTTTTCCTCTTTCTTTTTCATTTTTCATTTCTTTTCTTTTTGTTCTCTTAATTTTTGAAAAAAAATCCAAAAACATTTGAAAAATCTTCAAAAAAAATCCAAAAAAATTTGAAAACCCATAAAAATTCAAAAAGATTTTCCTTTCTTTTCTCTTTTTCTCTTTTTTCGATTCTTCTCCTATTCGTGCATTAGGAACAATGCATAGTTTTAGTGTGGGGGAGGGATCTACTATCCTTTTCTTCATTTTCTTTTTCATTTTTCCTTTGAAAAACCAAAAATCCAAAAAAAAATTCCTTTTCTCTTCATTTTATTTATCTTTTCTTTTGCTTTCGTTTTTGTGTCACTTGTATTGTCTTGCATTCTTCTTCTTGTAGGTACACCGCCAACCGTTTAGCATGGATACGAAAGGTAGCGGAAATGAAATGAAGACCGCGCGGTAATACTTTCTACCTTCGTTTTATCCCTTTCTCTTATGCATGGAGTTTGGGTATATATGCTATTTGGAGGTTCACTTGGTGAAAATTTTGGAATTGGTGGCTGTGGATTGTGTTGACTTGAGGATGTTTGGAGTGCTTGGTTATACTTGTGATTGCGTTTCTATTTTTGCTTTTGTTTTCTTGTGTTTTTGTCGTTTTTGTGTTTTCCTTTTCTTTTGTGTATAGCTTGTCTAGGTAAAGTTTTCGAAAACCCGATTTTGAGATTAGGCCGAGTGTTTATTACTCCCTTGATAGTGAGCCTTTTTTATTTTTGGACATACTTCTAGTAGAATGACCTTGAACCAATTTTTGCATTGGATTTTTACCATGAGTCCATCTTTTCTACTAGGAGTCTACATCGGGATTTGCATTTGACCACCTTGACCACCCATGGAGTGATAAGGCCTTGGTTACCGTTCCCCGTTCTCTTAGGTGACCTTACTTGAGAAGCCACTTTTAGTCCAAAACTTTCATCCTTTTATGGGTTCGAAGGGGGTGCACACCTAACTAGCCTATTTCTGTACCATTCATCCATCTCCACAAATAAGTTTGCAAGAATGCTTTACCTTGATCTCAAATGAAGTATCTAGCCAAAAATGAGCTATTCAAAAATGAAAAGGGAAAAATGAAGAAGGGCATTATGAAAACAAAAAAAAACCCTCAATCGAAATAATGGGGAAAGAAAAACCGAAAAGAAAAACAAAATCTCAAAAAAAAAAAAATAATAATCGTTCCCAAACCCAAATAATCCCTTAGTTGACTTATTGCCGTGAAATGCCTACTAGAGGACCGAGTCCCGAGGAAGGAAAATAGCGGTAATTTGGCAATCCTTACCATTTTGCAAACACTTATCCATCTGTTTGGTCTAATTGGCTTTCTCGAGTTTGGAACGACCCTCTAGGCTTAGCTTAGGAGACGGCATAACACTTACCTACAGTGCTTACTAACTCCATGGTTCTCACTTATCCACTCCATCTATCGTCCCGTTGTAGGCGTCTCTAGTGGAATTAGAAGGACCTTGGTAAATTTTCAATGTTTTTTATTGTTTGATTGTCATCCTATTAGGATCTTGTCCATGTCAATTTGTGTTACTAACTTGGTAGTGTTCTCGCTTGTCTTAAGCTCAAATTGGTGCTTTCTCCACCGTTTCGATGAGGGATTCAGTGATTTATTTTCTCTTTGGTTGCAACTATCTCTTTATGTGTGTCTTTCTTGTTTTATGTGTTTGTGTGTGTTAGTCGCAACCCCAATTTTGAGCAAGACCCAACTTGCCTTGCATGGAGGTACTTTACCTCATAGGTATCTCGATGTGAGTTGAAAGGACGGAGCGGGCCCGTTAATTGCCTCGTATCGGCTTAGCAAAGTCTAGCTTAGTAGTAGTAGCTAGTTTCTTTTTGGGTCTTTGCTCGAGGACGAGCAACGGTTTAGTGTGGGGGAATTGTTGTGTGCCAAATTTGGACCGTTTTTCCTCCCATTTAGACCCATTTTTCCTCCGTTTTGTGAGACTTGAGTGCGATTATCGCCGTATTTTGCGTAATTCTCACATTAGTGTCTCTCTTTTGCATTTTACGTGTTTTTGGTAGTTTTCTGTCTATTTTGATAAGATTTTCGACCAAAAACGTATCCGAGCTTCTATGAGCGTGAAAGAGAGACACGGTCCGAAAAGCAAAGTACACAACTGAAAGTTCAAGTAATCCAATTGATCGACGAAGAAAGAGACCGAAAAAGGAGAAACTCCACCGGATGAAATTTTGTCCGGTGAGTCATCACCGAACGAAGTTTCGCCCGACGACATTTTCCACCCCCGAAGATTTTCATAACACTCTCCACCGGGCGAAACGACCGAGCGAAATTTCGCCCACCGGGTGAGCCCGATGGAGAGACCGGGCCGAAATCGCATTTTGAGAAGAAATTCTCACCGGGTGAAATTTCACCCGGTGGGATCTTTATGTCGAGCCGCAGGGTGAAGTTTCACCCCATGAGGTGCAAAGGGTGAAGGTCTAGCTTAAATGAAGAGGAATTGGATTATGGGCCTTGAAGTTTGTGCAACCCATTAAGCAACTCCATATATACTCCTCCTATGGTTTTGTGCCTCCTTGAGCCTTGAGTGTGCCTTTAGGAGTAGGAGTAGGAGTAGTGTAGAGAACTCTCTAGTAGTAGTAGTAGTTTGTAGTAAGCTCTCTTAGTTAAAAATCTCCAAAAACAATTAGGGGCCGTTTGGTTTGGGGTCTACAGGAAAGGGAAAGAGAATCAACTTGTTTCATTCCATTTGTTGTCCTTTGTTTTACCATTTTTCCATTCCCTTTCCCCCCTTTCATTCCTCTCCAAAACCTCAAACTCCTCCATCTTCATTACCCCACCCCCCAGGGTTTCGATTTCCATTCCTCATTACCTCACCATCACCATCACCATCCTCAATTCCTCACCGTTAGATACTAGACCTAATATATTTTGACCCGATCGTAAACTCGACCTAGTTATTTTAGAGACTTAAAATATTTGACATGCGACCCTTGTGACCCGAACCTGAAATAACCCATTAATTTAGGATTGATACCTGAACCATTATATATTATATTTGAAATAATAATTAAAAAGTTATTATTTAACATGTTTGAAAAATTAATTCAAAAAAAGTTATATGAATTATTATTTTTATATCATTTAGTAATAAAATGTTCATAATATTATACGGAGTACTTCGTAAGCTTGTATATATATTTTTTAACATTTTTATTTTCAACAAGTGTTTGATTAATATAATAATATTATGAATACTCAACATGAATAATATGAATAAGAAAAAGTTAGTTTTTTGATTGGTAAAAAGTGAGGCGTCGGAAATTGATTTATTTCTCATTCCCTTACATTTCGTAAACAAACAACCAACAACATCAAAATGTAACCTTTTTCTTTCCTTTCTATTCCCTTTGTTGATTTCATTCCCTTACCCCTTTCCAACCAATCTACTTAGTATTAGTATAATTACTCTATAATTAGTAGACAAGTCTACATCTTTGTTGAAGATTGTGCTTTATTGTTGAAGATTCAAGGGTTTTGCAAGGGTTTAAGTGACAAAATTCTTGTATTATCTCTTGAAGATTTATATTGCTTATATTAAAGATTGAAGATTTATGCATGGATTGGTGACAAATTCTTGTATATTTCTCCCAAGATTCAATCTTTTATATATTAATCTTCATCTTCCACCTTAGTTTTCTCCTTGGTAAATTCTTTCCTCTCCCTTTTCTCCATTAGTTTATGATTTTCTCTCCTTAGAGTAATTTGTTAGTATAGTTATTATGCATGCCTTAGCTAAATTCTCCTTAATGTTTTGTTATTAATCACCATGACTAATGAGTAGATTTTCTTGTTGGGGAATTAGGGAGGAGGATTTGGATTATTTGATTCAAGGGATGTTGGTGGGTTGTTTACTTGTTGATTATCAATTTTAAGGTTTTTGTGTCTTTGTTGACCTAGAACCGCGGCTAGATTGACCTCGACTCGTTTCTATCAATATGGGGAAACTCGGGGTAGAAATTACCTTAATTTGAGACTTACCCTTTCGTCGCGAAAGCGGGTTTAGGTAGGTTGGGTGAAGAAACCGAAAGGTGGTACTCTCCCTTTTCAACGTTGTAACTAAAACTCGATCCCGAGACTCTTAGACCCCATTTCCGAATCCCGACTCTCCCCAACACCTTTCTTATTATTGTTCCTAGCCTTAGTAAGCGTAGCTCATTAGCATTAGTTCGACTCCTCTCGACACAAAACCCCCATCTCAATCCCAATCACTATTAAACTCTAGACTTGACCAATATCGCTTAACCATCTCCCTGTGGATCGATCCCGACCTACCACTACTACACTAGTTAGGTTAGTCGGAGTTAAAAATATTGTTTGCATGCGTGTCGACGACAGCGCGCATCAGCGACGAGGGCCGAAAACACCTATAAATACCCCCCTTCACGCCCTCATTTCGACACAACTCAACTCTCTCTCTTCTCCCTCTAAACTCTCACTAAGGGCTCGCACTCCGACACCCGAGGCAAACGATCCACTCGATCGTAGTTCCGATAATAAAATAAAAGCGAAATCGACGCTACTCTTCACCTTCGAGCACTCCACTCGATACCGAGGTGCCTGCGATCGACTAGCTCAAAACTAGTACCCAGGTTCTGCTGGATTAGCCGCAGAACTAGTCCTTAGCAACGAAACTCTGCCGGAGTAGCCGCGAGAAGGTCAAACGGTAACGGAGCTCTGCCGGAGTCACTGGTCAAGCTAAGAGGATCCGCCTGTTGATAGAGTCGTCACTAGGTTGTCATCTAAACAAAACTTTCCATATTTGCACTTTCTATTATTATGCACTACGATAATACTAGATCTGGGCACTAGGCCCACATATACATCTACTAAAATACGTAACGTCCCAACTTCAATCACAAACACTAAAACACACTAAATAGACCCGAATAATTCCGAGATCCGTTCCCGAAACTATCTATACATCGAGTCCCGTTTAGTGTATACTCCGAGGGTGCAACTCCTCACAATGTGATTTACTTACATTCGCATTTACAGTTTTTCGTATGATTTATTGCTTTTATGACCATATAATCGCATGCTAAATCACCTAACACAGAATTCAAAACATAAAGCAACTAAAAAAGAACAAAGCGATGGTCGGGTTCCGTATTAGTCCCGGTGCTCCCCTCATTTGGTTCGACGCATCTCTATTAATATCGAACCGACGCATCTTAAGCAGAATACCAGGTAAGGTATACCACGAGAATGATTAATATCTGTATTATCGCATTAAAACTGGTTTGCTAATACGTATAATACTAGTACTCTCTACTCTCCCACGTGCATCTTTTCATGGCCTACTTGTCACGTGAAATCGCATGCAAAGAATGTAAACACATTTACTTTGACGACAAAACTTACTAGTCCTTAAACAACCGACATAGCAAAAGATTTAGGGTTAAAACCACGGATGTTACAGTACTTCCACCACAACAAAAGAACTAGGATATCAACCCACCGATTGATTAGTAGAGGCCGCTATAGTGCGGACGGGATTGGGTGTTGACGTCTATCGGATGTTGGCTTCCCAATACGTACCCTCACCCCTTACTCAGAATCAAAGG
The DNA here is from genome assembly GCA_958450325.1 of Agrostemma githago. Taxonomy (NCBI): domain Eukaryota; kingdom Viridiplantae; phylum Streptophyta; class Magnoliopsida; order Caryophyllales; family Caryophyllaceae; genus Agrostemma; species Agrostemma githago. The sequence goes on from OY288253.1 coordinate 63,027,774, forward strand.
TTTCCGGATGTCCGAAACCATTGGCAATGAGAGTCATTCCAAGCATGGAGTGCTTAAGGGTACAAGTCTTTATCTTTAGGTCCCGTGCCACTCAGCTTTGAGCCGGCAAGGGATCAAAGTTGACTTGAATGGCTTCCGAGTCCCCATAATTTGACTCGGTGGCGACTCCAAAAATCACGACAACTTCAGTTCACTAAAAAGGTCGCCTTACCAAACAAAATGGCCTTTAAACATTTACAACCACGACTCGATCGATTCCCAAACGGAAACACGGGTGCCCCACACCCGTCTAGTACAAGTCCGGATCGTCATCCAAATCAAGGTCCGACACTTCGCCCCGTATGCGAGATCGAACCGGCCCCCGCCAGGGAGGGGGACGCGTGGGTGGCCGGCGCCATACGTTGAAAACCGGGCCTGTCACGCACGGGGCGCCGGGCGGTGCGGACGGACGTCCACAGTTTGGCGACTCCACTGAGGACTTGGAAACAAGTTTCCAGGGGTGGTGTAACTTGAACGAGGTCGGTGAAGCTCGTTTCTTAGTTCCTAGTTGTGGTCACTACAGGTTTTGGCCCTAAAAAGCCCATCCTAACCGATATCAGGACCAATCGACCTCTTCGCGGTAAGATCTCTAGGGACACGCGGATAGATCCTCGATTGACGTTCCGGCCGCCTAGCGCGTACCCCGCGGGATTAATAAGCGGATAGTTCCGAACGGACGGTATGACACTCGTCTCCCAAGACCATTGTCAATGCCTAAGTAAAGACTATTCGTGGACGGTAGTCTACCCTAAACGTACCCGAGTCTGCATCCTGCATGAGTGTATGCATTCCTAGTTATGTGTAACGTGTTTGAACAATCTAACCCAAATAAAATACTAAAATTCGGATTCAACCACGCCAACATATTCAACTGCACCCAATTCCGTTTTTCGAAAAAAAAACCTCAAAACAACCTCTTAAAACGCCGATACTCCGGTCAAGTCATGATTTCTAAAAAAGAAAAAAAACACTTTCAGACGCCGTCACCGTGGCAAAATTTACACTCGACATTTTCAAAACCAAACACGTTTTCAAAATGTCGTCACATGGCTAAAGCAAAACCCGTCAAACAACGAATACCGTTAATACCACCAAAACTCCCAGTTAATGGGATCAAGGCACACCAAACGGTCACATTTTGTTTTCAAAAAAAATAATAAGTTTTTTTACACACATACCGTTAACACAACCGAAGCTTCAATTAATGAAGTCAAGGAATCCAAAACGGTTACATTCTTGAAACACTTTTCACAACACACCACCGTTCACTGTCGAATGCTATTTATTGCAACCGACAAACGTGGATCACTCATTTTAAAGAAAAAAACAACTTTTCTAAAAACACTTATCGCTACTGAAATCCTTAATGAGGATTTAGTCACACCTTTAAAACACCATCATTAGACTTCGCTCTACCGCGAGCATCACTTGCATCGCAAATATCGAACTAGCTAATTAATAGTAGTCTTGATAAAAACGTCACTTCGTTATTTTCAAAATCGGTCCCCCTAAGGACCGTGTTCATTTCAAAAAAAAGAGAAGAGAAAACGTTTACACTTTTGCTATTGTCGGATCCCCGACACACACATAGCAGCGCACATTTCACATCACCGACAATGTTACCACACCATTGTCACCATAACTTTGAAAAATCACTTTTCAAAAAAAGAGAAAAAAAATTCCCCTCGCGAGTATAAGTCGTTTTCAAAAAAAAAATATCAAAATTCTTTGATCCTGAGCCGGGATCACGATCAACTTCTTACGTCGTACAACCGCGTGTTTAATTGTCTGTGTTAGCTACTAGGATCGCCTCTACTCGAGGTCTTACATTTTGGGTCATCTCCTTTTGAGAAGTCCTCTTTAAGCCTCACCTCCAAGGCTTGTGTGAAATCGTCTCGTCTCACTGAATAAACCAAGAGTCTAAAGCACCCGAGTCCCTAAATCAGTGACCCCGCGCACCCGCAAGGCAAGGGCCTCATTTCCGCGTCGCTCAGCTACGAGCATTACTCAAGTCTCTAAGTCGTCCGGTGGATCCGATCTGACCTTTTTATCCTTTCCCACTAGAATCAATCACCAGCATGTCGGTAGGTTCAGGCACCATCAAAAGCATTCGTAATGATGTCAATACCCTAGCCAAATCGGTTCACAACATCCATGCTTCAGTAACCCGTTTGACTTTATCCGTCCGCTACATCGATAGCCGTCTCAATTTCCTTGAGAGTAGAGACACCGAAGGCGACACAAATGCCAACCTAAACAATTACCATGCCCAAAAGCCTACCCATGATAGACTATCCCAATACTCCACCCGATCGAGGCTTCCTAAAATTGATACAGAAGGAACACCAAGACCTTACGAGACTACTCCCAACAAAGTAGGAAGGTCACCGAGAAAGTTTACCCCAATCAAACCATCTTACATCGAGGTTCTTAAGTGCCTAGTCGATCAAGGTTTACTCACACCTTTGGGTCCCACTCCGGATCCACCAGTCGACAAACGAAGCAAAAGTTGGACTCCTAATGCTTATTGCCTATATCACCAAGGTAACGGGCATGATACCGAATCTTGCTTTCGACTCAAACATGCTATACAAGATATGATCGAAAATTGGACCATCCCTCTCCCTCCACCCAAAAAACCAAACAACATCACAAACCCCTATAGCATTCACACAGTATTCGGCGACGCCATTGATTGCTCCTACCTTGGCCCTATAGAGGAGAATGTCCAGAATATTAAGGAGGATCCTGACAACTCAAGGGCATCCGCCGAGACGAGTAAATCTGTGTCCGAGTCAGAGTCTAGTTCGTCTTAGGGCCTAGACCTAATAGTATAACAAATATCTTTTGTTTTTACATCAATTCAGGAGGTGCGAGGGGACCTGTCCTCCACCTCCCCAAAAAACAATGTCTCGGGCATGTAGCCCGCTTATTACTATCAATAAAAAGAAACAAGCTTTTCATCCTTTATAATGCGCCTCGACAATCGCTTGATTTAATAACGCACTTTCTCGCTTAGAACTCGATACTATGCCATTTATCGATAACAATCAAACAAACCTCAAAACAACGAGGAATTACAAGAACCGAGATCCCATCTCTCTACCTATCCCATGTCTGGTGTAGAAAGCCACATAACCATCCCTTAGAACGAGCACTCCCGAATCCTATGACGAATCTAGATAGTCCCTTAGCTAGTAATCAAGGACGGAAGGCAAACTCATTTCCCACATAAACATCCCTCCAACAATGACCGACCAACCCACCATAGGTTCTAGCCAAACCAAAAGTCTGAAATGGCCAAAAGAGGCCAAAGAAAAAAAATGAAACCAAGGCCAAGCCAAGCCGGCCCAATTCAATGATCAAGACCGAACTCAATGGTCAAAATCAAAACCCAAACATCCAATTCGATTTCAAATACGATTCTGAATAAAGAGTAAAATGAACAGACCAGTCAACTAGCACCCAAATACTAGCCTCCCTACATTACAACCCTTAAGACCTTCCCGAGACACTTGTTAGGAGACAGTCCGGAATTTTGAGGATTCAAGCTCAATAGGATAATCCCAACCGTAAGGGCCAGACATGGAAATCAGATCCCCGCGTAATTTACATCCCACCCGATTGAAGTCTGAGTCATTTTTAGTCAGCTTCCCCTTTCCTACCACATCACGAAACCTTAGCCCATAGCCCTAACTCCGCAAAAATCAAGCTCCAGATTTTGATCTATCGAAACCACTTACTACCCAGCTCCACATTCCAAAACCATCCAAGCCAATCACCTTGACCCCTAACACGGTATCTCGGTAATTGTCACTTTCAAGAGGTCACACCCAATCACTCCGCCTCAGTTATTTAACTAGGGAAAACTACACTCTAAACATCTCACATCGATAATTAGCATAACGAGTCTAAAGCAAAATCACTAACATCTATAAAAGAACTACGAACATGGTTTGATTCCGTCTAAACGCGGGTACGTAGGCACCCCTTTCAAGGGTACAACCAACGAAATTATCAAAATCGATTACTCGATTCACATGCAAGTCGGAACCATCCCTATGTTCCGATTAACGAGTGATTTCAATGATGAAGCACAAACGACGAGCCGAGGACGGGGTGAAAACCCGAAAGGGCGCCTCGGGCAAAATGAAGAAACGAGTTGCAAGCCGTCGCCAAAAAAAAGCAAAGATGAAAAAAAAACAAAAAAAAAATGTGAGCCGAGGACGGAGTGAAAACCCGAAAGGGCGCTCCGGGCAAAATGAAGAATCGAGTTGCGAGCCACCAAAAAAAACAAAAAAAAAGTGCTTCTCATTAATGCAAAATCAATTAAATCAAGCCTTTGTCGAGGCATCTACATCAAACATCCAAAATCCGAAAGTCCCGGAAAATTAACAACGTGTCTATCTCCACAAAAACTAGTACTAATACGGCACATAATATCAATTAATACAACACAGTACTAAACGGCTGGGCTCTACCGGTCCAACTCTTCCTTTCCAATGCTATTCAAGTGTGCTTGCTTGGGTCTCTCACCATTATTGACCCTCCTAACGCAAGCTTCCACCCTCTAGCCAAAAGCGAGCCCAGTCAATCCCACTTCCCCTCCTCACTCACATTTGCAATATGGGTCTTGTCGTTCACGGCCCGTTTAGATGAGATGACGAATACTAGGATCAGTAACGCTGTCTTCGGTCGGACACTTAGCGCTGTTAGCCCACATAGCTTCCTTATCCTGTAGTACGGTCATCTCCACAACCCTTAACCTTTCTCTCACACCCGACTACCCCAGACGCCAAGAACGACCTCCTGGAGTCGCTAAACCCCTTTCCAACAGCCGAAATGTCCGCGTAAGAGTGACAGGTCCATACGGACGGTACATTTCGTCCATCGGATCCACCAGACTTAGATGCCCTTTCATTCTTTTTTTAGGGGGATAAGCTACCCCACCTAGGCGTGTTGTAGTCTTTTCGTCAAGTCGCGTCCACATCCTAAAAAGGCAATGTTATGAGTATGCAAAAATGGTCTAACTTTTTTTCAAAAGTTGTGGAAAAACTACGCTCATTTCCTAACACACTCGCTCAAGGCATGTTAATAGGTCGCATCTCGAGTCAAAACATTTTAATCGACGTACTACCCGATCTGATTCCCGGCTCAAACAAACGCGTTTCAAAACATCCGAAAAAAACTGTTTTCACACTCTCATGCAACGCTAATACGCCCTAAACTAGGTCGAATCGCAAACAAATGAACACAAATAGTGATTACTTGTCAATCTAGCTAAACGATTAACCAAATAAAAGCGCAAGACTAATCCAACTAATTCAAATACTAAGAATTTAAAGCAAATATGCAAAATATACAAATTTATACACAAATCGAGACTAGGTAGGACCCCTAGAAGCCGCACCAACAGCTATCACAACCTCACAAATGTTGTCATCAAAATCTAGGTCCTCCAGGTCTATGAGAGGAGACGCATTGCCATCCATCCCCGACAGCATGTCTAGGGTAGCTGTCTCGGGGATTCCTCCCACCTCCTCATCCTCAGCCTCAGCCTCAGCTTCCCTCTCAACCCGATGTCTGGCCTCCCCTTGCATAGAAGTCTCACCCCGAGACCGAGCCAGCTGCTCCTTGAGGAAAGCGATCTCGTCAACCCGAGATTGCAAGAGCCTCTGCGACTCGGCATCTTTCGCCTTGAGCTCGGTCACCCGAGTTTCCAACTGCCCCACCGTATCCGGGACATCCTGCAAATACACTCAAACCTTAGGATAACACATACAAGCAGCCTGGGAAAACCACCTCAGCCATGTAAACTTACCGATCGAGATCCCGAAGTGTCACGGGAGACCCTCGAGGCATAGGCCCGGAAACAATTGGCGGCCTGCCACAACTTCTGATGGCAAGCCGACGAAACCTGAAAGCAGAAACCACATAAGTTAGATGAACTGACTCTAATCCTTGAAGCCCAAACGAATAACAATACCCGAAACTCACCTGGTACACCCGGTCACGCCACTCTATCCCGGCATCCATCTCCTCAGCAAAACACGGAGGAAGGGGCTCGGTAAAGGGTATCCCAGCCGCATCCACCCTAAGTAGAGTCAGGGGAAAGTTTGGGGGCTCGATTTCGTCAGCTGGGACGGCCAACTGAAAAGACAATAGATTGGTCCGTCAATAGGCAAAGAATTGAAATAACAAAGCAAATCTTAGAACCAAAATTAAAACCTTACCACAAGGCGATACCAAGCTAACCGCCGGGTGACGTGAGATAAGTATGAGGCACCAGGCACCAAGAGTGTATCGCCTCCTTCTCCGTCCTTGTCCTCAAGAATCTCTGCGGTGGTCGGCGGTCTGAACATGGTCCAGGGAGGATCAACCGGCACCCTGAAATTGTCATATAGGCACTGACGCACCAACCACTCGCCCAGATACCAAACTGGACGAATCAGCGCAGGAAGAAGTATCCTTCTATAACTCCGCGGCCTCAGCTCCGCAACCACGTACCCCGGCACGCCCTCGTAATTAGCCCAAGGGCGGGCCACAAACTACACAAATAAAACCGATATCCAAATGAAATCCCGAGCCTTGGGGGCTATTAAGCAAATAAACTATAGGGAGAAAAAACTTACATCCTCAATGCCTAGTTTGTTAACAAGCGCATTCTCCACCGGGTAATGGCTGGTTGTGCTCTTAGGTTGAGCCAGCCTCCACTCGATTCCCGCCGGGAATCTCTTCGGATGCACCCGCACCGTCTTGGGCGCCAAGCACGAAAAATAGGAATAGATCCAAGCCTGCAAAATCCCAAGACAACCTTAGCCATCCAAGCCAAAAACTAAGTAGAACTCAAAACACAAGAGCGAGAAAAGTAACTAACCTCCAGTATAAGGCCCGGACCCATAATGGGCACAGCTGAACCCGATCCTATCACCAGCGGCCTCACCAAGACTTGCAAGCAGTGAGTCATCTCCGCGAAAGCCGCGGTCACCCAATCAAAGCGCCCTAGCTGTGTCAAGTCGGCTAGGAAGGGCAAAATCCTAGTACTAAACCTTTCGCCCTTGTCCGAGAAGTGAGTCGACCCTAGGAAATACCACAACCATAACCAGGCATCCTGCTCCGGCGTGTTGGGTTGCCGACCCTCTAGCATCGCCACTCGCTTGAAGTGGTCGGTGATATACGAACACACTATAGCGTGACGCGTATTATATGCCTCACATGGCAAACAATCCCCGATGAGGCCCCACACCTCATCACTATCTAGACTAGGACCCTCAGTAGCCCACCTAATCCTATCCGGACCCCAAGGCATACCGCTAACCATCCCGAAGTTCTCTAGGGTCATCCCGACCTCCCCAAAAGACATATGGAAGGTCGAGGTAGTGTCGTGGAAGCGATCTATCATCGCCCGGATCACCATAAGGTTGCATTTAGTCTGGCAACCCACCAACCTAACCCATTGCCCGACCACGGGACCCAGAGCGGTCCTCTCGATAATCCCCTTTACCGTGGGGTCAACTTCTGATGATAAACGTCGAGGCACGTAGTAAAGCCCGAGAAAGTCTTCATCGGACCTGGGGGCTGCGAATCGAAACAATACTAGGATGAACAAAACAAAGCTAGCCGAACCCAAGCAAAAATAGTAACAATAGCAAAATCCGAGTCATAACCAAATAAGCACGAATAGGACACTCACTAAGCCTCGCACAATACGGCTAGAAATATGACGGTCAAGATGAAACATCAGCTGGTGACCATCCCAGTCCCGAGCCCACTCGGGATCCTCATAAACCACCTCCTCATTCTCCGGTACTGGAACCGGAACATGAGCCCTCCTAGCCACTGTCACCGACAGCTTGCGTTTCTTCACTCTATCAAACTCAGCTTCATTAATAGTCTCAGGGTCGCGCCGCTGAGACGAGATACTCATGTGTCTCCTACGGATCCCTCGGAGAGTCTGTGAACTCGCCCCGGCCACCTCCACACTAGCACTAGCACCAACCGAGGAAGTTCCCTCGGGACGCTCGGTGCTACCTCTAGCTGTGAAACCCAAAGCAAAACACAACAAAGCATAGCTCTAGTCAGGCTAAATCAGCTTAAATAGGTCAAAATAAGGTCAAAATTTCGAATAAAGATATCAGAATTCCGAAAAGGCCGCTAGCACGCATCTTTGATCCTGATCACAATGGAAGTGGTTTCGGGAAAATTCGGCATCGTTACGACACCTTTTGGTCCGTCTTAAGACACACAAAATCTCACGGAGGGTCCTGTAGGTCATCCTAGCCCTAGCAATCGACAATAGAGGTACCCATATCCCCATAAACACCATTTGAGCAAATTCACGTAAAATGAATACGGGAATAATCGGGAAACGGTCCTTAACCCTAGCTTTCCAAACATATTTCCATAAAGGGTCATTATCACACCTCGAGCGTCCTTATCAAGCTTATAACTACTTCAACGAGTTCTAATCGACCTTAATTTAACAATGAAATCAAGCACAAGCATCGGAACATAGTAAAACAAAAACACCCAAATCAATTTTCTAGAGTTTTCAACAAACAAACTCATAATCAATTCAATCAAGCAAAACCAACAAAAAACAAGTAAAGAACACTAACCCGAAGCCGACATTGTCGTAAAAAGCGGAATCGAAACGAAAGTTGGCAAGAAAAAAATCGAAAAAGTCGAGTTTGGGGCGAAGAAGACGACGTGTCTGATTTGTGAGAGATAAAACGATCGCCCCAAATCTTCGTTTACTTAAGCAGACGCGGATCACGAAAATCCGACCGCCCCAGTTCACGCGCCCGGGTCCTGATACGCTGGGGGCTAGGCGCCTGAATATTGGAACGCTGAGGGACGCGCGCCTAAGTTGCCTAGTCCAGACTAAAACAAAACAAAACAAGACAAGCGAACTCAAGGGTCAATACATACACCCTTTAAAACAAACAAAGTAACAATAAACGGGATAATTACTAATCAACGCCGGTAATACATTCTCAATAATGAAACAAACAATTTAAATAATTTTGAACCACATTTAACCTAAGCGCTGCACTCGAACGCATAGCGAAACAATTTTGAACCAAATTAAACTAAGCAAACTCTGAACCAACTCAAATACGTAACAAACCAAGATAAAGCCAAACAAATACAACTCAAGGACAATACACATGACCTACTAAGACAAGCAAAACAACAATAATGGGACAACTACTGATTAACATCGATAATGCACTCTCGACTAATAAAACAAGCACTTAACGCTACATCCGGAATCGTAACAAAAATAACCAAAATTAACATAAGAAAATTCTGACCAAACTCAAAATCAAAACAAAAGCAAGAACAAACCTGAACAAAATAAGACGAGCCTACAAAACAAAATTAGCTGAGACAAACTCACAACACCAGCATTTTACTAAAACAAATAAACGAACAACAATTTGCCCGACGGGTCTGAGTTATCCCGGAGGCACAGCAATTTGCCCGAGGGGTCTGAGTTATCCCAGAGGCACGGCAATTTGCCCGAGAGGTCTGAGTTATCCCGGAGGCACAGCATTTTTGTCCTAGGGGTCAGAGGCATCCTGAAAGACAGCTACTCGAGTGGACACTAACGCCCTCGAGGAGTTTTGCCCAAGGGATTTTAGTGATCCCGGAGGCACAGCAACAGCAATTTTGTCCTAGGGGTCAGAGACATCCCAAAAGACAGCTACTCGAGTGGAGACTAACGCTCTCGAGGAGTTTTGCCCAAGGGATCTTAGTGATCCCGAAGGCACAGCAACAGCAATTTTGTCCTAGGGGTCAGAGGCATCCCGAAAGACAGCTGCTCGAGTGGAGACTAACGCCCTCGAGGAGTTTTGTCCAAGGGATCTTAGTGATCCCGGAGGCACAGCAACAACAATTTTGTCCTAGGGGTCAGATGCATCCCGAAAGACAGCTGCTCGAGTGGAGACTAACGCCCTCGAGGAGTTTTGCCCAAGGGATCTTAGTGATCCCAAAGGCACAGCAACAACATCTTTTGTCCTAGGGGTCAGAGGCATCCCGAAAGACAGCTATCCGAGTGGAGACCAACGCCCTCAGGTAGTTTATATCGTTTTACCTTGTCCTAGGGGTCATAAGCATCCCAAAGACAACCGCTCGAGTGGAGACTAACACCCTCGAACGTTTTGTGTCATCAAGGGTTCATAAGCATCCCAAAGAAAAACAGATACATAAACACCTAACACATAAAAGCGCTTAAAAAATTAAACAAAACCTTAAATAAATCAAAGAAGACAAAGCGCGCGCGCACAAAGAATCAAGAACAAGACAACAAGCAACGGCCCGGGCCCAGGCAAGCAACCACAAATGAAGACATCAGGTATGACTCCTAAACCTTGGCTGGCGAGCCCCAACGCAGAGTCTAACGGACTTAAAACGACCCGGCCGGACAGACACCAGGTTGTAATCCTCGATTGACCTGGCGGCTATACTTTGACTTTCGCCTTGTCTAAGCCTCAGTCAAAGTGGGGGCTTCTGTAGACACTCAGATTTAGACCTGGTGGCTGCAGAAGTGCCCAACAAACACCCGATGACAATAGGACTGCAACGCGACGCAGGTTCGCGGTGCTTTAGATAGTTTTTCTATAGAACGGATCAAATAAATTATTCGGGCAAAAATAAACTAACATGATGGCAGCCTTAGTCGTGTCGTTACGATCGCATAGACACTAATTAGAGTCAATTCCGACACCGGGACCCCGAGTCGGTCCCGAAACTCGAACCGAGTCAACACCGCGCTAAGCGAACCTCGGGATAAACACCCGAGGCCCATTAAACCCACGGCGCTAGGGTAAACACCGAAAGACTTAGGCCCTAAGTTATGAATCATACACCCGTCTCTTGGTTTTGGAAAGTATCAAAATCGTATCTTCAAAACTCCAACCGCCCCGCCTCACGCGCCTAAGAATCCCCACGCCTGAGCCCAGACGCCTGAGACCTGGTGCGCCCCAGCTCACGCGCGTATATGGTCGACGAGGGCCGAAAACACCTATAAATACCCCCCCTTCACGCCCTCATTTCGACACAACTCAACTCTCTCTCTTCTCCCTCTAAACTCTCGCTAAGGGCTCGCACTCCGACACCCAAGCCAAACGATCCACTCGATCGTAGTTCCGATAATAAAATAAAAGCGAAATCGACGCTACTCTTCACCTTCGAGCACTCCACTCGATACTGAGGTGTCTGTGATCGACTAGCTCAAAACTAGTACCCAGGTTCTGCCGGATTAGCCGCAGAACTAGTCCTTAGCAACGAAACTCTGCCGGAGTAGCCGCGGGAAGGTCAAATGGTAACGGAGCTCTGTCGGAGTCACTGGTCAAGCTAGGAGGATCCGCCAGTTGATAGAGTCGTCACTAGGTTGTCATCTAAACAAAACTTTCCTTATTTGCACTTTCTATTATTATGCACTACGATAATACTAGATCTGGGCACTAGGCCCACATATACATCTACTAAATTACCTAACGTCCCAACTTTAATCACAAACACTAAAACACACAAAATATACCCGAATAATTCTGAGATCCGTTCCCGAAACTATCTATTCATCGAGTCCCGTTTAGTGTATACTCCAAGGGTGCAACTCCTCACAATGTGATTTACTTACATTCGTATTTACAGTTTTTCGTATGATTTATTGCTTTTATGACCATATAATCGCATGCTAAATCACCTAACACAGAATTCAAAACATAAAGCAACTAAAAATGAACAAAGCGATGGTCGGGTTCCGTATTAGTCCCGGTGCTCACCTCATTTGGTTCGACGCATCTCTATTAATATCGAACCGACGCATCTTAAGCAGAATACCAGGTAAGGTATACCACGAGAATGACTAATATTCGTATTATCGCATTAAAACTGGTTTGCTAATACCTATAATACTAGTACTCTCTACTCTCCCTCGTGCATCTTTTCATGGCCTACTTGTCACGTGAAATCGCATGCAAAGAATGTAAACACATTTACTTTGACGACAAAACTTACTAGTCCTTAAACAACCGACATAGCAAAAGATTAGGGTTAAAACAACGGATGTTACAGTACTTCCACCACAACAAAAGAACTAGGATATCAACCCATCGATTGATTAGTAGAGACCGCTATAGTGCGGACGGGATTGGGTGTTGACGTCTATCGGATGTTGGCTTCCCAATATGTACCCTCACCCCTTACTCAGAATCAAAGGTTTCCGGATGTCCGAAACCATTGGCAACGAGAGTCATTCCAAGCATGGAGTGCTTAAGGGTACAAGTCTTTATCTTTAGGTCCCGTGCCACTCAGCTTTGAGCCGGCAAGGGATCAAAGTTGAATTGAATGGCTTCCGTGTCCCCATAATTTGACTCGGTGGCGACTCCACAAATCACGACAACTTCAGTTCACTAAAAAGGTCGCCTTACCAAACAAAATGGTCTTTAAACATTTACAACCACGACTCGATCGATTCCCAAACGGAAACACGGGTGCCCCACACCAGTCTAGTACAAGTCCGGATCGTCATCCAAATCGAGGTCCGACACTTCGCCCCGTATGCGAAATCGGACCGGCCACCGGCAGGGAGGGGGCCGCGTGGGTGGCCGCCGCCACATGTTGAAAACCGAGCCTGTCCCGCGTGGGGCACCGGGCGGTGCGGACGGACGTCCACAGGTTGCTAGGTCGATTTAATACAGCTAAAATTAACTTCAAAGTTGTATTTAGCATGTGGGATTCTTTTAGTACAATAAAAGAAACAACGAAAATAAGTCGCTAAAAACATGAACAAACGAGTTAGTAACGGTTTGTAAATTGAATAAACGATGTAAATATGATGCGATGCATGATTTTGAGAAGATAATTCATGTGATAGATTTGACACATGTTGACCGAAGTCATAAAAATATTTATCGAGTCTCGAAAGATACTAAAAGCTCGCTGTTTTGCTAAATCAGGAGCCACTCGATCGAGTCAGTGCGATACTCGACCGAGTGGTCTCGAGAAAAGGTTTCTGCCTCGGGTTTTGGGGTGTCACTCGATCGAGTGGGCTAGGCACTCGATCGAGTGCCCCCTGTACGAACTGTTGTCCGGTTTCTTTTTGTTCTCGAAATTGTTTTTTTGAAAAGTCGATAATTTCGTTAAGTCGCGTCAAAATATAATACGAATTATACTCGACTTAAGTTTGGAGACTCGTTATATTCGACACTTGATTATGGGATCAATATCGAATATTCGGAGCGATTTTTAGAAAAGATGTTTTGTAAATCGAACTAAAAATCATGTAAATTCTCTTCAGTTGAAATCGTCGTACTTCGTTTTTAATGCTATGTGACGATTTCCTTATCATCAACGAGATTGATTTGGTTCTTTTTAGATACGATATTCGACTATAGAGTCGATATCGTATTTTAAGAACGTTTGTTTTGTATAAAATTAGATTATAATGATAATACCGATATTTGAGAAAAGATGTGACGATGACCCGTATGAAGATGGACGGTGATCCGAAAATAATAAGTATCTAATTAATTATTTGGGAAATAATTAGTATGGATCTTCGATAGTCAGTCGTTTTCCATATTTACGAATATATTTGCAATAAGTATCTAATTGGTTTATTTCTAGTGATATTTAGGAATTATATTATGCTAAAATATAATTTTTATACTTTGGAATATTTTATTTTAGTAGTATATATAAGGCGTCTTTCATTGTATTAGGAAAATGAAGTTTATGAATAAGAATTTTGAACCTTTGCGTTGCAATTGTGTTTATCGGTTCGACGAGTTTCGATTCAAACTTTGTTATTATTTGACGCGTATCAGATATTAACTCGGGTAACAATTAATAGGTCTTAATTGTTCTCACCATTATTCGTCCTATAGGTCTAGGTCGAGTAAATATCCCTTCGTTTCACAAAACAAAACCTTCCAAAAAAGTCTTCCGCTACGTTACACATACAAAAGTCGTAATTTTCGTATCAGACGGACGATACAAAAAAAAGAAAAAAAAAACGAGAGGAAGAGAGAGAGAAAGGAGAAAACGGGATTTTGATTTACACCCTCAACCTACATGTTTTGTGTTCTCGGACCGGGGCTCGTCTAACTGTGGTTTGGGCACGGGAGCGTCGAGATAATGCGGGTGAGTTATGGTGGTTTAGGTGTGTCGATGAGGCTGCCGAGGTGACCGGGTTTTTGGGGGTTCGGACGGTGTCTTCTCGGGTATGTCGGGTTGTATAGCTTAATGTGTGTTGATGTTGTGTGGTTGTGGTTGATGTGTATGAATGTTCTTTTTGGTGTGTGCAAGGGGGTCTATTTATAGTAGAGGTCCCCGATTGAAGCTAGGAGAGGTAGCTTAACTTGGGTGACAAGAAATACCATTTTGGATAGGAAAAGTAAGCAATTTGAGAGGAAACAGGATTCCGTTGTTGGGTGGAAGAGAACTCCTCTCCCGGCTGGAAAAAGCGAATCACTCGACCGAGTGACTCTGATACTCGGACGAGTGCCCGGTTTTGACACCGGTTCAGCGTATTTCGTGAGCTCACTCGACCGAGTGGGTCAGTCCACTCGACCGAGTGGGTCTAGCTCGGGTAGAATTCTTCCTTAGGGATCGAATTCTATCTCTAACGGAATTGTTTAATGCTTTTTGTAGCTTATTTCTTGTAGTTTCCAACTTCAAATCGGATTTGTGGGATGACACGGCAGATATTTATACCTCGGAAATATTTGACTCGGTCTCTAAAAGATGGTTTTACCCTTGGTGTCAGATTCAACCCAAATTAGTCTTATTTGACTCGAAATGATCCAATGGGCCTGAATTTGAGGTTGGTTTTGTGAGATTTGTACTCCGTAAAAAGCCCAAGCCAAATGCTAATGATTTCGAGCCCATATTCGAGTATGTCAAAGCATGTTTGTGTTCGATCATCATCGGGTGTTCTTTGGAAACTGCTATAGACACCTAACGGCCAAATGTGAGTGTCTACAGAGCCCCCACTCTGAATGAGGCTTGGACAGGGCGAAAGTCAGAGTAGCTACCAAACCAACCAAAGGTTAAGATCTGGTAGACTTCTGGTCGGGTCGTTTATAGTCCATTAGACTTGCGTAAAATGGCTCGCCAGCCATAAGATAGAAATCATACCTGAGCTGATGATGATAACTTCGTGGGGAATTTGGACTTGTCGTATAAGTCCCGGGTGCGCCTATATGTGGGCCCATCCCGTGAGAAATGCTGCCTTGGGCCGTTAATGTCTTTGTCACAATTTATAGCTTAACTGGCACAATGAAGTTTTGAGAGCATATAATGTCATTAATCAGGCACTCCAAAAATGGAAAACTCGGAATGCCAATCTCGTGGCTTACCAAGCGCGAGTAAGGGTTCCAGAGAAACAATTCCAAAAGGTAGAATACATCTATCTGCCTCGGGAGGAAAATCAATTCGCATATGCACTTTCCAAGTTAGCATCTTTATTGAATATCCCGAAGCACCTAACCAGCATGCCAATCTGTGTCGAAAGACGATCCGAGCCGGCATATATCCACGCCATCCAAGACATCGAAATAACTGATCCAGAACCTTGGTACCAGGCCATTCTAACCTACTTAACATTGGGAGAATATCCTCCGGAAGCTGAAAACCGGGCCAAGAAAGCCCTGCGAAGGTGGGCCGCACAATTCATTCGTACGGACGACAGACAGTTATACAAAAAGATGGCACAGGGGGCTCTCCTTCTATGTATCGACAAAACACAAGCCGAAAAGGTTATGGAGGTACACGATGGTGAAAATGGCCCGCATATGAATGCCCATATGCTAGCCCGAAAAATCACGAGACTCAGATATTATTGGAATAGCATGGAAACCGACTGCCAGTTATACGTCAAACACTGCCATAACTGTCAGATTTTCGCCAATGTACAGCATATACCATCATCCCTGTTATATACCATGACGTCACCATGGCCATTTTCGACATGGGGAATTGATATAATTGGGAAAGTGAACCCTTCCGGGACGGAAGGTCACTGTTTCATTTTGGTGGCTATCGACTATTTCACCAAATGGGTTGAAACCGAGTCATACCGGATCTTGAACGCCAAGCATGTTGCCAAATTTATCCAAAACAAGATCATATGCCGAAACGGGGATCCCGCACGAATTTATCAGTGATCACGGGACCCATTTCCAAGCTGAAACCGCAACTTTGTTAGCAAAATACAAAATTCAAAGGCATACATCTTCGCCTTACCGTCCTCAAACAAATGGAGCGGTAGAGGCAGCTAATAAAACGATTGTCACCATACTTAAAAAGATGTCTGATAATTACCGGGATTGGCTCGACAAGATTCCTTTTGCCCTATGGGGGTACCGAACGTCAATTCGCACCGCAACCGGAGCAACTCCATATTATCTGACATATGGAATGGAAGCGGTCCAACCGGTCGAGCTAGAAGTACCATCCCTCAGTATTTTACTCGAAAGTCAAGTGCCTGAGGCAGATTGGGTCCAAGCCCGATACGACTCGCTAGTTCTTTTGGACGAACGGCGATCCCGGGCTCTTAACAATATTCAGATATATCAAAAGAGGATACAATGGGCTTTTAACAAAAGGGTTAGGCCCAGAAACATCAAGGAAGGGGATCTGGTTCTAAAATCGGTCCGTGCACTACTACCGGTCGACCCAAGAGGAAAATTCAAACCCAATTGGGTCGGGCCGTATTTGGTAAAGAAGGCCCTATCAGAAGGAGCGGTGATGCTGACAGACTTGGACGGGAACGAATTCGTCAACCCAACCAACTTGGACCAGTTAAAGCGTTACTATCCCTAAACCTTATCTCAATGTCATTTGCAAAAGTTTATAAAAATTCATCTTTTTATAAATTTTCAAAAAAATTATAAGCAAGTCAATAAGTTAGGATTACTTATCCTACTGTCGCACACCTCGAACTAATAGTCTTGATGTATTTCGAAAAATTCCAAAAATTCTATGTTTGAACTACGTTTGGTTTGATTCCACTAATCGTGGATACGTAGGCAACCCCTCAAAAGGGTACAACCACTGCAATAACGAAAAGACGGGAACGGTATTCACTAATATGTCTTTTATTAAAAAAAACCGATAAACTCGGAAATTTCAAAAAATACATCACAAAAAATCACAAAAAAATCACACCACAAAAATAGTAATAATACTCAAATAATAAAAAAAACTAAGAAGACTAGTGTTCGTGCACTTTGCCCTTTCCCTCATCCTTTGGGTCACATGGACCCCGAGGTCAGCGGGGCGGGGGCGAGCGTTCCCGGATCACAAGTGGAACCTCCTTAGCTCGAACCCGTTTCTTTGACAGCGGGTCTTCTGCCACTGTCACTGGTCCAAGCCGGGCCCGTACGTGCTTAGGTAATCTGTCCCGAGGACCAAGTTGGTCTTGAACCACCAGTCTTGGACCAAGTCTCTTTTCCAGGTCTGTCAGGGGGCTCATCTTCCCCCGTGCACTTTTAGTACTGGACCCTTCGGCTTGAGTCTTAGTCTTCCCTTTTTGACCCGACATCAGAACTATTGTAACCGGGGTCTCTCCCTCATCAAAGAAGCCTCGGTTGTCTTTAGTCTGTTTTCGTCGCAGCAGGTCAAAAGTCTCGTCAACCTTCAAGGCAGCTCGGGCTTTAGCAGAATCCGCCTTCGTCCATTTCACATAAGAATCTGATACCCAGATTGAGTGAAGAGCCTTGGGAACAGACCAAGTAGCCCGGGTGTACCACCGCTGCATCCACGTGTCACACATCACATCCGTCAACCGAGTAGATTCGCTCACGATCGCCTCAATTTCCGGGATTCTCTGGGCCCGACCATATTGCCTAAGTATGCGATCAGGGTAAAGGTGAATTGTCTGCCTAAAAGATAGGATCACCTGATATCGTGCCCTATCTCTCAATTCCAAGCCGGTCCGAACATAAATGGGCCACCACGGCACGGTCCACCGGATCAATGGGCCTTCGTGAAAAGACAGCACTTCGTCCCAATATTTCTGAGTATTATGGCGAGAAAAGTCAATGGTCCGTCTCCTCGTCATCACTTGGTTGGGGCGATATTGGCTCACATCAAGGGGAGGATCCACGATTGATAGCCTCTCAAATAGCCAGAGCTGAAAAAGAAACGGAAGGTATGATTGTCAAGGCAAAAATTGATGTCCGCACAGGGGCACTCGATCGAGTGCTTGGAGGTCACTCGATCGAGTGACGCTCCAGAAGCCGGACAGAAGGTTTTTTGAGAAGGCACTCGATCGAGTGTCGGGGTGACTCGATCGAGTGCATGCTGAAGCAAGAAACGGCGAGAATAAAAATCAAAAAAAATCAAAAAGTTGAGAAATCAAAAATTGGGAAAAATCCTAAAAGATATACCTGTAGAAGACGGGTACTCCCAGTCAGACGGATCGACGAATCCCTCTTACGATTATCCAAACCTTGGATAATTTCCCCTGTAATCAGCCAAGCCGGACTGTGCTCCGTTTCCATCAGGTCAACCACAGTGAAAAGTCAGACATGGCCCATACATGACAGTAAGTCCATATGATCTTCGAAGGCTTAAACATGGAGCATACAAAAAGCGAAGGCCCTACGGCTATGGACCGGCCTGACTCGGACGTCGTGTGGATTCATAAACTTTTCAGCTAAGTCAATCAAGGAGATGGTATCATCTTCGGCCATTCGAGACACTTCATTGTGGGAAAGTCCTAGAAATTCCCGTAGCTTCCTCCTAGGGTCGTGAACTGAGAACGGGATAGCGGGGCGGAGTATGAGGCTCCATCTTCCCACGACAGCAATTTCCTCAGGGATAGGACAGATCTCGCCTCGAGGAAAACCAAAAACGTGATAAGTATCGTCCCAATAGGACAGGAAAGCATCCAGAAAGTGACGATCCATTTGCATTTGACGGATCGTGAATAATTGAGTAATACCATTCTGATTCAAAATTATTTTATCTGCGTCCCTGAAGTGTCGGGACCAATCCTGCAGCATTCCGATCAAACGGCCGATTCCCATAGCTAGATTTCTTAAAAAGAATAAGGATTCTCGAGGCTCTTTCTCTTTAGAAAAAAGGGAATTATGAGAATTGTGAGAAAATTAAAAGCAAGAGATGGGTATTTATAGCATTAAGCCCAGACTCTCCTCCTTCTTTTAGAATTCCTAATCCCATAGGATTTAGCATACAAGCCCCATCTCAGAGTCTTTAGCTAAGTCATCCCGAGCATTCCTATTCCTTTTCAGAGTCAGATTTTCAAAAAAAAATCCAAAATTTTCAAAAATTTCTTTTCCCCAACGCGAGTCATTTTTGCCCAAATATTACATGCAAGACTGTGCACAGGTACAACTGAAGCAGGGATATATAACTTCCCAGCGGAACGCCCAAGGCGGCATTTCTCACGGGATGGGCCCACATATAGGCGCACCCGGGACTTATACGACAGGTCCAAATTTCCCACGGAGTTATCATCGTCAGCTTAGGTATGATTTCTATCTTATGGCTGGCGAGCCCTTTTACACAAGTCTAATGGACTATAAACGACCCGACTAGGAGTCTACCAGATCTTAACCTTTGGTTGGTTTGGTAGCTACTCTGACTTTCGCTCTGTCCAAGCCTCAGTCAGAGTGGGGGCTCTGTAGACACCCACATTTGGCCGCTAGGTGTCTATAGTAGTTTCCAAAGAACACCCGATGATGATCGGACGCAAACATGCTTTGACATACTCGAATATGGGCTCGAAATCATTAGCATTTTGCTTGGGCTTTTTACGGAGAACAAATCTCACAAAACCAACCTCAAATTCAGGCCCAATGGGTCATTTCGAGTCAAATAAGACTAATTTGGGTCAAATTCGACACCAAGGGCAAAACCGTCTTTTAGCAACCGAGTCAAACCCCGGTCAAAGATATTTCTGAGGCATAAATATCTGCCGTGTCATCCCACAAATCCAATTTGAAGTCGAAAACTACAAGAAATCAGTTACAAAAAGCATTAAACAATTCCGTTAGAGATAGAATTCTATCTCTAAAGAGGAATTCAACCCGAGCTAGACCCACTCGATCGAGTGGACTGGCCCACTCGGTCGAGTGAGCTCACAAAACACACTGAACCGGTGTTAAAACCGGGCACTCGACCGAGTATCAGAGTCACTCGGTCGAGTGATTCCCTTTTCCAGCCGGGAGAGGAGTTCTCTTCCACCGAACAATGGAATCCTGTTTCCTCTCAAATTGCTTACTTTTCCTATCCAAAACGGTATTTTTTGTCACCCAAGTTAAGCAACCTCTCCTAGCTTCAATCAGGGACCTTTACTATAAATAGACTCCCTTGCACACACCAAAAAGAACATTCATACACATCAACCACAACCACACAACATCAACACACATTTAGCTATACAACCCGACATACCCGAGAAGACACCGTTCGAACCCCCAAAAACCCGGTCACCTCGGCAGCCTCATCGACACACCTAAACCACCATAACTCACCCGCATTATCTCGACGCTCCCGTGCCCAAACCACAGTTAGACGAGCCCCGGTCCGAGAACACAAAGCATGTAGGTTGAGGGTGTAAATCAAAATCCCGTTTTCTCCTTTCTCTCTCTCTTCCTCTCGTTTTTTTTCTCTTTTTTTTTGTCGTCCGTCCATCTTCATACGGGTCATCGTCACATCTTTTCTCTAATATTGGTATTATCATTACAATCTAATTTTATACAAAACAAACGTTGATGCTAAAAATCGTCACATAGCCTTAAAAACGAAGTACGACGATTTCAACGCGGAGAGAATTTACATTATTTTAAGTTCGATTTACAAAACATCTTTTCTAAAAATCGCTCCGAATATTCGATATTGATCCCATAATCAAGTGTCAAATATAACGAGTCTCGAAATTTAAGTCGAGTATAAATCGTATTATATTTTTACGCGACTTAACGAAATTATCGACTTTTCAAAAAAACAATTTCGAGAACAAAAACAAACCGGATAGCAGTCCGTACAGGGGGCACTCGATCGAGTGCCTAGCCCACTCGATCGAGTGACACCCCAAAACCCGAGGCAGAAACCTTTTCTCGAGACCACTCCGTCGAGTCCCGCACTGACTCGATCGAGTGGCTCCTGATTTAGCAAAACAGCGAGCTTTTAGCATCTTTCGAGTCTCGATAAAAAATTTCATGACTTTGGTCAACACGTGTCAAATCTATCACGTGAATTATCTTTTCAAAATCATGCATCGCATCATATTTACATCGTTTATTCAATTTACAAACCGTTACTAACTCGTTTGTTCATGTTTTTAGCGACTTATTTTCGTTGTTTCTTTTATTGTACTAAACGAATCCCACATGCTAAATACAACTTTGACGTTAATTTTAGCTGCATTAAATCGACCTAGCAACCCATTCAATTATTCGCATGTTTAGTTAAAACAATGTTTGCATATCATTCATCGTACTAATAACGCGCGTATTAAAACGTCAATCAATATCTTAGTAGAGGCCGCTAATGTGCGGGTGGGATTGGATGTTCTTTGTGAACTTCCCAACACGTACCCTCACCCCTTACTCAGAACCATGATTTCCAGATATCCGAATCCATTGGCACACGAGAGTCATTCAATACACGGTATCCGATAATGTTGGTATCGGTATCAAAATGCAAAGGGATGAACCCAATAAACTCTGACATCCGAATGGGCAGTATTTGTACAGGACCCACTAAGATATAGAGTGGGTTCGGACGGGCCCAAACTCCCACAAAGTTCGGTGGCGACTCCACTTAAATTTAAATTTCAATTCGACCCATCTCATATGGAGATACATTCGCCTCCCCAAACCCGCGCGTGGCCGCGTCAGGGTGGACCTATGTCATGTCCACAGTAGCCGAGGCCGCCGAGTTCGATGGCCCATTTTAACAGTCTTCCAGATTTTTCAAACTTCTCGAAGACCTTCTCCAAGGGTTGGTTTGTAAGCACGACGACGGGGTGCGCGTCAAAGTATGGTCGAAGATTTCATGCCGCCGCCACCACTGCGTTCGCCGCCTTTTCGAGCACCGGGTAGTTTCTCTCAGCTGGTCCTAGGGCGTGACTCACGAAATAAATTGGCTATTGGATTCTGGCATCCTCCCTCAGGATGACTGCACTCACAGTTTCGTTGGTAACGACTATGTATAGGAACAACTTCTCTCCGGTCACCGACCTAGCCAATGTCGGTAGTTGCTTCAGATGTTCTTTCAGATGCGTGAATGCCTCTTTTTTTCATCCTCCCATCTGAATTGTTTGTTTCCTTTGAGGATTTTGAAGAAAGGTGTTTTTTTATCGGCCGACCTGGTTATGAACCGAGCAAGGGCGGCCATTCGGCCGGTCAGCCATTGAATGTCCCTAATTGTTTTGGGCTTTGGTAAGTCCTGGATGGCCTGAACTTTTTTGGGGTTGGCATCTATTATTCCTCGAGCACTGACCAAGAAACCGAGGAACTTTCCTGACCTGACTCCGAAGGTGCACTTCTTGGGGTTGAGCTTCATTTGGTAGGCTCGGAGTGAGGTGAAGGTCTCCCTTAGATCCTCCAGATGTTCCTTGTCTCCATTGCTCTTTACTATTGCGTCATCCACATACGCTTCCAGATTTCTGCCCTTTTGTTTCTGGGAGACCTGATCTACCAAGCGTTGGTAGGTGGCACTGTTGTGTGCTAAATTTAGACCTTTTTCCTCCCATTTAGACTCGTTTTTCCCTCGTTTTGCGAGACTAGAGTGCGATTATCGCCCTATTTTGAGTATTTCTCGCATTAGCGTCCCTCTTGTGCGTTTTACGTATTTTTGGTAGTTTTTATATCAATTTTGATAAGATTTGGCACCGAAAGCATGATCGAGCTTCCACGAGCACAAGGAAGCGGGATATCGTCCAAAGCATGCCATAAAGCAAAGCCCAAGCATCAAAGGGTGAAACCTTGAGCAAAAGAGCGAAACTACGGTCCATTGGGCGTCTTCTCCGGAGAGGTCGAACTTCAAATGGATATATCTACAGTTTTAGACCTCAGATCGGAGCGATTCGAGTTGGAGGTGAAATCTTATCTTCTTAGCTTTCCAACGACATATCACACGTCTCAATCGAAGATCAAACGAGAGAGTTATGGCCCTCCGAAGTCACAGGGCAAAGTTTCACCCGATAAGATTTGACCGGGCGAAACTTCGCCCGACAGTGTTCCTCCCAGATTGCCATTTAGGACAAAAAAGTTCATAGGGTGAAATTCCGTCCTATGCGATTTTGACCGGGCGAAACTTCGCCCGGCGATATTTCGGCCATATTAGAGAGAATCCGCAAGGCAAAACTTCACCCTATGAAGACTCATTGGATAAAAGCCTCACTCAAAGGACAAAGTCTCACTCAAAGGGTAGAAGTCTCACTAATGGGCAAAGATTAGAATTGGGATTTGGGTTAAGGATCCATTAAGGCTTTACTATATATATTGATACCCTAGGTAGTTGCACATCATGCTTCCATTAGTTTAGGCCTCCATTAGTATACTACTCACACTCTATTAGTAGATCATTCTAGTAGTATTTCTATTAATTCTCTACAAATCTAGTAGTTTAGATAGTAATCTAGTAGAAAATCTCCATAGTTTTCTTCATCAATTCTCTAGATTTACATTCAAGTTTGTAGAATTCAAGTTTTATTTGAAGATTTGTGGAGATTATTAAGGGATTAGTGACAAATCCTCTATTCTCTTCATCAAAGCTTCAACATTTATTTATGCAATCTTTTTCTTTATTGTTGATCTTCATAGTTGGTATATTTCTCTTCCACTCTCCAATCTCTAGTTTAGATTTAATCTTGTTCTTTCAATATTGTTCATTTTATTGTTCTTTCATTATTGTCTTGTTTTGATCATCTTTATTTATGTTGTCTTAGATTGTTTTATGTTTTATTTTGTTGATTGTTATTTTGATCATCTTTTTGTTGTTAGTTTCTCTAGATCTAATTTATATTGTTCTAGATTATTTCCTAGTTTATTTTGTTGATTGCACTTTCTTCCATAGTTTTGTGGTTAAATTGTTAGATCGTAATTTCCTTGTCGTTTTGTTGTTATTTTCTTTAGATCTAGTTAATATGCATGTTTTAGTTGTTTTCTCTTTTGTTAATGTTTTGTTAGTTTCCATTATACATTGTGAGTAGATTTCTTGTTGGGGGGGGGGGGGGGGGGTTTAGGGATGAGGATCTTGGATTATTCGAATTGAGGAGTTTTTGGTTAGTTGCTTGATTGTTGGTTTATCTTACTTAAGGTTGTTGTGTCATTGTTGTTTTAGTCCGACCAGGTAGATCGACCTTGACTCACTTCTATCAATATGGGGAAACTCGGGGTAGGAGTTACCTTGACTTGAGACTTACCCTTCTTCGCCGCGAAAGCGAGATTTTAGGTGAGTTGGGTGAATAAACCGAAAGGTGACATTCTCCCTCTACCAATATTGTGACCGACCAAAATCCCGAGATTCCTTGACCCCAATTTCTGAATCCCGACTTCCCTCTAACACATTTTCCTTAATTGATCATCTCTTGTTATTTATTGCATTTTAGTATAGACTCAACCCTTAAAACCCCCATTAGATCCCATGCACATCGCTTTTACTCGATTCTAGACCGTTCCCTGTGGACCGACCTCGACTTACCACGAATACACTTAGTTGTTTTTGTGTTATTTGCGAGTCTTACAAGTATTGTTTGATCCCCCATCCTTCGCTAAATGACCGATCCGATTGGGAGGCGATCAGGCACCTGCATTCTTGAGGCCAAAGGACATCATTTTATACATATATGTTCCGGCGCTCGTGGTAAACGCGCATTTCACCCTGTCCGGTCCCCACAAGTATACTTGGTGGTACCCTGAAAAGCCATCCAGAAAACTCAGCATTGAATGTCTGCTGGTGGCGTCGACCAACTGGTCGATCCTTGGCAGAGGGTAGCAGTCTTTTAGGCAAGCCTTGTTGAGATTGGTGAAGTCAACACACATTCTCCATACCCCTGAGGCTTTCTTTACCATAACAACGTTGGCCAGCCATTCAGGATTGGCTTTCAATGAAGTCGGCCTTTAGAAGCTTTTGAATTTCCTCCTTGATGGTCTGGTCCTTCTCAAATGACATGTTTCTCTTCTTCTGCTTCACCGGTCTGGCGTTTGAGTCGACGTTCAATTTATGCACAATGTGGCTTGGATCCACCCTCAGCATCTCGTCGGCCGAGTATGCGAAGATATCTTTGTTATCTTGTAGTACTTTTATCAGCTTCTTCTTGTAGGGTTCTTCTAGGTCGATGCATACGAGGAATGGTCGTCCGGGCTCCAGCTCCACCAGCATGCTCTCGCCCCCAGGTTCTGGGCGGTCAGCTGGCTGTTTAATGATTAGTTGTTCGACCGGGGTCTTACCCTCTCTGGTGGGGAAGCTGCACATCTTTCTTTTTCCTTTTCGGTCAGCTTCTAGGCCCTGCAAAGCTACCGAGTAGCACTGGCGGTCTGACTCTTGATTGCCGTATATTTTGCCCTCTATTCCAAAGTCAATCACATAGGCTACTGTGAGCGCTCAGATAGAAATGGCGGCTTCAAGTTCCTCCAAGGTGGCCAGGCCTATCAGAGTGTTGTAAGCTGAATTTGCATCAACAAAGACGAAGGATGCCCTGATATTGCGAGCCGAGACTCCTTCCCCGAATGTAACCGACAGCTCGATGGTACGCATAGGGATGACGCCTGCACCACTGAAACCGTACAGTGATCCAGCGGTTTTAGGTGTCGGGCCTCTCGGTTCATCTTCTCAAACGCGTCTTTGTAAAGTAGATTGGTGTATGCACCTGTATCTACCATGCATCTTTTGACGATGTGGTTTCTGATACCCAAGGTCAGGACTAATGGGTTGCTGTGTGGATACACAATGCGCCCACGCTCGTCTGGATTGATATTGAGGGTGAGGGTGGTAGGAGGGGTAGCCGCTTCAGCATAGCAAATTAGATTATAGAGCTCACGCAATTGCCGCTTCCGGATTTTTTGACTTACCTGACCCTCTGCGTCCCCTGATACGACATGGATGACTAGTCGATATTGCTTTGACCTCTCTGGTCTCTCGGTTGGTGTTTTCTGATTTTTTGTTCTAGCGGCGTAGGTGGACAACCAGCCATTTCTGATAAGGTTTTCAATTTCATCTTTTAGGTGTCGGCATTCCTCAGTGGTGTACCCTATGCTGTTGTGGAAGGTACAAAACTTCTTTGGGTCACCCTTAGGGTGACGGGGCTTGTTCGGGCGATTCCACTTAGCTACCTCCTTCTCCAGTTCGAAGATCTCGGCCCTCGACTTGTTGAGGGCGGTATAACTATCGAACATGGGTTGGTAGGGTACTCGCTCCTTTCTGGGGGCGTTACCCTCTTCTCCTTTTTGCTTGCCGGCAGACTTGCCCTTGCCGCGGGTGTTCTGCGACGTCCCCTAGGTCCGGTTTGACACCGGCGGGGTGTCATGTAGGCTATGGAACTCCTCTTCAAGCATAAAACCCTCGACTATCTTCCAGGCTCTGGCGAGGGATTTGGGCTGAGCGCGGATAAGTTGTTTCTTCATTTCTCCTTGTACAAGGGAATTTGTCAGCACATAGGCTGCAGTAGGATCGCCAATTTCCCTCACTTGCTTAAAGGCGAGGTTGAATCTCTTTAGATAGTCTCTGATAGATTCACCCTTCCTCTGCTTAAGCGTCATCAAGTCGAAGCGGGTAAGCCTCCGTCTCTTATTTCCGGCATATTGGTCCAAGAAAATATTGGTCAGCTCTTGGAACGTGGACACGGATCCTCGAGGGAGATTCCGGAACCATTCTTGAGCCAGCCCCACAAGGGTAGTTGGGAAGATCTTACACCAGACAACATCCTCCGTATCATATACATTCCCATGTGCCTCTCGTAAGCTGCTAGGTGGTCTTCAGGATCGGTGATTCCGTCGAAACAGACCGTCGGCATTTTAATCTTCGGGATGGGACAACACTGGACATCCGAATAGAGTGGGGTCTTAGTGGGTCTGCCCAAGACTACCGACCCCCCTCTGATTGGTAAGCGTACCCTCCCTAATCCTCCCATATGCTCGGAGTAGAGACTCTGCCACTTAGAGGATGGTGCTAATATGACCGATTGTGTCTGCTCACAGCCTCGTCCCTCATTTTGGGAGATTGGTGTTGGGATCCCGAGCGCCTGCCCTGGGGCGGCGGTGGGAGTCCCATTTCCAGAACTTTCTTAGACCTCCCAGTCTGGTGGTGCCTCGGCTCGAGTGGCTGGCCTTGGTTGAGTCCGGCCTGCATATTCACTGACAGACCTTTTGTCTTTGGTCGTTTTTCAGCTGGGGTAATCCTGTCAAACACCCCGGCTTGCTTTAGGCCCAGACATGTCGTGACAGGCTCTCGTGGTTTGCGGTGGTCCCTCACGCCTTGCAACAAGGATCCTCTCTCGGCGGACGCGGTGGACTCTATTGTGTGCACCGAGCCCTCCCTTTCCTGGGTCTCTGGGTCCTTTGGGACGATCAGCAATAGTTTCTTGGCTTGGACGTATCCCCTGGCAGCCATTTTTGCTTTACGCTGGATTCTTCTGGCGGCGGTTCGCTTCGTTCCCCTGCGCCTGCCGAGCTTGGGACCTCTAGGCGCCTTGGGGTCGTCGCAAGGCCGCCGACCAGGTCTTTAGGAGTTACGATTTTGTTGAGCATCGCTGTAAAGAAGTTGGGGGCCTGAGTGGTTTGAGCGGGAGTGAGCTCGAGGTTGACGTACACCTCGCTCTATCTCCAACTCCCTCGCGGCCCTTGCCCCCTTACTCGGAGTACCACAAGCCGCGGCCTGCCCGCCTCCTTAGGGGCTGGCGGCTGGCGCGATGTCTCGT
This sequence comes from Agrostemma githago, assembly GCA_958450325.1. Lineage (NCBI taxonomy): Eukaryota > Viridiplantae > Streptophyta > Magnoliopsida > Caryophyllales > Caryophyllaceae > Agrostemma > Agrostemma githago. The sequence continues at coordinate 63,055,720 of OY288253.1, forward strand.
GGCGTCGTAGGCATTCCGTAACGCGGGACAAGGGCTTGCCCCGTCGGATCTGTAGCAGTATTGATCTCTTCGATTTCGTGCATCTTATGGGGACTTTTGTTCTTTGAGGATTTTAACTCTTATTCCTCATAGACGACGCCAAATTGTTCTGGTTCGGAAACAATCAACTCCAAATCGGGTTTGGATCTAAATCGATTCATACTCTTAATTCTTTTTAATCTTCGCATCTCACCTCATTCTCTTCTAGGGTCGGACCTCCCTGGCGAATTGGGTTACTCATGCCTGCACAGGAAGCAAACAGGGCCTCGAGGGTGTCCGAGGGAACCCTCTCCGATGGCGAAGTCAGTCCGTGAAATGCGCTTAAGAAACCTTGCCTGTGAAGAACAATGTGGCGTTTTCTAGAAAGAGATTTTAGGGAGAGAAAGTTAATTACCCTTTAATGAATGAACATAAAGGGGGTATTTATAGGTTTCCATAAGAGAGAGACAAGAAAAGGGGGCACGTGATTTACGCGTGCCCTTTACATTAGGCTTGAATCAGGAGGGTCGGTGAGAGCACCCTCGGGGTCGGAACAATCGGGGGTCAGCGACCTCCTGGAGGGAGTGCACAGGGGCTCGGCCGGTCCGACCGGGGGTCTGACCTCAGGGCTAGGCCAAGGTTCAGGGGGCTGGTCCTCTCCAACGGCGTTCCCGTGGGGGTCGGCCGGACAGATCCGACCTGATGCCCCGGCGCCGGTATCGTTGTCGGTCCGGACCTCTTCAGAGACGGGTTGGCCCAGGTCTCTGACTAGCGGGCGACTCCCTGCAGGTGGCTGGCCCCATCATCGTGACATATGACCCATTTTGTTTTGAGATACATAAAACTTTGATCTTGAGTTCTATAAGATAGAAGGGAAAAAAGTTGCTAAAAAGATAAGAACCGATGACCTCTTGATCAAATGTCATCTATCTAACCACCCTACCAAGTCCAAATCAATAATCCTATTAAGCAAAAAAAATCTATTTCTTAGATTGAGGTTACGACCTTACGGGTGCCTCTATGGGTCATAGTCCTATTTAAAACGACCTTACTCGGGAATGATTTAAGATAAGAGGTGGGCAAAGAAAGTAGGGCACACAGCCCCACATGAATACATGACACATAGGCAGCCGGCAGGTGGTGGTTTAAACTCTTTTTAATTACCCATAAAAAAAAGATTTAGCATCTCTAAGTGTGGGATTAATTACTGGTAAGATTTGGTCGTGTGGTAAATGGGTTGTATATAAGTTAAAAACCACAGCTGCTGTGTTATGTTGTCATATGTGAGGGAGTGGACGCACACAATCACACATTATTGAAAGAGTTTTTGTTAGTATTGTTTTGTAGGGTTGGTTGATCTGTTCTCGATCTCAATCTCGAAATTCCGATCTCCTTGCTGGTTTGTTATCCGATCATCATCATCATCATCATCATGCCGTCTATTTACGGAGAACGTTTGACCACCTTCGAGGACTCCGAGAAAGAGAGCGAGTATGGTTACATTCGCAAAGTATGCTCCTCACCTTCTTCTCTCTCAATTCTCATCCATTACTTTGTTTGTTTGTTTGTTTGAATTGTGTGACCGTGTTATGCTGCCTGCATGATCTGATCTGATGCGGTATCCAGTTTTGTTGACTTTGATGAAACTGATTAACGAGTATTTATTTATTTATTTGATGATAAGTGGAGGGAGTTATTTAGTGAAATGGTGGTTGTTGTTGCTGTGTCAGGTGTCGGGGCCGGTGGTGGTTGCCGATGGAATGGGTGGTGCTGCTATGTATGAATTGGTTCGTGTTGGACACGATAATCTCATCGGAGAGATCATTCGCTTAGAAGGCGATTCTGCCACTATCCAAGGTGCTTTACTATTTCTTCTTCTCTTTGAATTATTAATTCATTCATCAATACTTGATCGATAACACATTAATGGATTAATGATTATGATTATTGGTTGTATAATCAGTTTATGAAGAAACCGCTGGTTTGATGGTTAATGATCCTGTTCTTCGTACTCACAAGGTACTGTCTCCTCCTCTCCGTCTCCTTCGTTACCCCTTCATGTTTGTTTGGCTTCTTATCAATTTGATTTTGTCATTTTCAGCCATTGTCAGTTGAGCTCGGACCTGGAATTCTCGGTAATATATTTGATGGCATTCAGGTGTGTATAGTATGGATTAGTAGTCATCACCTGCTTCTTCAAACAATCTTCTCTACTTTTATCGTATTCCTACCTATTTTCTCAAATCTATACTCTTTTCTTATGCAGAGGCCATTAAAAACCATTGCTATACGCTCTGGTGATGTCTACATACCTCGTGGTGTTGCTGTCCCAGCTCTCGACAACGACATTCTTTGGGATTTTCAGCCTAAGAAATTGGGTAATGCCTCAAATTCATCCATTTTGGCTCTTCACACCAGTTTAATGCTCTAATATGTTTTCATACTGGTTTCAGGCGAAGGGGATCTTTTAACTGGTGGAGACTTGTATGCTGTAAGTTCTTTTAAATTCTATACGTGTTTCCACTTGATGTCACTTTAGCCGTGGCAACTGCCAACATTCCAATTTCATTATGATGGATTTGCTTGTGCAGATTGTTGATGAGAACAGTCTCATGCAGCATCACGTGGCCTTGCCCCCTGATGCTATGGGAAAAATTAGCTACATTGCTCCTCCTGGACAGTACTCTCTGAAGGCAATCTAAATATTCTATTTCAACTATCTTTTTTTAGCTTCAAGCTTTGTCTGAGGCAGAGTAATTCAATATTTATGAAGTTAGTATTTGACTATTTTTCATGGTGCTTGCCTACAGGATACTGTTCTTGAACTTGAGTTTCAAGGTGTTGTGAAAAAGTTTACCATGCTTCAGGTAATTTAAGAATATTCTGCGTTTGTCGGGTACTTTTAGTCGGGCTGCTCCGTCCTCTGGAATTAACTGTCCCCCCCCCCCCCCTCCCCCTCCCCCACCATTTTTTTCCTTTTCAATCTGACTACCTTTATTTCCTGTCCAAATCTAAATTGTGTGTATGTGTGCGCTTTTCTTTTACAGAGTTGGCCTGTCCGTACACCCAGGCCAGTTGCATCAAAACTTGCTGCTGACACTCCTTTGCTGACTGGGCAGGTTTTGAGATAGAATTTTTAGTGTCTATTCTGAAATTTTTGCTCTGTTGAAGCTGTTGTTGATGTGTAATTGTTTCGCAGCGTGTTCTTGATGCTCTTTTCCCCTCGGTTCTTGGGGGAACTTGTGCCATTCCTGGGGCTTTTGGCTGTGGAAAGACTGTGATTAGTCAAGCGCTCTCAAAGGTAAGTATTCCTGACCTTTTTGTGAGTATAGTGTTATGTCTATTGTTTAGGTACTTGAGATGTCTCTCTAAGGCGGAGTTGTCTGATATCTATTTGCTTTTTGTTTTCAGTACTCAAACTCCGATGCTGTGGTTTATGTTGGTTGTGGGGAGAGAGGAAATGAAATGGCTGAGGTGTGTCTTCTAAGTGTGAAGATATCTACCATAACTGTTGCTTGTTGTTGCTTGTTGTTGTTGTTGTTGTTGTTGTAAACTCACTCTCCTCAATCTAGGTGCTCATGGATTTCCCTCAACTGACCATGACATTGCCTGATGGACGAGAAGAATCTGTGATGAAGCGGACTACACTTGTTGCTAACACTTCAAACATGCCTGTGGCTGCACGTGAGGCATCCATTTACACAGGTATATCCTTTAATCAGCCTATGAATTTTGTAAAATAATTAATCTTGGCAGTTTCAATTATCTGACTGATGTGGACATTGGTTGAGACTTGTGTCATTACTGCTTCCATTTTACACTCAGTGTATAACTTTGACCGCTCTTAATGTCCAGGCATTACGATTGCTGAATATTTCAGAGATATGGGATATAATGTCAGTATGATGGCAGATTCAACTTCTCGGTGGGCAGAAGCACTGCGTGAAATTTCAGGGCGTCTGGTGAATTCCCTCACATATTTATATCTTTCAGTTGTTATCACTTGTATATAGTGAACTGCTTTGTGACCAAGTTTCTGAGATATGTCTCAACAACAACAAAGCCTTAACCCAAAATGATTGGGTTGGCTAACATGAATCATCCTTCGAAACCGCTTAGGCTGAACCCCAAGGATGCAACAAAAAATGAAAATAAATAATGTAAATGAAAGAATTTGGTTTTAAAACAAACAGAAAATAAGAACATGTTAAAAACCGAATTTAAGCGCCTAAAAGGTTTGAAAACTAAACAAAATTGAAGCGTAGAACAACTTGGAAAGTAATGATTTTTTAAAATAAGCACTTCCTTCCATCCAACCCAAAGTTTACATTGAGTTTTTCACAAGTTTTTAAAAAGTGGTTAAAAAGGGAGGGTATTATTAGTAAATCAGAAGGTCTTATGGGTCCCCTATATTAAAGTGGTAAAAAGTAATGACATTTTATGTGAATAGAGGAAGAATATATGGATTATATGGTAAAAGCTTTTACCAAAAAGGGAATGTAAAGTTTGAATTGGATGACCCATTTAGAGTAAGTGTAAGCTTTGGATTGATGGAAAGAGTAGAAACAGAGCACAAATCCCATAGTCAAACGACATCTTCTCGTCCACAATGCCTCTCCGACACTATGTATTCTCTGACTCGTTTGGATGATTTCACTTTATGTGTGCTTTCAATGTATTCCTCAATATGAACACCCTTTAACTTTACAATGAAATAATGCATTGTTGAACTTACATTAGGGTCATGTTTGGCGTAGTTGATCAAAAGTGAATTTTTATTTCTCAGGCTTAATTTCTTAGAAGTGTTTCTTAAACAGTTAAACACTAGATGTACCAAATTGGTGGTTCTACTTCTAAGAGCAAAATGATGGTAATTGAGGTTTTAAGAAACTAGTTTTAACTTTTGAATAATGGTGTGCTTGGCCAATATGTAATTTTTGATATAAAAAACACTATGAAAAACTAGGCCAAACACTACCTAGAGAACATATTAAATTTTAATTTCTTTTTAGATATCAATAGTATAAGGCTGTAGCGCCAGCAATGGCAAAAAATCTTATTCACCCCTTGTCAAAAGGTACTTCCTTCATCCCACTTTGTTGTCCTCATTGACTAAAGTTTAGTTTTACAAAATAGTAGGGATATACCTTTAGCACCCGTTGGCTAATTAATTTAAGCGTGGAGTAATGGCATAATAGGAATTAGAAACTCATTTAGGTAAAATGGTGATTTATTTTTTTCGTTACTGCACTATATTTGGGAAGGGGACAATAAATTTGGGATGGACAAATAAGGAAACAGGGACAATAAAAGTGGGATGAAGGCAGTATTTTTTTTGTTAAGAGGAAGTCATTAATCCTTTGTACGAATGTGGTGGTGGGTTGAATGTAACATCATGTTGCCAATTTTCTCCCTTTGTCTTTCTTTTCTGGGGCTGAGAAGTTGGGTAGGTAGCGGCTATTGTACACCAATACTTATGGTTAATATGTGACTAATAAATTGTCTCTTTGCTGTATGTAGGCGGAAATGCCTGCTGATAGTGGATATCCTGCTTACTTGGCTGCTCGTTTAGCTTCCTTTTATGAACGAGCTGGCAAGGTTAAATGTCTTGGTGGTCCAGAACGGAATGGCAGTGTAACAATTGTTGGTGCTGTTTCTCCTCCTGGTGGAGATTTTTCTGATCCTGTTACATCTGCGACACTTAGTATTGTCCAGGTATGTTGATTTTTTTAATCGCTATCTGCCTTTTATATTCATCACTTATGAAGACTGCATATAGCAGTATTATTTTAGGAGATGACAAATCAAATGTTGTCACTATTTTTTTGCCATAATTTTATGTTTTGCCATAACAGTGGTCAAGAAACCTGTAGGTTTAGTGGTTCTTCTGGAGATGACATCTATTTGGACATGATTTGTTATAATATCCCTCCTTTATTGTATCAAATCAAAAAAGTAAAGAGCCAGTCGTCGTTTCCACTTCATGTTCTGTGAACTTCCTAAATCCTTACCATCCAGGAGGGCCAGGCAGCATTTCATGCCAGTCCTTACTCCTTAAAGAGAGGTTGACAAGAGCATCCTTGGGGATACTTGTCATTCATCTCTTGTGAGAGTGGCACCTAAGCATCATTTTTCATTGATAATTTTCTTTTCTTGATATAATGCCATACTCCAATTTCATGACAAACTTTTCAATGTGTTTTACTTATCAGGTCTTTTGGGGGTTGGATAAGAAACTAGCCCAGAGAAAACATTTTCCTTCTGTGAACTGGCTTATTTCCTACTCAAAGTACACTTCGGTAAGCAATTGTTTCTTCTTTGTTTCATTTATGAAGTCTCTGCACTATAATTGCTCAACATGGATTGCTGTATCGTTTGCCGCTTATCTGCTGGTTTTGATGTATGCAGGCTCTGGAAACATTTTATGAGAAATTTGATTCTGATTTCATCAACATCAGGACAAAGGCACGTGAAGTTCTTCAGAGGGAAGACGACCTTAATGAAATTGTGCAGGTACGGGTTTATCATTTCCTTCTACTTTTTGGGCCTCATGCTGAACACCAAAATCATGGAATAACCATTGATTTTTTTGTGTAACTCATTAATCGGAGCTGCAAACTTTGATCTGTTTGATTGTAGCTTAGGTTTGGTGTTCTGTGTATATACGTCTTTTTAAATTCTTAGGAGCTATGTAAGGCCTGTAGAGTTGCCTATTTACCGTTCATGCAAAATGCCCACAAAGCTATGTGAGGTTAAACGTAAATGTGTCAGTAGAGCTGTTTGAAGTGACTTTTGATTCTCCAATTGTTACAGCTTGTAGGAAAAGATGCTTTGGCTGAGACTGATAAGATAACTTTGGATACGGCGAAGCTTTTGAGGGAAGATTACCTCGCACAAAATGCCTTTACACCGTAAGATTAACACCATCTGTTTTTTATCTTGTCGCTAGCAAATGATTATTCTTATCTTATTTTGGCGTGCCTTTTTCTGGTAACAGATATGACAAGTTTTGCCCATTCTATAAGTCAGTATGGATGATGCGCAACATCATCCATTTCTACAATTTGGCCAATCAGGTAATTTGATGTCCATTGAAAGTTATCTGTCACATCCTTATTCCATGTGTTTATTAAAGGTTGTCTAAGCCTTATATTCCATGCATAAATAAGGCATAGAGTTGTCTTTTCAACTTCCATAACTTGCATCGTTTCTATTGTTCATGATGTCGATGCCTTTATGGCCTGATTGAATGGTTTCAGGCTGTAGAACGTGGTGCTGGTTCAGATGGTCAAAGGATTACTTACAGCTTGATCAAACTTAAGTTGGGCGATCTCTTTTATCGCTTAGTGTAAGTGGAAACTCAACTTGAACGATTATTCGTCAGTACATAAATTGTCATTTTTGTTTTCATTTCCAAAGGAGGCAAATGTTCACTATATTTCTGCCTATAGGAATATGATCTATTCTACTTGCATCTTGGAAGTAGCAGTGTTCAAAATGCGACACTTTTCATCAAAAAAAAATTGTTTCATTGTGTTTTGAACATATGGGCAAGGTTTTGTAAATCTTACCCCTTACCTTGCCATAGGCAAGAAACATGCATTGAGGTACTTGGTCATGTTGTAGTACCATAGGGCTTACTTTTAATGGAGGATGTCACTGATTACAGGTCTCAGAAATTCGAAGATCCAGCAGAAGGAGAGGACACCCTTGTTGCCAAATTCCAAAAGTTGCACGATGACTTGATTACTGCTTTCCGCAACCTTGAAGATGAAACTCGTTGATTACATTATAATTCAGCTTCCCACCAAAGTTCCTGTTGGTAGGCGCCTCAGTGCTGCTTTCATTACCCCTTGTATGAGTATGATATCAAGGCGCTTACACAGATAAGATGGCCTTATTTCTTACGGAGTATTTTTTGTTGTTATGAGCGTTGTCTTTATTATTTCCAGTCAAACCTTCGCCAAACATGAGGATGATGACATTTATTATTGTTTTGTACGTATATAGAATAAGGTTCCTTCAATATCTGAAGGCGAAATAATCTGTCAGGAGGTTTATGCAGTTGAAGGCAGAGGACTGCTATTTGATGTAATCTTTAATCCGGACTTGGAATTTGCTTCAGTGTGCGGAGAAACACTAATTTTGCTGTATATTACCAACTTACCATACCCAGAAAAAAAATCAGGGAATCCGTGCTTGGTGTTTGTACATCTACGGACTTTATAGGGTTTGGGCTTGCGCTAGGATATTTGGTAAAAAAAAAAACTGATAACATTTGAGGGTGTGCCAACACGTCACCCGCAAATTGGTATGGTGTAAAAGTGGCTTGCACTTGTTTGGCCATGAAATCGGATAGGATACATCCTGAAGCGACCCAAGACATGTGGTTTGAAATTCAATTGAAATTGAAATGTGGCCCGGTACGACCTCCCAGACATCTTAAATTTAACTTTATAATACACTCTTTTTTCCGGTCTGAAACAGTAATGGTCAGGAATGGCACGAAATGTTGATCGGATCGATTGAAACAACCTCACAAAATATGAAGAGCAACTACAGCTGACAAATTGGGTCGAGCTAGAGCGTATGCATGACTAGTCCTGTAGCACAACACGGAATGTAAATTGGAACATGCACGAGCCTAAGAGCATCCTCATCCAAGAATGATTTTTTCATTCTTGGATGGGATCCACCGCATCCAACTCATTACTTTTATCCTACTTTTTCCTTCATAAAAGAATTGCTCTATCCAAGAATGAAGTTTTTATTATCTCGTGGGTCCCAACACATTTCATTACTCCATTCGTTCATTTACACATCACTTTAATTTATTTTAATATTAATATTTTTATTATGGGGACCCACGATTTTCATTCTCCACTCCATTCGTTTGAAAGAATGAATATCTTCTATTCTCCATGAAGAATGGTTTCTCCATGGATGGAGGAACCATTTTTCTCCATTCTTCTCCAAGAATAGAGAATGGATGATGGATGGAGATGCTCTAACCTGACAGGCCCAGGGTCGGGATGCGACACCAAATTGAAGAAAGCTCGTGCATCGCCATGACTTGATATGAGGGACGACGAGCTAGACACCTACCAAAAATAATTTTTTTAAAAAGATAAAAGAAAATTTAAAAATCTTGTCAGTTAAGGGAATGCCCAATAGGTCGGCCCAGCACGACTGGGGCCCGTGACTAAGTCATGCTTCAGCTGTCAAAAAGGAGTCAGACGGGGCTTAAATACGGATCGAAGGGCTGGCCACCCGTGCCTGAGTTGTGCCTGCTGGTGGTTTGGACGCAGCGGGTCGACATGAGGCACATCCCGGCCCGTCGAGATGCTTGCTTTAGGAGCAACGAGGAACATTTAAGTCGCAAATCAGTTAATCGTATAAAAGAGAGTTATACTTTTGTGAGGAGCAACGAAGATCATTTGAGCGCGCGGATACATGTTGCAACACCGTCGATAGCAAAATCAGTTAATAGTGTAAAATAGACTTATACTTGTCGTTTGGACTTGAAATCGGGCAGGGTAAATCCTGAAGTGACCTCGGGAACATGGTATAAAATTCAGGTTAAATTGAAACGTGGTCCAGTATGATCTCCCGGAGAGCTCAAACTGAAATGTTTAATGCACCTTTTTCAATGACTCAGGCCTGAGACTTAAATGGCAAGAATCGCACGAATTGTTGATCGGGTCATTTGAAATAACCTCACAAAATATGAGGAACAACGGGGATCATTTGATGGCATGGATACATGTTACAACACCGTCGACAATAAATCAGTTAATCATGTAAAACGAACTTACACTTGTCGTGTGGGTATGATACCGGCAAGGTACATCCCGAGGCGACCCCAAACACATGGTATGGAATTCTGGTTAAATTGAAATGTGTTCAGGTACGACTTCCAAACAGCTCAAAATGAAGTTTATATATAATAATACACATTTTTTCAGTAATTCTGGGTCCAAGACAAAATAGGAAAAAAATCGCACGAATCTTTGATCGGGTCAATTGGAACAACCTTATAAAATATGAGAAACAAGGAAGATCATTTGAGGGTTCCAACCATGAACCGCAAATCAGTTATCGTGTAATTAAAAGTGACTTATACTTGTTGTTTGACTATGAAATCGAGTAGGATACATCTTGAAGCGATCCAAGACACGTGGTATGAAATTCCCAGACAACTCAAATTGAAGTGTATAATACATGTTTTTTTTCCAGATTATAACATGAAGTGTTGATCGGATCAGTTGAAACAAACTTACTAAATATGAGGAGCAACATAGTACATTTGAGGGTGTCGTTACATGTTACAACATGGTCGGCTGTAAATTAGTTAATCTTGTAAACGCGACTTATATACGTCGTTTGCGCATGAAATCGGGTATGGATAAATTAGTTTTTTCCTATTTGTTAAAGAGTGAGTTTTTTTACGATGGATATATCCGTCGTAATATTAAAACAGATCAAATATCATAGCACATGCATGAATGCGACAAATATTTTGCTATGCCACACACCCACTTTACTTTAGTTTTTTCTTTAATACTTGATCCGTTAGAAACTTATGATGGATGCTTCCGTAATAAATAAGAATGTGTTTTGTTGAAATTGGTGAAAGAATCCTACACAAATTTTGGATGTGATGTGATGTAATACTCCGTACTAACAGTATGTTACTCCGTACTAATAGTATATTGTACGGAGCATGTATCCAATGACTAGGATGACATTTTTTAGTGACCAAAGATGAAACGAAAATGAAACAAGTTGATAACAAAGGCCAGGCCTCCAGAGTCCAGTTACTCTATATTTGTTCTCTCTCCATCTCTTTTCCGGCATACACGTCATTGAAAATATATAATGGTTGAAATTGCAAGTAATGAATATTGATACGAGGAAATTCATTTTCAAATTGAACCTACTAATTAAAGCAAATCAACTCTTCAATGCTATTAGGAATCAGTGAAATCCTATATATAATAAGCTATATATCCACTCGATCTATCTATATGAGGCTAATATATATATATATATATATATATATATATATATATATATATATATATATATATATATATATATACACGGGGTATGAAGCATCTCCGATCAATCTTTGAGTTCTATTAGGAAATATATATTCCGGTGATAATATTTTGATAGAAAATAATATACTCTGTACTTGATATCGATGTATTTTGGTAGGTCTGTAAACGTATAGAAAGTAGTTTTCTTACACTGTTAAGATTACTCGTGTATATATATATAGGTAAGATCGACTTGGTTGAATGGAATACACAAGTCCGTATTATTTCCTATTGAAAGACCGTCTTGGATCCGGAATATTTCCTAATAATTCCAGTAACGACACTGCTTGGATCTATCTAGGAAAATACACAAATTAACGTTACTTGGGATTTTCTCTTATCCCGTCAATACATAAATTGCATATATAATTCCTGGAATGTAGGCGAACAATGTTAGTACCAAGCAAATCCACGTCTCCACCTACAACATGATTGGAATACAAACAAAAATCAATAATAATAGCCAAGGAAAAAACACTTGATAATTTAAAGCATAGGGATAAAATTGCATGGGGAAAAAACCAATTACATACTCCGATTCCAAAACGAATAAAAACTCCCAAGGGCGGCACAAATATAGCAAGTATCACCTCTATAAATGCTGATTGACCTGATTCACCCATAATTTTTCCACGTAAATCTGTTTTTTTTTAATAGAGAAGGGATAATGTAAAAGCTAAATGTTAGTTACTTGTATGATTTTAACCTTGCTTGGGCAAGAAAATTGAAATCCTCAATTGGCGGAGCATCTTTGAGAGTAAGATTATGACCTCAATTTGCTGAGAGAAAAAAGGTGAGTCGCCTTTCTATTTCGGGTAACTTTCTCTTATATCCGTTATAAATTGATGACGGGTCAAATACTATTACACTACATGATTAGATAAGACAAACCTAAAGAGCAGCATAGAATACTTGTCTTTAGCTATCAAGTGGTTATTATTACAGAGTATTTGATTTATTACAAACATGAATTTGCATTTTATTTCTCGATACACAAAATCTAGAAAGAGAAGTATTAGTAAATAGAAACCGTTCCAACTTCATGTAATTACAGTAGCATTAGTTGTAGGCTGTAGCATTAGTTTTCCTTACCTAACTTTTATGATTGTAATCAATGCTTGTAAATGTTGCCTGCCTCTTCATTTTCATGTATAGGCTGTATTCTCTCCTATATATTTCTACTTGAATAATAATGGAGATTTCATGGGAAAACATTCTAATATGGTATCAGACTAGGTTGTTGCTCTTCCTAACTTCTCCAGCCTGTGTCTCCCTCCTTCCTTTGCCCACGTGCAAACCGCCCCTGGCCACCATTCCTCGCCGCCTAGCCTCACGCTGACATGGCCGGCGATGACAGCAACCCCCAACCAAAACACCCGTCCATCCCGTCTACACCGTTACTGACATCACACGTAAAGTTCGGGTACTCGATGGCACGAAGGTGTCCTACGCTTCATGGGTCAGTCTTTTCACCCTTCACGCTCGAGGGTACAAGGTTCTTCAACACATCGACGGCACCGACCCTCCGGCCAAAACTGACCCCACTTATGCTGCTTGGTACGAGATCGACTCACACGTTCTCCAATGGATATATGGAACCTTATCCGACGACTTACTCCAGCGTGTTCTCGATACCGAATCCACCGATCCCACTGCACAACAGGCTTGGGATCGTGTCAAAGGCATTTTCCTAAACAACAAAGGTGCCCGTGCGGCTAGCCTCGAGAATGAATTCGTTAATCTCAGCCTCGAAAATATGCCCTCTTTTGACGCGTACTGCCAACGTCTCCGTGAACTCACGGGCCAACTCAAGGACGTTGGAGCCCCCGTCACCGATCAACGACTCGTACTACAATTAGTCCGAGGCCTTCCCAAGGAATATGACACCGTCGCGGCCTACATAAATCAGACTCTTCCCAATTTCGAGACGGCAAGGAGTATGATCGAACTTGAGCAGCACCGAACTGCTCGGCGAAATGACGCCCCGACCGCTCTCGTTGCACCAGCTGCCGTTACTCCTCCTCCCCCCCGGTTGATAACCAAGGGTGGGATGACTCAACCACCGGCCGCCCTCCTCGTTCGAACCGCCGCCGTAACGCCGGTCGCGGTGGTTCCCCGGGTGGATCACGTTCGTCAGCACGCCCCAACAACCTTCCTGCCGCCGACCCGTACTCATGGGGCCCGCCGCCATCATACTATTCCCGTTGGTCGCCGCCCCCCTGTCCCTACCCCACCCAACCTGGGTGGGCCCCACCCTATTATCCGTATGCAGCCTCCCCTCGACCCTCATCCCGCTCTAATTCCCGATCGGCTCCTCGTCCCTCCTCTGGACAGGTGTACCTCGCTGGTATTGACGATCTTCCCAATGTACAGCAGCAACTCGACCATGGACAATGGTTTATGGACACCGGAGCATCTTCCCACCTGACCGCGGATCCAGGTACCATTCATAGCCCTTTTAATTCTAGTACGATTCACTCTATTTATGTCGGGAATGGTGACAGTATACCAGTTCACGGATCGGGAACCTCAACCCTTACCGCCTCTGACCGTAACCTCTGCTTGAACAACGTCCTCTATACCCCGAAAATCATTAAAAACCTAGTTTCAGTTCGACAATTCACTAAAGACAACAATGTTTCTGTCGAATTTGACCCGTGTGGTTTTTCTGTGAAGGATTTAGTGACTGGGAACACGATTTTGAGGAGCAATAGTGATGGAACGCTTTACCCCGTGTCTTCTTCACACTCGAGTCCTGCCGTCCCCCCTCACTCGTTGATCACTCTCTCGTCCGACCTTTGGCATTCGCGTCTCGGACATCCCGGCTCTAATATTTTCAATATTTTGTCTTCTCAATTTTCCGTCAAATGTAATAAAACTAAGTCCAGCTCGCATTTGTGTCATTCGTGTCAAATTAGCAAGCATAAGCGTCTTCCCTTTATCGAGTCTTCATCGTACACCGTTTCTCCGTTTGACATTATACACAGCGACTTGTGGACGTCGCCCGTTGTTAGTAAATGTGGTTACAAATATTATCTTGTGTTAATTGACAATTTCTCTCAATTCGTTTGGGTCTATCCGATTAAGTTTAAATCCGAAACATATTCGAAATTTCTTAAATTTCGATCATATGTCAAAACTCAGTTCGATTGAGAAATTAAATCTTTTCAGTGTGACCTTGGTCGAGAATTCGATAATAATTCATTTCGAGACTTTGGTGACCGCCATGGTCTAGTTTTCCGATTCTCGTGTCCCCAAACTTCGTCCCAAAATGGAAAAGCGGAACGAATGTTGCGACGCTTAAATGAAATCGTGTTAGCCTTACTCTATCATGCCTCCCTACCCACAATATTCTGGGTTGACGCGCTACATACAGCCACTCACCTTCACAATATATTACCAACCCGTGTCAGACAGTCCCGCTCCCCCACCTCCCTCTTATTTCTTAAAAACCCGTCATATGATCATCTTCGTGTGTTTGGTTGTGCTTGCTACCCTAACCTCTCCTCCAAACGACCACATAAACTTGCCCCTCGGTCCACAAAATGTGTCTTCCTGGGTTACCCACCCGAATTTCGCGGTTACAAGTGTCTTGACTTATCTACCGGTAAAGTCATATTTTCCCGTCACGTAACATTCGATGAAACCGTGTTTCCATTTGCTAAATCCGACACGGGCCACTCTACAACACAACCCCTCCTAACGAAGCCCACCAATACCCTAACCCCCCTGTTCATCCACTCTCTCCTAGAACCTCATGACCCAAAAACCCCTACCAATAACCAGCCCAGCCCACTTAAAACTCCCCATAACCAGCCCACAAACATCCCTACCAATAAAACTCCCCTGGCCCACGAATCACAACATATCCAGCCCACACCTACCCCTACCAATCAACCTCACCAGACCAAGCCTAAACTTGATCCGCACACCCCTTCTTCTCCTACCACCCCTGCGACCTCAACCACGTCGCAACCGCACCACACCCCGACCACCACTACGCCGTCACCTCCTCCTCCTCCGCCCCAACCGAACTTCAACCGCACCCACACCATGACCACACGTGCGATGCACGGAATTTTCAAACCCAAAATACTCACCGCTTCCGCTCAACCAACCCTATCCCCATTACCCAAATCGCCCAACTTGGCCCTCCGTGACCCGAATTGGTCTGCCGCCATGACCGACGAGTATCGTTCTTTAATTAAAAATGGCACGTGGGACCTTGTTCCTCGGCCCCGTGATGCCCGTGTGATCCGGTGTATGTGGCTTTACCGACATAAGTTCAAATCTGACGGTACGTTACAGCTCTACAAGGCGCGTCTTGTCGTTAATGGTAAAACACAGCAGGTCGGAGTTGACTGTGACGAGACTTTCAGTCCCGTGGTCAAGCCCACCACTATTCGTACCGTTTTAAGTTTGGCTGTAACCCGTTCCTGGCCAATTCACCAGCTCGATGTGAAGAATGCATTTCTTCACGGCGACCTGGCTGAAACAGTTTATATGCATCAACCGCCTGGCTTTGTGGCCCCCGAGGCTCCTCACCACGTATGTCGCCTACGGAAATCCCTCTATGGACTCAAACAGGCCCCTCGGGCCTGGTATCAAAGGTTTGCAACTTTCATCCTGTCCCGCGGATTCCATAGCAGCTTATGCGACCCATCCTTATTTATATATCGACATGGCTCCGACATAGCTTACTTACTTTTATATGTTGATGATATTGTACTAACGGCCTCGAGCACTCATCTGCTACGAAGAATTATTTCTGAACTTTCACAGGAATTCGCCATGTCTGACCTCGGGAGTTTGCATCATTTTCTCGGTATACGGGTTACACGATCCGCCTCCGGGCTTTTCCTATCTCAAGACAAGTACGCGGCCGATATTCTCGCCCGAGCAAATATGACTTCGTGTAACCCTGTCTCAACCCCGGTTGAAGTCGGTAACAAGCTTAGTGCTGATCAGGGTCCGGAGTTCTCCGACCCCACCTTATACCGTAGCTTGGCTGGTGCCCTACAGTACCTCACTATTACCCGTCCGGATATCTCATATGCTGTACAACAAGTGTGTCTGTTTATGCATTCCCCTCGCGAACCGCATTTTCAATTTTTAAAGAGAATACTCCGGTATATTAAAGGTACTCTTCATCTCGGGCTCACCATCACGAAGTCTTCCTCGATCTCGATCACGGCCTACTCTGATGCTGATTGGGCCGGTTGCCCCGACTTACGACGGTCCACTTCTGGCTACTGTGTGTTTCTTGGTGATAATTTGGTCTCATGGTCCTCAAAACGTCAGCCCACGGTCTCCCGATCCTCCGCCGAAGCCGAGTATCGGGGCGTGGCCAATGCCGTCTCAGAGACCACTTGGCTCCGTAATCTGCTGTTAGAGCTTCACGTTCCGGTCCGCCATGCTACACTGATTTATTGCGACAACGTGTCCGCAGTCTATCTTTCCGGAAATCCCGTACAACACCAACGCACTAAACATATCGAGATTGACATTCATTTCGTTCGAGAAAAGGTACGCCTTGGTTTAGTCCGTGTCCTTCATGTCCCGGCTGACTATCAATATGCAGATGTTTTCACAAAAGGTCTACCCCGACACTTATTCAATCGATTTCGAGACAGTTTGAACGTTCGGTCCCCTATCGTTCCAACTGCGGGGGCGTATTAGTAAATAGAAACCGTTCCAACTTCATGTAATTACAGTAGCATTAGTTGTAGGCTGTAGCATTAGTTTTCCTTACCTAACTTTTATGATTGTAATCAATGCTTGTAAATGTTGCCTGCCTCTTCATTTTCATGTATAGGCTGTATTCTCTCCTATATATTTCTACTTGAATAATAATGGAGATTTCATGGGAAAACATTCTAATAAGAAGCTCTCTCAATAACTTTTCGATAGACCATTTTTCAGTACCACTATATGGGTCAAATGATGCTAGAAAGCAAAAATATATTGTCGGAAAACGGCTTGAGTTTCATATGGAGGATGAAAAGTTTGTAATGGAACAAGTACATGTCTATGAGAGTTTGTGTGTTGATGTCATAAATGAAGGAATGGAATTGTATAGTTTGACGTTTTTCTTGCTAATATGCTCTTAGAAAAATTCTCACCTTTCTGATCTGACTATAGTAACCACTTTAAGCATAAGAAAAAAAATACATGTCCCTCCAAGAAGGCAAATTGCCTTAAAGATAAACCTGCTAGCTTTACGAGGAAGGCTCCTGTTAGTTGCAGGGACAAGTCGTATCCCTGCTCAAAAGTACCTTAGGATACCAGCTAAATGCGGATAATGATATGAAGTCAGGGGTCGATCCACAGTAAGAAATGATTCAATTGTTTATTCCAAGAACTAGATTCTAGATTGACTCGAAGTTTTTATGGGTTTTTAATAACAAAAGGCGAATAAATTAAGGCAATACAATAATAAGGAGAAAGTCTAGGATCGTAGGTTCACTATGTACTCCCTCCGAGTTCCTATTTTTGTCCCACTTTTTTTTTTGAGCTGAGTTTGATATTTGTCCCACTTTCTTTTTTAGGCTATCAATGTGTGGTTCACATTTGCTCTCCCATTTATCTCTTTTCCTCCTTTTTTTTTTGAGCTACTCATTTTTTCTTCCTTAATTTTCATTTCAAAAGTAAATGAGACAATAATAAGAACTCGGAAGGAGTATATATTAGTCGGGGTCAGGGAAATAGCTAACAGAGTTATTAGTCAAACTACCTAAGGTGCAAGTTTGGTTGATAATATACAACCTTTACATCTATAAGGTGAGATCGCTATAATTAAGTTAGTCCAGTCGAATTATTGTGGTCTAATTAATTACTTCTTAACTCGGTTGGTGAAAACCCTAATTTGTAATACTAATTAATTAATCCTGACCATTAATCAATCAATCTGCTGATTTAACACGATAAACAAGCGATAAGTTCATGCGATTAACAATACAATCAATAAATATAACCTCTCCTAACCTGCATAGATTTCCCTTTGTTTGGGCAACAAACAAACCTTAATCCTAGATAGTAATTTAGTTACGGATGATAAAACTAATCAAACAATCAACAATTAAATCAAATCTAAGCATATTAAGGCGACGTATGTAAATACTAATAATGATAACAGAACAATAATCAAAAGCAATAAACCGAAGGAAACAACAAACACAAAACAATACTCCGTACTTAAAACCGAAGGAAACTACACGACCAAGTGACTTAAGTAAATTCAAGCCTCCATTCTTCGGACCACTGGCTCTAACATCGTACCATCCCAACTCCATCAACTTGTGGATTGACTCAATGGAGTCCAATGTTGTGACTCGATCGCGTGGTACTGGAGAGTCCACTTCCAACTACGTCTCATAGTTCCACTTCTTGATTCCCGTTCTCGACCTAACTTTCACAGGTGGTCAATACGTAAATGCATCCAAAAACATACTTAACCTACAATATCGCCTTTCTAGCACCAAGAGAGAATATTTAAGAGAGGAAAACACGATAAAATGATCGTCGATGTTAAGGATAATAAGGATACCGCTAAGAATAATAAAAATATCACATAAACCCTCTATCTTGTACATACATATGAATCCTTTATATATTAAAACAAACACCGCTGCCAATGACGTGGCACAACTAAGAATTCACCATTCCAAAATACTCACATGTGGTGAGTTCAAGCTTATTTTGGCAACTTATTCATTTGAATCAAACTATTGGCCTTCACATATCCAGACCTCAATCAATTCAAGCACAATCCTGCACATAATTAGCAAATAGCAAATCAATTAATTTTGGCAACAATATATTTTTTACCCTAATACACATGTTACCTAATCAATCACCTACAAACCTAATACAATCTTATAATCCTAATCTAATACAAAAATTCTAAACTATTAAAAATCCTAATGCAATATCAAAGCAAGTCTTTGACACTACCTACACGACATAAACGTCAATACAACAATACATCAATCATATCACTTCAACAATTCATCTAAAATGTCTGCAGTCATTAATCCTACCATAGCAACACTATGTCAAGGCGTGCGTCAGGCTAGCGAATTTGGATGTAAGGGTCATATATAGATGGCAGAGGCCTGAACTCAATGACAGATCAAAGATTGATGCCGTTTAGTTGTTGTTAATTGATTCAAGGGTATTTTCTGTATCTAAAACTATTACTGTATATTGTTTATATACAGTATTCTGTTTAAGCATTCGGTTTGTTTGTATATTTCTGTATAAGCATTCTGTTTTTTGTATATTTCTGTATACAAATTTCTGTATACAATTTTTTTATTTTAAACAAATTTCTGTATATTTCTGTATACTGCACAAATTAGTATAAGTACGAATAACACTGTAATCCCCACATAAGACTGCAGAATTTGTATAAGTACGAATATTAATGCAGAATTTGTATATTCTGTATACCGCCTATTCAACAAATTTATATACTGCGCAATATACTTTATATTTCTGTATATTGTTTATATCAAATTTTCAGCATTCTGTTTTTTTATTGTATATTGTTTACGTTATTAATTCTTTATATTTCTGTATCAGCATTATTCCGTTTATTGTACTGCACAATTTTTTGTATATTTTTGTATACTGCACAAAGTAGTAATATTGTGATTGTGTTGTGATTAATAAAATTTCTTTATATTGTTTATATCCAAATTTCAGTATTCAATTTTTGATTAGTATATTGTTTATGTATTTAAAATTTTTAGAAATTAATGTAATAATAAATTATCAAAATTTAAAATTGTACAGAAAAACATCTGTTTATATCCAATTTTTTTAAATGATTACTTTTTAAAAACATATTTATGAATCCTTTATATATTAAAACAGACACCGCTGCCAATGACGTGGCACAGCTAAGAATTCACCATTCCAAAATACTCACATGTGGTGAGTTCAAGCTTATTTTGGCAACTTATTCATTTGAATCAAACAACGGTCCTTCACATATCCAGACCTCAATCAATTTATGCACAATCCTGCATATAATTAGCAAATAGCAAATCAATTAATTTCGGCAACAATATATTTTACCCTAATACACATGTTACCTAATCAATCACCTACAAACCTAATACAATCTTATAATCCTAATCTAATACAAAAACCTAAACTATTAAAAATCCTAATGCAATATCAAAGCAAGTCTTTGACACTGCCTACACGACATAAACGTCAATACAACAATACATCAATCATATCACTTCAACAATTCAACTAAAATGTCTGCAGTCATTAATCCTACCATAGCAACACTATGTCAAGGCGTACGTCAGGCTAACGAATTTGGATGTAAGGGTCATTTATAGATGGCAGAGGCCTGAATTCAATGACAGATCAAAGATTGATGCCGTTTAGTTGTTGTTAATTGATTCAAAGGTGTTTTCTGTATCTAAAACTATTACTGTATATTGTTTATATACAGTATTCTGTTTAAGCATTCGGTTTGTTTGTATATTTCTGTATAAGCATTCTGTTTTTTGTATATTTCTGTATACAAATTTTTGTATACAATTTTTTTATTTTAAACAAATTTCTGTATACTGCACAAATTAGTATAAGTACGAATAACACTGTAATCTCAACATAAGACTGCAGAATTTGTATAAGTACGAATATTAATGCAGAATTTGTATATTCTGTATACCGCCTATTCAGCAAATTTATATACTGCGCAATATACTTTATATTTCTGTATATTGTTTATATCAAATTTTCAGCATTCTGTTTTTTATTGTATATTGTTTACGTTATTAATTCTTTATATTTCTGTATCAGCATTATTCCGTTTATTGTACTGCACAAATTTTTGTATATTTTTGTATACTGCACAAAGTAGTAATATTGTGATTGTGTTCTGATTAATAAAATTTCTGTATATTGTTTATATCCAAATTTCAGTATTCAGTTTTTGATTAGTATATTTTTTATGTATTTAAAATTTTTAGAAATTAATGTAATAATAAATTATCAAAATTTAAAATTGTACAGAAAAACATCTGTTTATATCCAATTTTTTTTAAATGATTAATTTTTAAAATATTTATGAATCATTTTTAAAACGAAAGTTTATGTTATTAGTATATTATTTATATCCAAAAAATAATATAAAAAGTAGTAATATTGTGATTGTTTGTGACTAATAAAGTTTATGAAAAATTATGTATGGGAGAATTAATAAAAAAAATCGGCATTCACAACATTAAATTCTTATTGTTAATTAAAAGTATCACTGATCTATACTCAATATTAAAGGCTGATAACTGTACTCAAAATCACAGTCAACTTATAATCAAATTATTCACTGATCTATACTCAAAATCACAGTAATCACTCATCTCTGTATTGATATTTCAGTTAATATATAAGGCTGAGAACTATCAACTTATAATCAAATTAATCAAAATAATGAATGCTTTTAAAAAAATTGAATAACTATCTGTACAGAAAATTAAAATTCATGGGAATACTTGTCAATTTAATATGACCTTTATACTTCAAATGAAATCCGCTGTCGTGTAGTCTAAAAAGTTGTTTGTCCTGTGTCATACAACTATTCAAGTTATTATCTTTATGAATTATATATGTAAAAATATGCTATATATTTTGTACACATATGCTATTAATCACTTTTCTTTTTCCACAAAATAGAATGATGTCATACAAGCGAGCATTAAGAAGCTTATAATGAATAGGTTCAAGGATAAGTTTATACTCGGTGAGTCATATAACATTCACAGTCTTTTTGTTGTTGCCAACAGTGGAAAGGACAAAGTTACTACTCATAAATGCAAGCTACACGTTGAATATTCTTCAACGATCACACATTTGTCAAATGACGTGACAATACCAAAGAACATTTATCGATTCTAAAAATTTAAAGATATTATTAATGGAAATGTTCCTGGCGGTCAATATATAGGTACATCTAATCATATGTCCTCATTTGCATTTCTTAATTAATCTATTAATTCATTACTCCTAATTTTGAAATTTTTATTATTCATATAGATGTTGTTGGTGAGCTATATGAGATAGGTCCACCCATGGACACGAAGAAGGGTTATAAGCACAGGAATATTAACCTGGAAGACGTTGAGTAGGTACCTTAAATATTTGTATTTGATATATCCTTATTTGCTTACTGCAATAATGGACGACTAATTATGAATTCTGTATGTTGGCACAATTTTACAATGGTTTTGTCGTTTCATGCACATTATGGATTCCACATGCTACGGATCTTCTAGATGTTTTAAATGTTTTACCAAATTATGAGCAATCAAAAGTGATTGTTTTCCGTGGTCTTGAGCAAATATCCCACACGGAAGAAGAAGAGAGCTCTTAGTTTTTTCTGTTATTAATCAAATCGTATAAGACGTTTTTTTGCACAACACGACATGAAAGTGAAATAAATTTTTCAAATACCGTAGAGAGACTTACACAAACACAAAAAAAATGTAACAACCCGTGAAGTTTCACGGGTCACTACACTAGTAGGTTCACTATGTATATTCTCGTAATATTTTGTAATTCATTATTTCCGTATTTTCCGTATATTGTATTATGTAGTTATGTAAAGTATTGATTACTTCCTGAAGCTAGCTAGAATAACTTGTATAAATTAACTCTTTACTGGTCAATGTCAAGCCAATTATTATTCTCATTACTTAAACTTCTTATGGTATCAGAGCAATCGATCGCCCTTATCATGTTTTCACTTTGCTCACTAACACGACACTAGCCGACTATGTCATGCGCTCTACACCTGCCCAACGAGGATGAGTCATCTGTTCCGCTCATCGTCGTTGCTCTTTTGCAGTGCATAGAATTAACAGCTTCCACCTATAGGTCATGGGCAAGACATGCCACTAAAACTCTTTTTGGCTATGGTCTCTACAAATTTGTCGATGGCTCACATCCTTGTCCCGCTGAAACTATCACGGAAGACAATCAAGTCATTCCTAATCCCGCTCACAACACCTGGATCCGTCAGGATAGTCTCGTGAGCCGCCCCGTTCGAGGCACATTCTCGGCCTCCGTCGTCGCTCCTATCCTTCTCAATGAGACCACCGCCTTTGCCATTTGGACCACACTCAAGGTCACATATACTAACCTCTTGCGGGTCACATTCTCATCATAAAAGATCGACTCAAATCGATTACCAAAGGCACCCTTTCCGCCACCGATTATATGTAATCCATAAAATTATGTGTCGATGAACTTAGGCACATGAGTAATCTTGGACATCGAGGATCTCACGACCGCTATTATTCAAGGTCTTGACTATAGCTTTTACTACCCGCTAATTGACGCTATCAAGGCTCGGTACACCTATAACCTTCACCGCTCTCCATGAGAAATTGCTCCAATTTGATCTTTTCCTAAAAAACAAACCCTCTCCCTCTCCCAACCACTACTCTCCCTCTTCTGCCCACGTCACCTATACCCGTCCTCACCCGTGCCCTCCCACCAACCGGTCGAACCCCCCTGCCCCAATTCCCACTGCAGGCCTTCTGCCACTTCCCTTGACCAACCCCATGGATCCATCGTCCTCGACCATCTCTCCCTTTAAAGGGAAATGCCAGTGGTCCCATACCTCTGTGCATTTCCTCCGCAACTGTCCCACATTACACTACCTCATCCCTCACATCACTGTCCCTTCCCGCCCTTCCCCACCCAACACCAATCACCGCGCTCGAATCAGCCTCAGGCCAACACTGTTACTGTCGGGCAACCTTCATCTCTCGACTGGATAATTGACAGTGGTGCGAGTCACCACATTGCTCGTGACCTTGCTTGATACTCTTTCCCTCCACTCTCCCTATGATGGTGCCGATGATCTCTTAATTGAAGACGGGTCTTCCCTTCTCATCCACAATATTGGTTCATTTTCTTATTCCTCTCTTAAATTTACTAATGTACTTCACATTTCGTCAATTTCTAAAAATATTCTCTCTGTCTCACAATTTTGATAACAATGCCTCCGTTTTATTTATAGCTACATTGTGCTTTAATTTTTGCAGGATTGTCCTTCAGGCAAGACGCTAATTCAGGGTCAGCTTAAGATGAGTCTTTATGAGTGGTGCTCCTCCCGACCGTCCGCCTATACGCACGCCCTCACCTCCACCTCTCCCTGGCACCATAAACTATCCCACCCGTCTCCCCTTATCTATAAAATTATTAATAATAATTATGCTTTATCATTATCGTCCTTGACGAATAATAATTGTAATGCGTGTAATGTCAATAATAGTCACAAGTAACCATTTGCGGTCTCGTCTTTAACTACTGTAACACCCGCTATTTTTCTTAGCGCTGTTAATTATTTCGTCATGACTCCGTCATGACTTAGTGCCAGTTCTGCCTTTTGTTTCCCTCATTCTTCTAAAATCTTATTATTTTTGAGCAAAACATTATTCATTTTCGTCAAAGGATTTTAATCATTTTATTTTTCTACAAATTCATTTACTTAAATTTTTTTCGCAAACTATTTATTTATTCGCGGAGAATTATACTTTTCAACGAACCAACGTGTTGAGCCCCGGTTTGATTTATTTATCTTTTCTAGAAATGTCCGAACATATTTATATACTCCCTCCGATTTTTTATTATCCTCCCCTTTGGTTTTGGGAAAGAAAATAAGGGTGTAGGAATGTGTGGTTCAAAATAAAAGAAGGAAGAGAGAGAAATGTAAGGTGATTCTAGACCACATGTTGATGGCCCAAAATAGAAATAGGGAAGAAATAGTGTTTCAGCCAAATAAGGAAACATGGAAGATAGATAAAAATCGGAGGGAGTAATATTTTCAACTAAGAAATGTTTTTATTTACGGAAATTTTATTCTCCTACAATCATTTTTGGACTTATTGCAAGACTCTTCACACTCCCTCCTTATTCATTTTGGCTGGTGGTTTTGAATGATTTAACATTGTTTTTATCAATTTTTAAGACCACATTCATTCTCACTTTTTATCACTTCTTCATTTATTTTCATTCTATTACATTAAACAAAAGAAATTCCCTTCATTTTCCTCTCATTGGCCATGAAGCCCAGCAGCTTTTCCAGCCAAGTTTTGTCTCAAATCAAGTCTGGATCGTCTCATTTTCATCTCCAAATTAATCGTTATTCCGTTTCCTTCGTCGTTAAGGTAATAATCGATGCTATTTTCGATCGTTATTTACCTTGATTCTTTTAGTTTTCTCATGGTATTTTTGTACCATGTATGTCGTGTGATGGAGGGTTCTTGAAGCACCCCGAAGCTGGCGAATTTATCGTAGACTCGGATTTGGAGTGAAGGTAACGTCGATGTTACTCGGTATTACTTGATTTTATTTGTGTAATTGCGTGTATAGAATTATAATTTTATTTTGAAAAATATATGTATGTCACAAAATTTGCTGTCCAGAATTTTAAAATCGTAAAATTTTCATGTTTTCGGTAATTTTATCACTTTTACGAGATTAACGATTAAATTGTTATATTGCTTTGTAAAATCGTAATATTCGGCCTAAACATATAAAATATGAATACATTCTGTAAAAATGATTTTTTTTAACGATTTTTGATAATTTTATATTTTTTTGATATTTTAAGTATCGATTATTGAATTATTACCATTTTCGGACAAAAACGATTAAAAAGCGATTTCTAGTTCTTATACGTAAACATTTTATTTTAATCTAAAATTTGGCGTGGATAACCTTTTTGATGAAAAAATATTTTTTGAATTTTTTCATAAGTTCTTGGAATTTTTAAGTGGGTGAATTAATTAATCAAATTAAATCGTCGTTTATCGTTACAACCGTGTTCGTCTTTTTGATTTTTGATTTTTGGTTTCTGTTTTAAATCTGGAAAAAAAATGTTCCTGTTATTTTGTTTAAGAATATATATTTTCATGATTTTAATGTTTTAATAAAAAAATTAGGAATGACAAGTTTTATTAAAAGAATTGTTAATTGTGGAAACGAGTTTTAAAAGACGGTTTTATTGAAATTTATCAAATCTGACAAAATTGATAGTTTCAAGAAATCATAATTTTTAGGTTTGATAATAATTTTTGGATATTTATACTTAAATCATTTTATAATTACTATTTTTATTAATCGTTATTATCGAGATTAGATGATTAGCGAAAAAGCCCTTTAAAAACCAAGTTTACAGATTCTGAAAAATTTACTTTTCGGGCCAGAATGTCCAAAAATGTATTTTGGCTATTTTACATAATTTTTGTACTATTTATCGAAACCTTAAAATGATAGTATCAGTTTTTTTAGCAAAGTTGCGAACCATCGTTAAACTATTCTGTTTCAGCTTTAATAGATTATTTTTCAGCTATTTTGAGATTCCTAAAATCTGAAATTTTTATAACTTAAATCACGCCTTATGATATTCTAAAGTTTTTTAAAATTGTTTAATAAATAAAAGACATTAAATGATTTATTTTGATATTTGCCGTAAAATCCTATTTACGATTGTTTTGTCAAAACTATTCATAATTAAGGAATTTTAGTTTTATAAATTTTGGAACACCCTAATTATTAGTATTAAAATATTTAAGACATTTTTAATCATTTTATAAACACTTGTATGATATTTCAATAATTTCATAAACCCAATTGTTCTCGTTTTAGAAATTAATATCGTTAAGGCCGAAAGTATTAGTTTTATAAATCTATATCGTTTACTAAAAATATTTTATTAGTATGAACAAATATTTCCGATAATTTGATATAATGCAATTTTCGTAAAGTTTCTAAATATAGAAGTTTCCTAAAATAGAAAGTTTTCTCTTGTAAAATATAATGATTATTCTTTTTATCTCCATATTATTTATAATGATTATCTCTTTGAATATCTATAATGAGTTTGTTTTGGAGTTATGAAATAAGGGCAAGTGTGAGGTTTAGAGTAATATATTCTGGGTTTTACGTTTTTGCCATCAACTGTAAGGCTACTGTATCTATATGGGGCACACTGGTTGTTGAACGACCATATATGGTGTTTGGGAGTGTGTGTATTTTTTTAAGCTCGTGTCCCGCAGTAAGACGCCGTCGGGTTGAACTGGACATATATGGTGTTCAGGAAGGGTGTACAAATCATCTTAAACCAGGGCCACACATTTATAAGTCGCCGTCCTATTATGGTTGAGTTGCCTAGGTTAGAGACCGAAGTCCGATATGTGTTAAGACTGAAGTTCTCAAAGCTAGTTGTAGACACCCGCATTTTGCCTGCTAGTGTCTATAGCAGTTTCCCACAAAACACTCGATGATGATCGGACGTTAACATGACTTAATGCCCTCGAATACGAACTTGGAATCAATAGTATCCGACGTGGGCACTTAGCGGAGTACAATCTCTCAAAACTGATCCCAAATTCAGGCCCAGTGGGTCGTTTCCAATAAAACGAGATTATTTGAGCCAAAACCAACACTAGAAATAAAACCATTTTTTTACGACCCAAAACCCGGTTCAAGTCGAAACCGACCCTGCAAATGCTTCTAGAAACAAGCCCAACAAACAACAAAGTCAAAAGTCAAGGTCAAGGCATAAATATCTCAACCTTCCTATATATATACTCTCTACTCGCCAAACCCACTCGATCGAGTCACCTAGCCCACTCGATCGAGTGGGCATTCAAAAACCGAGCAGACGCCTTTTTTCAGGCCACTCGATCGAGTGCATCTAGGGCCACTCGATCGAGTGCATCTAGGGCCACTCGATCGAGTGACCCTAGGTCGGGGGACATTCTCTATAAATACCCCCCATACTCTTCACATTTTCAACCTTTGGCAACCCTAATAATACATCATTCAACACATTCAACCTACATTTCACCACCTTTCTCCATCCTCTCTACACACACACACCCTCGAGATCAAAACTCGTCAAAGACCTCTAGCATATAAACCACCCTCGAGATCAAAACTCGTCAAAAACCCGAGAGCATCCTCTCCATAACCATACACACCTTAACTCACCCTACATTTCTCGACACTCCCGCGCACGCCGCTACTTTACGAGTCCGTTTCCGAGATACTTAAGCATGTAGGTTGAGGGTGTAATTCAAATCCCGAAATATCTTTCTCCCTTCTCTTTTTCGATTTTGTACGTATATATATGTGTGTGTCTGTATATATATATATATATATATATATATATTAATTACTACTAATATTATTAATCATCGCTAACACTAAAAAATTTATTTTCGTTCTTTTTATATTTCGTTACTAACTCTAATGCCGTGTATATATATAAACATATATTTAAATCATTTTCGGATTGAGTACGCTTAAAAACGAGTTCCGTTTAAGATCCTTCTAACCCATTTACAAGTAGTATTGGAGGTGGCGCCCTTTCGAGGAGCGCCTCCCTAAAAACTTAAGGGCGTGATGCGATCGCGAAAATTTGTCGTTAAACGTGTTCGATACCACTTTTCAAAACGCGAACTCTAAGAGAACGATGTTGACTCCGTAGTAAAAAATCGCGCTTGAATTGTCTTTACCAATCGAGGTTAGTACGAAACCCGTTGACGCGAAATCGAACATCACATAATCCGTAAGGATTAGTCACGATGTCGTGACGCGGAGGGAATCAATTTTGTTCTAAGTTTCTAACCAAGTTTAAAACGATTCATAACACCATTTTTAAAAATATCTTATACCGATCTCGTAACCGTACTCTACACGTTATGAACGTCGAAAAACCGAGTTGAGTTCAAATTACATAATATTTTTACGCAACCCGGCCGGGTATCGATTTAAAGTTAATAAATTCGGAATTTCCACCTTACGAAATCGAGCAGCAGCTCAAACAAGGGGGCACTCGATCGAGTGACATCCTAAAATAGAGGCAGAGGGCTTTTAAGAAGGTCACTCGATCGAGTCCTTTCTATGAGCCTCGTCAAATCTTTTTCTACGACTTTAGTCGTCACGTGTCAAGTCCATCACGTGTTTATCCTTTTCAAAATCATGCACCATGTCATTCTCTAACCATCTAATTTATTTACGTTTTCGTTATTATTGCGATTATGCTAATTTTGTTCATCGTTTTGTATTGTCCGGATTGTATTTCCGCCCGTGTACTTTGTATCCATTTACGAGTTTTGTTTATTTTCGATGTTTACCGTTTTATAAATGAACCACACATGTTAAATCACTTCAACGTGAACTAAATGCATTAAATGACGTAGTCAAACACATAACTCACATGCTTAGTTAAAATGTCGTTTGCATAACATTCAATCGTCAAACTAACGCGCGTACTCAAAAATGAACGATATCCTAGTAGAGGCCGCTAAGAGCGGGCGGGGTTGGGTGTCCTTCGTGGGCTTCCCAACACGTACTCTCACCCTTTACTTAGAACCATGGTTTCCGGATGTCCGAAACCGTTGGCATACGAGAGTCATTTGATGCACTATTCCCGATAACTCGGCGTCGGTTTCGTAATGCAAATGGACGAACCCATAAGCTCTAGCACTACAGGCGGGCTGTGTTTGTGCACGATACGTCTAAGTGTAGAGTGGGTTCGAACGGGTCCGCACTCCCACAAAGTTCGGTGGTGACTCCTAACTTCGATTTAAATTTCGACCCGAGATCAATCTTACCACGAGATTCATTCGCCTACCCAAACCCGCGCGTGGCCGCGTCGGGGTGGACCTATGTCATGTCCACACTAGGTTTAGTATTCTCCTAATGAAAGTCTAGCCTTCGACAATGATTCTATCAATAACGTCATTTTGAATATTTTTATTATTATCGATATAATTTGGTTTTTTGGTTGGCAAAGGTTTTATGTTTTCTTCAGAAAACTCATTTTTATTACATTGTTTCGATATGTGAAGTTTTTCACTGAAAGCTTATTTTTATTATGATGTTTCAATGTTTTGCGTTTTTACTATTTTTCTATAATAGTAATTACATTTTTAAAATTATGTTATACGGCTGGGAGAATGTTGACGTTGCTTCTCACTGATTGTGGTTGTTATGTTTTTAACATGGCAGATATATGTGTTTCCCTTCGGGTGGGCTAGCAAGTAGTTACGGATCCTGCTTCGCTGATCTATAAATTTTGTACTATGCACTGTTAAACCCTTCTATGGATTGTCTTTTTTATTTTAGCCATTTTTATTTAATGGCTCATGTATTGACTTACCATTTTATTTAATCAAGACATAGTTACAGACTTACAATGTGTTTTAATCTCACATCTACAGTGTTTCTGATACGGCTTAAGTCGTGTTACCGTAATCAAAATAACTTAAATACAACTAACTGATAGATAGTGATAAATAGGGTCGATTCCACATGGAGGCAAATTGAATTTATAAGTCGGTCGATTAAAAGGTCCAGTTCACAAAGTTCGATTTAGTTGAGTTTTTAGACTAACAGGCTACAACAGACAATAAACTATGATGCTAAAATAGAAAACTAAAATTAAAACAGTAAACTAGTATGAAAAGGAAAATAATAAAATTAATGGAAGAAAGACACCAGAGTTACAGAATCATTATAAACCAAAATAAGCACAAATACAGTAATCAAACAATCGATTAATATGAACTAAAGGGTGTAGACACGGTCCTCTCCGGATCACTAGTCGCCCTAGAAGTCACCTAACGGGCTCTCGCTACGTATTGGGGAATTTTATCGATTACAACGAGTCTTATCCTTTCCCGAGCTTTCGCTACGCAGGTCGGGATTACGAGATACAAACAATCAATTAAGGCCTATAATTAATTACTCGTTATTGAGATGTTGCAAGAGCGATAAAGTTCATAAAAGCCAATTTATTTAGCTACTGCATAAATACAAATACTGATTTATAAGTCACCTATAACTCTAGTGGAAAAAGAGTTTAGCTACTCATATTTACAGTGACAATTACTATACTAATAACGATGATAAAAATGGAATAGTCATGATAACAGGATGAATATGAAAGATGAAGAATGATGCAATAACTACAGAAGTAACTGAATTACAAAACTACTGGCGAAGGAAGAAACAGGAATTAATAAAATTAAAAAGATAGAATAACTAATTATGCTAAACTGATGAATTCTAAAAAGAGATAGAAAGTAAAATCTAATACTACTGGAAGAGGGAGATAAGGAAGAAGGAGAAATTTACCCAAATAAAGAGCCTGCAGAAATAAAGAAGAAGAATAAGAAGAAACCGAAGAATAATAACACTGAATAATTCCCAAAGCACTTGAATTAATTACTGAAAGTCGATTACATGAAGCTTCGAAATAAAAACTAATTATGTTTTGATTGCAGAGAGAACAAGGAAGAAGATGAAGCAGAAGATATGTTAATGAAAAGATGATTAAGATCATAAAATTAAAGCTCTATTTATACTGCTCAAGCCCTTACTAACTGCTGCTTAATTCCCTCCTTCAACTGCTATCTTCCATCCCATTAACTAGGTGGGGGGTAAAACTAAAGATGCGTAAGAGGGGGAATGGTGGGTAGCTTCAAAAATATCTGCCCTGAATTGGTGGCCGTATCCTATTCTGCAGACTTGGATTTTATGCTGGTAGACTTGAGATCCAAGTCTGCCTATTAAGTTCTTCAGTCTAGGCCTCCAACGGACTTCTCCTCAGTCTACGGACTGTTTGCTGCACTTTCTCAGTCTATAGACTTGTTTCCCAGTCTACAGACTTGTGTTTTAGTCTACAGCTGTCTTACTTCCTTCTTCTCAGTCTATAGACTCACAGTCTAGTCTATAGACTTAGCTTCCTTCTTCTTAGTCTACAACGAATCGGTTTTAGAGTTTTAAGATTTTTGATGCAATTTTTAGCTCTTTAGACTACTCGGTCTCGATTATCTGCAGAACAACAAAAGAATACCCAAGTAGCACATATGGGAGAAAATAACGTGATCCGACTCCTAAAAATAATAAAAAGACACGGAAATGCGTGCCAAAATAGGTGAAAGATTGAATAGGAACGACACGCATCAAATCTCCCCAAACCGAACCATTGCTTGTCCTCAAGCAATCAAATACAAAATCTATAGGAACGGTATACAACTCAAAGCTATTTACCCCAACTAGACTCGCTACAAAAAATAACTCAAGCTAGCGACAATTATAAAACATGAACTGACTCACGCTATGGCATAATCAAAAGAATAACAGTGAACCGTCAACCTTGCTAGGCTTATCATTGTCGGACTCTCGCGGTTACACTCTACTCTCATGAAGGGGAGGTGGAATATGAATGTGAGATAGAGAGAAAGAAAGACGCTCGCCTAATCTGCGACCTATAAACACATGCATGCAATCTAATGTTATGACAATCTCTACCAATCATTTGCACATTCAAATTAATCGAGACCAAAACACATATCGAGGCATAAAATGGTGAAATGGGATATGAGTTTAAGTGACGGGTAAGAAAGGAATACAATTTGGGAATGTAGAGCTAATAGTCGAGCTAGACAATCCAAAATTCCAAATTACATCATCAAAATACCAACCACACAAACGATAAAATCAACGTCAATTAAGGACGTATCCACCATATCATGCTTATTTCACCAAAATCAACTCTACAGTATTATCACAACGAAGTATCGGAGTTCACAACTCAATTCTTTTTCCATTTTTCTTTTATTCTTTTTTTTTCTGTTTTTTTTTGAAAACATATATACACCGAACCGACTTATCTCAACAACACATCAATATCATCATGACTAGCTCGACTAGGGTAGGCAATTTAGGCTTGTGGTTAATTTTGTGGTGAAGGGATAATTTGATTTTTGAGTGAAAGCGAAAATGGGAAAGGGAAATAAAAAGGGAAAAAGGAAAGCCTCAATACATGTTATAGTTACGACCCGAATGCACAAAGATATTAAGAGACTGACTTCACACTTATGCAATTTGATGTTACATGCGAAATAGGGAGAACTACTCTCATTCCTAAATAAACCGATCATGGATGTCATCGGTTTCATATGTCTCTAGACCTCAGAATTTAAGTAGTTTGCCAACAATTTTAAGCAAAGTTTATTCTTTCCCTGAAATTACAATCGAAATATACCGTAACTCGAGACTCGATCAAGTAAACTAAAATGTCACTAAAATGAGGCAGTTAATGAAACGAGAAAAGAAAAGGCAAAAGCATTTTCATCATTGTTGCTTAACCCGTCTCGACTCAAAATCTCCTAAAATGCCTAAAAACTAAAATAAAAAAAATGCAAAAATGCAGAAAATATGCAACTAATGCAAATTAGTTACCCTCCCCAAACCAAACAATACAATGTCCTCATTGTGTACACAAATTGGATAACAGCAGAGAAGTGAAACGCAACTAAAAATGCAAAAATAAAGAGTGAGGAGGAGAGGAGTACCTAATATATACAGGGAGTTCCCCGAACCAAACTCTAGTCATGGTTAGAGTCTGTCGTAGCTGTGGGCGATCGTGGTTTCCAAGCATCGGGTGCAGGTCTCGGGTCTAGCGGGTTATTTACCGTGATGGTGCCACGACCCGACATAGCACCCCTAGTGAGGACTCGACCTGACGAACTTCTCCTAGTCGAGGTACGGCCTGAAACATTACTAACTCTACCACGAGGGGCAACGCCGCTAGTCAAACCACCGCGAGTGCGTGGACTGTAACAACCCGGATTTTTGATGACTTAAATTAATAGATAATGCGGAAAGTTATCTAAGTCATTTAATTAAAATTATATCAGAGTGTAAATAAATCCGGATCGCTACGGATCCTTACAACAAACGACTATTAATTACATAGTCTTGATTCACTTAGTACAGAATATAAATTGTATTTTATACAAACATATTATTAAATCTCTCTCGCTCGATTCCCCGACGTCTTAGACCTGCAAAAAATATAATACAGTGGACGCTGAGCGGGACAGCAACCAAGCCGTTCATCTAACATCACCTCGAACACATAAGACAATCACGTGAATAACAAATAATATGCTTACAAAAATATTAAAGGATATCATGTAACAGATAGTTTCCTGTAATTCAATTATCAACATGTGAGGTGATGAAAACGATAAAGTTTAAAAGATAGGACATTGGCAGCCATTTGATTTTAAAATCATTTTTCACGTAAACAGAGAATAAACACACGAGTCGTGGCTCCTAGTATCACCGCTACATCCTAAAGGCTTGCATCTCACCAATAGAAGTAACCGTAGTACCGACTCATAGACTGAACCGATCTTATGAGGTTTACATCTCACCCATAAGGCTCAATTGGGCCCGAACTTCTATTATATTATACGTTTATTCAAACGGGGCTCTGGGCTGAAATGAAAGTTGATGGTTACATTCTCTGCATCACCAAGAGGGAACCCGCAGTTTTCAGAATCCTGTTATGCCCCCGCTACCTAGGTGGTAATACTGATCAAGTACTTGTCTATATGTGCGCCACATACCCTACGCAGACTCTTGAACCGCAGCTCTCACTGCCGTAGGACGACTACCTTAAACACTAGGTCGACTCTCGGACCGCAGCTTCCGAGTCTGCTTTTCATTACAAGTGCAGTCGAAACACCACGCATGGTAGGATCCAACAAAAGTTATTCGTCCCAGACTCGCATCATAAACTTTATATAAAAGTCGCCCGTGAACAAGTAGTACATTATTTGGTGACCTTCAATAATTGGTCGGACTCATTTGAAACAGTCAAATCCTCAAATACTTACTTTCAGTGTGACAACGTTATACTTTAATCCTTAAGTGTCACCCGAAACATCATATCCCAAATATCGTATAATATTTTTAAAATAGTAATTTCTTTTAAATGAAGTTTTATATAAAAATAAAAATTAAGGTATAATAAAATATTATTTAAAAATTTATAGTTTCTGAAAAATATAGAAGTTTTTGAAAATATAAATTAAGTCGTACTTAATCGATTTACAAAATTTGACGTAAAATCATTTTTAAAAATATTTATAAATGTCGGAATAAAACAAATCCATTTATTTTAGAAAATGAAATTTATAAATTTCTACCTATATATAAAATAATAAGTGAAGTTTTATTAAAATAAAATATTTTATAGGTTACTAATTTATGCTATTATTATAATATATAAACAAATGTAAAAATACTAAAGAAAATTAAATTAGACCGAAATTACAATTATATAAAATACATACAAAATATAAAGTACATAGAATCATACATAACAAATAGAATTAAACATACATAATGTTCCGGTCACGAAAACAATTAACCCGGCTCTGGATCCGGGTCGTCTAATTGGAATGTTGATAAGTAATGGATCGCTTGATTTCCTTTGATCTCTCCTTTATCCCTCTCCTATGATCGGACCTTCCCGGCGGAGTTGGCCTGCTCCCTGCACAATGAACGCACAGGGCCCCGGAGGTTGTCCGAGGGAACCCTCTCCGATGCCTAAGTTAGTCCGTGAAATGCCTTGATGAACCTAGCTCGTGAGGAACTAGGCGGCGTTTTTAGGAGTGAGAGTCTAGAGAGAGAAAAATCCAACCCCCTCTAAGTGGGAAATGAGTGGGTATTTATACCTTCCCATAAGAGAGAGAAGTGGAGAGGGAAAAGAGCGGGAGAATGAGTGGATGGCAGGGTGACACGTGGACCTGCTTCATCCACTCATTCTCTTTTACCTTTGGCAGAACGGCGGAGGGGCCCCTGGTAACCCCTACCCTGCTCGGGGGAGGGGTCGCCTGGGGGCAGGCGAGTAGGGGGAGCCTGCAGGCTCTTCCCAGCTGGTCGCCTTACCTTGCTGGGCAGGCGGTCTCCAATGAAGCTACGCTCCACTGGAGAAAACCGGGTGTCTTAACTCAACGGCCTGTTGGACGGGCTTCTCGGTTCTCGGGGTTGGGCTTTTACCGGGCCTGCTGGACGGGCGACCCGGTGGAGGCTTCCGACCCCCATCAATTGGCCCTCACCGGCCAGGGGGAAGCAAAGCTTCTTTTTGGCAGGTGGACCTCTGACGGGGGGAGTTGGCTTAAGGCTTTCCTGCTGCATTTAATGCGATCGCGTATTCCCGAGGGAGGAGGCTCTCCTGTATTGGGCATACCAAGAGTTTAATTGTCTTTTTGAGGTCATGATTGCTATTTGCACCAAATGGATTTTTGGGCAGCGTGCTGGTGTGCTGATTGGCCGTGCCCCCTGTTAGGGTGGTTGAGGCGCCATTTAATGTCTTGGCTTCTTTTCTTGTATAAATTGCACTCCTCTTGCCATTTTCATGACTCATCCCCAACTTTCTTTTCCGCTTTCTCGTGGATTACCAAGGTATTCTTCTGCCAAGGGACTCGTGTGGTGACCCGCCGCTTTAGGGGTCGCTGGAGGCTAAGGTATTCTAGGGCGTCATTCCTCACCCTGCGCCATAGCCGGCGGCCCTGCGCTCGACTTCGCCGGAAGCTCAGGAGGAGGAATCTTGTCAGGGCGGGCAAACGCCCTCAGAGAGCTTCCCCAGACGCCCCGAAGTACAGGCGTTGCCCCCAAAGAGGGGGTTGTTTCGACAGGGGATGCCAAGAATGTTTTCCATGGCTACACCCTGAGCAGTTTGACCCTGGTCACTCGGAGTTGGTCTCTTTTCCTGAGTCGGGCCCTTCTTCCCCTTTGAGGAAGAAAGTTGGCTGCGGCTCTTGTGATGACACTGAAATAGTCCCTTATGGTAGGGACTGGGACGTTAGTAGCCGGGACTCCGGCGATAGTGGCGGCCGGGGTTATTCCTCCGGTCGGGATGGTGATGAGGACTCTGCAGACCCCTTCAAAGATTCCGACGACTGGGACTGGGGATCCGATGCAGGGGGGTGCCATAGTCCTGGGGACTACTCCCCAGGTTTTGACGACGATTAGGCCTGCCCACAGGGCGCAGGCATGGTGAGCCAGACACGGGCTCTTTTTGTACTTTTCATTTGTAATGAATGTAACTTGCCTGTTTTCCAGGTTTTTCTTAATTTAAATGAAGAAATCAGGCAGTTCGTTTATGTGTGGCATTTTTATTATTTGTTTATTATTTATTATATGAATGGAGGGGAGGACGTCACAGGGTGATCGTTCTTCTGACATCCTTTGGTCTTCTCGAGGCTTCCCTTGGGAAGCTAGAAGGGGCTAACTTTCGAGGGTACGACACGTGGGTAGTACTCTTTGGGCGGATTTGCGAGAGTTGGCGACTCTTTAACTGCCTTCCCTTTTATAAAAGCAATCTGTCACTCATTATTTTCCTTTCTTCAAACTCTCTTTCTTCTTCCAAACTTCCTTCGTATCTCTGTTTATCCGGGAGGTTCCTCTTTCCTGCTTTCATTCCACCGGCGGCCAACCCTAGGTTAGACTTTTAACTTCCTATTCTTGCTCTTTTTCTTTTCGATTTCTTGTTTTTCATTCCACTTAGAGCTGTTATGTCTAGGACTCGTGAGCGTATCCTACCATTTACCGACCCATTGAGGGGGGAGGAAAGGGAAATGGGTAGGGAAAACCTTGCCTCCTCCTCTAGGGAGGTTGGCCTTGGGGTAGTCGAGGAGGAGAATTCGGCGGGTAGTGGGGGTGGTAACTCTCCTGAACCTGCATCCTACGACGTTGTTGACTCGGACGACGAGGCGCTGGAAATCGACCCCTCCAGGACCTCCGGTCCTCTTGTTCCCCGGGAAGAGGGTAGGGTCTACTATTTAGATAAAGCCAAGTACCATGTTCCCCTGGGAACTTATCCCGACCCAAAGAACCGAGATTTGATTCTCGCGAAGAATGCTGCCGGTGTGATTGAGCAGTTCTACAACTTCGGGGATGGGTACACAATTGTTGTCCCTGGCGAAAAAGACACCGTATGTAGCCCTCCCGATGGGTGCATAGCGGTTTATCACAAGTGTTTGGAGTTCGGCCTTCGTTTTCCCCTTCATCCTTCCTTGGAAGAGATTTTCAGGCGGATGAACGTGGCCATTGCTCAACTGACAGCCATGGCCGTCAGGTCATTAATTTCATACGTTTGGACCTGCTTGTTCCACCGTGCCGAGCCTTCTATTGATGCTCTAAGGTTTATGGTCGGCCTGCAAATGGTTTCTTCTGGGAGTGAAGGTTCTCCTGGATATTGGTCTCTTTTGAGACAGAAAGGACACACCCTGGTATGGCCTGCGATGGATAGCCTGAGGGATTGGAAGAACAACTTTCTCTATGTGCACAGCGCCCATGGGTGGAGGATTCCTCGTCATTTCAGGAACCACGTTCACACCAGGCTGGAGACCCCCGAGGAGTATCACCCTGGTGTGGGAGGGAAGGCCTTAGAGGTGAAGTTGAGCAGGAAAGACAAGGAGCTGGTGGACTATTTTGCTGCCCACACTGATAAACATGGGGTGTATGGCCCCTCATAATGGCTCCCCCATACGGAGCTTATTGCTACTGATAGGTACCTAACCCGGGTGGGCATGAATCCGGGCCTAGACGAAGGTAGTTCAGGAGTTCTGATGGTTTTTCTTTACCCGCCTTTTTCCTTTTACATGGTCTTTCTAACCGTTCGCCGGTTTGTTTTGCAGATCTTGCTACCTTTATTTGGAAAAAAGGGGAGGTGAGGCGCTTGGGTTTGACCGAGACTCTTAGCGCCGTCCAAAGCCGTCCTTCTCTTCCTCCTGACTTCAAGAAGGGGGAGAAGAACCTGATGAAGCACCTGAAAGGCTTGTCGTTCAGCAGGCCTAGGCTCCCTGCCCCCCCTAGATCAACGCCTGCGAAAACGTCGGTCTCTGAAGCCACTCCTTCTCCAGTTGCGAAAAAGACAACCGCTTCAGAGGTTACTCCTTCCCCTGTTGGCAAGCGGGGAGGTTCTCCTGTAAGGGTTCAGATTCCGACGGGGCCGCTGGCCGCTGGCTCTGAAGAGACTGGAGAAAGCACTCCTAGGGGCCTGATTAGGAAAAGGAGCAGGGAAGCTCCACAAGCTGACCAGGTGGTAGATTTGGAGGCTGACACACCTGGACCAAAAAGCTTTGCTCAGGGGGTACCTGGTACCCTCTTTTCTGAGGAGAATACAAAATTTCATTACACTGCTGGTGACAGCCAGGACGTTTCTGCCTTACTTTCTGACTCCGGGGCGGTTTTGGCGGATCACCTTCTCAAGACCGTCCACTCTGCTACTCATCAAGTGACTCAATACATTCAGCGCACTGCTAGAGTTATTCAGGCCTCTGTGGAGCTGGCGACCCTTAATCGTTTAAGTGATGAGGAGCTGGCGAATTCTGACCGCCTGACTACAGTCGAAAGGGATGTTGCTCTTATTGCTGGCTTAAGGGATTAGCTGGCAAAAAAGGAGGATGAGCTTGAGGACGCCAGGGGTCAGGTGACTCACTGGAAGTCTCAAAACGAGAGAGCAGTCAGGGAGGTGTCTCGCCTGGAGGAGGAGTCGAAGAGAGCTAAGCAGGTTTTTGCAGAGCTGGAGCAAGCCAAAAAAAGCCTTAGCTGAGTTGGGCCATGCCAAAGAGGAGGTTGCTGACCTAGGGGAGCGTCTTTCTAAGGCACACTCAGATCTTCAGGCGGCTCTTGGCGACCTGGCGGCGAAGACTGAGGAGTGGCAGAAGGAGAGGGATGAGATAATCCAGGAGGTGGAAACTGCAGTGTCGGCAGGCTTCGTGAATGGCGCCAACTCTTGCTTGGGGGTGGTTATGGAGGCTGTCAGGGAGATGTTCCCTGGTTTTGATGAAGAAGCTTTTCGGGCTCTCTATGCCGCCAAGGATGAGGCCCAGATGCGCAGGCTGGCGGAAGAGGCTGCTACCTCTGGCCCAGAAGCTCCCCCTGCTTAATATGGAGGGCAGTCGTCCTCAGAGGGCTCTTGTTCGTCCCCTGCTGCGCCTATGCCGACGCTTTAACTTCTTATCTTTTTTGCGCGCCGAGCCCTTTTGTGGCCGGCTGCCGTGTTTATTGTACTTATCCTTTTAACAAACTTTTATCCTGTGTATCCTCGCCACTTTATTCCTTTTTATAAGGATTCTTCTGTTTGTTTTTGTTTGTTTTTGTTTGGTTTCCTGTACAAGTTTGAGGTACGGCCTGCCCCCTGCCTGCCCAGAGGTAAGCAGGGAGGCTCTTTGTGCTTCTCATACAAGGTTGGGGAACCTGCCCCCAGTCCTTGTCGATCTGGCTTGTTCCTGGCTTTTGTTCAAAGTCCAGGGGGCCTGCCCCCTGCCTGCCCAGAGGTAAGCAGGGAGGCTCTTTGTGTTTTTTATACAAGGTCGGGGAGCCTGCCCCCAATCCTTGTTGACTTGACCTGTCCCTGGTTTTTGTTCAAAGTCCAGGGGGCCTGCCCCCTGCCTGCCCAGAGGTAAGCAGGGAGGCTCTTTGCGTTTTTTATGCAAGGTTGGGGAGCTTGCCCCCAGTCCTTGTTGACTTGGCCTGTCCCTGGCTTTTGTTCAAAGTCCAGGGGGCCTGCCCCCTGCCTGCCCAGAGGTAGACAGGGAGGTTCTTTGCATTTTTTATACAAGGT
This sequence comes from Agrostemma githago, assembly GCA_958450325.1. NCBI lineage: Eukaryota > Viridiplantae > Streptophyta > Magnoliopsida > Caryophyllales > Caryophyllaceae > Agrostemma > Agrostemma githago. The sequence goes on from OY288253.1 coordinate 63,096,319, forward strand.
TGGGGAGCCTGCCTCCAGTCCTTGTTGACTTGGCCTGTCCCTGGCTTTTGTTCAAAGTCCAGGGGGCCTGCCCCCTGCCTGCCCAGAGGTAGGCAGGGAGGTTCTTTGCGTTTTTTATACAAGGTTGGGGAGCCTGCCCCCAGTCCTTGTTGACTTGGCCTGTCCCTGGCTTTTGTTCAAAGTCCAGGGGGCCTGCCCCCTGCCTGCCCAGAGGTAGGCAGGGAGGTTTTTGAATTTTCGTTGGGGGGTCCAATTTCCTTAGTTTTGGCAACAGGGGGGCCTCCCCCTATTGCCCCCTGCTCGTTTGTGTGTGAAAACGCAAGTTTGAACAGGCAACGAGTATGAATTTGAAGCTCTTTCATTTCTTTATAAGATTTTAACAAGGGTGGTCGGAGCCGTCGACATTCTTTGACCGTTCTCCGCCAATTTTCCAGGAAAAACAAAAACTATCCTTAGACTTGCTTAGACATAATACTTCTTCAGGGTGTCTGCATTCCAGTGAGCACTCAATTCTTGGCCTTCGAGATTGGCGATTTTATACGTGCCTGGGCCTAAGATTTGAGTTACTTGGTACGGACCTTCCCAGTTAGCACTTAGTTTGCCGTGCTCCCTCGATTTTCCTACAGCCTGTGTTTTTCTGAGAACTAGATCGCCCATCTGAAAATTTCTCTGATGCACTCTTCTATTGTACGCCTTCCTCATTCGCTGTTGGTAGGCGACGATATTGGCACTGGCCTCCTCCCTTACCTCACTGACCAGATCTAGAGCCTCAGCCATTGCTACTTCATTCTCCGTCTGGTCGTATTGTAGAGAGCGTAGGGAAGGGATCCTGGCCTCAATTGGTAGCAGGGCTTCTGCACCATACACTAAGCCGAACGGGGTTTGGCCTGTAGATTCCTTTTGAGTGGTCCGGATCGACCAGAGTATGCTGGGGAGCTCGTCGGCCCATCTGCCCTTGAGGTCATCCACCATCTTCTTAAGGCCATTTAAGATTTGTTTGTTGGCTGCTTCTGCCTGTCCGTTGGTTTGAGGATGGCAGACGGCAGAGTAGGCTACTGCGATGTTATGGCCTTCCAGCCAAATTCTCAGGGGGTCATTATCGAATTGTCTTCCGTAATCGAACACTAGCATCTTTGGTAAGCCAAATCTAGTGATGATATTTCGCCATATAACTTTCCTGACTGCAGGTTCTGTAATGTTGGGCACTGCCTCAGCTTCCACCCACTTGGTGAAGTAGTCGATAGCTACAAACAAGAACTTCCTGCCCCCAGTGGCTACCGCAAAAGGTCCTAGTATGTCCATTCCCCATTGAGCGAAGGGGATGGGGGATAGGATTGGCCTGAGTTCTTGTGCCGGGGCATGTATGGATGGGGCAAAGAGCTGACATTTCCTGCATTTTTGGGTCAGACTCCTAGCGTCTGCTAGCATGGTAGGCCAGTAGTACCCTGCCCTGAGGGCCTTGTGGGCCAACGACCTTCCTCCGATGTGATGCCCGCAGATTCCTGAGTGGATGTCTTCGAGGACTTCGGCAGCCTGGTCTGTCCCCAGGCATCTGAGCAGGGGCTAAGTGAAAGATTTCTTGTAGAGCTCCTCGTTAATGATTATGAACCAGGCGACTTTGGCCTGAATTTTTCTCTTTTGTACGGGGTCATTTGGCAAAAATCCGTGTTTCTTGAATAGGATGATGGGGGTCCTCCAATCCCCAGGCCCTGCCTCCTCCACAGCACCGATGGTTTGGCAGGGGAAGGTAGATTTTTCTTGGATGACGTCTACCCATACCGATCTCATGATATCCTGCAGACTGGAAATAGCCAGCTTTGACAGGGCGTCTGCTCGATTGTTCTGGGAACGAGGGATCTGTTTGATCTCATATGATTTTAGGCCTGACAATTCTCCTTTCACCATTTCTAGGTACGCGGCCATTGCCTGGTCCCTGGCTCCATACTCTCCGTTGATTTGGTTGGCGATGAGCTGGGAGTCTGTTGCCAGGACAATCCGCTCTGCACCTGCGGCCTTGGCTAGTTTGACGCCTGCGAGTACTGCTTCGTACTCAGCTTCATTGTTTGACGCAGGGAAGACAAACCTGAGTGCATGCTCAAAGTCAGTTCCTTCTGGGCTGGTCAGTACGACTCCGGCCCCTGCTCCATTAGCCGTGGAGGACCCATCGGTGTATACCGTCCACTCGCCGGCGGTTGGGCCATCCTCCTCAGAGTGGGAGCATTCTGCTAGAAAGTCGGCCAAGGCTTGGGCTTTGATGGCTGTTCTGGATTGATATGTTATCCCCAGTCCGCTCAGCTCAATAGCCCACTTCAGCAGCCTTCCTGACTTCTCAAACTTCTCCAGTACTTTCTCAAGGGGCTGGTCTGTCAGCACTACGACGGGGTGCGCGTCGAAGTATGGCCTTAATTTTCTGGCTGCTATAACAACCGCGTAAGCTGCTTTTTCGACCATGGGGTAATTTTTCTCTGCCGCCCCCAGGGCATGACTTACAAAATATATGGGTTGTTGGGCGCCTGCTTCTTCCCTCAAGATGACCGCGCTGACTGTCACATTGGTTACGGCGATGTAGAGGAAGAGTTTTTCCCCTGCCACCGGCCTCGCCAGGGTGGGGAGCTTTTTTAGATGTTCCTTCAACTGCTCGAAGGCTTCCTTTTGCTCGTCTTCCCACTTGAATTGCTTGTTACCCTTCAATATTTTGAAGAATGGGGTTGACTTATCTGCTGACCTGGCGATGAATCGTGCCATGGCAGCCATGCGGCCTGTCAGGCGTTGGATATCCCTGATGGTCCTGGGTTCAGGGAGGTCCAGAACCGCCTGAACCTTCTCGGGGTTAGCGTCTATCCCCCGAGAGCTGACCAGGAAACCCAGGAATTTTCCAGAACGAACCCCAAACGTACACTTCTTTGGATTGAGCTTCATTTTGTAGGCGCGCAGGGAGCAGAAGGTCTCCTGCAGATCTGCCAGATGCTCATTGTCTCCTTTGCTCTTTACGATGGCGTCATCGACGTAGGCTTCTATGTTTCTGCCTTTTTGGTCTTCGAACACCTTATCGACCAAACGTTGGTATGTGGCCCCTGCATTTTTAAGCCCGAATGGCATCATCTTGTACATGTAGGTGCCTGAACTGGTGATGAATGCGCACTTTACCCTATCTGGCTGCCATAAGTACACTTGATGATACCCTGAGAAGGCATCCAGGAAGCTCAGCATAGTATATCCACTGGTGGCGTCTACCAGTTGGTCGATCCTGGGGAGTGGGTAGCAGTCTTTCGGGCAGGCTTTGTTGAGGTTCGTAAAGTCCACGCACATTCTCCATGCGCCTGATGATTTTTTTACCATGACTACATTCGCCAGCCACTCTGGATAGTCACAAACCTCAATAAAATCTGCCTTTAGAAGTTTGTTAATCTCCTCCTTGATCGCCGCGTCTTTTTCTGCGGACATATTGTGCTTTTTCTGCTTCACAGGGCGGGCGTCCGTGCTTACGTTCAGCCTGTGAACGATACACGCTGGGTCGACTCCTGGCATTTCGTCCGCCGAGTAGGCGAACACATCTTTGTTTTCCTTCAACAGCTTGACCAGTTCGGCCTGGTAGGACTCCTCCAGGTCAACCCCTATAAGGACTTGTCTCCCTGGCTCCAGGTCCACCAGCATGCTCTCTCCCCCAGGTTCCAGGTGGTCTAGCGTCTGATTACCGGCTGGGATCTCGCCTTCCCTGCTGGGGGGACTGTCAGCTTTCCTTTTTCCTTTTCTTTCATTTTCATGGGTTTGCAGGGCCACGGAGTAGCACTGCCTGGCCGACTCCTGGTCTCCGTGCACTTTTCCCTCTTGGCCAAAATCAGTAATGCAGGCGATGGTGAGGGCCCTGATTGATATGGCCGCATCAATTTCGTCTAAGGTGGCCCTGCCAATTAGAGCGTTGTAAGCAGACCTTGCATCCACTACAACGAATGTTGCCCTGACGTTTCTGGCAGTAACCCGCTCCCCAAATGTTACAGGTAGGTCTATGATCCCCATGGGTAGTACGCCTGCTCCGCTGAACCCGTACAAGGATCCAGGGGCAGGTCGTAGGTGCCTTTTTTCCAGACCCATTTTCTCGAAGGCGTCTTTGTATAGCAGGTTCGTGTACGCACCATTGTCTACCATGCATCTCCACACAATGTGGTTGCTGATCTCCAAGGATAGCACCAGGGGATCGCTGTGCGGGTACACCACCCGCCCTGCATCCTCAGGGGTGATGCTCAGCGTTACTCCCTTCGGGCTTCCTGCTCTTTCAGCATAGTAGATCTGGTTCCTTTGTTCACGAATTTGTCTTTTCTGACCTCTTCGGCTGGTCTAGCCCTCTGCATCCCCTGATATCACATGGATTACCAGGCGGTTCTGTACTGAGCCTTCGGGTTTTTCAAGTACCTCTTTCTGAGATTTATTCTTGGCTGCGTAATTGGCCAGCCAGCCATTCCTGATTAGTTTTTCGATTTCGTCCTTCAGGTGGCAGCACTCCTCGGTGGTGTGGCCTACGCAATCGTGGAAGGTGCAGAATTTCTTGGGGTCCCCTTTCGGGCTGCGCGGTTTGTTCGGGCGATTCCATTTGGCGGTCTCCTTTTCTAGTTCGAAAATCTCTGCCCGGGACTTGTTGAGGGCTGTGTAACTGTCAAACCTGGGCTGGTAGACAGTGCGTTCCTTCCTGGGGGTTTCCCCTTCCTCTGCTCTCTGCCTTCCGGGCTCATTCCTGCCACGTCCACCCTGCGGTCCCCCCTGCTACCTGGTGGGGCCTGCGGGGGTATCCGGCAGGCTGTGGAACTCTTCCTGCAATATAAACCCTTCAGCGATTTTTCTGGCTTTGGCCAGAGTTTCTGGCTGAGCTCTGATTAATTGGTTCTTTATCTCTCCAGGGAGTAGTGAGTTGGTCAGTGCGTACGTTCCAGTTGCATCGTCTATCCCTTTGACCTGCTGGAAGGATAGATCAAATCTCTTCAGGTACTCCCTGACAGACTCACCCTTCTTTTGCCTGAGAGTCATTAAATCGAAACGAGTAAGACGGCGTCTTTTGTTTCCTGCATACTGGTCGAGGAAAACCTCTGCCAGCTCTATGAAGAAACATATCGACTCTTGCGGCAGGTCCCTGAACCAGCCCTGTGCCAGCCCTATCAGGGTGGTTGGGAAGATTTTGCACCAGACCGCGTCGACGGCGTCGTACATGCCCATATGGCTCTCGTAAGCCGCCAAATGATCCTCGGGGTCAGTCGTGCCATCGAACTTAACAGAAGGCATTTTAATTTTTGGGATTGGATATGCCTGGATCTCAGGATGTAGTGGGTTTTTGGTTGGCCTGCCCACCATTCTCGACCTGTTCGTGCCTGAGTAGTGACCGTGGTCGTCCCTTCTGTCAGGGGTCGATCTCCTACTTTCAGGGGAGCGGCACCTAGGTGGGCGCCTGCTTATTGCCTCATCGTCTTTTGGAGGGGAATGATACCGTGAGCGTTTCTTTTGAGTGGGCTCAAGGTTATCATCCTGGCGATGCCTGGATCTCAGAGGCTGGTCGTTATTAAGTCTGGACTTCAGACTCTGAGACAGGCCTGGCGCAGGCGGCACTTCCCCGGCCGGTGTCAGTCTGGAGAACACATCTCCTTGTTTCTCCCCCAGGCGTTTGGACATCGGCTCCTTATACCTCATTCGATTCCTCAGGTCTTGGGACAAACCCCTTCTTTCATGAGCAGCTGTGGACTCTGTGGTATGAATGGAGAATGCCTCCTCAGGACCTGCAACCCCTTGTTGTGCGGGCGGCTGTAGATGGGTCTCTGTGATTCGCCTTTGCACCTGTGCATACGCCTGAGCCGTCCTTCTAGCCTTCCTCTGAATATTTCTGGCGGCGGTCCGCCTTATACCCCCGGTTCCTTCCCCACTCTCAAAGTGGAGCGACCTGGGGGTCGTGGCGACCCTGCCTACCAGATCGTCTGGAGTGAACTCTTGATTCAACATTGCTGAGAAGAACGCCGCAGTTTGTACCATCTGGGCAGGGGTGAGGTTTAGAACTTGCCTCTCCTGTGCCCCTTGTCCCGTCATGGCAACCACTCCCTGGCTCGGTGCTCCCTGAAGACTAGCCCGCCCTACTCCTGGGATGGTGGCGGCGGGCGTTGCTTCTGGCGGCATGCCATAACGGGGAGCGTTGGGTGGGTTTGCCATTGAACTAGTGTCGAAAATTTCAGGCATGTTTGATTGTAACTGGTTAATTTGTTAATTTTGCGTTTGAGAACGGTTGATTTTTGTGGGTAATTTCGTGGGTACAACCTAAAGTTCCCCACAGACGGCGCCAAATTGTTCCGGTCACGAAAACAATTAACCCGGCTCTGGATCCGGGTCGTCTAATTGGAATGTTGATAAGTAATGGATCGCTTGATTTCCTTTGATCTCTCCTTTATCCCTCTCCTATGATCGGACCTTCCCGGCGGAGTTGGCCTGCTCCCTGCACAATGAACGCACAGGGCCCCGGAGGTTGTCCGAGGGAACCCTCTCTGATGCCTAAGTTAGTCCGTGAAATGCCTTGATGAATCTAGCTCGTGAGGAACTAGGCGGCGTTTTTAGGAGTGAGAGTCTAGAGAGAGAAAAATTCAACCCCCTCTAAGTGGGAAATGAGTGGGTATTTATACCTTCCCACAAGAGAGAGAAGTGGAGAGGGAAAAGAGCAGGAGAATGAGTGGATGGCAGGGTGACACGTGGACCTGCTTCATCCACTCATTCTCTTTTACCTTTGGCAGAACGGCGGAGGGGCCCCTGGTAACCCCTACCCTGCTCGGGGGAGGGGTCGCCTGGGGGCAGGCGAGTAAGGAGAGCCTGCAGGCTCTTCCCAGCTGGTCGCCTTACCTTGCTGGGCAGGCGGTCTCCAATGAAGCTACGCTCCACTGGAGAAAACCGGGTGTCTTAACTCGACGGCCTGTTGGACGGGCTTCTCGGTTCTCGGGGTTAGGCTTTTACCGGGCCTGCTGGACGGGCGACCCGGTGCAGGCTTCCGACCCCCATCACATAACAAATAGAATTCAAATGATATAAGTAAATTTTATCATTTTAAGTTCTTTTATTCATTTTCTCATTTTTCATATAAATAGAAATGTAAGGGTGATAAATAAATAAATTAAACAAGTGATAATTTAGTCGAGTTAAATTTAGTCGTAAATAAATATATCACACAATTAAAATATCACGTAACATTTTTATATACATAAGTAATTTAGTCATACACATAAGCCTAAATATTTAAGTAAGCAATTTATTGAATTACTAACATAATATACTTATATATAAGAAATGTTGTTAGAAGAAAAGTTTGGTTACCTTAATAGCTATTACAGAGTATTTTATTAACGTTATTAAGAATTACAGATCGTCTGGGTCAATAATATGGTCTACGTTAGGAAAGTCGTCTCCTTCCCCCTTTTAAAGAAATTTTCGGGTCGAAATGATTTGACCCAAATACAGTACTAGAAAAGTGATTCCGCCAAATACTGAGCAGCTCCTCATTCCCGATGCTCCAATTAGAAAAGGACGAGGGATTAAATATAATATATAGTACAAATATATAGTACAGTACAGTAAATAGAAGTAGTAGGTAATAGTGAGTATGAGTAGTACTAAGTTACTAACTAGTACGGGTACGCATACATATGTATGTAGTAGTATGCATATATGTGGGTAGGGATGGCAACGGACCGGATCCGCATGGATCCAGATCCAGATCCGCACTCCTAGTAGTGGATCCGGATCGGACGGATCCCAAAAATGTAGATCCAGATCCGGATCTGCCGGATCTGGACTGGATCCGGATCGGATCCGCGGATCCAATTTCTTACTTAAATTCTACAAAAAAATTAATTAATACGTATTTGCGACCATATTAATTTTCATAATTTTACAAATAAAATTGAATATAAAGATTCATAATCAAATATTAATAAACTAAAAGAAAAGAGTCTTAGAAATAACCAAAAAAACACAAATTAAAGTTCTAAGGTTTTTATTATTGTTAATTTTTTAATAAAACGGATTTGCGGATCCGGATCCGGATTTATTTATTAAGATCCGGATCCTGATCCGTTTAAAGATAGCGGATCCGGATCCGGATCCATATCTAACGGATCTCAAAATTTAGGATCCATATCTGATCTGTGCAGACCGGATCGGATCCCGGATCCGTTGCCATCCCTATATGTGGGTATATATAGTAGTAAGTTAGTAGGATGTAGTGTAGAATTAGCTAGTAAGTATAGGGTGTTGGTAGCTTAGGTGTGTATGAGTGTGTGTGTAACGTGTAAGTGTAGTAAATAGAGTAGTATAGTTATAGTTAAGGTGTAGAGAGTATATGAAGGGGTGGGGGACACGTGGGAGGTTTATTAGGAGACCCAATTTTCCGAGTTCTGGTCCGTTTCTCGTACAAACGTCTTTCTTTCTTTATTTTTTTAAAAAGTTGAAATATAGGATTACCGAATTAAAATAATGGAAACTGTAAAATTTATTTTTAAAAAGGAATTTGTGAGACGGTAAGTAAAATAGACGGTACATAGTATTATGAGACAAAAGTTATAAGAAATCATTATTTTAAGAATTCGATAGATTATTAAATTTTTACGAGATGAGAAAATGTTAAAACGACGGTTCATTATAAAAATATTATTTTTGAGTTTTAAACTTTATTTAACGAAAAATAAAATTTTTAATAAATCGATAAATAAATACTCATGTTTTTAATACGGAATAATTCTTAATTTAACGAAAACAAAATATTTTATTCACGAAAATAATTTTTCAAACGTTAAACTTGGTTTAAATAAATATTTAAAATTTTAATACTATTTGAAAAATACGGGGTATTACAATCTACCCCCCTTAAAACAATTTCGTCCTCGAAATTTCCGGCATTACTTAAGCAATTAACGAAGTTTAAGACACCACACAAATAAAATGAAGTGTTAGGGTTACTCTCGCAAAAATGACTCGGCTGGCAAGTGACTTGCTCGTATATCTGACATCTCCTCAAAGTTTTACAAAGATGGTACATCCCAAATTAGTATGGTAGGTATTATTGATCAACTGTGATTTCTATATTCCCATATATTGGCACTATTTAATCTCGGGTCATTCTCGAGGTTAGGTTTATGGTTTGTCTTATCTCCAAAATATCACGATGTTTATATTCCTTAAAATTGAAAGATGTTGTGTTATGGGTAATACAAGTTTCTCGTAGCATAAAAATCCATTAAAGAAGGTTATCCTAATTCCCATATAATCTGTAGAACGTTCATAAACTATGATACTATTGGATTTAGTAGGACACTTCTCTCATATGTTCAAATGCATAGATTATATACAAAAGTCCGAAATTCTCAGGATGACGTTAGCATTCTCGTCAACCAGGTTGATCTCCTAAGGTTGATCCTCAAGTGTTTTTGTGTCGGTCATGACAGGGTTAATCCTCAATTTCTCCTTTTTGGTTTTCTAAATTTCTCGAAATTTCATAATTGTTCCTTTGTTGTTTTATTCTTCAAACAACGGGTTAATCTTAACTTCAGATCAAAAATTACTTGGTTCACAAGTGTCCTTTACAATTATGACACTTAGGATTTGCAATACTATCAACCATTATTCAATAAAATTGTCTCCCAAAAGTATATATGGTATTTTCTAGGGATTCCTCAAAATATTGTTTACAAATCATTCAATCAATCAATTGGATTCTACAGATCCCAAAAGGTATGTTCAACATATAATTCCTCAAAATAACATTCGGTGTATATAATAGTAAACCTCAATAATTTTGATCTATGATCGTTCTCTTAACATTCTCAAATACTTAGCTCTCCAAAAAGATATTGATCTTTATCACTCGACTTCAAGAGTATACTCTCCCTTCTCACAATATGGTGGTTAAGACTTAGGTTAGAATAATCTGGTCTAAATCTCGCGATAGGTTACTACTCTGTAAGGTTAACACATAAGACATATCCAAAAATGTGACTCAAAGTTCCCAATTATGTAAGTGTTCCATCATGTTCAGGAAAATTTTTAGATAAGCAAAACAAATACTAGGTTAGTAACGTTCTTAGCATAACGATCTCGGTGGTCATCTCTCTGGCATAGTCCATGATCACGCTTCTGTAGTTAAGTTTCTTGGTGACATCGATCCTTTGCAATTAACTCGAGCAGGTTCATCTTGTTGCGGTTTGTTCTTCTATATGATTTTGTGGAGTTGTTTCTTTGCTTCTTGCATATTTGGTGCATCATCTACGTACTCGTGTTAGTACTATACCATAGTGTTAGTGGTTCTAACTAAAATTTCTATCATAGTCTATGTAAGTAAGACTGGTTAATGTTTACTCGACCGGAGATAAATGACAAAAAGTTCAAGACTAAGTACGAAGGTAAGGTTGGTTAAAACAAGAATCCAGGAAACAAAGTGAAAGTCATAAGAATTAGAAAGGGTGTGAATGATTATGACAATTTTATTAATAGAATGACATATCACTCTATTATAGATCTTCTCTTTCGATGATAAGAGGAGATGAAGTTGGTATTTGTCAAAAAGAAATTCTAAAATCAAGCTGGGTTTTGGAGAGTATATGTGAAAGTGAAAATCAACTGTATGAGGTTCAAATTTCTCAGATAACTGAATAAAATTATGACAGGTTGATTCAAAGAATATATAATAGATCAATAGGTTGATTGAAAGTAAAACATAATTCAAGACAAATTGGTCAGGGTTGAAGGTTGAATTGAGTCTTTTAAAAATTTATAATATGAAGTAAAGATAAAAAATGTCACCATGAATTTAGGAAATCAATAGGATATGAACAAAGGATTATCATGATGATCAATTCAAGAAATGTCTTAACTTGGTGAATGAACGAGAATGATATCCAATCACAAAAAGTGGAGATAATATGAAATAGTTTGGTTTAAGTAAACAGGTCATAACTGAAAGGTTGAAGGTTAAAGCTGAAGGTAAAATTCAGATTAACTTGTTTTGAAAATGAAGAAAGTAATAATAGGATAAACAAAATTTGAAGTTATGGTCGAAGGTATTTATTGAGAAATTAATATAGGCACAAGGGTTCGTTTTTGAAATCATACAGGTTAAGTAAACACGTGATCTCCAATATACGAGGTAGGTAGGTGTGTAGGTCACTAGAGTCTCGATTAGATATAAGTCGACACATAGCGAGGACTCGAGGTATACTACACTACATGCGTCAGCACGTAATTGATCTTCGTGTGTGCTCCATTCTGACAACTTAACTAGACTTGATTCTTCAATGTGATTCAGTTTGAGTTGGCTCCTATAGTTGAATTAGATAAGCCTTCACTTGTTTCCGCAATACCGATGTCCACTTTTCGAGCGGTTGATGGCTTTGAATGTCAACGTCTTCCTTTTTAGTCATCGTATGATCAAAAATTAATTTAAACTAGCCAATAGGTTAAAGGTTAGGCAGTCAATTTACAAACAATTATGCAGATAGCATGCCAACAATTATACAAATAAAAATTTAGAGACATCGCGTTTCCCCTTAATGAGAATTCTACCCCGATAAATTATTTCATAGGATCCTAATAGTTTCTAAGTGAATCTCTCATTTTAGTGATCTAATATTGTATTAATATTTTTAGTAAGTCTACCCAGGCGCGCTCCTCGTTAGGTAAATGAAGCTCAATCCTCACTTACGGTCACAAGGTCGCTCTGATACCAACTGTAACAACCCGGATTTTTTGATGACTTAAATTAATAGATAATGCGAAAAGTTATCTAAGTCATTTAATTAAAATTATACCAGAGTGTAAATAAATCCGGATCGCTATGGATCCTTACAACAAACGACTATTAATTACATAGTCTTGATTCACTTAGTACAGAATATAAATTGTATTTTATACAAACATATTATTAAATCTCTCTCGCTCGATTCCCCGACGTCTTAGACCTGCAAAAAATATAATACAGTGGACGCTGAGCGGGACAGCAACCAAGCCGTTCATCTAACATCACCTCGAACACATAAGACAATCATGTGAATAACAAATAATATGCTTACAAAAATATTAAAGGATATCATGTAACAGATAGTTTCCTGTAATTCAATTATCAACATGTGAGGTGATGAAAACGATAAAGTTTAAAAGATAGGATATTGGCAGCCATTTGATTTTAAAATCATTTTTCACGTAAACAGAGAATAAACACACGAGTCGTGGCTCATAGTATCACCGCTACATCCTATTGGCTTGCATCTCACCAATAGAAGTAACCGTAGTACCGACTCGTAGACCGAACCGATCTTATGAGGTTTACATCTCACCCATAAGCCTCAATTGGGCCCGAACATCTATTATATTATACGTTTATTCAAACGGGACTCTGGGCTGAAATAAAAGCTGATGATTACATTCTCTGCATCACCAAGAGGGAACCCGCAATTTTCAGAATCCTGTTCTGCCCCCGCTACCTAGGTGGTAATACTGATCAAGTACTTGTCTATATGTGCGCCACATACCCTATGCAGACTCTTGAACCGCAGCTCTCACTGCCGTAGGACGACTACCTTAAACACTAGGTCGACTCTCGGACCGCAGCCTCCGAGTCTACTTTTCATTACAAGTGCAGTCGAAACACCACGCATGGTAGGATCCAACACAAGTTATTCGCCCCGGACTCGCATCGTAAACTTTATATAAAAGTCGCCCGTGAACAAGTAGTACATTATTTGGTGACCTTCAATAATTGGTCGGACTCATTTGAAACAGTCAAATCCTCAAATACTTACTTTCAGTGTGACAACGTTATACTTTAATCCTTAAGTGTTACCCGAAACATCATATCCCAAATATCATATAATATTTTTAAAATAGTAATTTTTTTTAAATGAAGTTTTATATAAAAATAAAAATTAAGTTATACTAAAATATTATTTAAAAATTTATAGTTTCTGAAAAATATAGAAGTTTTTGAAAATATAAATTAAGTCGTACTTAATCGATTTAAAAAATTTGGCGTAAAATCATTTTTAAAAATATTTATAAATGTCGGAATAAAACAAATCCATTTATTTTAGAAAATGAAATTTATAAATTTCTACCTATATATAAAATAATAAGTGAAGTTTTATTAAAATAAAATATTTTGTAGGTTACTAATTTACGCTATTATTATAATATATAAACAAATGTAAAAATACTAAAGAAAATTAAATAAGACCGAAATTACAATTATATAAAATACATACAAAATATAAAGTACATAGAATAAACATACATAACAAATAGAATTAAACATACATAACAAATAGAATTAAAATGATATAAGTAAATTTTATCATTTTAAGTTCTTTTATTCATTTTCTCATTTTTCATATAAATAGAAATGTAAGAGTGATAAATAAATAAATTAAACAAGTGATAATTTAGTCGAGTTGAATTTAGTCGTAAATAAATATATCATAAAATTAAAATATCACGTAACATTTTTATATACATAAGTAATTTAGTCATACACATAAGCCTAAATATTTAAGTAAGCAATTTATTAAATTACTAACATAATATACTTATATATATAAGAAATGTTGTTAGAAGAAAAGTTTGGTTACCTTAATAGCTATTACGGAGTATTTTATTAACATTATTAAGAATTACAGATCGTCTGGGTCAATAATAGGGTCTACGTTAGGAAAGTCGTCTCCTTCCCCCTTTTAAAGAAATTTTTGGGTCGAAATGATTTGATCCAAATACGGTACTAGAAAAGTGATTCCGCCAAATACTGAGCAACTCCTCATTCCCGATGCTCCAATTAGAAAAGGACGAGGGAGTAAATATAATATATAGTACAAATATATAGTATAGTACAGTAAATAGAAGTAGTAGGTAATAGTGAGTAGGAGTAGTACTAAGTTACTAACTAGTACGGGTACGCATACATATGTATGTAGTAGTATGCATGTATGTGGGTATATATAGTAGTAAGTTAGTAGGATGTAGTGTAGAATTAGCTAGTAAGTATAGGGTGTTGGTAGCTTAGGTGTGTATGAGTGTGTGTGTGTGTGTAACGTGTAAGTGTAGTAAATAGAGTAGTGTAGTTATAGTTAAGGTGTAGAGAGTATATGAAGGGGTGGGGGACACGTGGGAGGTTTATTAGGAGACCCAATTTCTCGAGTTCTGGTCCGTTTCTCGTACTAACGTCTTTCTTTCTTTATTTTTTTTAAAAGTTGAAATAAAGGATTACCGAATTAAAATAATGGAAACTGTAAAATTTATTTTTAAAAAGGAATTTGTGAGACGGTAAGTAAAATAGACGGTACATAGTATTATGAGACAAAAGTTATAAGAAATCATTATTTTAAGAATTCGATAAATTATTAAATTTTTACGAGACGAGAAAATGTTAAAACGACGGTTCATTATAAAAAAATTATTTTTGAGTTTTAAACTTTATTTAACGAAAAATAAAATTTTTAATAAATCGATAAATAAATACTCATGTTTTTAATACGGAATAATTCTTAATTTAACGAAAACAAAATATTTTATTCATGAAAATAATTTTTCAAACGTTAAACTTGGTTTAAATAAATATTTAAAATTTTAATACTATTTGAAAAATACGGGGTATTACAATGGACCACGTAAAGGCTCTCCCCTAGTGGAAGCACTACTCGACGCACCACCTCTAGCGCTAATCCCTCCCGACGGGCCTCCCGACAGTGCTACCCGATAGCCTTAGTTGACAATAGCGGCTCGGAGCTGCCGAAGCTCAGTGAAGAGATGGTTGAGGGTGGTGTTGTGCTCGACACGAAGCCGATTACGGTCTTCTTCTGCCTCCGCGTGGTGTCGTGTGAACTCCTCACGGAGTTGTACGAGAGAATCGATAAGCTGACTCAGCCTATCGTCAGTCGGGGGTAAGGGCGCAGATGGGAAAGGGGTAGGGCGATCGGATGTTGAGGGACCTGTTATGAGTCCTGGTCTAGCCCCAGAACATTGCCCATCCTCCGGTGTAACATCGGATGAGGGGGCAGTGAGTAATAGTGAGGGGTAAGGGGGGTCTGAACCCGCCGAAGTTGACTCGGGGAGAGGGGTGAGTGAAGGGAGGGTGGAACAGGGGAGTGTGACAGACTTCGCTGTCCCGAGAAGCCAAGTGGGCGGCGTGCCTTCCAGCCACTTGAGGTGCCTCAAGTAGTCGTCATCGAGTGTGTCAAAGTCGATTGGGTCGGTGGGTGTAAGGGTGTCAATGGGGTAGCCGGGGGCTATCCGCCGTGCTAAGTGTGTGATGATGCCGCCACATTTGACCGTGTTTTGCTTCCCCTTTACGACACCGGCGAGGTGATTGGGCACTAAGTGGGCCACATTAAGAGTACGAGGGGAGGCTTGGGAAAAATTGAGGTGTGCATCTAAGAGGCCGAGCTCATACTTATTGATTTTATGGGTCTCGTTGCGGCCAAAAAGTGAAGAGGCAAGCAGCCTAAACCAGTACCGAAGTACTGGGTGATGCACGAGGGATCCTCGAAAATGGTCCATTGGGTGTCTAATCTGACCCGTGATGGCTTTCCACAGCTCACTGTAGTCGGTGGAATTGCTAGGTAAGCTACCTGAGTCTCGAAGACCAAGTATGGTAGCAAACTAGGAAAGCGGAAGGTTATAATGTGAGTTATAGAGCCTAAAACTAAGGCTCGACCCCTCGTCGTGAATGATAAACTCAAACGAGCTAAAAAATTCAGTAACTAATGTGGGGTAAGTGAGGTCTCCCATATCCCGTAGCCCGCACATACCCGTACAGAATAAAAGTGCACACATATTATCCCAAAGACCCAATTTACGTAATGTTTCCGCACAAATAAAACGAGAAGCTACTATCTTTTTATCAGTAGAAAAAGAAAGGAACTTCTCACGTTGGGTGGCGGATACGAACTCGACGGTTTCGAAACCCGGGACTAGAGGAATGGTGGGTGGTGATTGCAGAATTTCGGCCTCGGTTTCCGTGCCAGCTGTTTGCTCCGTCTCGACTGTTGTACCCGTGTCAGCTTCGGTTCCCGTGTTCACCTGCTGTCCTGACTCGATTCTGGCCCGCTTTCGTGGATTTTCTTCGTGTTCCATGGTATTCTGAAAAAAAGAGAATGGCAACAAAATGCAAAAGAAACACGCAGAACTCAACTCAGAAGGCACAATACGAGATCAGCAAAAAAAATCAGTTAATAAAGAGACTTCAAGAAGACTATCCTCAACAAAATCGACTGATTTAAGAAGAATTTCAAACAAAGTGTAAGTCGATTCATCAGGATAGTCAATCTCGAAACTCAATAACTCAAACAGCGACTCCAACAACTGATAAAGATCGACTACCGACAATAACTGACGAGGATTCGACAATAATAATCGGACAATAACGAGAAGTCAGGCGACAAGTGTGAATGAAAACGAGTCTAGGGTTTGACAATGACAAACAGCGGAGCGTGACTTCGGACAATGAACGGCGACAGAACGGAGGGTGGCGGAGAGATGCACGGCGGTGGAGAGGGGTGGCAGTAGGGAACAGCCGGCGAAAGATGGTGGTGGAGATGAAACGACGGTGGGAATGGTCTGTGGTGGTATAGAGGGCGGAGGTCTGTGGTGAGTTGGGTAGACTTGGGATTAGGTCTGGTGGGATGGGGCTAAGAATGGGTAGAAGTAGGAATAATGGGCCGAGTCTAAAGACTGAGTCTAAATGAGTAAACTGAGTCTAAAGACTGGGATGAGTCTGTAGCCTTGAGTGCTCAGTCTGGTATCCTTCACTAGACTTAGTTGGGTATACCGTCAGTAATCCCTGCACACAACTTTAGATATATATAAGTACCCTCGTTCTCACTCGCTAAAATTAATGTAACTACTTTATTCGGACTTAAAAATAAAAATACCCGGGTTGCCTCCCGGCCAGCGCTGGTTTATACGGTGCCGCACGACCGTGATTCTGTGACTGGGTTAAGATTTGAGGTTGAGGTGAATGGCCTCGACGGCTCCAACACTAACACCTTCGTGATACAGCTTCAACCGTTGCCCATTAACTTTAAAAATTTCTCCTGCATCGGTTGTGATTTCAATAGCTCCACTCTTGCTTACGGAAATGACGGTAAAGGGACCGCTCCACCTCGATTTCAGCTTTCCTGGGAACAAACGCAAACGTGAGTTAAATAACAAGACTTTATCACCAACTTGAAATTCTCAAGAAAGAATCTGCTCGTCATGCCACTTTTTCGTTCGTTCCTTATAAAACTGAGCATTCTCGTAAGCATGATACCGAAATTCTTCAGACTCGGCTAGCTGTAATTTCCTCTTTTCCCCCACATAATGATGTCGAAATTGAGCTCTTTGATAGCCCAAAATGCCTTATATTCTAATTCGACTGGTAAATGGCAAGCCTTGCCATAGATGAGTCGATAAAGGGAAGTTCCGATCGGGGTCTTAAAAGCGGTTCGGTAAGCCCAAAGAGTGTCTTCAAGCTTCAATCTCCAATCTTTCCGTGCTTTCGACACCACTTTCTCAAGTATGGACTTGAGCTCTTGGTTGGATGATAATTCAACTTGGCCGCTTGCCTGTGGATGATAAGCCAAGCCGGTTCGGTGTGTTACTCCATATTTAGCTAGAAGGGAATCTAGCTGCCGCTCATGAAAATGACTTCCCCATCGCTAATGATGGCTCAGGGAACACCAAACCTTGGGAAAATCTCCTTCTTAATTAATGAGATGACAGTCTTTGCATCATTGACTGGCGATGCAACAGCTTCAACCCATTTGGACACGTAGTCCACAGCAACAAGAATATACCGGTTTCCCTTGGAGGAAGGAAAAGGACCTTGATAGTCAATTCCTCAAACATCGAACAACTCGACTTCTAGAATTCCAGTTTGAGGCATCTCGTGCCTCCTGGAGATATTCCCGGTTCTGTGGCAGGCATCACATGCTAGAATAAAAGCATGAGCGTCTTTAAATAAGGTGGGCCAGAAAAACCCGGATTGCAGAACCGTAAGCTGAAGAATAACAGTGTTGTAAAATACCTGGTACCTCCCACTGAGGTACACATCTCCGAAATAGCCCGTCAGCACACTCCTTAAATAAATACTGGTCATCCCAAAAATATTGGCGGACATCATAGAGGAATTTCTTCCTCTATTGATACAAGAAATCTGGTGGTAGAATATTGCCAACTAAATAATTGGCGTAATCGGCAGACCAAGGATTCTCTGTAGTAGAAATCGCTATAAGGGAATCGTCAGAAAAGGAATCATCGATAGGGAGAGTGTTCCCTTCATCTACGACCTGTAGCCGGGATAGATGATCGGCTACTACATTTTCAGCTCCTTTCTTGTCCTGTATATCTAAATCGAACTCCTGGAGTAGGAGTATCCGTCGGAGGAGTCAGGGTTTGGCTACGTCACTCTTGGCTAACAAATATTTCAGCGCGGCATGATCGGTGAAGATAATAACCTTGGATCCGATCAAATAAGTTCTGAATTTTTTCTAGCGCAAAAACCACCGCTAGAAGCTCCTTCTCGGTCGTGGCATACTTCATTTGGGCCTCATCGAGCGTTCTACTAGCATAGTAGATGGCACTCAGCTTCTTGTTCTTTCTTTGCTTTAATACTGCACCGACAGCATAATCACTGGCATCGCACATAATCTCGAACGGGAGATCCCAATCTGGGGCCTGAATAATCGGTGCTGTGATCAGTGTTGTCATCAACTTGTTAAATGCATCAAAACAGTCGTCAGTAAACTGAAAAGGCGCATCTTTATGGAGAAGGTGTGTAAGTGGTTTCGCAATTTTAGAAAAATCCTTGATAAACTGGCGATAAAATCCGGCGTGACCAAGGAAACTTCTAATTCCCTTAACATTGACAGGGGGCGGTAATTGCATAATCACTTGTACTTTCGCCTTGTCAACCTCGATGCCTTTATCAGAAATAATGTGACCGAGAACAACTCCCTGAGTGACCATGAAATGACACTTTTCCCAGTTCAATACCAAATTGACCTCTATACATCTCTGCAAAATCTTATCCAAGTTAGTGAGGCAATCGGAATAATCAGACCCGTAAACACTAAAGTCGTCCACGAAGACTTCCATGATTGACTCTATATATTCTGAAAAAATGCCCATCATACATCTCTGAAATGTAGCGGGGACATTACATAACCTGAATGGCATCCTGCGATATGCGAAAGTGCCATACGGACATGTAAAGATGGTCTTTTCCTGATCATCAGGATGAATAGGTATCTGAAAGAACCCGGAATAACCATCTAGAAAACAGAAAAATTTACGGGATGCTAGACGTTCGATGAATGGGAGGGGGAAGTGGTATTTACTGGTAGCTGTATTCAGCTTCCTGTAATCGATGCACATGCGCCAGCCTGTGACTATTCTAGTGGGTATCAGTTCATTTTTTTCATTTTTTACGACCGTGGTCCCTCCTTTCTTAGGGACCACCTGAACTGGACTAACCCATTTAGAATCGGAAATGGGATAGATGATGCCGGCGTCTAGGAGTTTCATGACCTCCTTCTTAACTACTTCTTGCATGTTTGGGTTCAACCTACGTTGACCCTGAATGCGTGGTCTATGACCTTCCTCAAGTTTAATCTGGTGCATACAGAAATTCGGACTAAGACCTTTCAGGTCATCAAGGGTATAGCCTAAGGCCTTCTGGTTCTTTTTCAGAACGACCAATAAAGCAGATAATTGGTCGTTAGTAAGAGTGGAACTAACTATGACTGGATACCTTTCGGTATCATCTAAAATGCATACTTAAGATTAGGAGGGAGAGGTTTAAGTTTAGGTTTCGATACCTCGACAGCACATGAGGTATTTACCAAATTGTGGACCTTCTCACTTTTCATCACAGTTAGTTCACGCTCTTCCAATGCTGCTGCTAACATATCAACGATAGCCTCGTTCTTTCCTGCTTCCTCTGCACATGCTTCTAAACATATCAAAGTCTCAAACGGGTCCCTCAACAGGGGACTCGATAAAAAATCTGACACTGACTCTTCAATTGTGTCTATAGCATAGCATGTGTTGACCCGATTGTGGAGCCCGAAAAATTAGTCAACGGTCCTGATAAAGCAATTGACTACGCACGTGGACCATCCTATCATAAGTTTTTATCGGTAGGCGTGTATTGGCCCAAACATGGCCATATTCATGCAACTACACAAGGGATCTATCAAGAAAATATTGCTTATCATAAAAGGATGTGGAGGATCTCATGTGATTGGCAAAATATCCACAAAAATAGTAGGAGGATAAAAGGAGATATGGCTGGTATCTTTTATGATACATCAATCTCAAATAAAAGGCAACAAGAGGATCTCCAAATATTTGAGATATCAAACTATCTTGAATATGTGGCAAGAAATAAACAAGTGGATCTCCATCAAATAATTGGAGATGGGAAAATCTCAGACATATGGCAAGGAATAACGTGTGAGGATCTTCGCCATATAAATGAAAGTGACGTGATCTTCTATATTCACGCACTATCTATTATTTCAAGCATGAGATCACGCATCACATAGTAATCTTGGAGACATGGCAGAAGGATCTTCATCACATAATAAGAGATGTCGTGATCTCCTATGATCACACATTATCTTTCGTTTAAGTCAAGTAAAATAAAGATCACACCCATAGGTGGCATGTGATATTAGTAGTTATTCTAATAAGATTAGTTTCCTTTTATCTTTGTTATTACTAGAATAAGATATCACTCATAATATCACGAGGATATCACGCATTGTAGGCTATATAAGCCATGATCATTCATTCAATAAAGACATCGAATATTTATGAATTTACAAACAACTTGTCAAACTTACCGAAGATGGCTTAGCCTAGTGGTTAAGACTAGGTGCTCTGGGACAGTAGGTTCCAGGTTTGAATCCCCTCTCCCCTATTTTGTAATGCGACTAAGTGCGCTCTTCGATTAACAAAAAAAACATTTGTCAAACTCTGGATTAATTTATTAATCACGTGTTTAAACTTCGAGAAGGTGCTTCGAAGTGTTTAGAGGGTTGGAGTTCCAAACTCTGAGCTATTAATTCCGGGTTCAAGGTCGAACTACGGGTTAAATATTCTTTGGTTACTCACCGATTAACATCGGATCACAAAATACAGAAAACCGAAGCGTTTGCTTCCCAAAATTAGCCGAGCCACAAAAGTCAAAATCCTCACAGACTTTAACAACGAACCAGGGTTACATTAACCTTAGTTCAATTTCACTCCAAAATCCACGTCATCACTCAAGGTTACATTAACCTTCAACCCAACTTTCATTTCTTATTCTAAACCGCTTCCGCATTCGCATCATGTGTCCTCTATCATGGGCTTAGCCATGGTCTGGGCAAGGTTAAATGTGACCCTGTCATCCCCTACCTCTAATGTCAAACGACCTTGTTTGACATCTATTACCGCCCCCGCAGTGTGTAGGAACGGTCGGCCTAAGATAATCGGGATTTGGACGTCTTCAGCCATATCTAGCACAATAAAATCGACAGGTATAAAGAATTTACCTATCCTAACTGGCACGTCCTCTAGTATCCCTAAGGGCTGTTTGACCGATCGGTCAGCCATCTGAAGAGTCACGTTAGTGACTTTGAGGTCCCCCATATTCAGTTTCTCGCAAACTGAATAAGGCATGACACTGACACTGGCATCTAAGTCACATAATGCTTTATCTATGGTCACGGTGCCTATGGTGCAGGGAATAGAAAAGCTACCCGGGTCTTTTAGTTTAGGAGGTGATTTCTTCTGTAGAAGTGCGCTGCACTCCGTAGTAAAAGCTATGGTCTCGGTTTCACTAATACTTTTCTTATGACTCAAAATATCTTTCATAAATTTAGCGTAAGAAGGTACCTGAGTGATGAGCTCGGTGAACAGAACCGTGACCTGAAGATTCTTCACTAGCTCCATAAACCTCCCAAATTGTTGTTCCGTCTTTGTGTTACGTAATCGACCCAGGAACGGAAGCTTAATCTGAACTGGGGCCTGCTTACTGATAGCTGAACCTGAGCCTGTGTAGTCTACTGAACTTTTGTCGGCTGAAAGCTCAGTCTGCAGACTGGCATTGTTAGCCTGTAGACTAGCATTCTCAGTCTGTAGACTAGCGTTCTTCTTCTTACCGGTCTGTAGACTGGTTGCTCCTTGCTCTTGGCCAGTCTACAGACTGGCGTTAATATTCTGCGCTTCTCCTCCAGTCTGTAGACTGACGTGCCCAGACCCAGTCGCCTTTTCTTGCCCCTTCTTGCTAGTCTGTAGACTGGCATCACCAGTCTGGACTAATTCACTAGACTCAGCTTCTTTGTGAGCTATCTTATCTTCAGTCACATCTTCAATCTCAACCAGGTCAGATGACATCTTAGGACCCTCATAACTAGTACCACTTCGTAACGAAATGGCATTGGCAGTGTCGTGAGGCTGTTGTGGTTGGGACGGAAGAGTACCCGACTGCCTTTGAGCTTGAGACGATGCTAATTGAGCTACCTGTTTCTCGAGCATTTTAATAGCGGTGGCATGATTCTGATCACTCTTTTGGACGGTCGTCATAAGGTTCATCATCATGTTTCTTATCTCGGCCATCTCGAGAAGTTGTTGATGCTGAGGAGAAGCCTGGATCTGCTGAGCCGGTTTTTGAAAACCGGCTTGATTGAAGGACTGATTACCATGCTGCTGGAATGAATTCTTTGGAGGAGGAACATAAGGCTGTGGTTTCGGTGGTGGCGGTGTGATTGGATTCAACACGTTCTGGCTTCGGTAAGATAAATACGGATGCTGTCGGGTAGCCTCGTTATAATGATTGGAGAACGGATTGCCTTTGTAATAGCCAAATGCATTCACCGACTCCATCGTACTCATAGAATCGACGTGATCTGGAGAGCCACAAGTATGACATACCGGACCTAACTGTTGCTGCATGGCATGAACGGACTGGAGCTGTGAGCTGCTAGGACTGCGGAGATCCTCGATCATCGCGGTGAGGCTAGCTATTTGAGATGATAGCACAGCAATTGACTCTTCGGCGGCGGGGCTGACTATATTGGCTGTCATGGATAGCCATAGATTCGATTGTCTGTAAAGCAATATTGACATTGATCTCATCGAATCAGCCATTGTTGGCGGCATCCAATATACGACAAGCTTCGGAGGTACATCCATTGTAGAATGTAATAGCCAGGAACCAAATATCGAGCCCGTGGTGGGGGCATTCTTGTTGAAGCTCCTTATATCGCTCCCATGCTTCATATAAAGTCTCATCTGAGTGCATCCGAAAGCTAGTAATTTGGCTTCGTAGCATTGTGCTACGCTCAGGTGGAAAATATTTCCGATAAAATGCGAGAGCTAAGGTGTTCCAATCGACAATCCCCTCGGCCACCTTGTTTAAGTTGTTGTTCCATCTTTCGGCCTTGCCCGTTAAGGAGAATAGGAACATCATTTCCTTAATCTGGTCTTGTGTTACCCCATACTGCTTAATTGTGGAACAATAAGCAAGGCATTTCCTTATATGTTGATAGACATCTTCACCGGGAGTACCACCGAACGTACTCCGTTCGATCAAGCTGATGAAAGTTGGCTTGATCTCAAAATTCGATGCTGCTACCGTTGGAGTAGAGAGAGTGGGTTGCACGTCAACATTGGGCCTAGAATGATCAGACAATTTTTCCGCCATTGGAGGAATATCAGGAATAGTGATAATAGTTTCCTCGGGAGGTGGGACTTCGTTGTTGACACTCTCTAAGTCGGATTGAAAGTCCTCGTATAGACTATCAAGCTCTTCGATAGCTTCAGCCTGACTGCTTTCTTTAAGGAACCGTAACTGTCGTCGCAAAGTACGTTTTGGCTCGGGATCAAAAGGATGGAGCGAGAAGACCTGGGCATATAAACAGCTACAAGTAAACAATGAGATCAGTCTCAAGGAACTGTCGTTCCCTAAGACGAAAGACAAATTAATAAACTAACCTAAACTTGGGCATATACTCCCTTACTCCATTCTTCCGCCCTCTAAACCACCGCGCATCATCATCATCACCCGTAATCTCTGTCTACCACGCCGCCACTCTGCCTCCGTCATTCCTCGCCTGATTCCGGTCATACTCCTCCTCCCTCCGCCACCGTTCACGACTCACTTTACCCTCGCGCTGGTTCTCCGTCATCTTCCAGCAGCCCCGTTTGTGGGTTTCTCCTGATTATCGAGTTTTTCCTAGTCGCTGGGTTATCTCAGGTACAACATTAAATGCTGAATTCCGGGTGCCGGGTTCTTAGTATCTATGTGTTTCTGGTGTGATCATTTTGGCTTTAGTTTTGTAGGATACTATGAAGCAAGGACTCACTCACTAAGCAAGCCAAACCGAGGCCGAGAACAACGGGCAACTAGAGATGAAATACGCCGGCACGAAAATCGAGGCAGATATCAGAGGATTAGGTACCTCCCTCACTCTTTAGTTTTGCAATTTTAGTTATTTTCCCCTTTTCTCCATGTTGTCTGATTTGTGTTTGATACAATGAGGATATTGTATTGTTTGGTTTGGGGAGGGTAACTAATTTGCATTAGTTGCGTATTTTCTTTATTTCAGCCTGCATTTTTTTTTTTTTTTTTTTTTTTGAGTCATATTTGGTGTCGGAGCGGGTTAAACGACAATGATGAAATAGCTTTTGCCCATCCTTTACTCGTTTTAATGACTATCTCATTTTAGTGATATCTTAGTTTAACGTGATTGAGTCTTAGGTTATGGCACTTTTCGACTGTCATTTCAGTGAACGAATAAACTTGGCTTAAATTGTCGGCAAACTACTTAAATTCTGAGGTTTTAGAGCCATTCGAAACCGATGACATCCATGATCAGTTTATTTAGGAATGAGAGTAGTTCTCCCTATTTCGCATGTAACATCAATTTGCATAAGTGTGAACGAAGTCCGTATCTTTAAGTCTTTGTGCATTCGGGTCGTAACTATAGCATGTATTAAGGCTTTCCTTTTTACTTTTTTATTTCCCTTTCCTTTTTTCGTTTTCACTAAAAAATCGAATTATCCCTTCACTACAAAATTAACCACATGCCTAAATTGCCTACCCTAGTCGAGCTAGTCATGGTGATATTGATGTTTTGATGAGATAAGTCGGTTTGGTGTAAATATGTTTCAGGTTTTGTATGCTCAAAAAAAAAGAAAAAAAAAAGAAAAAGAAAAAAAAAGAAGAATAAAAGAAAAGTGGAAAAGGAATTGAGTTGTGGACTCCGATACATCATTATGGAGTCAATTTCGGTGAAATAATCATGATATGAGGAATACGTCCTTAATTGACGTTGATTTTATCGTTTGTGTGATTTGGTAGTTTGGAAGTTTGGATTGTCTAGCTCGACTATTAACTCCACATTTCAAAAATTATAATCCCTTCTTACCTGTCACTTAATCTATATCCCATTTCACCGTTATATGCCTTGATATGTGTTTTAGTCTCGATTATTTTGGATGCGCAAATGATTGGTAGAGATTGTCATCACATTAGAATGCATGCATGTGATTATAGGTCGCAAACTAGGCGAGTGTCTCTCTTTCTCTCTATCTCACATTTATGTTCCATATCCCCTTGATGAGAGTAGAGTGTAACCGCGAGAGTCCGACAATGACAAGCCTAGCAAGGTTGACGGTTCACTGTTATTCTTTTGATTATGCCATAGCTTGAGTCAGTTCATGTTTTCTAAGTGTCGCTAGCTTGAGTTAGTTTTGTAGCGAGCCTAGTTAGGGTAAATAGCTTTGAGTTGCATACCGTTCCCATAGATTTTGTGTTTGATTGCTTGAGGACAAGCAATGGTTCGGATTGGGGAGATTTGATGCGTGTCATTCCTATTCAATTTTTCACTTATTTTGGCCCGCATTTCCGTGTCATTTTATTATTTTTAGGAGTCGGATTTACGTTATTTTCCCCCATATGTGCTACTCGGGTATTTTTTGTTGTTGTGCAGATAATCGAGACCGAGTAGTTAAAAGAGCTAAAAATTGCATCAAAAATCTTAAAGCTCTAAAAGCGATTCGTTGTAGACTAAGAAGGAAGGAAGTCTATAGACTAGACTGTGGATCTGTAGACTGAGAAGAAGGAAGTAAGAAAGTTGTAGACTAGGTAACAAGTCTATAGGCTAAGAAACAAGTCTATAGATTAAGAAAGTGCAGCAAACAGACAAGTCCGTAGACTGAGGAGAAGTCCGTTGGAGGCGAAGAACTCAATAGGCAGACTTGGATGTCAAGTCTACCAGCATAAAATCCAAGTCTGCAGAATAGGATACTACCACCAATTCAGGGCAGATATTTTTGAAGCTACCCACGATTCCTCCTCTTACGCATCTTCAGTTCTCCTCACTACTTCAGTTCTTCAGTGGGTAGTTAATTTAGAGATCCAATTAGTATAAATAGGCAGACTGACATCTCATCTTTCATCTATCTTTTTCCTGAGTAATCATTCACACATCATCTTTAGATTAATTTAGTTTATAGTTACTGTAAATATTTAGTATCATTCCATTATTTATTCATTCAGTCAAGACTCGGGTTTTATTATTTTCGTCTTTATTTCTTTCGTCTTCATTCTAATTAGATATTCCGATTTCGGTAATTTCCTCTTCTTCCCTAATCTCCCTCTTCTTATTACTGTAACTTTTGTTTTTGTTTCCTTTTACGTTTTCTGTACTTTTTCATCTTTCTGATTCTTCCTGCTTCCTCATCTTCTTAATTTTTCTTATCTTCTGTAGTTATTAATTATTTTGCTTTCTTTCTTTTCCTCATCCTGTTTCTTCTTTTATCATCATGTTTCATTCAGT
Organism: Agrostemma githago; assembly: GCA_958450325.1. NCBI lineage: Eukaryota > Viridiplantae > Streptophyta > Magnoliopsida > Caryophyllales > Caryophyllaceae > Agrostemma > Agrostemma githago. The sequence continues at coordinate 63,123,180 of OY288253.1, forward strand.
AACTATTATTATCATTATTCTAAATATGTTTAGCTAATTTTCCGTCACTGGAGTTTAGGTGAACTGCGAATTGAACCAAGTTTGTATATGATGACTGAATAATCGACTTTTACGAGTTAAATCGCTCTTACAACATTATAACGACGAATGATTAATTATAGGCCGTAATTGATTGTTTGTATCTTGTAAATCCTGACCTAAGATCGAAAGCCTGGAACGGATTAAACTCGTTGTAATCGATAGAACTCCCTAATAAGTAGCGAGAGCCCGTTAGGTGATTTCTAGGATGACTGGTGATCCGAGAGGACCCTGTCGATATTCTTTAACTCGTCTTAATTGATTATTTGGAAAATTGTATGTATGCTTGTTTTAATTTGTGGTGATCCAAAGACTCTGGTGCTTTTCTCATTTTTGATTAATTCATTAGTTTTATTATTTAGATTTCATTAGACTGTCAGCTCACCAAACCATAAAATTCGTGACCCGATAATTTAATTGACTAACTTATAATTTTCAACCTGCCTCCCTGTGGAATCGACCCTGCTTACCGCTAGCTACCCATTAGTAGTAGTCTAGGATTATTTTGATTACGGTGACGCGACTAACCCGTACCAATTTGGGCGCCGTTGCCAGGAACGTAATCAAAATAACCTAAATACAACTAACTGATAGATAGTGATAAATAGGGTCGATTCCATAGGGAGGCAACTTGAATTTATAAGTCAGTCGATTAAAAGGTTCAGTTCACAAAGTGCAATTTAGTTGAGTTTTTAGACTAACAGGCTACAGCAGACAATAAACTATGATGCTAAAATAGAAAACTAAAATTAAAACAGTAAACTTGTATGAAAATGAAAATAATAAAATTAATGGAAGAAAGACATCGGAGTTACAGGATCATTATAAACCAAAATAAGCACAAATACAGTAATCAAAAAACCGATTAATATGAACTAAAGGGTGTAGACACGGTCCTCTCGGATCACTAGTCGCCCTAGAAGTCACCTAACGGGCTCTCGCTACGTATTAGGGAATTCTATCGATTACAACGAGTCTTATCCTTTCTCGGGCCTTCGCTACGTAGGTCGGGATTACGAGATACAAACAATCAATTAAGACCTATAATTAATTATTCGTCATTGAGATGTTGCAATAGCGATAAAGTTCATAAAAGCCGATTTATTTAGCTACTGCATAAATACAAATACTGATTTATAAGTCACCTATAACTCTAGTGGAAAAAGAATTTAGCTACTCATATTTACAGTGACAATTACTATACTAATAACGATGATAAAAATGGAATATGTCATGATAACAGGATGAATATGAAAGATGAAGAATGATGCAATAACTACAGAAGTAACTGAATTACAAAACTACTGGAGAAGGAAGAAACATAAATTAATAAAATTAAAAAGATAGAATAACTAATTATGCTAAACTGATGAATTCTAAAAAGAGATAGAAAGTAAAATCTAATACTACTGGAAGAGGGAGATAGGGAAGAAGGAGAAATTTACCCAAATAAAGAGACTGCAGAAATAAAGAAGAATAAGAAGAAACCGAAGAATAATGACACTGAATAATTCCCAAAGCACTTGAATTAATTACTGAAAGTCGATTAGAGGAAGCTTCGAAATAAAAACTAATTATGTTTTGATTACAGAGAGAACAAGGAAGAAAATTAAGCAGAAGATATGTTAATGAAAAGATGATTAAGATCATAAAATTAAAGCCTTATTTATACTGCTCAAGCCCTTCCTAACTGTTGCTTAATTCCCTCCTTCAACTGCTATCTTCCATCCTATTAACTAGGTGGTGGGTAAAACTAAATATGCGTAAGAGGGGGAATGGTGGGTAGCTTCAAAAATATCTGCCCTAAATTGGTGGCAGTATCCTATTCTGCAGACTTGGATTTTATGCTGGTAGACTTGAGATCCAAGTCTGTCTATTAAGTTCTTCAGTCTAGGCCTCCAACGGACTTCTCCTCAGTCTACGGACTGTTTGCTACATTTTCTCAGTCTATAGACTTGTTTCCCAGTCTACAGACTTGTGTTTTAGTCTACAGCATTCTTACTTCCTTCTTCTCAGCCTATAGACTCACGGTCTAGTCTATAGACTTAGCTTCCTTATTCTTAGTCTATAACGAATCGGTTTTAGAGCTTTAAGATTTTTGATGTAATTTTTAGTCTTTTAGACTACTTGGTCTCGATTATCTGCAGAACAACAAAAGAATACCCGAGTAGCACATATGGGAGAAAATAACGTAATCTGACTCCTAAAAATAATAAAATGACACGGAAATGCGTGCCAAAATAGGTGAAAAATCGAATAGGAACGGCACGCATCAGTTTCCGCCACTGTATTGCGTTAGATTTTCTAGGGGATTACAACTACTACCGCCCCCTATAACTCATTTACTCTGATGTTTGGACCTTTCCCACTCATTCTATCGATAATTACAAATACTATGTCATATTTGTCGATCACTTCACTAAATATACTTGGTTATACCCTCTTAAGAACAAATCTGACACTCAACCTACTTTTAATCGTTTTCACACCCTAATCGAAAAATACTTATCCGGTCCCATTGTCCAAATTTATTCTGATAGTGGGGGGGTGAATACATCAAACTCACCCCTGATATCACGAATGATGGTATATCCCATCTTACCTCTCCACCACATAGACCTGAACATAATGGTTATGCCGAAAGATGACACCGACACATTGTTGAGACAGGCCTCTCTCTTCTTACTCACTCAAGTCTTCCCTCTACGTACTAGTCCTTTGCCCTAGTCACTGCGGTCTACCTCATCAACCGTCTCCTACCCTCACTCTTAAAAATCAAAGTCCCTATGTCAAACTCTTTAATCAATCACCAAATTACACCAAACTTCGTAGCTTTTGTTGTCTGTGTTATTCCTGGCTCCATCCCTACACAAATAACAAGCTTGACCCAAAATCAATCCCATGTATTTCGTGGGCTCTCTACTACCCAAAGTGCATATCATTATCTCAACCCAACAACTCAACGAATTTACACCTCCCGTCATGTCAAATTTATTGAACATGTTTTTCCTATCATACTCTCATTCCTTCTTCCCCTTCGTCCACTTACTCTCACACCGAGTGGTACACACTTACTCTCTGCCAATTCAACCCCACCCGTCACTATTGCCGAGTCTCAACCCCTACCCTTTGACCAAGCATCTGCTACCTTCTCCCCAAACCCCTCAACCGAACCCAGTTCTCCTACCTCCTCCTCACATTCAACCTTACTCCTGTCACACCCGATTCTACTCCCCCTCACACACCAACCTCCTCCATCACCCCTTCATCTACACCTCCCTCCTCCCCTGATTCACCCAACTCAACCTCCGTTGCCGTAATTCCACCTCCACGTCCTGTCACTCGGCTGACCAATAATATTCGCAAGCCAAACCCGAAATATGCTTCCCTCATTCATCTTAGCCCCATTGATCTTCTTGCCTCTCTGAAAACGGCACTTGCTACACCCCACTGGCATGACGCTATGAAGGATGAATACTCGACCCTCATCAATAACAACACTTGGACCCTCGTCCTACCCATCCCACACAAAATATTGTTGGCTGTAAATGGGTGTTCCATGTCAAGTACAACCCTGACAACTCTATCCAAAAAATACAAAGCCTGACTTGTCGCGAAGGGGTTCCACCAACGGCCTGGGATTGATTCTTCTAAAACTTTCAGCCCGATCGTTAAACCTGGTACGATCCGTCTTATGCTGACCCTGGCTCTAGTTTGTGGATGGTCTCTGCGCCAACTTGATGTTAATGCTTTCCTCCAAGGTACGTTATCCGAAACTGTCGATATGTCCCAACCCCCGGGTTTTAAAAACTCTCAATTTCCTAATCATGTCTGTAAACTCAAAAAAACTATCTATGGTCTCAAACAAGCCCCTCGAGCTTGGTATACTGAACTGAAAAATTACCTTCTTTCCTATGGGTTTAACCAGTCGTTTTCGGACCCCTCTCTATTTATTTTCAGTCAACACTCCTGCCTTATTTACCCACTTGTTTATGTCGATGACATAATTGTCACCGGTCTTCCTTCTCCCTTCCTTACATACTTCTTTACACTCTTGTCGACCCGTTTCACTTTAAAAGACCTCGATTTTCCACCATACTTTATGGGCATAGAGGTTACACCCCCCCAAGGTCTCCACCTTACCTAAACTAGGTCAATTATCTCGGTACCACATGACGGACTCTAAACCCGCTACCACTCCCTTACTAGCCTACCCCCCCGCTTTCCTTCCACAGGCCAACCCCTATCCTCCCCCCCACTGAATACTGTGCTGCCCTTGGTTCCCTACAATATCTCTCTCTCACCCGTCCCAACATTGCTTTTAGCGTCAATAAGCTAGCACAATTTATGCAGGACCCTCAAGAAATCCACTGGGCCGCATTAAAACGCCTTCTCCGCTACCTTAGCTTTCAGGCACGGTCCAGGTGGGTAATCGCCTTGTTCGCGACACTCCTCTCCACCTTCACTTCTTCTGTGACTCCGATCATGCTAGAGACAAAGCTGACTATATCTCTACCACGGGTTTATTTCCTCGTTTATTTTGGTGCCAATCCTATTAGTTGGGTGTCACAAAAACAACATTATGTATCTTGGTCCTCGACCGAGGCTGAGTTTCGTGCCATCGCTAATGCAATATCTGAGCTCATCTGGCTCCGTTCCTTACTCACGGAGCTCGATGTCACTATTCGTGTTCCTCCTGTCCTTTTCACTGACAACCTGGGTGTCGTTCACTATTCTGCTAACCCCGTGTTTCACTCTAGAATGAAACATGTTGTCTTGTCATTTCGTTTCGTTCGTGAACAAGTCTAACGTGGTCTTCTTCGCGTTCAACACATCTCGTCTGGTGACCAAATAGTCAATGCTCTCACAAAACCGCTTCCCCGTTCTGCATTGTATCCATTATTGCTCAAGATTGGTCTTACTTTCAGTCTGTCCATATTTTGTAATTCATTATTTCCATATTTTCTGTAGATTGTATCTTGTAGTTATGTAAAGTATTGATTACTCGATTACTTCCTTAAGGTAGCTAGAATTACTTATATAAATTGTAACTCTTTACTAGTCAATGTCAAGACAATTATTATTCTGATCACTTAAACTTCTTATCGAAGGTTGATAAAAATAGATATAAAATACGTTGATCAGTTAGCACTAGGGTTAAAACTCTTGAGTCCGGTGGTCCGTCGAATGTTGAAAGGTTCAATGGTAAGGGTAAAGGCAAGGCAGTCAAGGGCAAGATAAGAACCAAGGTGGTAAATAAGAAGAATGGTCTATGCAAACTTAATAACTAGTCCCTAAGATCTAGAAACCACCAGGTATAATTGTTTATTAAGTGTGGTAAAACTCGATCACAAAGCCTATCAATATACTTAAAGAAAATCGTTGAAGCTAATCGTTATTATCACTGATGACATCATTGTTGTTGTGGTTGTCGAAGCTAATATGGTGGATAATGCTGCAGAATGAGTTATGGATACTGGTGCTTCTAGACATCTTTATGCCGACAAGGGGATGTTTATTCTGAGTTCGAGGAGGTAGCTAAGGGATAATGTGCCTACATGGGTAAATCTTCAACTACTATGATCACGAGCAAAGGCAAGATCTTTCTTAAACTCACCTTTAGAATAAACTCTTGTTTTAACCAATGTTTTGTATGTATCCGTGTTACATTGAAACCTCGTGTCTAATCTTTATCAAACAAGGCTGGGTTGAAACTTGTTTTTGAAGCTGACAAGGTTGTAATGTCGCATAACGGTGAATATGTGGGCAATGACTATATTTCGTGGGGTTTATTCGTTTTGAACGTTGGTTCTGAAATTATTAATAGTAATGATTCCTCTTCTACTTATATTGCCGAGTCTGTTGATGTTTGGCATGGTAGACTAGGTCACGTGAATGTTGAATCTGTTAAAAAACTCAGAACAATGTCTTTAATCCCGAGTTTGACGAATAAAAAATTCTCTAAGTGTGCTTGCGGTTTTAAGGCTAATATCACAAAGAAACCTAGTAAACCTGTTAAAACTAGGGAAACGAGTCTTCCAGAATTGATTTACATTGATTTAGCCGACTTCAAGAGTACTATGAGTAGAGACGGTATTGTAAACACTATTACATCACTTTGATTGACGATGGTTCAATGTATACTACAGCATACTTGCTTAGGACTAAAGATGGAACTGAACACGGGGAACACAAATAAACCAAGCATGCTATTACGACACTGAAATTAACGGACTGTACCCGTGTTTAGTTGCTAACTGATTAATTTTTTCAATTTGAGGATATGGTTCATGGAAAAAAATGAAAATTAGAATTCGTAAGGGGTTAATAATTTGGAGAAAATGTGAAATTTTCATATTAACTCGCTCAAATAATAATGATAAAGTTAAGACCTTTAAATAGGCATTACATGAATTAGACATCACCCCCCACGAACTTATTAACCCACTACTTAATTGAGTTCTTACTAAAGAAATGTTTATTTAAATTAACTACCCACTTTTTCATTAATTTTGGATCACTATCCAACAAATTGTACTCCCTCCGTCTCGTTCATTTGTTTGCATTTGATTAAAATAATCCTCACAATGAATATAAACCGTAAACAAATGTACGAGACAAAGGGAGTATAACGCTACAAATAAAAATTGCTGAGTGAGGCGTACAAGCTAAGGTGGAGGTGATTGTGTACCACGCACATTGATTATAAGGAGAGTTTATTAGTATTATGTTTGTATTCAAGCTAAGGGCTTACATCTCCTATTATACCATGAGGTAGGTGTGTGCAGCCAGGGATGGTAGGTAGTTAGCTTAGCTAGCTAGGTCCCATAGCCAGTCTAGCCAAGGCACCAATAGCAAGAGAGTTAATATATGTACAAGGTTCTTCATAGTTGCCTATGTGGCGTCTGTCCTCAAAGTTATCATTGCGGTCAGGACCACCGACAATGGCCCCAGTGAGCTCGTTTGGGTTGGGTGCATTTTTAGTGAACCAGTTAAGAAAGCTTCTAGCACAGTCCACCACTTGGGTCTTGGGCAACACTGGAACTGATGCACCCCTATGGTGCGCTTGTTGCGGTGGGTTCCTCCCAAATCCTACCATGTATGATCTTTGTTGCGGATTTGATCCCAGCAAGTAGTCCATCTGCATCTCGTCCGTACCAATATCAGTTTGCCAGTATAACGTGAGCTAAATTAAAAATGTGGAGTTTACCTGTTTTTTTGCAAAAGCCAGAAGATCACGAGGAACAAATGGTTTGGCACCACATATAACCCGTTGGTTGTGTCTGGCGAGCACATCACCGTAGACACTGAATGCAAAGGCTGCACCTGTCACATATTGCGAGTTTGCTCCATCTCTCATGTGAAGCATTCCTCCTTATCATCATAATTCCAGTCATAAAAGGCACCAACTCTATTTGAGAATGTGCAAAACGAGATTTAATTAATGTATATGATGAATGTTGGTGTGTCATGTTAGTATGTACCAGGAGTGAAGCGAACTTGTGCGTAAGGGCTTCCAGGCATTATTGTGCATATATAACTATCAGCCATTTTCTTGTACTCCTCAAACTTTTTCTCGCCTTGGAAAAACATCTGCGCGCGGCCACGTGCAGTATAATGTATTTCTACTGTAAAAGTTGAATGTAGAGTGAAAGACGAAAGTATATGTACTAAAAGATTATGTCTTCCGGTCTGCATTATGTTTACCCGTTAATAATTTGTTGCACTTACTTCAGTTAGAAGGATCTGACTGGCAGCATACTTGAGATCCCAATTAAATTCACTCACAACTGCATCAACTGACTCGTCCGTGATATAGTGCAGGTATGTAATATTATGGGTGGCCTTGTATAGCCATGTTGCTGCCCATTGCATTTCATCCTGCAAGTGAATCCACCGGCCTCACAAACATGATTTCTTTTACTTTCTGAGCTAGAAACTAAACTATATATATTGGAGAGGAGGTAAGACGTCTTTTTACATTAAAACCCGAGTAAGAACAGTAGAATGGACATTCTCCGTCAAAACTTCCCTTGCGGCTTCCAGCAAAGCTAAACAACTGGAGTACATGTAATTAAGATGTTAAATTGTTATCATGGCTGGTTGGGCGTCAATATATAATCAAACAATTAAGGAAATGCGAGGTGAGGTGAGGTACTTACGGATTTGGCCTTGTTGAGGAGATTATGAGAGTAGGCATGATCAATGTCACGGAAGACAATGGAACTGGCAGCCATGGCAGCGGCAGTTTCAGCAGCAATCTCAGTGCCAGGGATGTGTTCGTCAACCTTAAGGACTGTACGAGGGGTGTTCATGTTCTCAGGGCGAACCCAACAATGATGATCTTGTATAGGATCTCCGACTTGGACATACAAGCGTTTGGGTCTTGAACTAGCTTTCAAGAAATAATCTGTGCCCCAACGAATAGCATCACGCACGTGTTGGAGTTCGCCTGTCAATTGTAGCTGCTTTTGGTAGAAAATGGCCGCCCAAGACAAGGTTGTCACTGTGAAGGCCATTGGTAACCCGTACTTTACATTGTCGCCTGCATCATAATAACCCCCTACCAAGTCCACCTACATACATACATTCAGAAACAAAATCATAAACAACGTACGGCCGTTTCAACAGATTTTAATGAAGGCTAGCTGGCTAGATCGTACGTACGTTAGCGAGTTTGCCATCATCAAGGCCAGAGTCGCCGCGCCAAGGAACCCTGTTGTTAGGAGGCAGCTTCCCTGATCTTTGACACTCTAGGAAAATAATGGATTTGCTCAAGGCTTCTTTGTAGTTGTGGCCTTGACCCTCTACTTTCAACACCATGATCGATATCGTCATTATCCATTTTACCATGCCTAGTATGCTTATCATCTTCATCCTAGCTACCTACCTGCTATATTCTTAAAACAATTTCCTTCTTCAAATGACACATGCAGGTCCAGTGATCTGATCTTTGGTTGTTATTATTTACTGGTTACAAGATGAATGACTGTACATCATACAAGAGATTTATGAGTAATGGTGGATGGATTTGCTGCCGTCTTTAACATAATAATAATAATATTAACTACTCCTATATTTTGGTTGTTAATAATAGGGTGTTCAAATTGTTTCATTTTCTATTATCCGCTTGTTTCCATTAACTAAAAATACCAGGATGGCTATGCTTGCTTCCCTCAACCTAACGTAATCCAGAAATCAGAGTACTATATTTTCTGCGACTTTTAATTACCAACACACTAAATACATGGCCATCCACGTATTAAAGCCAATGGAAAAAGACGAGGAATAAGAAAGAATAAAATCTTGATAGGATAAAAAGTGTATAAGGCTAATACCAAAGATATATAAGTACAATAAGGTTTTTGTATATCCATTTAGAGGGCCCAAAAAAGATAAATAGTACCGAGTAGTTACAAATAAGTTGATATGGAGTATAAAATAGTACTCCCTATCCCACTATGATTTTCCCATTTATTATTTTAATCTCATCCATTTTGATTAAAAGTGGAAAAATCATTGTGGGGAGGAGGGAGTACGAGTAATAGAATTTTCTACAACTTTCATGTTAGCCATTATTATAGATTTTAGGACATTTTGATAAGATGTTGAGATATTTTCAAATTAGTTTGATTTTTTAAAATATTGTATTTCTAAAATACAAGCTCATGATTCTGGCAAATTGTTAACCTAATCTCTCATGTACTCTGATCCCTCGTTACTTTAATTTGTTTAACTTTTTTTTTGATGAACGAGGGAACCCGCAGCCCCTACCATTTTGGTGCGCTCTGGGTAAACCCTCAGGTGTACGCATAGCCTGCAAACCACGCACAGGGGCTTGAACCTGAGACCCTTGAGCCAATGACCGCAAGTTTTAACCACTAGGCAAAACCCTTATGAGCTTTGTTTAACTTTGATTAAAATACTTCTCATGAATAATATAAAAGAGAATCAAATCACGAGAAGATAAAGTACTTTCTATATAAAGTGCCTTGAATCATTCTATTTCTAGTCATGTAATTAATTAGGTCATTGTTTTGGGCGGCAAAATAATATAATCACAACACGAAACGCGACATTTGCTTCTTGATCGGTTTCTCATTTAAGAATAGTTTAACATAGTACGAGTAATACGGAGTATAAAGCACAAATACGTTGGATAATTTGAGCCAATAATAAGTCCATGACATGCACCCAATCCGACTTGAATCTAATATCAACCCGACAATGTACAAACCCCACATAACCCGATCATATTAAAATGGACATGTGTTAATATAGATGCTAGTTGCTAGTTGCTAGCTGCCCTCCCTGGTCAAATGGAAGGTTGATGATTGGGATACAGGTAGAATCTAAACAACAAAGAGGGGAAAGTGGGGGTTGGGTGACCCAAAAAACTTGGAACAAGCAAGGAAAAAGCATGAAGACAAGAAATTAGAAGGGGCCGGGGCCGGGGCCGGGGCCGGGGCCTGGGGGGATCGCTTCGATTGGGACTACTTGGGGGTTGAAACTAAATTTGTTCAAATTCTTCATTTTCTTTCTTCTATTTCTATATAGAAAAGAAAGTGTGCTTGTCAAAACTGGGTTGGGTTCTCCCTTCCTTTATTCCTTTGATTGTTGGGCGCCGCTGATCCTAATCCTTCACATTACCCATCAGCGGCGGCACTTCCTTTTCTTCCCTCAACTCAACTCAACTCAACTCAGGTACTGTAATTTGTTTTTTTGGCAACCGACTTGTTTACATCATTATTGTATAATGTATATTGCCCACATGACATGATTGGGATTTCCAGACATGCTTCATTACTCTGAGTTTCATTGGAATTTAATTGTTAATTGCTCAGCTGATGCTATTTTCACAATACTCTACATACTATCTGTATAAGTATTTGGTAATCATCTTACTGTGAAAATGTCAAAGTTTTAATTGGATCATGATTTATTTTGCATTACAACCGAAACTTAATCACGACTCTAGTTAACATTCATACTAGTACTAATTACATGCTCTTCACTAATTTATACTGTAGATTATTATATTATTGGTTTTTTGCATTATTTGTCCATCAACGAATCAATGTAAGTGTAAGCTGCTTTCATATTCAGATACCCCTCCCTCAATTTCACTCTTAATTCTGTTTGCCTGCAGTTGCAGTTTGATTGGAGTTACATACATATAATCCATTATGAAAAATCATTGGGAGCTCTTCATACATCTTCACCACCATCACCACCACGACCACGACCATGACCACGACGGTCATGATGGTAGAGATAGTTGTTTATCATCCACTGATCCATTGCTTCTAAAGTCTCTTCGACTATGGTCTCGTCTCACTTCTTTGGTCGATCATTCTAAACACATCTTCCTCCCTCAAATTTCCGCATCTCGTCTACCTTTTGCCCGCTTTTCTAAGCTTCCTGCTGATTGCCTCTCCCATATTAAAACCAATTTCCCTGATGATGATGACCACCCATTTTCTTCGCCAAACCCCATTTTTTTCACACATCTTCCTCCTCTTGCTAAACCTAATCTTATGGGAGCTTTCTTTCCCCAACGCCAGTATCTCGCTACACTCTTTTTCCATGCCATTTCGACCGTGAAGCATCTTTTCAAGAGACCTGATGATGTTCAAATGCTTCCCTTCCTGTCACTAGCTTCAGCCATCATAACACCCATTGCTAACTTGTAAGTCAGTTTAGATCGCCATTAACATCTCTAGCTTTTCCCTATTCAGTTCGTTATATTTTTATTCTTTGCTCTTCATTAGGACATCAATCATGCTTGCTATTCCACCAGCGGATGCTTCTGTACCGATATTGGGTTCCCTAAATCAAACACCTTGCGATGTTCAGCATCAAGGTGGTCTTGGTCATTCTTTCCCTGATCTCAATTGGATAAGACGTGCAGTAGAACCAATAACTGGCATTGAGTTCCCCGGTATCCTAAATAATATATTAGCCAAGGAGAATCAATCCAGTCTCTCGTCAGAGGTAGATTATGATTTTATACCTGAGCTATGTGGAATGTGGAGCAGCTTGTCATTATTTATTTCAAAGCGTTTTTGTTCTTCAGTTGACCCAAAACTGAGTCTGGTTGTTGCAGGTTCTTGTTGGAACTGGATCTAGAATCGTGACTATCATCAAAATTAGATCCTTAAAGGTCTATGCTTTTGGCTTTTGTAAGTATGAAACATCAGTAAGTAGTCGTTTAAGATGAAATTTTGATGTATTGTCTGATGTGTTTAACACTTTAACCTCCTTTATTTATTATCCTCCTTTTCAGATGTTCATCCTTATTCCGTTTGTCAAAAATTGGGTTCCAAGTATGCTTCTGTCCCAGCTTCGGAGCTCAAAGATCACAATGAGTTCTATGCGGATCTTTTAAGGTATGTCTTGTTTTATGCTTGTTTTGTGAAAATCACCATGCATAACCATTTTCTGAAGGGGGTCTCTTGTGTTTACTAGGGTTGGGTTTAGCCTCCAGTGTTGAGGGGTTCCACTCGAATATCATTTGTGTTGCTGTTTTATATAATTCTCATGCCCTTCTAAAACGGAAAAAAAAAACAGATTTTCATTAAACTGAAGCTTTTTCCTTGATGGTAATTGTTATACTTAGAATCGCTCATAGGATAAAAAAACTCTAACACATGTAAGAAGTTGTAGTTGGTATGGTAAAAGTAGAATTATCTTAATAGAAAACGTGATAGGGTGGTTATTAAGGACAATATGTAAAAAGAGATCCTTAACAGAAAAGATTTTGATATGATGGTCAAAACATTTGAGAAATGCATAATTTGGAATTTAATGTCCACATCCATTCTGCTTACATGTAAGTTGTTGGTCCCATATTGCGCTCATGTTTCTAATATATTGTTTTAATACTTTCAATGATTGAATTTGGCAATGGTACCTCTTACCATTTCAATGTTTCGATTATTCAGGGAGGATATAGGCATGACTGTTAGACTTGTGATCAATTGCAGCGGCATGAAGATTAATGCAGTTAAAGAGTATGATCTTTTGTCAATTGAATACTTCTGTGTGGATTATGTATATGTGTTCGATACTTTGTTTAAAATTTATAGTTGGTCATTATCTACTTGGGTGGTAGGTTGAGGCCTGAGGCTGGACGGTTAGGCATAGTAGTTCACGATGGCCATTCGGCAACATTAGAAGACTGTCACTTTGTTGATGTGTATATGTTATTATTGACTTTGTTTTGTGATGGCCATAGATTTTGTGATGGCTTTTTCGGACTAGAATAGTCTCTGCTACCCCTGAACATTCTCCTTGGTCTCACGTAGCAGTTTGTGTGGTAGCTGATGTTCTAATTATTATTCTAGGCAGGCATATATGCATGTCTGAAAATCAACAAGGTTAAGTTTAAGTTAAGCTATATTATCATTTATAGTTGTATGTGTGGGGTGGTAGTTGGTGGGGACGGGAATAATGCGAGTTATCTAAAAATTATAGACGATAATATAGCTGAATTTTAATTTAAATGGTGACAAGCGATGGGTTGCACCTTTGCTTACTTGTCTTTCTGCTTTCAAATCCATTGCAGTACTTTTGAGAAGTCCCTCCGGGCTCGACTAGCAAAGGTAATAAAAATGCACCACCCTTCATATAAGTCCATTACATCACCTCGTCTACCACTAAACAGTTCACAATTTATCTAATGTACTTTTGTTTGCTTGTAATGCATACTAAACAGACAAATCCAGAAACTGATTTCAAGTGCATTGAGACCTTTGGTTCTTTTTTCACAACTGATATTCCGCTTCCCGTGGTAAGATAACATACTAGTTGGCTGCCCGTGTTCCACCTTGGAGAATTGTTTTCTTGACGTATTAATTTTTTTTTCATATCTAACAGGGTACAATTATTGACTTGAGAAGAACCGCAGATGGTCAGCTGATTACTGAGAGTGAGTGATTGCATCCGCTCTGACATCTTTTGAAGTAACTAGATTTTCACTTGTATTTTATTTGGGTGACAAATGCGAGTATCTTCTCTGGGCAGTTGGAGGCAACCAAATCGGAGCTGTGCATAGCAGGGAGTTGTGTAGTGAGTTTCTTTTCCTGAGTGTTAGCGTTGGGTCTTCTGTTTGTTAGCCTATGTCTCGTGACAACTTCAAATAATATACTAGAGGTCAATTCTGATGTTAGGATGATGCAGGAGCCTTTTTCGACATGTACCTTGGAGAAGTTCCAGTATCCAAAGAAGCAAAGGAAGAGATTGGGAGCAACGTAGCTAGCATTGTTGGGAGATGCTAAGTCCCTACATTTATGCTTTGGCATTGTGCAAAGTCGTTGCAGCCGTTTTCTGCTCTATTTCGGCTGCCGTCAGGGATATGTATCGTTGTTTGCCAGTGCTTCATGAACTATCCAAGTTCTATCGGTGTTGTGAGGTACCTCTATCAATGGAAGTAGCAGACGCGACGGAGCTTCCAGTTTTTGAGGTTCGTGGCACTCTGATTGATGCATTGCTAATGTGTTTGTTTTGCATTTAGTAATTCATAATGGGCTTTAGAAAAAAAAAACTGAAATGCAAAATATATACTAATGGATAGGATGATTATATTAGGTTGTTGTTATTCCGAAAAACAAGGCTAATCCATTATTATTAGTAATAAAAAGGTTTTTTTTTTATATTAATTGTGTGTTATACTCCGTATTATATCAATAGTTGTCAGGTCAAATGGCCTGCAGAAAGCAACTTCATCCGCTTCTCCGAGCAATATCTAGCCATTAAGTGAGCTACCATATTCCCCCTCTCTTAACATGCTTACAAGAACTACTAACAAAATCGTTTAACAGAGCTTGGATATCTTCAATGGAATTCCTCATGTCACCCATCTTCTTCGTGATTGCGTTCACGACTCAGAGTGCATCCATCTTGAGAATGATGTGTGCTAAAATACACAGATGCTTTTGCTTCAGCCACCTCTGTACTTCATCCTGTGCCCACTTTCTTGCAGCATATCTTGCCCATTCTCATCTCTACATACAAAGCTCAGTCCCACCTCCCCACATGTCCTCATCGGTACGGTATTCCCTCATCAAACAGGTACTCAAAACCCGCTTCCCTCCAAACACTCCCCTCTGTATAGAAATATAGCATGAACCTTGCTTTCCTCCTCGTCGTTGCACATCACCATGAATTTTCACAGCAGTGTCATTGGTGAAGGTTATTCTTTACAGCCAAAATATTAACGCAGGCGTGCCACACAAGATGAGTCAGTTTCGGTG
This sequence comes from Agrostemma githago, assembly GCA_958450325.1. Lineage (NCBI taxonomy): Eukaryota > Viridiplantae > Streptophyta > Magnoliopsida > Caryophyllales > Caryophyllaceae > Agrostemma > Agrostemma githago. Next base: position 63,138,512 of record OY288253.1, read on the forward strand.
GGATTTTCATCCTCCAAATTGAAATGCACAGGCTTGATTGCGTTTCATCAGTGTGACGAGTTCTACTAGTATTGTCGGCTCGAGGAGAGTGTGTTGACTAAGAATGTAACTTGAAACTTCTATTGTAAGACACGGTTGTAATTAACAGAGTACCGTACTGACTAATGAGCAAGTTAGAGCATCTAGTTTTTATTACAATGGTTACCAAGTTGCTCTAGTTTTGATTACAATGGTTTGAAGCTGCAAAATGCACCACAGTCGATGTTCTTTTGGAAATTAATGCGGAATATCCTGCCTACTGCTTCACTTCTTATTTGTAGGGAATATTCTATAGACCTTGTTTTTCACTTCTGCCACAAGGAATTGGAAAGTCCAGCAGCTCATGTTTTTCGAGACTGTGATATTATTAAACGAGTTTGGAGAAATGGCCCAGTCGGCCTGAAGATCGACTTTAAGTGATACTGTATGTTCCTTTTCATAGTTGGTTTACCAATTTGTTCAGAAATATTCAGCGCTCTTGGCTCCCGACGAAAGTCCAAACTTCAACATACTAAAACTCCATACTTTTAACATCAAAATCAAAAAAATCTGTGTAGTCGCTGCGAAGTATTGTTTCCCTACTTTCACTCACCTCGTTTAAAAGTCAAAAACTCGTGCAAAATGGATTTGTACTTGTTATTTTGGCTGAAACTAAATTGGAGATATCTTCAAGAGTTCACGGGGACGTCGTGGTAATAAAATCCAAAGAAAATGAGATGTTGACTAATAGGGCCTCATGGCCGGCTCAAATCGTAGTGTATAAATACACGGTTTTCAGAGATCTAGGACTCCAAAACAAAATTTGCCAAAAGTCGACTGGTCTATTCCATAGGTAAAAAAAAGCATCTTCCCAAATTTTTAGGTCCAACAGAGAAGAAATGAGAGTATTGGAAAACTCTTAACTCACCTCGGTTAAACGTCGAAAACTCGTGCAAAATGCACGTGTACGTGTTATCTGTGACTGAAATTGAACTGAATATATCTTGAAAAATCCGTGGTAAGAAAATCTGAAGAAGATGAGACATTTTCCAATAAGACGTCCTTGATGGCTTAAATCGTACTGTATAATACACAATTTTCGGAGATCGGGGACCTGAATAAAAAATTGTCGAAAATTAGGTGGTCTATTTCTTAGGTTAAAACGCGTCCTTCCATATTTTTAGGACCAACAAAAGAAAAATGATAGTATCGGAAAACGATACTCACCTAGGTTAAAATTTGAAAACTAGCGCAAAATAGACGTATACTTGTTATTTGAGGTTGAAATTGAACTAGAGATATCTTGAAGAGTCCACTAGAACGTGGTAAGAAAATCGGAAGAAAACAAGATGTTGCCCGATAAGACCACCTTGAAGGATCATAATGTAGTATATATAATACGGAGTACATGATTTTCGGAGATCCGGGACCCTGAAACAAAACGTGTCAAAAATTGCCTAGTCTATACCTTAGATCGGCTAACGCTTTCTCCTAGAATTTTAGGACCAACAGAGGAGAAACGAGAGTATCGGAAAACGATAAACTCGCATCGATTAAAAGTCGAAAATTCGTGCAAAATGCACGTGTACTTGTTATTTGAGGCTGGAATTGTACTTGATATATCCAGAACAGTACGCGAGAACATGAAAAGAAAATCAGAACAAAATGAGACATTGCCCGGAAAGACCTCCCGAACGGCTTAACACGTAGTTAACATGGTTATTTTCTGGTTTGATATTTTCAACTTTTTTAGGGACATCGACTCGTTTTCCATAATAATAGTTGGTTCAGTTTTGGGTTAGCTCGGGTCAAATCGGGTCTTCATTTCGGGTTAGTTTCGAAGCATTTCCACGCTCTTTGTCAACATTCTCCTTCTCTCTTGTCCTCTCTTTGACATATGTTTCATAGGATGGAAGATGCTCTTTCACTTGATGCATTTGTAAAGCATGCTCGATGATAAAATCAATGTAGTCGAACAATTTACTCTTCTTCCAAAATTCTGGAGTTAATGATGAAAGGCTCACTTCTTTCGACATTTCATCATTTGAAGAGCATGGGAAATCCTCCGATCCCGTCAGCTCACTCCGACGAGCATGTCTTTTATAAAAGAGATCAACATCTCTTTGCATGATCAGCCAATGCACATGCATATTCTGAAAAATAACAGAACAAATATCAGACAACATAACAAATTGGAATAGTCAGTATACTTTAGAATAGTTAATGTAAAGTCTTGGAATAAGTACTTTAATGAATTGAAGTAACTGATGTTGGAATAACTATTTAAATGAATTGGAATAGTTATCCTAAAACGTTGGAGTAACTGAGGTTGATATAATGAATTGGAATATACATCTATGACTTGAAATAACTACTATAAACCCTTGAAATAACGACCTTTATGACTTGGAATAACTACTGTAATCCCATGGAATAAATACTGTAATGACTTGAAAATGTGTGTAATTTAGACACTTACATCTTTTGCCCTAGCTCGAATTTGTTCGTTGATTTTGAACCCAGCTGGCAACTCCAAATAAGTCTTTCCGGTTGAGGTTCACTCACAAACATTGTCAATATTTCATTGTCGTTGACATTTATGGCCACCGAAGCCACTGTTAAACCCACAAACAAAAACCACATGTTAAAATATAAAAATTTAAAATGTAGACAAATTATAAAAAAAAAGGAAGTACGCTAATAGAAGAATTATACCATTCTTACCGGTTGAATGCTTGCAAATAGGATAAACACCCTAAATAAGTTACCGGTTCCTAACTCACCCGTGCAGTAACACCCCCATTTACCTAGAAGGCTTATCAAGACATTCCCGAGTAAATAAAAGTGTTACCATCTCGGTTTTCCGAGGTAGTAGCTCATTACAATACAACATGGATTGCCAAACCAACTATCTGATTTAAACATTATAACTCATTAACTAATATAACTCTTGGTTACACAATGGAAGTTATAAAATCTATATAAACAGGAATGCTTAATCATCACTCGTGCTATGTCTAGTCTATTAATCTCGTTCACCCAATCCCGTACATGTATCCCAGCATCCAAACACATCACGACATACATAACCTGCATTATATGCTGCTCCCCAATTGACCGAAAATATCAATTGGATCACCACAAGCCCCCAGAAAATTGGGTGACAGATTAAACATAATAAACAAGGTTAGCCACACTGAGTAAGGAATAATCGTACAATTCAATAACGTAATAGTTGAGCATGCGATAGAAAATTCTGATACCAATACACAATCACGATAATACCCCCATACCATAATCACGATCTCAATGATCGCAATCTCAATTCCAATCTCGGTTTCCACAATCATATCCACTATAGTAACAGGGGGCCCGTATTCATTAATGTGGACATCCCTCCAGAGGGCAACCCAAAGAATGTGAATAAACGGGCAGGTTCGAGATCAACTGAACCTAGGTTACTCCTCTGGTAACCTACAGGATTCACACGTTGGGCCCGCAGGCACCAACGAAGACGTAGCCATCTCATACTCAGTAATCCTAATAATTCAACTCATCACAAATGTCTTATCATAATATCTAATCATAATGCATACATGTTATCACAATATCATTCATATATACTCATGCTCAACATATTATTCAACCAAAATATATCTGTAACATAGTAAAGTTAAACCTTACCTAATCAACAATTCACCACCGCACCGATGGTAGTATTCACCACAAAAACTTTACGAACTCCGATCCTAATAAAATATTATATACTTAAATTAATAATGATCTTAATGTAATCAAACTATCGAAATAACATCTATACCGTTTTAACCACATTAAAAAATAGGACCAACACCGACCCCTCTAAATTATAAAAGTGGGACCGACTCGACTTCACTAAATTATAAAAGTAGGAGTGTAAGATTGACCCCACTTACTAATCTAAACCACCCTAACAATATTAACCTACGTCACTACAATACACCGATGATAACAACTCGACAACGATAGGCATAAAAACAATAACCTGGCCACAACCAAATCACGACACATCACAAAACAATATTTTATCGGACCTTGCCCTCTCTAAATTTTTATCGGACCAATGCTTTATCAGTGGTAAATCCCTTGGGACAACCTCTCCACGGAACTATACCCGATGAAAATAGGAAAGTAATAAAACGAGTATACATCCCCGTAAATTTTTGACATTTCCAGAGCTAAGCGAACTCACCCCCTTGACTAGTTGCTGAAAAATATACGAGCACCAATCGCACTCACATATCTTCCCCACAGTTTCGACAACTTTTAGAAGGAAGAAATCAATGGTGTGGTTTGTTGTGGGTGCAAGAAAGGATGACATAGCATATAAGACAACGCTTGAGTTCATCCCCACAGTATCTCCCTTCTCAAGCATACGCGAAGTCAGGTTGTTGATATGGCTAAAGTCGTATTACAAAATCATGTTATCCTACTAACAAGAAACTAGCGGTAAGTAGGGTAGAGCCGGCAAAAAATGACACGACACAAACCCGACACGAAATAAACGGGTTTGGGTTGAGGGTTGATGAACCATTTATGTAAGTGGGTCGACACGAACACGACACGAGATTTAATTGGGTCGGGTTTGGGTTGAGGTCCCAAAACACAAAACTGACACGAATAACCTGTTTATTTAATTAGTGTAAATATTTTTAATCATTTTTAACATAAATATGTTAATACTTTCCAAACATGGAGATGACACGAAAACACGACACAAACCCGACACGAAATAAATAGGTTTGAGTTGAGGGTTGATGACCCATTTATGTAAGTGGGTCAACACGAACACGAAAGGAAACTTAAATGGGTCGGGTTTGGGTTGAGGGGTTTGTGACCCGTTTCAATGATACGAACACGACACGACCCGATTTGTTTGCCAGGTCTAAAGTAGGGTATCGAATGATTCGAATACACAGAGAGGAGATCAAATTGTGTAATAGTTATGGCGATCCTTAATTGCCTAAACAATTTGTGTGTTTAAGAAGTTCTAAACGATTACTAAATAACACGGATTAAACAAAAGGTTCTAACGATGAATGAAGGAACTAGGGCTAAAGGTTCACGATGAGCATACAACGATTATGCGATAACAACAATAAACACGTAAACATGCTAGTTGGTTATAATATGTTCTCCCGAAACTATATCAACCTAGGAAGGCTCTAACGGGCTCTCGCCACTTATTAGACTCCCTACCATAACACATGCGGTCTAATTCCAACTCGGCTCTCGCACATAAATTAGAATTTCCCAATTTCGATTAACAAGTTGTGGCCTTTAACAAATTAATCATCTTTTATAGCATGCGTGATAATCAAATCGTATACCTGTCAAAGATAATCGACTAAGGTCCAACTAAAATATAGCTAGGGAAGTCGGGATCGATTTCACAGGGAGACAACAAATTCTATTCGTATTAAAGTCTATCTACGTAACCAAATCGAGAGTTTTTAAATGGGTTTTTGTCTAAACTAAAGTAGTGATGGAAAGAGAATTAAAGAAGAAGAAATAACTAGAATAAATAAGACAAATTTATAAGGAGAGAAGACTAGGATTGTCGGTTCACCATGAATTTCCTATGGTCACAGTCTAGGTCACAGATCTAGCAAAGATATTGGTCTAAAGCGTAGTGAAAAGGTCCTTCCGGTTCGTTATTTACTCTAGCCATGCACCTAAAGGCTTCCGATCTTATTAGGGCAAACCAATGTGTTGTAGCAGGTCTAACTCTTTCCAGCCTTCCGATCTTAGGTTCGAGTTTACCAATTCAATTGATCAATTACGTCGACTTAATCAATCTATCTCAATTAAAAGCTACAATTAACAACTCAGACGCAATATCGTTGACAGATCTATAAACTAATTAGCGACCATATTCAAATCATAGATCCCCTAAATCCTAGTGAGGGAGATTAGCCACTCATAGTTAATTCAAGAACAATAATAAGCGAATTTACTAGATTAAACATAATAAGTAATGATAAGATTGAAACAAGCATAAACGATCTAAAGAGATTAAGAATAATTAAGAACAAAAAAGAAAAAAGGAAGAAGAAATAACGATTAAATTACCAAAGGGAAAATAGGAGATTCAAAGGATTTAATTGCACATAAAATCGAGTTCAAGAGGAGAGAAAATTAAAACCTAAAAGCTTAGAGAAAGAATTAAGAGAGTAAAAATTAGAAAAAGAGAATTGAGGAAGAGGAGAAGAAGAAGAAGAAAGGAGAGCCACCTAAAATCTAATCTAATGGTTTATGTATAAATATATAAAAACAAATTAAATACTTAATTATATGTATTTTACTTTCAATACTATTTTTACGTACCCGTGTATTGCACGAGTAAAAAGGCTAGTGTCATGTGATCTAGCATGTTTTGTATGTGTTTGTGACGGAGATTTGAGCTAGATTTGGTGATTAAATGTGCAGATTTATAGTATAAATCGTATATTTATTTTTATCCTGGAAATTGTGTTTTATTGAAGAAAAGATGGTTTTTAGAGCTCTTAATTTCTTGATATGTGATTTGGCTTCAAGACGAAGATTGTGAAGAATAGGCCCAACTAAACCCGAGTGAAAAGTCAAAGCGCAGCTCAGGAATTGAAGACAAACTGTTTTAGGTTCCGTGTTAGCTTATTCTATTATATTATCAATATTATTATATTATTAGCCTACATATTATTAGATGGAGACTATGTTTTCATTATTCATTATTGAACATCACGTTACTTTCATTAGAGAAGACTAGTTAATTTATTGTGAGACTTTTCTTCATCTTTTATTTAATTACTTGAGTATTGTTTATTCCTTGTGCTAATTTTATGATTATTGTTTGTTTAATCTTTTTGGCCAATTGATTGTTTCAATCTTCGATCTATTGCAATTCTTTGTGTTTAAATCTATAATTGTTCAATTCACTAGATAAAGTTGCGACCTTTAGACCTGATTATTTGTATGCGTTTCATCGTAATTAGGTAAAAGAGGAATAAACCTATAATTCGAACCAATAATCGTGTGTGTTAAAGTTCGTTATTTATATTGATTTGTTCATATCATTCAAGTTGTTATTGAATTAAATCTAGACGCGTGACTTAGGTTGTTCAATAATTAGGTTGCTTAGTATCGCGTTTCGACCTAATATTATCTACGGAACAATCGGAACTTTCAGTTTCACAATAGAATACTCAAATACTAAATTAAGGTTAGTAATCGATTATATTGCTTAACTAGTTAGTTGATTTTCTTTGATATGAGTCTCTTAATCATCTCAATTAGAGATGGCAATGGACCGGATCTGGACCAGGTCCACTAGAATCCGGACCCGGACCTGGCCGGGTCCAAAATTTTAAGACCCGGATCCAGACCCGCCGGGTCCGGTTTGGGTCCGGGTCTACCAGCGGATCTCACTATTTTATTTTATTTTGTCCTACATTCCTCATTTCTTCCAAATTTCAAATTTTGCCGATATTTTTTATCACGTACAAAATTATCTACGACATATATTGTACTAAGAAATTTAAAACTCCTACAAACTCATTCATAACGGTCTTAGGAAACCTTGAATGAACATTGAAATGGTGAGGAAAGAAGTGAGAGAGTGAGTTATTTTAGTAATTTAGTTGTTTCCTAGGAGTTCTGCGTATGCATGTTGGTAGATTTTTGTTTTTTTGTTTTTTTATAATTAAAGCGTCGGGCCCACGGGTCGGGTCCGGGTCCAGTATTTTAGACCCGGGCACAGTTTTCAAAAAAAAAGATCCAGACCCGACCCGGATCCACCGGATCTGAAAAAAATGAGACCCAGACCCGACCCATATGGGTCCGACCCGCCGGGTCCTGGACCCGTTGCCATCCCTAATCTCAATTCACCATTCTTAGTTATTTTATTTTCATTATGTTAGATGTTAGAAATCAATCACAAACCCCCCATATTATTGTTACGTTACTACAATTAATTACACATTGGTTACCTCGCCTTCCCTGTGAATTTGACACCCGACTTATCTCCACTGTATTATTAAAGGTGATGAACTTATTTATCTTTGGGAGGATACGACATCGGCTCGCCATCATGTAAAACAAGAATCGGTTCACTTCTCCCCTTGCTTCTTTCCGTAGGTGGTCAATGACGGTCTTACAAATTTACATTTACTCTCAACAATCACTCGTCGGTGTCCACGTCTCCAAGCTTCCTTCATACCTTCAAGAATGATCTCCGCTTCGGCTTCACTTGCATCCACCATCCCGAGCCTCCTAGCACTCAACCCCCTATGGCAATATGCATGCTCTCGTCATCTCCTTTTAAATTGGTGTGAACTGTAAAAGTCTGTAAAGTGTGCATTCTTATTTTATTGAAACTGTAAAGTGTGCATAATCATCCCATTTCATCACTTGAACACCACTGAACCAATCTTGTAGAGATTGCCCACATTTTTTTGATTGTTGAAAATACTCCTAATCAAGGATACATTGTCCGAAGTTCGATGCGGTTCGAATTCGAAGTTTGGGTTCAAAATTTGCTACCAAGTGAACTCGGTTTGGTACTATATTTAAACGAATTAATTTAGACAATACTATAATTTAAAACGAATTAATAAAAGTTACGTAATATAACAATTTTATTTAAAAAATATCAAAAATATTATCACAATTTAGTTGTGACAAATAATTGTGACAATATTGCCCATATTGTCACAATGAAATTTAAAAACAAAATTGTGACAATTATTTTGAAATATATCCGTGATTTTCACGTTTAAAATTAAAAACTTAGAACACACAAAATGAAACTTATAAACAGAAAATAAAAAACATGTCGACACGAAGAAACACAATAAACACGAAGAACCCTAAATTTGACGACGTGAGGAAGAGGCCAGGACTCACGAAGAAGACGCGCCGGTGACACACATGTCATTAGTCTGTCATTCCACCTCCTCTCATAGACGCAACCCAGGCAATCGCTTACAAGTGAATTTTTTTTTTTCAATATGTTGAATTTTATTATTTATCTTTGCTTCAGATGCTATTTTCAGTCCTATATAGCTTCAATTGAAGCTTTTTGTTACTAATTCTGATCTATTTCGAGTGTAGCATTTGTTTTACTAATTTATACTCCGTAGTTTTTTTGTTTAGAGTTTTCTGCAGATTACGAGTTTATGTTTTTGTTGATGTCTCTAGCTACTGGGTTGTTTCCAAATTTTTAGGTAAGTTTCATACTCATTCTGACTCCGTCACTGATGTTTCATAGTTTAGATCGGTTGAGTTGAGATTGTTTGAATTTTTGTGTCTTTTGGAGTTGAATTTTGTGCAGATAAGTCTCTAATTACGCTGTATTATAGGAATTTGTGCTATAATTGAAGGAATTGATTGGTATTCAAAGTGCGTGTATCGTGTTTTCAAGTGTAAATTAATGAAGAGCCTGTCTGTTCAAGGGAGTATCAATTTTTGTGTCGGAATCGAGTTTTAGGTGTTTTGATTAAGTTCGAAAGTGTCATCATTTTGTTAAATTGTTACAGGTGTGTAGTTTGTTGATTGTAATTTATATGTCTAAATGTATATAAAAAAATGGGAATCTCATTTCATTTTTTCGGTAACATCATGATTTTGATTGTTATTCTAATTGTATCCGTGCATTGAGAAATGGCTAGTTGACACCAAAAGTTTTCACCCCTGATCTTACTGTCATTGCAGAGGTTAGTGTTGCCTTTGTTCACTTATCTTTCTTATAACGACCAATTATGCTAGCGAGTTACAAGTACATGTAATACCGAGCCAACATAGATCAAAACTGCTCTAGTGATTGCATTTGCACCAAATACAAATTTCATATGCATAGTTGCGATAAAGTCACTGACTAGTGTTATTGATAGCTTAGGTTAAACTTCCCCTGTGAGTCCCTTTAAAGCAGGGAAAAAATATATATATGTATAGAGAGAAGGGTTACAACCCTTAAAGCCAAGGACCTGTTACGAGTATTAACCGAAAAGACAAAAGTAGAGGGATAACAATTATACCTTATTTGCAGCGGAACAACGTATTAATAAGAAGTATAATAAACCCAGAAATATATATAATCTTCACGGACAGAATAAATAATCTTCCACGGACAGAATAAATAATTCTCACGGACAAAATAAAGCACCCCAAACGTGATGCCTCCTTTGGTATCCATACGGGTACGGAACTGCGACGTATATGCTAGTATAAAGGTACGTGAGACCGTCTCACAACTTCTCTTTATATCTATCTTATCACTCTTTATAAGAAGAATACTCCGTATATATATTATGAGTCAATACTCTTAATTCCATATCTTGGTTCATCATATGAACTTCCTTATATAGGAGATGAGAAGGTAGAATTAGGTTACTTCCATAACTCTAATTACCATAATTAGATTATTAGTATAACTCTAATTACCATAGCCCGATAACGCAGCTGGGTCCGTATTACTACTGTCCCGATATATTTAATATATCGATATATATTAATAATATCCCGTACACATTGTGTGTGACCCAATGGGCCCACTTAAGACTACCATACACGTAACCAATTTACATGTGAACCCGACATCGACCTCTAGCAAGGCATATCGGATACATAGACTTAAGCGGGTTAATCCGTAGGACAGTGGACATAACTCCTTCAGTCTCCCACTTGTACATGTCCTCTCAAGAACGGCGTTAAGCCTCTTTGCTACTATTGTCTCCAATTGAGAATGAGGTAAGAAGAAGTGTCATCCTCACATATCTCAATCTTTTACTTGAATCTTTGAGTTGACTTGTTAAAAGAGCAGATAGATGACAATCATTCTATCTGAGCGCGGCCACGCATTTGCACAAGTCACAGTCTTCGAGTGGCCAAGAAACAATAAATTCATTTCAATAAAGGAAGAGCAAATCCCCTCTTGTCTAACCACATACTATCACATGTTCCATGCATGCCCAATAACCATCCATAGCCCCCTTTCACAGCTGACGAGAAATAGTATCAAAGCATACACATCACATGTACAGAATAGTCAAAGACTCGGGTCTAAAGACCGTACAAGTTCATAACTTGCAAAGAACTTTACTGACACTAAGCGAATCTTAGTAAAATCCTTTTCGGTGGGTCTGTCTAATGCATATTCTTAACATACACCCGTGTGCCCGGTTTAGTATCTCAATACCTATGACTCAAGGAACTTAGTCATCAACCAACTCACACACCAGTCATTTAAGGGTATTCAAATGTCTCAACACAATACCCTGACTAGAGACAAAATAATTACATCATCCAAATAGAGTTCCAAGACTAAGTCACGTACTTAGTGATCTATTTCATCAATGTAAATTATTTAGGGACAAAACTCGGTTACATTAACCAGATGACAATATGTCATACATAAATCAATTATCGAAATAACTCCCACTAAACCAAACACCTCTAAAAGTACTAAGACCACTCGCCCATGCGTCTTATACCGATCATAACCAATATGATCTTTATGTAGAGGAGGTTTCGAGACATACAACATTTGTATCGGTTATTTACAAGCATATGGATCAATCTACCTTCTCTCAATTAAGGCAAAATGTTAGTTTTATAAGCAACAAATTGCTTCATAAACTTTAAAGTTGAGTGTTTACTTGATTCGTAATCAAATGACTATTTGCTTCAAAAGCAATAGAATACTAGCTTTAGTTATAATATTAGTCATAAAGTTGTCCTTTAGAACCGTTCCAACACACAACTTCTTATCCAAAACAAAATTTACTGAGATTACAATCTCATGTCATCTTTGTCTATTTGGAAATACGAATCGTTGTAACTTGTTTACAACAATTCGCTTATCACATCATGTACATCTCTTAAATAATTCCCCTTTTGCTTCTTAAGCGTAAAGGAACAACTCTTAGATAGCATTCTAGTGACACTCACCAGATTAGTATCTACTCGTCACACGAGCACATAATAAACACATTTCTTGCAAAGTCTCATAGACTAAAGCAATCAAATGTCGTTTAGTTAGAGAAGTATGTCACTTACATACCAAATCATAACGATAAATGCACTCCCACTAGCCTCTTGTACACATACACTTTGTCTCTCTTCGTCTCGAAGGAAAACAAACATATTTGAATTACCACATTAAGAACGAAGATATTACCCCAAAATACTTGCTCCAATCAAATTGGATCATTCACTTTTATTTGTCTAGCAATTTTGATAATATGAAATTCATACGATGAGTCGCACATACATCATATTGCATCTCTTTCAAGAAATTATTTCACATATATATGTTCAAAACTCATCATAATGAGTGATGACGTTCAAAATGTTAAATCAATCATAATAGACTTAAGCATAATGTTGTAAAAGGGATTTTTCCATAGTCATTACTATGAGATCAATCCTTAACTACCAACTACGCTTAATATATATACTCTTATATCAATCTATATCGTCTTTATATTGAAGACCATTCTTCACTATAAGACCCATTATTTAACCCAAGTCTATACTTGGTTATGGTATATAGAATCTATTAGATTTTATGTGAGTTTTTTGGAGTCTTTGTCCATTATTGTTTCATCATAGGTCAAACCTATGTAGAATAATATTTTACAGCTAAGATGATCATGACTTTTCATGGATGCATCAATATCCTCTCCAACAGTTGTAGAGAATTTCTGTTAATCTTGAACAATTCAAGGTCGATTCTACTCCCACTATTTCTATTAGAAATCACATATTTTTAAAAGAAACATATCACTCCATGTAACAAAACAGTTTTGTTCTTTGGATGATTTGTAGAATTAACATAATATCCCTGATAAAACACATGTCATAATTGAGTCTAAGTTCTAGAAAACGATTTTATTTAAACTTAAAGACATGATAATTAAGAAAAGACTTTTTAGAACATTTTCAATCCATATCTCATATGGTGTCTATTCTTCGACTTACATGGACAATCTCATCAAAATTGTACAAAGACTTTTATAGTGCATAAGCTTTTAAAGCGTCAATAATATCTGCATATGACTCATCATAGATCAAATCATATCAAATATGGTCCGATGTAGTTTGAAACACTTTTCACTACTTCTTAGATGATCACAATCTTTAGTTCAATTCCTCCATGTTTCAATCATATTGAACGACTCGTACCAACTTATCAAGCTGATCTTGTACTTACATTTGAATTTTCTTGAACAATTCAAAGCATTCAATTTCAAATTTCATCAAATGAACAAAATCATATGTGTTACCTATTTTTGCAACATCATAGTTAAACTCACATGTATCTGTATATGTGTGATCCAACAAGTCTAAGTACCCTCCCACTATAATTAATAGGAGTCACTTCTAATGTCATTTATCCATCTAGACAAGATCCATTTACCTCAGTTGATCTTTATCAATAAGGTTTATAATTTCATCATTATGAAACTTATTCTAATGTTTCTTGTATCATGGATTAAGGACAATGCCATAATCAGTAAAATTGACCCGGTCTGACCCGAAAATGTAGTGACATGACCCGACCAGATGATGACCCGTAACCCGATACGACCTGCTTCAGGCCGACCCTAACCCGGACCCGACCCGACCTGAGACGACCCGTACCCCAAAATGATCTGATAAATTATCTGACCCGACCCGACCCGACCTAACTCGGGCTAAGCTACCCGGAATTTTTTTTTTTTAATTAGTGAAATCGTAAAGTAAAGTTATTTTGTAAAATAATGACGTCAAATAACATTTGTAAACAAACTCGAAGGAAATAGGATAACCAAAATATTTTGAAAACAAAAGTAAAATATTTTGATTAAGAAATTCGATATTATTCCTTTTTTTGATGAAACAAAATTTAGTTTGGAGAAATCAAAATTTGTAGTTAGTAAAAATCGCACCAGCCGTCAAACATTTTCAATAACAGATTCAAAAGTTCACCAACAATAAAACGAAAATCAATTTTCAAAACGTTAAAATTTCGAAAATGTTATCAAAGTAATTATGAAAGTTTTCAAAAATGTTATCAAACTAGAACATACAAAATAATTTTGACAATGTTAAAATGTTTTACATAACAATCCTATACAAATTGAAGTACTTGGAAATATAAAAGTCTTCATAAAATTTTGATCGCTTGAAAATCAAAAATTAAAAATAATTTCGAAATAATTTAAAATAAATTATTAAGACATTTTGAAATAGATCTAAATATAAATATCAACCAAAGATAAAACAAAGTGAAGTATATAATTCTTAAATTATAAATAAAAAAAATGTTAAATTTTACGATAACCCAAAATGTTAAATTGCTCAAAGTTTTTACAAAATGGGGAGTTTAAAATTTTGAAATTATGCTTCAAAATGTTAAAATTTCATGAAAATCAAAAATTTTAAATTAGTCAAGCTTTTTACAAAACGAGCAAATTCACAATTAGAAATTATAACTCAAAATGTTAAAATTTTACGATAATCCATTTTTTTTAAAGTAGTCAAACTTTTTATAAAATAGGGAGTTCGAAAAATAGTTAACGGGTAAATAGAACAAGGATAAATAAATTAAAAATAAGAGCTTTCAAAATCGACAAAGGTTGAAGGGATTGACAGGAGTTACCGTAACAGAATTCAAGAGAAGCAGAAAGGAAGACGGAGTTGAGAATCAAAAAGAGCTCTCAAGGATTATGGAAGAAATTAATCATCTCGAGATTCCTAGCACGACTTCCACAAACACGGGTTCCTAATTCCCATCAAATAACGCTAAGTCCAATATCAGTACAGGGTGGTCCTACTCAATCTACAACCTCCAAAATTAAGTCTTACATACTTATACAATCTTTCAATTAGTATAGTAAGAATCCACAAATGATTAGACTAATCCTTTAATTAAGATTCCAACGGTTATCAAAACATACCCTAACTCGTAATCACTAAGGTTCATAAATTTAAAGCTCATAAGGTCTGAACTCGAGGTATACTTCAAATTTCTCGAGTAAGGAAGACTAAATAAAACCCACCAATTAACAAAGTTCGGACACGAAATCCTCAAAAATGATCACCAACATATTTATAATACCACAAGTACAGAAGTTGGGGAAGTACAATAAATCCTCAAACACGCTCAAACCTATAGGTAATGGCGCAAACACTCACATCTTCAAACACATCATTCGATTAATGTTTCTGAGAAGTCCATCAAATTTCTAATCGTAATGATGCAACCACAAAATATTTAATAACTTAACGAAGCCACAATCTCGTTGGTCTAAGGTTCTGAACTATAAATCCATTAAGATGATTGACATCAAAGTGTTCCTCAAAACAACGCGATAAATCCAACCTCTAATGGCAATATGTTTCTCCTTTTCAAGGTTAACAACAATTTATCCAATTTAGATCACTCAACTCCAAAGTTCATAGGTTACAACCTTAACCAACGATTAACGATCTAATCCTTAAAAAACACGGGTAATCTATGTTAACCAAAATTTCTAACGGTATTAATGAAAACCTTCGATGGTACCACAACACTCAGGTTAACAATTTAAACAGTACTCTATGATCCCAATTATTCTCGATGCATCCATCAAATAACATTTAGGTAGGAATCCCAAAATTCTATTATTAGCTACACTTGGTTCGGTTCTAGGTTAAATTAGGTACTAGGTATCCATCAAATACGATATACTCTTACTACCCCAAAATATATTCAATTCTAAGTCCTCCAAATAATCAAGTAACCTATAACCCAAGGTTCAGTGTCTAAAGTACCAACCTAATTCCATTAATTGACAATTTATCATTCAAATCGATCCTTAAAAGCTTACTAAGATAGATAACAAGGTATAACTCACAACCCTCAAGCCATAGGTAACAAGGGTTTACTAAACCTCAAACATCTATATCCTTTCACGGGGTTCACTGAGACGGAAATCGGTCTAGCCAAAGAATCTCAAGAGAAAGATGGTAGAGTAGAAGAATATAACAAGGATTCACCAAGCGGTTGAAGAAAAGAATATAAAAGAGAAGAATTAGAAGAAGTAGAGGAAGGAAGAAAAGAGTCGATGATACTATATTACTAATTTCTTGAACCAGAGGAGAATCTTCGGGCCTCCAGAGTTCACGCGGGATCCAAATGGCTTACTTCATCTTCTTGTAGAGGAACGAGCACGTAAGTCTTCGGTCGCTCCATCTCGATCTACTGCGACATCATGGAACATGAATCTACTCTTGATCATCTGGCCTGTAGCTTAAGTAAACTGAACTGGAGCTAAAAATCACCATCAGCATCTTTCTTGGAGCACCAAGTTGTCCACTCGAGTCAGCAGGCGTTGAGAGTTCTAAGCAGGTCTTGTCCCCATCTGGAGCAGCATCCTATCAATATCTTGTTCATTCGTCTTCTTCCCAAAAAAGCAACAAATATTCAATGCTAATCATTGAGTTCAGAAACAGATAATATTAACAGTTAAGTCCTTATTTGTTTCTACCCATCTCTACTAATATTTTTATTTACTGTTTAAATAATTTACTGGTATTTTCCCTAATTTCAGGTGTAAGCGTTGGGAGCAGTGATGCTCTGATACCAACTGTAATCCCCTAGAAATTTAAACGCAATACAGTGGCGGAAACACTGTAGAAGTGGGATTATAACACACTGTAGCTATGTCTTGATTAAATAAAAATGGTAAGTCAATACATAAGCCATAAAATAAAAATGGCTACAAAATAAATAAATAAATAAAATCCATAAAAAGGGTTTTAACAATCCATAATACAGTGATCTGATTAAAACAAGCAGGATCCATAACTGCTCGCTAGCCCACCTGAAGGAAAACACGTATACCTGCCATGTTAAAAACATAAAAGCCACAATCAGTGGGGAGCAACGTCAACGTTCTCCCAGCCGTATAACAGGATTTTAAAACTGTAATTACTATTATAGAAAAATAGTAAAAAATGGAAAACAGTAAAACACATTATAATAAAAATAAACTTTCAGTGAAAAACTTCACGTATCAAAACAATATAATAAAAATGAGTTTTCTGAAGAAAACATAAAACATTTGCCAACCTGCAACCAAATTATATCGATAATAATAAAAATATTCAAAATGGCGTTATGGATAGGAGTAGTCTAGACGGCTAGACTTTCACTAGGAGAGTACTAAAAACTAGCTTCGAGAACTTAGTTCAAACAAAGCAAACTTCGGTCTCTAACTAGGCTACTCAACCATAATAGAGCGGCGACTTATAAATGCGTGGCCCTATTTTAAGATAATGCACACCCCTCCTGGGATTACCTGTCACCCAGTTCAACTTACGACGGCGACTTACTGCGAGGCCTAAGCTTAAGGTCAAAATGTACACAACTTCCGGGATACCTGTCACCCGGTTCAACAACCAATGTACCGATTCCTGATACACTAGCCTTATAGTTGATGGCAAAACCGTAAACCCTAGAATATATTACTCTAACCTCACACTTGTTCTTATTCCATAACTCCAAAACAAAGCCATTATCGATATTCAAAAGATATAATCAATATAAATAATATGAGGATAAAAGAAGTAAACATTTATATTCCAAAAAAAGAAACTTTCTATTTTAGGAAACTTCTATTTTTAGAAACTTTACTAAAAATAGCATTATATCAAAATAGTGAAAATATTAGTTCATACTAATACCACATTTTTAGTAAACGATATAGATTTATAAAACTAATACTTTCAGCCTTAACGATATTCATTATTAAAGTACGAACTTTGAGTCTATGAAATTATTGAAATATCGTACAAGTGTATAAAATTGATTAAAAATGTCTTAAACATTTTAATAATACTAATCAGGGTGTTTTTAAAATTTACAAAGCTAAAATTCCCTAATTATTATTAGTTACGACAATACGATTACAAATAGGATTTTACGGCAGATGTCAAATTAAATCTTTTAACGTCTTTTATTTAATTAAACCATTGAATATATTTAGAATATGTTAACGGATGATTTAACTCTTAAAGTTTCAGATTTAAATATTTTCAAAATAGCTGGAAAAATAAATCTTTTCGATAAGACGAAACATTTTAACGATAAATCGTAATTTGTCCAAAAATCAATACTTATTAATTAAAGACTTTAATAAATAGTACAAAAACTACGTAAAATAGTTAAAATATATTTATGGACATTCTGTCCAGAAAAGAAAATTTTTCAGAATCCTAAAACTCGGTTTTTAAAGCGTTTTCTCGTTAATCGTCTAATCTCGACAATAACGATTAATAAAACTAGTAATTACAAAACGATTTAAGTATTAATATCCAAAAATTATTATTAAACTTAAAAATAATGATTTTCCAGAATCTACCATTTTTCCAGAATTCCAAAAATTCCAGATTTAATAAATCCCGTCAAAACCGTCTTTAAAACCCGTTTTCACAATTAACGATTCCATTAATAAAACTTATCGTTCCTAACATTTTATTAAAGCACTAAAAATCATAAAATTAGATTTTATCATGAAATCATCAGAATCATAATTTTTTCCAGATTAAATCAAAACATCAAAAATCGAGAATTTAAACGACAAACGCGGTTTTAACGATAAACGATGATTTAAAGTGATTAATTAATTCATCCACTTAACAATTCCAAAAATTTACGAAAAAATTCAGAAAATTATATTTCATCTGAACGTTTCCCCACATCAAAAATCAGATTAAAATAAAATATTTAAGTACTAGAACTAAAAATCGGCTTTTAATCGTTTTTGTCCGTAAACGAAAATAATTCAATAATCGATAATTAAAATATCACAAAAATACTAAATTATTAAAAATCATCAAAAAAAAAAAAATCATTTTTACAAAATATAAATATATATTACATGTTTAGGCCGAATATTACGATTTTAAAAATTAATATGACGATTTAATCGTTAATCTCGTAAAAGCGATAAAAATATCGAAACATGCAAATTTTCAACCTTTAAAATTTTTCCAGATTATATGACATACATATATTGTCAAAAATGAAATATAAAAATTATACATGCAAATACACAATTAAAATCATGAAATACCGAGTAACATCGACGTTACCTCTAACCCAAATTCGAGTCGATTATAAATTCTTCGGCTTCGGGATCATTCAAAAATCCTTCAACACAAGAAAAGCATGGTGGAAAAATACCATGAAAAAACTAAGAAAATCAAGGAAAATAACGATCGAAAACAATATCGATTATTACCATAACGAAGGGATCAGAATGACGATTATTTAGGAGATGAAAACGAGACGATCGAGACTTGATTTGAGACAAAATTTGGCTAGAAAAGCTGCTGGAAAATCTCAGCCAAGAGAGAAAAAGAGAGGAAATGTTGTTTAATTTTTTGTAAAATGAATGATAAGAAAGTGGATGGTTTTCTAAAGCATAAATGATAAGTAATTTTGATGAAAACTATGTCATAATACATGCACAAATCAGCCAAAATGAGAGAGGAAGGGAGTGTGAAGGGTTTGTGTTTAAGGCCAAAAATAAATGGGTGAGAAAAAGAAAATATCTAAGGCTTAAACATCATAAAATGAAATGTATACAAAGTTGTAGTGTAAAAATGTGACATGGGTGTGTCACGGTCAAAAACATGGGGAAAATGTCCCAAATAATTTCTAATTTTATAAAAAGATGAATCGTAAAATTGTTAAAGGTATTTCAAATCAGTTCGACTAAACCGCGCGTTGGAAAATAATTATTTACGAAACTTCGTAATAAAATCATTAAAGGTCAAATATTCTTAAATAAAAATATTTCTTAGTTTGAAATATCATATAAACGTGTTTTGATATTTAGGAAAAATAAATAACTGAATTCCAAGCTTAAAACGTTAGTTCGTAGAAAAATAGAACTTCACGCGCAAAAATAAATAGTTTGCAATGAAAATCAAATAAATAGGTTTACAAGAATTAAAATCTTTTAAAATAAAAATAAATATTATTTGACTCAAAAAAAATAATAAGAATTCAGAAAGATGAAGGAAATAGAAGACGAAATTCACATAGAGTCATGACGGAGTCACAACAGAATAATTAACGGCACTAGGAAAATAGTGGGTGTTACAAATGATAAATTTCTAATTATCGAAGACATCTATGGAGTTTATCAAGTATGATGATTATTATTTCAAAGATCGAGATTCATCGTCACATCATGGATAATATTGTTATTTTCCGAGTGATGTAACTATCAGGGGGAGTATGCACGCGCTGTACTCTTTTTCCTTATCTATGGTTTTGTCCCACTGGGTTTTCCATGGAAAGGTTTTGATGAGGCAGCATCATATGCGTATTTGAGGAATAATGTGCTCTATTCTACACTAGTTTTTTTTCCCACAGGGTTTTTTCCGAGTGAGGTTTTTATAAGACATATTATTCCGTAATGTACATTCAAGGGGGAGTGTTATGAAATCATATTAGGTGAATGTCCATTGGGCTTTTGACCCATATATAAACTCCCTTATCATTGCTGATGTATTATATATATCCCTCTCAATGACATGAATAAGATATCTATCTCACATATTTTCTCGCTCTGTTTTCTCTCTACTTTTCCTTTCTCTCTCGTTTTATAACAGTTATGACCATAAATATTCAAGTTAATATTGGATATGTCATTTAGGATCATTTTCGGGTCGTATTGTTTTTTGGTAGGTGTAATTGTTAAAAAAATATTGTGCCCCCCTAACGGAAAAATCCTAGGTCCGCCACTATTTAAACTTATAGTAATAAAATAATTTGAGTGTTAGAGAAATAATAGTTGGAGTGCTAAAATTCGGTTTTGAATCAGCTGGAGTAACAATTGAAATTTCTATAAATACGTGCATTTGCCATGTGATAATGTCCGTCTGAAAAAACTACACCAAATAAATAAGGTTTTAAATTCTATTTATACATAATTGCTTTGTAAGGAGTAGAATTATGTAAGTCTATCTCGATAAAACATTTAATATATAAAATGTTTAAACTCGTGTGTGAATTGTAAAAACACATGCGTAATATGGACATTTCGGGCTATGTTCAGCCCATGTTCGACTATTAGTATTGTAGACACCCGCATTTTGAATGCCAGGTGTCTATGGTAGTTTTCAAAAAAACACCCGATGATGATCGGACGCTAACGTGTTTCTACGCGCTCGGATGTGGGCTCAAAACCATTAGTTGTTGGCTTAAGCACTTACGGAGTAAAAATCTCACAAAACTGACCTCAAATCCAGGCCCAGTGGGTCGTTTCCAATCAAACAAGAGTAATTCGGGTCAAAACCGGCACCGAAAATAAAGCTGACTTTTAGCGATTGGGTCAACCCCGGTCAAAGTCGTTTCTGAGACACACAAAAAACAGCCACATAAACATCAAAAACTCAGCCCGAATAAAAAACCCATCTCGAGGTCCAAAACATTGGACCCGTGCGACCCAGCTGACCCACTCGATCGAGTGCTCAGCCCACTCGATCGAGTGGGCCCTCATTCAAGCCCGACTGCAGGCGCACTGGGCCACTCGACCGAGTCAGCCAGTTACTCGGTCGAGTAACCCTAGCCGGGGGTACGTAGCCTCGCCTATATATACACCCCCATGCACACACTTCAAGACACCTTTTATCAACTTTTTTGCAACCCTAATTCAACCCTATTCTACACTAATCTACATACATCAAAACCCTAACCCTAGTACCTAGGAATCCGAACCCTGACCACCACAACTTAATCTACATCTCGATACTCCCGTGCTAGCCACAACTACGAGTCCCGTCCGAGAACAAGAACATGTAGGTTGAGGGTGCCAAATCCCTTTCTTCTCTTTTCTCTTTCTTCTTCTCTTCGTGCATCGTCTATATCGTCGTCATCATCCCGTTTTTTTTATTATTTATCGTCATTATCGCGTTATAATATCGTTAATATCACTAGTACTAAAAGCATTAAAATACTTGTGGATTTGTGTCGAGTGCGAAGGATGTCGGAATAAGGAAACCCGAATATACAAGAGTATTGCACTCAGCGTTGCCGGTCGCTTATCCTGACACCCCCAGCATTTGATTATTGAAACAAGTCAACTTGAACAATAATATTTATTTCGTTCGCATCATTATTCAATCGCATATTTCATCAATTACAAACTACTTTCAAAACAAGCATTTTTTAAGGGTCGAAACCCGTTGACGCGGATCTGACATCACATAATCCCTAGGGATTCATTACGATGTCGGAGAAGCCGAGGGAATCAAGTTTAATTCAAGCATCGATCTACTAGATTCTATACCAATTCCGTAATTGGATGTTGAACCTAACGATCTAGTCAAATAAATTAACTAACGCGATTTTCCTTGATGCTAAAATAATTGTCATTACAATTCGTTAGAATTGCGACATTATTAAACGCGGAGGAAATATATTCATATCGTGCTAGTTAACTTAAAACGACTTAAAGCATTTTTTTCACTCTAGTATTCTATATCGATTCAATAATCGAATATGGGATATGACGAGTATCGAAGTTAAGTCTCGAGTATAAATTCCACAATATTTATGCCCGATTCAACAAACTCATCGAATCATCAAAATCAAAAGCAATTTCGAAATCGATAACAAATTGCAAAGTGAACCCTGGTTTGTACAGGGGGCACTCGATCGAGTGCCTAGCCCACTCGGTCGAGTGGCACCCCAAAAACGAGACAAAATGCTTTTTCGACCTCCACTCGGTCGAGTCTCGCAATGACTCGATCGAGTGGCAACGTACTCGGCCCAGTTGGTCAATAACTCAATCGAGCAAGGTCTAAAATACGGGACAGAAGCTTCTTTCGAGGACCACTCGGTCGAGTCCGTCAATGACTCGATCGAGTGGCCTTATCACGACAAATACCGTTAGTCCTATAGTGTCATTCAAGTCTGGGTATTACTTTTTATGACTTAGGTCAACACGTGTCTAATCAATCACGTGAAACATCACTTTTCAAAACTTTGCATCATCATATTTACGTCATTCCATATTGCATCATCTTCACAAACCGTTATTATCGTTATACCGTTACTAACAAGTTTCTTACTCCTCTTGTTGATTTATTGTTTATTTTATTGTACTAAAATGAACATTCGCATGCTAAATTTAACTTTGACGTTAGAATTAGTTGCATTAAATTAACATAGAAACCCATTTCTATTCCTCGCATGCTTAGGGAAAACAATGTTTGCATAACATTTTCCCGTTCGACTAACGCGCGTATTAGAAAGTCTTTCGATATCCAAGTAGAGGCCGCTAATGTGCGAGCAGGGTTGGGTATCCTTTGTGGGTTTCCAAACACGTACCCTCACCCCTTACTCAGAACCTCGGTTTCCGGATGCCCGAAACCGTTGGTGCACGAGAGTCATTCAATACACGATATCCGATAATGTCGGTATCAGTATCAAATGCAAAGGGACGAGCCCAATAAACTCTGACATTGGAAATGGGCCGTATTTTGTACACGGCCCACTACGACATAGAGTGGGTTCGAACGGGCCCGAACTCCCACAAAGTTCGGTGGCGACTCCACTTTGATTTAAATTGCAATTCGATTCATTCTCATATGGAGATTCATTCGCCTCCCCAAACCCGCGCGTGGCCGCGTCGGGGTGGACCTATGTCATGTCCACAATTTGGCGACTCCGCTGGGGATTAACTGATGCGTGACTTATCATCGGCATCCTCAGGGTGACACTCGAATAGAAATCGTTTGACTAGTACAATACGCGTTTTAGTTTTACGGTTCATGCATAACCCCATATTTTCCCGAGCCGGTACTCGCGACCGACGTCCCACTATACCGTGATGTACTCCAATATGGATATGTCAAAGGTGTCCATAGTCGATTCGAGTGGGTTTCGCGGCATGTTCTAAGCTCAACTCGACTTAGAAAGTCTGTCCCGATCAACGTCTAGACTATGTGGACTGATATAGACCCTTTTTAGACCACCGAGACTTAGTGTAAAGCATACATGGTGTCGTTATAAAGCTTGCCTGACTACATGCTACTTGGTTTCCGTGTCGTATTCAAAAACCGTCAACTTTTCAAAAAATACATCCTTTTCAAGATGTTCAATTTCAAAACCCGGGACGTATACCGAATTTAGGACTTATGATTTTACTCAAAATAGCTTATTTTTAGCCGGTATTCTGCCCATTTCATAACTCGAAAATATTTTCAAACCTTCAAATTTGTGGCCCGATACACTTTCCGATTTTTTTTCGAAAAATCGGGCCCTTCCCCGAGTTTGCTCGGATTTTCCAAAAACAATCCATTTTCAAAGCCTTTCTCTTCTTAGGACTTCCCGTATTTAGCAGTGTCGGGTCGTGTCTTGAGTCGTCGAAGTCTTTAGCGTCGAAACTCTGTCGATCTTACATCACGGGTTTCTTCCCTATCCCAGTCCGCCTTATTAGACTAAGGCAAGGCCCACCTAAGTAGGACATACTCCTACAAAGGAGGGCCCGTTTACACAATCGAGTCCAAAGTCTGGGGATGTCTCAAGTGGACCTTCTTTCGAACAGGACTCGGCCCACCCGCCGAATCCTAAAGAAGGCCCACTTTTCACAGGTCACCCGTCTAGGTGTCTTTTCCGAGTCATTTCCCTTTTCAGTCTTGTTCGGGATGTACTTTCTATCCCGGGATTCAGGCTAGTTTCTGATTACGTGGTGTTCTTACAGACAGACCACCCGAAACCAGACGTCAACGCAAGATGCAAGAAACCTTGAACGAACTGAAGGTCGCTCTGGTCAAGATGGAAATCCAGTTGAAGGCTATCCGGACCGACCAAACCACCCTGGCCATCCGGGTGAGTGCCGTAGAGAAGGTAGCCCCCATTGAAGGGTCTGAGCCCACTGGGCCCATAGCTGAACTAAGCAGCGTTGTTCGCAGGCTCGAAGAACAGGTTCACCTGTCAACGAACAACTCAATCCACACTGAAAATGCCTGTTCTTATTCACCTGCTAACCTCAACCTCACGGGAATTCCAATGTTTGAGGGTACTGAAGACCCGGTCCACCACATCCGGGCTTTCAAGGATTTTATGGCGGTCAAAGGGGTGAAGTCCACCATTTTAAGCACTTATTCCCTTCCTCCCTTGAAAAGTGATCTAGCGTGTTTTGTATGTGTTTACGACAGAGATTTGAGCTAGATTCGATGATTAAAGATGCGGATTTAGAAGGTAAATCGTCTATTTAGTTTTATCCAGAAAATTGTGTTTTATTGAAGAAAAGACGGTTTTCAGAGATCTTAATTCCGTGATGTGTGATTTGGGCTCGAGATGGAGAGTGTGAAGAACAAGCCCAACAAAACCGAGTGAAAAGTCAAAGCGCAGCTCGGGAATTTAAGACAGAACTACTTCGGGTTCCGTGTCAGCTTAATTATTATTTATTATTATATTATTATGAGAGATAGGAAATTACTAGACTTTCCTATTATATTATTAGATTGATTTTATTATTCAGGAGATAACGTTCATTCATCATATTACGTTCAATTAGAAAAGAAAAGGAGAAAAACCCTAAGCATGTGTAACTAATCTTCCTTCTCGGATCAAAGATCTGAAGCTACTAGTTAATTGATTGTGAGACTTTCTTAATCTTGATTTAACTACTTGAGTATTGTTTATTCCTTGTGCTAATTTTATGATTGTTGTTTGTTTAATTTTTTGGCCAATTGATTATTTCAATCTTCAATCTATTGCAATTCTTTGTGTTTGAATCCGTAATTGTTCAATTCACTCGATAAAGTTGCAACCTTTAGACCTAATTATTTGTATGCGTTTCATCGTAATTGGGTAAAAGGAGGGATAAACATATAATTCGAACCAATAACCGCGTGCGTTAAAGGTCGTTATTTCTATTGATTTGTTCATATCGTTCATGCGGTTATTGAATTAAATCTAGACGCGTGGATTAGGTTGTTCAATAATTAGGTTGCTTAGTATCGCGTTTCGACCTAAGTAATATTATCTACGGAACAATTGGAACTTTCAGTTTCACAATAGAATACTCAAGGATTAAATTAGGATTAGTAGTCGATGATCAATTGTTTAACTAGTTAGTGGATTTTCTTTGAGTCGAGTTTCTTAATTATCTGAATTCTCATTATTAGTTACTTTACTTTCCTTATATTAGTTATTAGACAATTCAATCACAAAACCCCCATTATTCTTGTTACTTTTATTTATTTTATTCACACATTAATTTACATCGTCTTCCCTGTGGATTCGACACCCGACTTACCTCTACTATTGTTAAAGGTAATAGGACTTAATTATTTATCTTTGGGAGCATACGACCTAGACTCACCAAATTTTGGCGCCGTTGCCGGGGAAGGCAATTTGTTGTTTTTGTGTGATTATTTGTTTTCGTGTCTCTTGTAAATACTACCTCCCATTCACTGCAAACCTACCATTGATTGAATATATGTGAGGTATATTTTA
Source organism: Agrostemma githago (assembly GCA_958450325.1). Classification (NCBI taxonomy): domain Eukaryota; kingdom Viridiplantae; phylum Streptophyta; class Magnoliopsida; order Caryophyllales; family Caryophyllaceae; genus Agrostemma; species Agrostemma githago. The sequence goes on from OY288253.1 coordinate 63,165,057, forward strand.
ATCAAATGGTAGGATTCCAATAAATGGGAGGGAGTATATATTTTAATTAAGAGTTTTTTTGTTTGTCATCTAGAAATGAGTTTTTGTTGTCCCCAACTTGATAATGAGTTACTACATCACTATTTTGAAAGACTCACGGAGTATGTGCTAGAACGCAAATATTTACCTATGAGTAACGAACAACTCTTGGTAGCAATTTACCATAATTTTAATCGAGCAACTCAAATCGATTTACAAGTTGAATGTGATGGTAGATTTCTTGAGTTAGGTCGTAATGAAAAATGGGATGTTATTGATGTTCTGGTTAACAATGCTCGAGAAATAGAGATAACCACTTTATTTCTTGAACTTTCCCAATACTTTGAGTCTCCTAAACATGAAACAATTTTTAGTGATGATGTGACCGAAAATGAGTATCCTACTTCCTTTACTCATGCTGAGGGTGCCCCACTAGATGATGAGAGGGAGGATGTTGACTCGTATTCATTGACTGTGCCCTATATAGAACTCGTATCAGACTTACCATTACCCACATATTTTATTGATCCCTCTTTGGGTGGTGAATCGGGTGATATATTATTGGATTTGAAACACACATCCATAAGGAGTAGGGACACAGAAAAATTGTTTGAGATGACGTCATTATCTAGAGAATCATACAATGAATCCGACGTTCTATGTACCTCTATATTTATGCGGTGTGTATGGTATATTCTCATTATAATCTTTTATACGGTTTTCACAAACTCTTTTGCTAGCTTGTTTGACCATCTTCTACGGGCATTAACTTGTTCCGATCCTGATATAAAATGGGTTACTCTTTAAAGGGGTAGTACTGTGTGACCCCCTTCCGTCGTGCGGGACGTTAAATCAGCGCTTACGGGAGGCAACCCGCTTTTTGTTATTTGATGATTTTTTTTGTTTATGAATAAGGTAGTTTGTGGACTTCACTTGAAGTTGGACGGAGGACGAGACGAAAAAAAATTTGACCCGAAGCACGAAGAATCAGGCTTCCGCGCGAGCCACCTGACCTTCATGCAGGTCGCGTGCCTCCTTACCCTCTCAGGTCTGTTTTCTAATCTTTAAAAAAAAAAAAATCAAACGAACAGCCCTCCTTCCTCCATCTTCTTTTCCCATCTTCATCCTTTCTTCTTCCATTAATTTTCTTCCTTATTATTCAACTCTAACTCCACCAAAATTCCATCTTCATCCTTCTTCAACTTATTACCCATTACAATTTCACTTCCCTACACTAAATTCCCTTTCCTTTACATCCATAAATCAACCCACCATTACCCTACTCAAATTCGATTTCCTCCCCAAAACCTAATTGGAAGTTGTTTTCCACCCCAAATTTGGAGCGATTTGGAGTGTCTTAGTGTCGGAATTTGGTGGATTTCTGCCGTAATGGAGGAGTCGATCGGAGTCCGTGCATATTTCTCGGGGTGGCGTTTGAATCTGCTCCCGATTTCGACTTGATTTTGGTTGGTTTGTGTCGTGCTATCATCGTCAAATGTTCCGTCAGGTCAGTCGATCTGCCATTCTGTCTGTCGTCGCCGATCAGTCAGCCATTTCTACGGGTCAGTGGTTTCACGAGCATTGTCTTTGTGACTCGTTGTTTTCAATTGTTGTCAGGTTGGTGGCAGATTGGTGTTGATTGTGTTATGATTCAGTTCTCTTTTATCTGAATCATTTGGTCGTGTTGTTGTTATTGGCGTTGGTCGTCAGAATCGAGCTGTGATGTCGTGAGTATCAGTGTGAGTCAGCAAGTTCAATTGTGTTATTGGTTGTGATGGATTGATAGTCGGTTTTCTTTTTAGCCGAATAAGTTAGCCTGGTTCTGTTATTGATGTGGATTTTGGCCAAGTTTTGACGAGTTTTTGTTATCGATTGTGTTGCATTATTGATTATGGCAGACTTTTGGGTGGCATTGTTTAGTTGTTGTTGCTAGTTTGCTTTGGTCCTGTAGTCATTTTAAATTATCCTTCGTGGCCGAGTTTAGTAGTGTTGATTTCGGAGTCGGAGTTTGGTGTTGTGACTCTCCATGTGACATTAGAATGTATGCGACGAGTTGTTTATCGAAGTTGAAGACCCTTTGTCCCCGTTTATTGTTTTTATTGATGTCCTTTATCTCACATTGAGGACAATGCTCGAAATAAGTGTGGGGAAGGGAAATATATTACTCGTCTTTGAGTTGTAGTTAAAAAAAAATGAAAAAAAAATGATGAATGAATTTTTTTTTTGAAAAAAATAGAAAAAGAACAAAAATAATCCCGGCTAGGTGAAAACCCGGAAGGGCGCCTAGGCAAGAATGGGAATGTGGCCGAGGACGGAGTGAAAACACGAAAGGGCGCTCCGGGTAAAAAGAAAAATTGAGTTGCGTGCCACGAGAGTAGTGTGAGTTGAAAAAAAAATGAAAAGCTAGAGTGAAAATCCGCAAGGGCGGACGCTCTAGGAAAAATGAGGGATTTAGGAAAAAAATTCACAGTACTTTCTTCATTCTTGGCGTGGTGTCATAAGAAAGGTGACATAGAAGGTCGGTCGGGTAGGATAGTTGGTTAAGGTGAGAAGAATCGCGGTGCGGTGTAGTCGTAGAACTAAATTTTATGCGATTGGAGTGTTGTACTGATTTGTGTTGTATTGAGGGATGTTAGAGGCGTTAGGTCGATCACATGTGTGGGTTGTGGAGAATAGTGGTATACATCATTTACCATTGGTGATATTTTGTAGCACATGTGATCTTGTTTAGGATTCGGAGAAATAAGAAGCGTAGTACATGTTCCGATGTTTATTTTGGAGTTGTTCTGTGGTCACAGATTTTCTTGTTATGTGTTTTCATGTCATTGTGACCTTGTGCTTAAATTTTTGAGGATGATATAAGGAGGGTGGTTGAGGGGATGAATTTTGTTGTGATGTCGAGCTTTCCGTGTTTCTTTTGTAAGACCGTCGGTATTTTATTGTTGATGTTTCCGTGTTTTGCTCGGGACGAGCAAAGGTCTAAGTGTGAGGAAGTTGATCTAGCGTGTTTTGTATGTGTTTACGACATAGATTTGAGCTAGATTCGATGATTAAAGATGCGGATTTAGAGGGTAAATCGTCTATTTAGCTTTATCCAGAAAATTGTGTTTTATTGAAGAAAAGATGGTTTTCCGAGATCTTAATTCCGTGACGTGTGATTTGGGCTCGAGATGGAGAGTGTGAAGAACAAGCCCAACAAAACCGAGTGAAAAGTCAAAGCGCAGCTCGGGAATTTAAGACGGAACTACTTCGGGTTCCGTGTCAGCTTAATTATTATTTATTATTATATTATTATGAGAGATAGGAAATTACTAGACTTTCCTATTATATTATTAGATTGATTTTATTATTTAGGAGATAACGTTCATTCATCATATTACGTTCAATTAGAAAAGAAAAGGAGAAAAACCCTAAGCATGTGTAACTAATCTTCCTTCTCGGATCAAAGATCTGAAGCTACTAGTTAATTGATTGTGAGACTTTCTTAATCTTGATTTAATTACTTGAGTATTGTTTATTCCTTGTGCTAATTTTATGATTGTTGTTTGTTTAATTTTTTGGCCAATTGATTATTTCAATCTTCAATCTATTGCAATTCTTTGTGTTTGAATCCGTAATTGTTCAATTCACTCGATAAAGTTGCAACCTTTAGACCTAATTATTTGTATGCGTTTCATCGTAATTGGGTAAAAGGAGGGATAAACATATAATTCGAACCAATAACCACGTGCGTTAAAGGTCGTTATTTCTATTGATTTGTTCATATCGTTCATGCGGTTATTGAATTAAATCTAGACGCGTGGATTAGGTTGTTCAATAATTAGGTTGCTTAGTATCGCGTTTCGACCTAAGTAATATTATCTACGGAACAATTGGAACTTTCAGTTTCACAATAGAATACTCAAGGATTAAATTAGGATTAGTAGTCGATGATCAATTGTTTAACTAGTTAGTGGATTTTCTTTGAGTCGACTTTCTTAATTATCTGAATTCTCATTATTAGTTATTTTACTTTCCTTATATTAGTTATTAGACAATTCAATCACAAAACTCCCATTATTCTTGTTACTTTTATTTATTTTATTCACACATTTATTTACATCGTCTTCCATGTGGATTAGACACCCGACTTACCTCTACTATTGTTAAAGGTAATAGGACTTAATTATTTATCTTTGGGAGCATACGACCTAGGCTCACCTAAAAGCATCCCAAGGCCTGGTACTACAGGTTCGATTCCAAGAAATATAAAACTTGGGACGATGTGGCGACTGAATTTGCTCGGAATTACGCTGATAATACCGAGATCCAGACTACAATGCATACTCTGGAAGTGATGGCCCATGAGCCCAAAGAAGGGTTCACCAAATATCTGCAAAGATGGCGGGCCGAAAGTGTGAAGATGGTTGATAAGCCCAGCAAAAAAGTGCTAGTGGAGGCCTTTGTCAAGAACCTCCTCCCATCCTACCGGGTCCATCTCCGGTATGCAATCATCCCCAATTTTGCCGCCCTTACTGAAATGGGCACAAGGATCGAGGATGACTTAAGGTTAGAGAGCCTGACTAAGGCCTCTATCAAGGGCTATCAAGGGGCAAGTTCGTCTGTGAGCAAGCCCGCACCTGCAGCTGCAACTCGCAGCATCTTCGATGAGGTAAACCTGCTTGACACCTCGTCCAAAAAGAATACACCAACTCGGGTATTCACGGATATAAGGACTTACCTATACCTACGCCTTACAAAGGCTATCTTCCAAAGGCCTTATCCAACCAATAGGCCCGACTCCCGAACTTCTAGTGGAGAAAAGGCCCAAGAGCTACAATGTCCAAGCCTATTGCCAGTATCATCGAGGTAATGGGCGTGACATGGAAAAATGTTGGAAGCTGAAGCATCTAATCCAAGATCTGATTGAAAATGGGAAAATACCGTTGCCCGGAGACAAGCCGAGCAACAAAGAAAACCCGTTCAGTACCCATGTTATATTCACGGGAGAGGTAATCGACTGTTCTCACCTCATTTCCCCTTATATCCCACAAATTAACGGGATATGGTTCGATGATGAGGACGATGTTTACCTGGCCAAAGGGGAAACTGTCCCCATCACAAGTAAAGAGGTCCGAAAAGCTAAGTCCAAAGTCTTAGCCACTAACCACCTCGCCACAGCCGGGCGCTCTACTCCCACAACCGTCACTGAACTTGCCATGACGGAATTCACTCTCGAGGAACCAAGCAACGACACGACCATGGTCCAACAATTGAAGAGGGTTCGAGCTGATCTAACCATATGGCAACTACTGGTTAGCTCGCAAGCACATCGAGAGGCACTGACTAAGGCTCTCGATGAAATCAGGGTCGACTCTCAGGTTACCCCCACTGAAATGGTAGCCACTATCATGCCCTATCTCAAGGGCAAGTCGAAGGAAGGCCCGCTCATAACCTTCTCTGAATCTGATCTACCACCGTTCGGGCCCAATCATAATCTGGCCCTATACATCACGGTCATTTGCCGAGGGAAGTACCTCCCGATGACCCTAATCGACGACGGATCTGCCGTGAATGTCCTACCCCTAAGGGCCGCTAGGGCCCTCGGCATAACAGATGCCGACTATCTCCCAACGACGCAAACTATCCAGGCTTTCGACGGAAGCCCAAAACCAGTAGCCGGGGCCGTTAAATTGACAATCATAACAGGCCCAATCGAAAAAGAACTGGAGTTCCAGGTGATTGATGTCACCTCATCCTTCAACTTGGTACTCGGAAGGCCTTGGATCCACGCGGTCAAGGCCGTGTCCTCTACCCTACACAGAAAGGTCAAGATGCCACTTCAAGACGATGTCATCACACTAGAGGCCACCCCCATCACCGTGGCAAGCTGCAATGCTGCGGGCCGGGCCGACCCACGAGGATTTGATTTCGTGGGCATGATCGAGGAGGAATATCTCTTCAGGCCTTACTTTACCACCCGCATCGACACGATACTACAAAACTTGGGCTACTTACCGGGGGCTACATCGAGACCATATCTTCCAGCTGGGAAGATTATCGAGGTCCTGAACGATGGTGAATCACAGTTCGGATTGGGGTATGCTATAACCCCGGAAAACGTGGTCCGGGCCGGTATCCACAAGGCCACCAACATCCTCAAGGGCACTTACTTAGGCCCTTATAGCCCGGAGTTAACTGACTACTTCGTTACTCCAGTTTTCGGAGCTACTCAAGTGGGCCTCTACCAACCCACCATCACATATCCCGAGACCAAAACGGCTCGGGAATGCAATTTCATCCCCGATGATCTATTCACCCTTGTTCAAGCCGAGTCCAAAGAAGGTGAAAACAACTCTGAGCCCGTGTTGGGGCTTCTATTTGGAGAAGACAAAGCCGTCCCTGCTCCAAAGGATGATTTGGTCAACCTGATCCTCCGCAGCGATCGGTTTGACCCAACCAAGCTAATTTCTGAAGTCGGTGCAGACACCGGGAAAAGGGCCTGGAGGAAAACCATCAAGTGGACTGATAGCCAAGGACGGACTGACCACCGGCGAGAGAGACATGCCGGACACTGAATCTGAGTCCGAGTCTGAGTCTGAGTCAGAGTCGGAGTTTGAGTCCAAGTCTAGAGGGTCTGGTGCTAGAGTCGAGTCTGTAACCCCTCTTCCCTTAGCCACTTCCACTGAGGTCTCGGGATCTGTCCCAAGACCTCTCCCTATCCCGCCACTGACCAACGAGCAGACGGCCGCTCTATTCGAGCTTTTCTCAAAATTTACCATTAATAATAATAATAACGAAAACCGTTCTGCTTACGACTTGTCTTATTTCCAAAATTCTTTCAAAAGACTTATATGCAATGACATTGAGAAACCCGACGAACAGGTACCTCTACCTTCGCATCTGATCGAGCAGCTCGAACAAAGGGAGTCTCGAGATCCGGTAATCGAAGAAACCGAGTCTATCAATGTGGGAACCACTTTAGAGCCCCAGATGCTTAAGTTGGGCCTATCCTTAGATCCCAAGGAGAGAAAACAATTCATAGACCTCCTCCAGGAATTCAAGGACGTCTTCGCATGGTCCTACAAGGACATGCCGGGAATAGATCGGGAAATAGTTGAACACCGTATACTCATCAAGGATGGGTGTAAACCAGTAAAACAGATACTCCGAAGAATGAGGCCCGAATGGTCTCTCAAAGTCAAAGAAGAAGTCGACAAGCAATTCAAAGCGGACTTTATACAAGTGTCTGAATATCCAGACTGGGTCGCAAACATTGTGCCGGTACCCAAGAAGGACGGCAAGGTGCGGGTATGTGTGGATTTCTGGGACCTTAACAAGGCCAGCCCAAAAGACGATTTTCCGTTACCACACATTGACATACTGGTGGATAACACGGCCGATCATGCCCTTCTATCATTCATGGACGGGTATGTCGGATACAATCAAATTAAAATGGCAGAAGAGGATATGAGTAAGACCACCTTCATTACACCTTGGGGTACTTACTGCTACACCGTTATGCCATTTGGGCTTATCAACGCCGGGGTGGGCACGTTGCAGCCCTAAGAAAATTCTTTACCCGACTACGCAAATACAACATGAGGCTAAACCCTCAAAAATGCAGTTTCGGGGTAACATCAGGCAAATTACTGGGCCATATCGTTAGCCAACGCGGCATCGAGGTCGACCCAGCTAAAATCAAAGCCATCACCGAGATGCAACCACCCAAGACCAAAAAAGAAATAAGGGGGTTTCTCAGAAAAGTCCAATACATCAGCCGGTTCATTTCAAAACTAACCATGGTATGTGAGCCCATTTTCAAGAAACTAAAGATCGGAGAACGGGTACTATGGGACGATAAATGTCAAATGACTTTCGATAAAATCAAGGAGATTTTGTCTGCTCCGCCGGTATTAATGCCACCTCAACCCGGCCTGCCTTTGTCGTTATACCTAACAACGACCGAGACAGCCATGGGGGCTATGCTGGCCCAGACGGTCAACTCAGAAGAACGGGCTATTTACTACATCAGTAAAAAGTTCTTAGAATACGAATGCAAGTATACAATGCTCGAGAAAACGTGCCTAGCTCTAGTTTGGGCCACTAAAAAGCTCCGACATTACATGCTTAGCCACGAGGTACATGTGTTATCCAAAATGGATCCTATCAAGTACCTGTTCGAGAAGCCCATCCTTAACGGCCAGATGTCCAGATGGACTTTGATGCTCGCAGAGTTCGACCTCAAGTTTGTACCATTAAAAGCCATCAAAGGCCGGGTAGTGGCAGAATTCCTTGCCGACAGTCCGATATCTGAAGAGGGACACACCGATACTTGGGCCTTTTCTAATGAAGACATATTCCATACCGATACCGAAACATGGGATTTGTATTTTGACGGGGCATCCAACTTCCGAGGCTTTGGGGTCGGAATTCTGTTAATCTCACCACAAGAGGAGCACACCCCGCTATCCATCAAATTGGACTTTGACGTGACCAACAACGCAGCCGAATATGAAGCATGCATTCACGGGTTGCAAGCCGCCGCTGATTTAGGGGTAACAAACCTTCGGGTCCACGGTGACTCATCACTGGTCATCAATCAAGTACTCCAAAAATGGAAAACTCAGAACGCCAATCTCGTGGCTTACCAAGCGCGAGTAAGGGTTCTAGAGAAACAATTCCAGAAGGTGGAATACATTTACCTACCCCGGGAAGAAAATCAGTTTGCAGATGCACTTTCCAAATTAGCATCCTTACTAAACATCCCGGAGCACCTGACCAGCATGCCAATCTGCGTTGAAAGACGGTCCGAGCCGGCCTATATCTATGCCATCCAGGACATCGAGATAACCGACCCGGAACCTTGGTATCAGTCGGTCCTAACCTACTTGGCAACGGGAGAGTATCCCCCGGAAACCAAAAACCGGGCCAAGAAAGCCCTGCGAAGATTGGCAACCCAATTTGTTCGCACGGATGACGGACAGTTATACAAAAAGACGGCACAGGGGGCTCTCCTCTTGTGTATCGACAAAGTACAGGCCGAAAAGGTTATGGCCGAGGTACACGATGGTGAAAATTGTCCGCATATAAACGCCCATATGCTAGCCCGAAAAATCATGAGGCTCGGGTATTATTGGAACACCATGGAAACGGACTGTCAATTATACGTCAAACACTGCCATAATTGTCAGATCTTTGCTAATATACAGCATATGCCATCTTCCCTATTATATACCATGACATCACCATGGCCATTTTCGACATGGGGTATTGACATAATTGGAAAGGTGCACCCTTCCGGGATGGGAGGTCATTGCTTCATTCTGGTGGCCATCGACTATTTCACCAAATGGGTCGAAGTCGAGTCATACCGTGTCTTGAACGCCAATCACGTGGCCAAATTTATCCAGAACAAGATCATATGCCGATACGGGATCCCACACGAGTTTATCAGTGATCATGGGACCCACTTTCAAGCTGAAACCGCTACGTTGCTAGCAAAATACAAAATTCAAAGGCATACATCTTCTCCCTATCGTCCCCAAACAAACGGAGCGGTAGAAGCGACTAATAAGACAATCGTCACCATACTTAAAAAGATGGCTGAGAATTACCAGGATTGGCCCGACAAAATATCTTTTGCTCTCTGGGGGTATCGGACGTCAATTCGCACCGCAACCGGAGCAACTCCATATTATCTGACATATGAAATGGAGGCGGTCCAACCGGTCTAGCTAGAAGTGCCATCCCTCAGGATTTTACTTGAAAGCCAAGTACCGGAAGCAGATTGGGTCCAAGCCCGATACCATTCGCTAGTCCTTTTAGACGAACGGCGATCCCGAGCCCTCAACAATATCCGAATATATCAAAAGTGGATCCAACGGTCTTTCAACAAAAGAGTTAGGCCCAGAAACATCAAAGAAGGAGATCTGGTCCTAAAATCGGTTCGTGCCTTACTACCGGTTGACCCAAGAGGAAAATTCAAACCCAATTGGGCCGGGACGTATCTGGTAAAGAAGGTCCTATCAGGAGGAGCGGTGATGTTGACAAACTTGGACAGGAACGAATTCGTCAACCCAACCAACTTGGACCAGTTGAAGCGCTATTACCCATAAACCTTATCTCAATGTCATTTGCAAAAAAAATTATAAAAAATTGTCTTTTTATAAATTTTCAAAATTATAGACAAGTCAATAAGTTAGAATTAATTATTCTACTGTCGCACATCTCGAACTAATAGTCTTTATGTATTTCAAAAATTGCAAAAAACTCCATTTTTGAACTACGTTTGGTTTGATTCCGCTAATCGTGGATACGTATGCAACCCCTCAAAAGGGTACAACCACTGCAATAACGAAAAGACGGGAACGGTATTCACTAATACGTCTTTATTAAAAACCGATAAACTCGGGAAATTCAAATTACAAAAAAAAAACGACAAACAAAAAAATCACACCACAAAAATAGTAATAATATTTAAATAATAAAACAAAGGAGACTAATATTCGTGCATTTTCCCCTTTCCTTTGTCCTTTGGGTCGCGCGGAGCCCGAGGTCGCCGGGGTGGGGGCAAGCGTTCCCGAATCACGAAGGGAACCTCCTTAGCTCGAACCCGTTTCTTTGACAGCGGGTCTTTTGCTATCGTCTTTGGTCCAAGTCGGGCCCGCACGTGCTCGGGTAGTCTATCCCGTGGGCCCAGTCGGTCCTGCACTGCTAGTCTTGGGCCTAGTCTCCTTTCCAAGTCAGTCTGGGGGCTCCCTTTCCCCCGCGCACCTCTAGCACTAGACCCTTCGGCTTGAATCTTAGTCTTCTTTCTTTGACCTGACGTTAGACGTACCAGAGTAGCTGGAGTGTCACCTTCGTCGAAAAAGCGCCTATTATCTTTAGCTTGCTCCCTCCGCAGCAGATCAAAGCTTCATCGACCTTCAGAGGAGCTCGGGCTTTGGCATCGCCTGCTTTAGTCCACTTCACATAAGAGCCTGAAACCCAGATGGAGTGACGAGATGTAGGAATAGGCCAAGTATGTCGGGTGTACCATCTTTGCATCCAGGTATCGCACATCACATCAGTCAGTTGGGTAGGGTCACTCACAACTGCTTCAATCTCCAGGATTCTCTGGGTCCAACCATACTGCCTTAGTATGCGGTCCGGGTAAAGATGAACTGTCTGCCTGAAAGACAATATCACCTGATAGCGAGCTCTATCCCTCGGGTCCAAGCCTGTCTAAACATAGATGGGCCACCACGGCACTACCCATCGAATCAACGGACCGCCATGGAATGATAACACCTCGTCCCAATACTTCTGGGTAATCTGGCGAGAAAAATCAATGGCCCGTCTCCTCGTCATCACCTGGTTATGACGGTAATTGCTCACGTCAAGAGGATGATCTATCACTGATAGCCTCTCGTATAGCCAAATCTGAAAAAGAAGGCAAAAATATGAGTTCCCTAAACGAAATAGGCGTCCGCCTAAGGGCACTCAGTCGAGAGCCTGGGGGACACTCGATCGAGTGGTACCTCTGAACACGAACAGGGGGCTTTTTACGAGGGCACATCGAGTGCCAGGGTGACTCGATCGAGTGCCCACTGCCGCAAAAGATAGCAAAAAAAATCAATCAAAAATCAAGAAAATAAAAATCAGGAAAAATCCGACATACTTGCAACAAACGGGTACTCCCGGTCAAGCGGGCTGACGAATCCCTCTTGCGGTTGTCTAGGCCTTGGATAATTTCGCCCGTGATAAGCCAAGCCGGACTGTGCTCCGTCTCCATCAGATCAACCACGGTCAAGAGGCGGGCATTACCCATACAAGACAATAAATCCATGTGACCTTCAAAAGCATAAATGTGGAGCATACAGAAGGAAAAAGCCCTGCGGCTGTGAACCGGTCTGACCCGGACATCGTGAGGATTCATAAATTTCTCAGCCAAGTCGATCAGAGAAATGTTATCATCCTCCATCATACGGGATACTTCGTTGTGGGAGAGTCCTAAAAATTCCCGCAGCTTTCTCCTTGGGTCGTAGACCGAATAGGGTATGGCAGGTCGGAGTATCAGGTTCCATCCTCCCACGGCAATCTCCTCGGGTAAAGGACAAACTTCTCCCCGGGGAAAGGCAAAGACGTGATATATGTCGTCCCAGTAAGACAAGCAGGCATCAGGGAAATAACGATCAACTTGCATCTGACAGAATGGGTACAACTGGGTAATACCCGTCTGATTAAGAGCAACCCTATCTGTGTCCCTAAAGCAACGGGACCATTCTTGCAACATCATGGTCAATCGATCGATTCCCATGGTTAAAATTCTTGAAAAGAGACTTTCTTTTTTTGAGGAGGGATAAATTATGAGGCGGTTGTGAAGAAAATCAAAGACAAGGGAGGGCTATATATAGCATCAACCTTACAACCCTCTTTCTATATCACTTTTCCATGAAAAGTTTCCTAATCCCAACCGGCTCAAACATACGGACCTAGTCTCAATACTAGCACGGATTCAGTCATCCCGAACTTTCCTAAACTTCTTTGGAGTCAAAAATTTCAAAAATTCAAAAAATTCAAAAATTTCAAAATCTCAAAATTTTCAAAAATTCAAAATCATTTTCCCCAGCGCGATTCATATTTTCTACCTACGTGTTACATGCAAAATTTTATGTAACTTATACAGGTACGACTCAAGCAGGGACATGCAACTCACTGTATCTCCCCAGCGGAAAGCCCGAGGCGGCATTTTCCCCGGAATAGCACGGGATGGACCCACATATAGGCACACCCAGGACTTATGTGACAAGTCTGATTCCCCGCGGAGGTATTATCATCAGCTCAGGTATGGTTTCTATCTTATGGCTGGCGGGCCCTTCACGCGAGTCTAATGGACTATAAACGACCTGATCGGAAGTCTGCCAAGTTTCAATCCTTGATTGGCCTGGTGGCGACTCTGACTTTCGCCTTGTCCAAGCCTCAGTCAGAGTGGGGGCTCTGTAGACACCCGCATTTTAACTGCCAGGTGTCTATGGTAGTTTCCAAAAAAACACCCGATGATGATCGGACGCTAACGTGTTTCTACGCGCTCGGATGTGGGCTCAAAACCATTAGTTGCTGGTTTAAGCACTTACGGAGTAAAAATCTCACAAAACTGACCTCAAATCCAGGCCCAGTGGGTTGTTTCCAGTCAAACAAGACTAATTTGGGTCAAAACCGGCACCGAAAATAAAGCCGACTTTTAGCGATTGGGTCAACCCCGGTCAAAGTCGTTTCCGAGACACACAAAAAACAGCCACATAAACATCAAAAACTCAGCCCAAATAAAAAACCCATCTCGAGGTCCAAAACATTGAACTCGTGCGACCCAGCTGACCCACTCGATCGAGTGCTCAGCCCACTCGATCGAGTGGGCCCAAATAAATACAATTTTATTCTTATTTTTCTTAATCAACTCATTTAATATAAGATAGCAGTGAGAATAAACATGTTTTATTTAATATATTTTTTAGTATACATTGATATTTTATTTCTATAGGAGGTACGAATATATATGACGAACTTTGACTCGATTTATTGATATTTTTTTTATCATTATAATAATCATGTGATAAAAATATGATTTTAAAGATATATATAAATATTATTTCTTAAAATTTTGAAAATAAAAAAATATTTCTTATTTTTTTTGAGAAACTTTAGTGGATAATAGCAATATTTTTTAAATTTATCTATTTTCGGGCGGGTAACGGATTCGGGCGGGTTTTGACCCAATATATTCGGGTTTTTATCGGGCAGTCACTTTCGGGTTTCGGTCATTTTCGGGCGGGTTTTTTCGGGTTTTTTTTCGGGCGGTTTCGGGTCGGGTCAGATTTTGACAGGTCTAACTACAGTGTATAATGCATCTATATAATACGGGGAAGTTTGCCTGCGGAGTATAATGCATATATATATAATACACACAGATGTCAAAATAAAAATTTCATTAATGTTTTCGATGGTTTTTATTTTTGTGTTTGTAAATAAGACACAAACTCAGCCAGTTGCCTCATGCCCGACGATTGTAATGCAAAAAATTGTGATGAATTGGCCGAGAGCCCTATGCTTCATAGGCCTCCCTCGCCCCCCTCATCCCAATTGCAAACAACCTCCGTCCCTTGAATTTCACATGCATGGCGTGTGGCCTGCCCTCGATAAAGGCGAAAGTGTGACAAGTTGTTCAGGAGCATCCGAGTATCATCCCTACATGATCAAGGTAAGTATAAGAACGGGGGCGTCTTAAAAACTTTGGGGGCCCATTTCGAGAATCTCGAGTTTGAGGGCCTTTTATATATATATATATATATATATATATATATATATATATATATATATATATATATATATATATATATATATATGTATGTATATGTATGTATGTATATATATATATATATATGTATATATATATATATATATGTATATATGTATATATATATATGTATATATATATGTATATATGTATATATATATGTATATATGTATATATATATGTATATATGTATATATATATATATATATATATATATATATATATGTATATATATATATATATATATATATATATTGTGTGGGTTAAAATACTATCAAATGACTTAGAATCATGGTGTCCAGTTGCTGTTTTGGAAAAAATATACCGGGTCTACGATTTAAGTTGCGGGTCAAAGCGATCGTCCTATAACTACGGGTCGGTGAAATCGAGACAAAAATAGAGAACGAGGAACAACGAAAGAAAATAACAACACACAAAGCTTGGTGACGCGAAAACCCGATGTGGGAAAAACCGCGGGGGGAGTCGGAATCCCACCAAAATTATACTATGAACTAGAAGAGATGAAGAAGAGAATTCAAATACAAGCAACTTTTCTCTAATTATAATTTTGACTGATTGTGGGTATGTGAGCTTGGAATGGGTGTTCTTGGATGGTTTCTTTCTTTGTCTGCCTTCCCTTTTATAGTGCTCCCATCCGTTGCCTTTCCTCCTTAGAATCTTCCCCCTTTAATTCTCCCTTAATTGCTCGGCCGTTATTTTCCTCATTAGTAGGGGATCTTGGCCTTTAATTCTCCTTGACTGAGTTGACTGCTGTTACTACAATTACTCTTAGTTCCTTCTTTCTCTCCTAGTTTTTAGGGAGACTTTCTCATTTGTGCTAATGACTGTTGCTTCCTCTTTCGTATGGGCTAGGGTTTACCTTGCCTACTGGGCTGGTTTGATTGTATGGCCTGTAGCCTTATTCCTTGTTATGCTCGGCTCGGCCCATCTTTACGTATTATTCCGGGTTTACTTGACTTGATGACGTTTGACCAATTTTGACTTCCGTCTTGTGATCCTTGACTTTGACTGGCATCTGTGAACCGTGAACCCTTATGTTGTTGACTTTTGACTTCTGACCTTTTGACCATCCACTCGTATTTTGCCACGTGGTATTCCGAAGGTGCAAATTTTTGGCCCGAACAAATGCCCCCAAATTTCCGACTAAACTCTCTTTAGGCGGGAATTTTCGTTTTCTTCAGTTGTAGGCAGTTAGTTCTGCTTCTGCTAGCCTTGCTGGTTCTAAGAGAAAGCGTAATCTGTCCCCTCTCTCAGAAATTACTTCTGCAGAAAGTGAACCTCTGGTGGCAGACCTTCCTAAGTCTACCTCTCATTCTGCCCCCAGATCCGTTGATGATGTTTCTGCTGGAGTGGTGCTCAAATTTCCTGAAGGCTTCGGTCAGTCTGTAGAGGATATGATTTTTCTGGATCATATGCTACTTTCTAGTCCCAGGTCTGTGCTAGAAAAAAGGTTCTCTAAGGGAATTGGGCTTGGTTCGCAGATTGTTGGCAGAGGAGTTTGGATGCTCTTTATGATGTGGAGGCGGAAGATCTGAAGGAGTCCGTTGATTTCCCATTGCTGATCAGGAGGCTGATGGGTAAGAGAGCGTGGACCAGCAGGATCTCGTTGATGACCCTGGGGGAGATTCTGTTGCTATTCATCAGAGACCCAGGTTTCTGCAGGAGAATCTACTACAGTTCCGCCTCCACCAGAGAAGAATGTCCAGGCTGTGGACCAAGTTCTGCTGGAGTGATGTTACTCCTCCTTGGTTGTACTTTGTTTTCGGCTTGTGAATCCTGCATGGCATGAACTTCTGATTTGTTAGTGTTTGCAAAAAATTCTGTAATGACTTCGCCTTTGCTCAGGGGAGCTAAGTGTGTTAGTTTTTTGTGGCACTTCATGCCTTAACAGCAGATCGTAATTGTTTGCTTTGGATCGTGATTGTTTGCGTTTGATTGTAATCGTTTGTTGTAGTTTTGTCTAACTACCTTCTGTTGTATGCATGCCTTATGTTTGTATGGTCGACCTTTGATATAGTGGTGGCCTGGGGTTTAGTTCGCCCACTCAGTCGGAGGTGCCACGCTTTGCGTGGGTGCTAAGTGGCGCAGGAGACTGTGATGTCCGGGTTGTAGGCACTTAGTCACAGACGCACGCCCTCTGTAGAAATTGTACACTCCACCAAATTAGTCACCAGCACTCAGTTTGAAAAAACTGACAAAAATTTGGCAAAGATAGGGAACACAATATTTGAAGACATATGTGGAAGCAAAAAATCAAATTTCGAAAATATATGGAGAGAGAAAATTAAATTTCGAAAATGTACGCAATAAGAAAATCAAACCTTAATGCCAAAGAAAATTGAATTTTGACGACACACATAAAAAGGAAATCAAAATTTTATCTGATTTAAATATGCGGGAAAAAATTTGAATTTTGCTAAAAGAAAGAAAAGAAAACAAAAGAATGATAGGAAAATTTAAATACGTGTTTGCGAGGTTTGAAAAGATTAAACCTGGGTTCTGGTGGAGGTGCACCTGGCAGAATAGATGCCACGTTTCTGGCGGCTGTAGCCCATGTTTTTGGCGGCAGTGGCCCAGAT
Organism: Agrostemma githago; assembly: GCA_958450325.1. Lineage (NCBI taxonomy): Eukaryota > Viridiplantae > Streptophyta > Magnoliopsida > Caryophyllales > Caryophyllaceae > Agrostemma > Agrostemma githago. Next base: position 63,181,989 of record OY288253.1, read on the forward strand.
TGCTGGCGGCTGTGGCCCACTCAGAAGAAGTATTTCTTTAAGTGTACGATGTTCCATGGCTTTTGGATGATCTTCCCCTCCATGGTCATAAGTCGGTAGGCTCCGTTCCCAACTACTTTCTCCACTTGATAGGGTCCATCCCAATTGTAGGCGAATTTTCCTGCTCTTGATTCCTGGTGTTCTGGAAGACTTTTCTGAGGACTAGGTCTCCTTCCTGCAGGATTCTGACTCTGACATTCTTGTTGTAACTTCTGGCGACTGTTTGTCTGTAGGAGGCCATCCTTATTTGAGCATCGGTTCTGAGCTCATCTATAGTATCCAAGCTGCTTGCCATCTCTACCTGGTTCCTGTCTTCGGTTATGCATCCGTATCTATGAGTAGGCACTCTCACCTCTGAAGGGATGACCGCCTCAGCACCAAAGACCAAACTGAAAGGTGTTTGTCCTGTAGCCACCTTGGGTGTAGTTCTGTCAGACCACAGCACCAAGGGGAGTTCTTCTGCCCATCTGCCCCCTGCCTCCTCCAGCCTTCTCTACAGGTTGTCTATCATAATTTTGTTGCTAGACTCCGCCTGACCATTAGACTGAGGGTTTCTGGGGGTAGACTTGCTTAGTGTGATGTTCCACCTGGCGCAGTAGGCCTCCATCTTGTTGCCAATAAACTGGGATCCGTTGTCGCAGATGATCTCTGAAGGAATGCCAAACCTGCAGATAATGTTACGTTTTATGAAGAATATAACCTGCTTCTCAGTCACCTGAGGGAATGCTTCTGCTTCTATCCACTTGGAGAAGTAGTCAGTCATGGCCAACATAAAAACCTTGTTTCCTGGGGCTCTCGGTAGCTTGCCAACAATATCCATCCCTCATTTCATGAAGGGCCAGGGAGAAAATACTGGGTGCAACGGCTCTGCTGGCTGGTGATTGACCGGTGCATGTCTCTGGCAGGCGTCACTTTTCTTAACATATTCCCTCGCGTCCTTGCGCATTGTCGGCCAATAGTAACCTTGGCGGAGTGCTTTCACTACTACAAAATCCTTGGTTTCTTGACGCTTTAAAGGTGGGTTCTCGACGTTTTAAAGTGTCGCAAATTTAATTCTCGACGCTTCCAGAAAGCGTGGAGATTTTGGGCGTCGGGAATTCTCGACACTTTTTTATGTCGCCATTCTCGACGCATTAAAACGTTGAATATTTTATTCAAGACGCTTTTTTGCGTCGGTACATGATACACTAAAATATGCAATCTCGACGCTTTTCTATGTCAATTTTTTTTTTCCCGGCCATTTTTTTTTCAAAGCGCGAGACTTTCTACTCCTTAAAGTGTCGAGAAATAATAATATAAAATTCAATTATCGACACTTAGATATCGTAAAAGCGTCGAGAATCTTATCATAAAGAATATAATAATAATTATATATTTCCAACAATTGACTACTGTTTGCGATTACATATTTATGTTGTCTAAAAAGTGCGACTCCACATTTACTGAATTGATATCAATATACACAAAGATCGAATTGGTCGTTCAAAATACAAACACTTAATTAATTAGAATAATCACCAATCATATATATATATTTCGCAATCAATAAATAGAGTTTCATATGACGAATACCTAGAATAATCTCCATCCAATCATATATTTCGCAATCCAAAGTGAAATAAAAAATACTACAAAACTACAGCATTATTTAAAAAGGTACGTGTTCTCCTCCAAAAATCCATGTTCGAAAACAGTGAGTCGATTTTGTCATGTTTCAATTCCGTCATCTTCTCCCTTTTTGTGTTGTAAGTCCTGTAGTGGTAAAAAATATAATAAGAAAAACTGAATAGACCATATAATGAACAGTAGAAAATATAAATGCATATTAGATAAATAAATTACCTCGGGATCAGCAATGCTGTGCAAGATTATCTTTGCCATATTTGCACTCTCATCTGATGTTCCCCCACTACTCATTACATTCAAATTTTTTTTCAGTAACGAATTAGTCTCAGCATACTTCAATTGTAGCTCTTCATTTTTCTTCTTCATTCCCTTATTCTCCTCAGTTAACTTGTCCACAACCTTTTGCACATCCCGAAAAGCTGAAGTATCTTTTTCACTGCACTTAAATCTCTCTTTTCTTAAGATACTACGCACCCCATATATATCAGTTTGATTCACACCAAATCCGTAACCCAGGGGACGTTCAGGGACCTCCTCCCCAAACATTAGCTTGTTAAAAACATCATTCTCAATTTCTACTTTGGACTTTTTAGGATATAACACAGTTTGAGTGTCAACATTAATATCTGCATCAATCTGAACAAAAAATTATTTAACTGATATACCTCTAACCTTTAAAAAAAGAAATAGAAAAATGAAAAGCAATTGGGTGGTAGATGTTTATAAGTATAAGCTTACCCGAAATTTCTCTGTTAGTGTGTCTTTCACAAAGGTTTCATATTTCCTCATATGAGTTTGCTTAAATATCTCCAATTCACTCGGGTCTCTCTTATTCTTCTCTTCCTGTTCATTGTCAAAACTTAAATTAGTTATAGCACATTAGGTATTATACACACCCAACTAATTAGTATATAAAGAGTGACAAATGATAGAATAAGTACAAAATCGGCTCGTATATTAGCATAGCTTGTTGACCCAGTTGTATGGACATGGTTATGTGCTGCTCGTGCCTCTTTTCCACATTGAGCGAATTTCTGCATAAGTACACATACTTTTAATCACCCTTATTTAATCACCATTATAGGTGGTAGATTATTATTACCTCTCCCTTTTCAGAATACCAATAATCAACCAACTGGATCCAACTATCAAGAGTATGTCCATCAGGCCTTGTTTGATAAATCTCCTCTTTTTTCTTTTTGGGTTGAAAAAAGGTCTTCTTCAAGTAATGCCTATATTGTCTCACACTTTTACCCGTGCGCTTGAGAATCCCTTGGTCGTAAGGATCACCATCAGGAATTATAAAACGGTCCTTAAATGGGAAAATAACAAATAAGTAACTTTATAATCTAAATAGATTTACAACTCCGCCCGAAGGCTTTTTTTTTTTAAAACGTACCCGAATCAGCTTGATGATATCAGCTTTATATTTCGCATTGACACGACGCCAATTTGTTTCTCTAATGGGACAAAACCTTTCCTTCTTTGCAACATCTCCAATAAACCGTACAAGAATATGCCCTCCTTTTTTAAGTGGTTGATAAAACTCATTGAAGGTAACAAAATATTTAACTCCATTATCAATCCATACATCATGTGGTTGAATTAAATCATGAACCATGTTGTAATTTCCTTCTGCATCTGCCAAAGCACACATGTAAAACAAAATTAAGACAACTAATACATCACCCAACCGCAAGGGTTATGAATAGTCATTCTATTCATTTTATTTTATCCATTCATCCTATCCAGGGACTATAAACAAGCATGAATAATACATCACCGGTTTATCCCTACTAAATAACTTAACATTACAAGTGACCTTGACCAGATTACTACGAACCATAATTACTTATCATTTATATAAAACTGGAAACGTTACCTATGGACAATACATTCTCCTTTTCATTGAAGGCAACATCATCAGGCCAATCAGGTGCTGCCGTACGTCGCCTTAATATGAAAGCTTTTGGTTCATTTTGCCCAATTATTGGAGTGTCTTCACTGCAAACACTTTTTCTTGAGGATTTATGAATGGTGTATTAACCTTTGCAGACATTGGCTTATGAACATTGATTTTCGGGAAATCATTAACCATGTTGTACTTTCCTTCTGCATCTGTCAAGGCATACATGTAAAACAAAATAAAAATAACTAATACATCACCAGCTTTATATCTACTAAATAGCTTAACAGTACAATTGACCTTATTAAATTACTGCAGGTCACAATTACTTAACATTAGCATAAAACTGGACACATTACCTACGGACAAAACGTTCTCCTTTTCATTAAATGCAGGCCAATCAGGTGTCGTCGTACCTCGCCTCAATTTGAAAGCTTTTGGTTCATTTTGCCCAATTATTGGAGTGTCTTCATTGAAAGCACTTTTTTTCTTGACCATTTATGAATGATGACGTATTAACCTTTGCAGACATTGGCTTATGAACATTGATTTTCGGGAAATCATTAACCATGTTGTACTTTCCTTCCGCATCTGCCAAAGCATACATGTAAAACAAAATAAAAACAACTAATACATCACCAGCTTGATACCTACTAAATAGCTTAACAGTACAAGTGACCTTATCAAATTACCTACGGACAGTCGTGTCGGACACTCAAGAGAGACATGACACCGTGTTGGAGAGTCGGAGTAACATCAGAAAGGAAAAACAAGTAAAACTGGTTCAAGACATTTGAAAGACTTACCAGCTTTTTCCTCCTCTCTCTTCTTAGCAGCTTTAGCTCTTTGTTCATGAATGAGTTTTAGCCTCTCTGCAGTGACCAAAACCAACAAAAAAGAAAGCGATATGCGTAAGCAATGCAAGAGAGTATTTAGTAGTGATCTTGACAGCAAAATGTTAACGTACCCAAGTCTTTCTTCGCCTGATCTGTTTTTCCTTGTTCTTGTAGTTTCATGTACCTCTCGTGAGTCCTCTTCTTTTCTACCTCCTCCCTGCCAACGTCATTTAAAATCAGCAAGTGTCGTTAATTTGTATTATTTCCTAAACGATCTCTTAGGCCACTTATAATCGGTCTCGTCTACATATTTTGTAGTGGTGGCAGAACAGTGACGCGAACAATATGAGACGAGCCTAATAATCAGTGACAAACTTCTTAATGAAAGTGAAAGGTTCCGATAATCGACCCACATGTATCATGAACAAGTCGATTAATTAAAAAAACAATCAACTAAAATTCACAGAAAAATCAACAAAATAAACAACTAGTATCGTAATCACGATAAAGTTAAATCGATTCAAATCGACAAAACTTATAAATTGAATAACAAATTTAAGAAATTAATCGATGAATGTTACCTTATGTTAATCGGCCGTGTACCTAAACTATCTGTGATGAAATCAGAAAAACAGTGGTGCCAGTAGAACAGTGACGCGAAATCAATAGCAGAAATAACGTGCCTGAAATGAAATTTCATGTCAACATCAGGCAATCGATTAATACGAAATAACGATTATTATTCATCGTTATTATTTGAAATAACGAAATACGAAATAACGTCATACTTGCAGCAGACATCAATATTATTCGATTATTATCGGAAACAGTAATCAATTAAGACGAAATAACGAAATCAATTGAAACCAATAATCGAGTAATACGAAATAACGAGTATTATTCATCGTTATTATACGAATTAATAAAATACGAAATAACGTCATAGTTGCAGCAGACATGAATATTGTCCATTATTATTGAAATAGATTAATACAATTAGTAGAAATCAATAGCAGATTAATATTATTATTATTGAATATTGTCTATTATTATTATTGAATAACGTCATAGTTGCAGCAGTAATCGATTAATACAATAGCAGAAATCAATATCAGATTCAATAACAGAAATCAATACATTGAGCGTGAACAGTACTATCAATTGAGCGTGAACAGTACTATCAATTGAGCGTGAAATCAATAGCAGATTCAATAGCGATTGAGCGCGAAATTGATTCAAAACATCGATGATAATCTGATGACAATAGCAAAAATCAATAGCAGAACAGTACAATCAATTGAGCGTGAAATCAATAGCAGATTCAATAGCGATTGAGCGCGAAATTGATTCAAAACAGCAATGAAAATCTGATGATAAACAACGAAATTTAAAGATGATAAATTGAGCAACTAAATTAGGAAATTAATTGATGAATTTGTTACCTGATCGATGTTAATCAGCGATGAGCGATGATAATCGTTTGATGATAATGGTGATGCGAAGATAAATCAGAAGAACGGTGACCAATTACCAATAGAGATGATAACCGTGATTGATAAATAAGGAACGAAGGTGATTTATGAAGGAGGGAAAGCAGCGCAATGGGGATTTCGTTTGATTGATTAGGCGGTAATAATTTGGTTTCAATTTTGTTTTTATGTTTTAGTAACCGCGCTCATCAGTTCTATCAAGGGATAGAATTTGGGATATTTTGATTTTTGTATTATCCTCGCTGTATTATACTCATAACCGCGCTACTTAGTGTGTTTTAATTTGTTTAATTATGAATAATATGTTTTGATATATTTCATTCACCGCGCACATAATATGTTTCTATCTAGGGGTGTTCAAAAATTGACCCGGACCGGACCGTAAGGTCCGGGTCGGTCTAGACCGGGGCACGTACCGGTCCGGTCTCCGGGTCCCAAAAAAGTTGGTAATCGGTCCGGTCCACACTTTAAAAAAATATCAAATTTAGTGTATTTTTCCGGTCCGGTCCGGTCTTAAGAGGGTCCGGCCCGGTCTGGTCCGGGTTTCTTTGTTAACCGGTCCGGTCCGCGGGTTTGGGTTTTTTGGGTTTTCGGTCCGCGGGTCAAACCGGTCCGGTCCGGGTTTGGACCGGTGAACACCCCTATTTCTATCTAATATTTTTTAATTTCTTTATAAATTATTATATTAAATATATAATTTTCGACACATTAAAGGGTAGACAAAGAAAATTTGATAAAGGTAAGGGTAGACACTTATAAAAGTGTCCAGCTTAAAGCGTCGAGAATTTAGTGATTTTGTAGTAGTGTTTGTTGGATATACTCTTGCCCCCTGCATGATTTCCACACGCACCACTGTGGAGGTCATGCATAACCACCTCTGCCTCCTGCTGACTTAGGCACCTCAACTATGGTCCAGCGGCTGATCTTTTAAACATGACACCATCAATGAGGGTGTACCTGGACGCTTTCATTCTAAAACTCTGGGCTTCCTTCTTGTCTGCTGGCAGGATATCGTTTTGCAGCCATTCTTGGTAGGGTTTTCTCCAGTCTGGGATTCTTTCTTGTTCTGCTGAGGTGCTGCAGACTCCTGCCTCCTGCAGCCACTGCAATCCCTGGTCTGGTGAATTGTCCTCCTGCCTTAGCATCTGGTGTTCCTGTGTGCCTGTCCAAACTGCTGGCTCCAGTACATGGACAATGGGTATGGTGGAAACTACGCCTGGTTTGAAATAATATATTATTATTATTATTTATTTATTTATTTATTTATATGAAACGGAAGTTGCATTAAGATCGAAACAAATTACAATAAGTTATTACTGTTGCTGTTGTTATTGCATTTCGATATTAATGCAAGTTTCTTTTCATAAAAAATTAATAATAATGATAATAATAATAACATTGTTGTTGTTCTTGTTCTTGTTGTTAATTTCATTACTTGTATCTCTCAATGTTAATAATAATAATGTTGTAACAAATTATTATTATCATCGTTATTGTCGTTGTTGTCATCATCATCGTCATTGTTATTATTATATCTTTATTATTATTATTTTATTATTTTCTATTTTTTTTATCATTATAATAATTATTTATATTATTATGCACTCCATAATATTTTGAGATTTTGAAATAGATGTTACATTCAGCTCCTATCAGTCCAGCCAGCTCCTATCAGACCAGCTCAGCTCTTATCAGATCAGTTCAGCTCAGCCCAACCCTGTTTCAGCCGAAAAGAACAAGGCCTTAGACCAGGCAATCCGGGCTGGGCGTCGCCGTCGGTCCAGTTCGGCACGGTTTTTGGGCACGACTGGTCTGATCCGAGTGAAAAATCGTGTCTGGCACGGGCACGACCTGTCGTGTCTCGGGTTTGATCTCGGTGGCGAATTGGGTGAGAAGCCCGTGTCTGGCACGAGTACGGCACACTGACAGGCACGGGTCAGGCACGACCCGGGCACGGCGGGCCCGAGCCCGAGAAAAATGGTCATTTTTGGCCATTATGTCTCTTTCTTTTATTTATTTATTTTTTTTCCAATTTTTTTTCTTATAAATATTCATTTAATCCAACTTTATTTCACACAAATCATTCTAATATATTTTTAATCTTCTAATCATTCTTACTCATCCTCTCAAATCTTAATACTCTACATTTATACTATTCTAAATTTCTAATAGGGAAAATATTCTAATCTTATAATATAACTTATAAAAATAATTACTAATCTTATAAAAACTATAAATATAAAAATTATTATTAATCTTATAAAAAATATATATACAAATTATAGTAATTTTAATATAATAAGTATTAATCTTGAAGTTGGATGAATTGAAGGTTTTGGATGCGTTTTTGGTGCTAATTTGCTATATTGAAGAATTGATCGTATCGGGTTTATGCCTTTATGGTTTTTTATTATCATCTATCGAATCTCGCTATTCGACCACTTTTCCGAATTTCTACAAGCTTTGTTTGCATTTTCTAATTTAATCCCCTCTACTTTCATTTTGTTAATTATTGTTGTTTATTACTTAATTATAATCTTCACTCTTCACTTTATATGACCTATAATTCATTATAGGTCAGATCAGGCGTGATTAAGCACGGTACAATCAAGCAACGTTTAATCTCAAAAAAATCGATTTTAACTGATTCGGTATGCGGGTTTGGATTTTTTGGGGTTGCCAATTATCCACGGGTTAATCCGGGAGGTTTGGACCGGTGAACACCCCCTAGTTGTATCGTTCCGAAATAAAATCCGGTCTATTGATAAGTAATGGAGAGGGGGCAACCGAGAGAAAGTAATGGAGACGATCTTATGCTGATTTATATATATAGGAGTTGGTTATCAAGGAAAACAGAAGCCTGTATAGAGAATTTTTTTTAGACACGTGTCACTTAAAGAGGTCTGGAAGCAAGATAGGAAGATCCGTGAGGCAAGCGAGGACGGAAGCAGTTCTCTTTGCAGTTAAGGAAGCCAGTAGGCGTGGGATACGACGTATTGTCCTTCAGTGCGGTCACATGGGAGTTATCAAATGCCTTAAATCGATGTACAGAGAGGGGCAACATCATAGGGGTGTAATATAATGTAATATAATATAATATAATATAACATAATATAATACATATTATAATAATATTCATTAATCTAATATAAACTCGAGATGACTTTGAGAGAGTAATATAATATAGTAATTTTATCCTATATACTTTGTACTTTTCTAATCAATTTTTCTCTAATCACCTTAAACGTAAATTGAAATGAAGAGAGTAACAATTTTGAAAGTAAGTTTCTAAATTTTAAAATTAAAATTTTTGGTATAGAATATCAATAGGTCTTGAATATCAATCATTCGTGGTTCTCGTTACAGGTCTAGCTCGAACAAATATCCGTCTTTGTTTACGTCGAGTCATATATTGTGGGTACTTTTGTTAGTGCTGGTGTTATTTCTTTATTGAAACACTACGTTGGTCTAATTATTGAAATATTGTGTCTCTTGTTATTCAAGCTCGAAGTCTGTTATTTTAATAAATTTAGTTCGTCTAATAACTTGTTGCTTCCGCATATACGAAGGTTCATAAATTTAGTTCGTCTAATAGATTCGTTATTAGCTTAGACGATGTGATATGTAAGTGCAACACTAACTAGTTCCGATAATCATTATATTTTGCTTGCCTTTTGTACGTGCTCAGTTTGTCATATAAATGTTCAAGACGACCTAAATATATAATGTTAGTTGCACGCATGAAACTCCTTTGACATGGGCTTGTAATATTATCGTTTGTAAGATAAGAGTAATTAAGTAAATTAAGACCATAATTAGCTAGCACATTAATTAAGAAGGGTATTTCTTTCTTTTGATCCCTTTGCACTGTGATGATGATATCAAAAACTCATCAGAATGAATAGAGAAACACCAAACTCGGAGTTTATTCGTGACACTTTTTAGACAGGTATTATCCTGGCATTAAGTAAAACCATCATACAGTATAGTTTAATAAATTACCACCCTTAAATCTTAAAGGATTATTGTAAAAAAAAAAACTTAAATTACAAGGGGACTAGTGCATACGCATGCACGCACACTATATATATATAGGCTGTCATTCAACCACGTCCCCAACTAATTTACAAACTTCCGATTACAATTTTTAGGATTAAAACACCAAATTACTACGATTAAAACCTAATTCACCAGCTAAAAACAACCCACATTCCTCAATTAATCCCAATTCACAAACCCTAACCCCCAAATTCCAATACCATTTTTCAATTAATCTATTGAAAACAGTAATTCATTGCTTCAGTAAACTTCCGATTGCAATTTTTAGGATTAAAAACAACCCACATTCCTCGATTAATCACACAAACCCTAACCCCCAAATCCGTAAAGAGTTCTTCCTTGCCTTTTAAGAGCATAAACAACATCCATGGCGGTAACAGTCTTCCTCCTAGCATGCTCAATCGAAAATATCTACGACATTGATTTTCCTTTGTTGATATTCTTGAAGCTGTTGTTATCACTGACAAGGCTACTGCTAGATCCAAAGGCTACGGTTTTGTACGTACTCTTTTCCTTCAATTTCTCCGCATGTAACTCACTACCAAATAATCACTTTGTCTTTATCTATTCTTGGATTATGGAGTATCAATCAAGAATTTAGGTAATTCGAGTGTTAATTAGGTTTTGGTACATGCTTCGCTGGTGCTAGCGTGAGGCTGAAGTTGAGTATATTATACTTTGGAGTAAATATATATTCAGCAGATTTTTCTATTTTTAGATTATCTCTACTTCCACTACTTCAGTATCTTTTCTTCAACATTCATTCATGTAAATGATCAAATCTATAGCAGCCAGTTTGATTCGCTAAATGTCTTGATTGAAAAATAAGTCACAGCATCACGAATCACATTCTCCAAAAATATCTACGACATTGATTTTCGTGACGAATAGAATTTCAACACTTTTCCAAATTTTATTTTGTCTCGTATAATAATTCCAACCCTTAATAATTACTCGTATCACAAGTTGCTTATTTGATGATGCTATGTACAATACTCGTATCACTGTAACAGTGTTGAAGTGTTACAGTAACAATATTATTGTAACTTACTGTAAAATACGGTAAACTGTGATGACAGTGTTGAAGTGTTACAGTAACAATATTATTATAACTTACTGTAAATTGTAACAGTGTTGAAGTGTTACAGTAACAATATTACTATAACCTATAACTGTGTTACGGTAACAATTTTAATGTAATAGTGTTACGGTAAAAATATTACCCTAACAGTGTTAGGGTAACAATGATAAATGAACAGTGCTACTGTTAATCTCATGTTGATGTTACTACTTTGTAGTGTCAATTGATAAATGAATTTGACATTATTACTGTGATAGTGTCACAGTAAGATATTTATAACTCTTTAATTTCATATTACTGTGACATTATTACTGTGACATTATTATTGTAATTCCTTATTACTGTGACAGTGTCACAGTAAGATATTTGTGTTACTGTAATAGTATTCTGTTACTGTAACAGTATTACTCTGACATTATTATTGTAATTCCTTATTACTGTGACACTGTCACAGTAAGATATTTGTGTTACTGTAATAGTGTTCTGTTACTGTAACAATAAGATTATATACGATGAAGATGACGTTGAGATTGAATCTCAGTCATTCATGTGATTTGATCATGTGGCTGTGATTTGCGGGACGGACTCATTTAAAGAAGACCAACTCACCGGATGCAATTTCTATATATATATATATATAATATATGTGTGGCTGTAGTGATGACTGATGAGGATCATTTTAAATTATTTTATTTTATTTTATTTGAGCAGTAATTTTTTATTCCCTCAATACAAATGAACTTGGGTTGTTGATGCAGCATGAGATGGTCCACATCCGCTGATGGAATCAAATTTCGGGCAATCTATCCGAATGAAATTAAGATTCACACAAACCACCACTTCACTCAGATAAAATATTTCGTCTTTCTTCTCGCACCTTAGTTGCACAGTATTGCCCAAATGAGCTCAAAATGCATCCTTGTACTGATTAGGTATACCAACACTCCGGATGAATCCCTAGTGACAAAAGGCAAAATTATATTACAAGATTATTATGCTCTAATAATAAAATTGATAAACGTACAAACAATATTACAAGATAATAATGTTATTACCTCTGGCACTCAAAGCAGTAAACAGTGGTCGGCTTAACTTACGACATTGACTCATCCCCTGCATGAAATATTTGAGTACTAACATGCCTGAGCAAGTTCCATGGTAATTCCATTCATTAGCCCATAATCCTCGGTTTGTTTGGCGGTAACTCGGCCAACAAATATTCATCTCCTGTTCTAATGATCCCTGCACATATATACACCAAACATTAGCTAGCTAGTTAGTTTGACTGCCAACTCCTTTTTTCTAGTTGATCCTTTTTGCCAGGTCTTTGTTTTGAAAACAAAAATAGGATCATTGGGAATTCGAAATCAAGAGTTACTGTCACTCAGATTTATTTTGACAAAAAAAACATACTACTATGAGATACTATATTATAAAATCCTCATTGTGTTTATCTATCCACATGCAACTGTTCGGGCCAAAAATTTGCACCTTCGGAATACCACGTGGCAAAATACGAGTGGATGGTCAAAAGGTCAGAAGTCAAAAGTCAACAACATAAGGGTTCACGGTTCACAGATGCCAGTCAAAGTCAAGGATCACAAGACGGAAGTCAAAATTGGTCAAACGTCATCAAGTCAAGTAAACCCGGAATAATACGTAAAGATGGGCCGAGCCGAGCATAAGAAGGAATAAGGCTACAGACCATACAATCAAACCAGCCCAGTAGGCAAAGTAAACTGTTTTGGTAAAAAATATACCGGGTCTACGATTTAAGTTTGCGGGTCAAAGCAATCGTCCTATAACTACGGGTCGGTGAAATCGAGATAAAACTAGAGAACGAGGAACAACGAAAGAAAATAACGACACACAAAGTTTGGTGACGCGGAAACCCGATGTGGGAAAAACCGCGGGGGGAGTCGGAATCCCACCAAAGTTTCACTACGAATGAAAAAAGGATCAAGAACCGAATACAAATAGGAATGTTTTATCTATAATTGCTAGAGTTTTGGTGTTGTGTGCGTTGAAGTTGGTGCGCTGGGATGCCCCCTTCCTTCTTCCTCTCTTTCCTTTATATATGGCCCCTCCTCCTCTGGTGTCTTTATGGCCCCTTTAATGTAGAGCAATTATTGCTCTTCAATGCCAAGTGACCGTTATGACCGTTATGCCAACTCATTATTCTCCTCCTTCCCTTTATGTTGCTGTTGACCGTTGCCTTTCTTATCCATCAGAATCTTTTCATTTAATCCCTTCTTAATTACTTGAGATTTGGCCCTTTAACTCTCCTCAGCTGTTACAACCTTCTTCTGGATTCTTTCCTGCTCAGCAGGAGAGTTTCCTAGCTTGTAGGAGTGTTTGTTGCCTCCTTCTCTCTTGGTGTGGGCTGAATTTTACCTTCCATGTGTTGGGCCTTCTTGACTAAATGGACCATCGTTTTATTTGTCTCATGCTTCATTTGACCCATTATTTTGTTTTGTCTCGGGTTTGTTTGGTTTGACGTCTTCCGATTATTTTGACCTCCGTCTTTTAGTTTCTGACCTTGACTTTTCATCCGTGAACCGTGGACCCTTTTGTTGTTGACTCTTGACTTTTGACTTTTTGACCGTCCACTCGCTTCACGCCACGTTTCATTCTGAAGGTGCAAATTTTTGGCCCGAACAAATGCCCCCAAATTTCCGACTAAGCTCATCTTAGGCGGGAATTTCCGTTTGCCTCTATTGTAGGCAGTCGGCTCTGCTTCTGCTGGCCTTAGCTTGCTGGTTCTAGGAGAAGGCGCGATCTGTCCCCTCTCTTAGAAATTACTCCTGCAGAGAGTGGACCTCTGGTGGCAGACCTTTCTAAGTCTACCTCTTACCCTGCCCCCAGATCCGTTGATGAGGTTTCTGCTGAAGTAGTGCTCAAATTTCCTGAAGGCTTTGGTAAGTCTGCAGAGGATATGACTTTCCTGGATCATATGCTACTTCCTGGTCCCAGGTCTGTGCTAGAAGAAGGTTCTCTGAAGGAGTTGGACTTGGTTCGCAGATTGTTGGCGGAGGAATCTGGTTGTAGAGAAGAAGTGGCTGGATGAGGAATTTCCTGTGGCGCCTGTCCTGGATGCTCTTTCTGATGTGGAGGCGGATGATCTGATAGAGTCCGCTGATTTCTCATTGCTGATAAGGAGGCTGATGGGCAAGAGAACGTGTACCAGCAGGATGTCGTTGATGACCCTGGGGGTGATTCTGCTGCTGTTCATCAGAGACCCAGGTTCCTGTAGAAGAATCTGCTACAGTTCCGCCTCCACCAGAGGAGAATGTCCAGGCTGTGGACCAAGTTCTGCTGGAGTGATGTTACTCTTCCTTTGTTTTCGGCTTGTGAATCCTGCATGGCATGAACTTCCGATTTGTTAGTGTGTGCAAAAAATTCTGTAGTGTGGCATTCCTTCAGAGATCATCTGCGACAACGGGTCCCAGTTTATTGGCAACAAGATGGAGGCCTACTGCGCCAGGTGGAACATCACACTAAGCAAGTCTACCCCCAGAAACCCTCAGTCTAATGGTCAGGCGGAGTCTAGCAACAAAATTGTGATAGACAACCTATAGAGAAGGCTGGAGGAGGCAGGGGGCAGATGGGCAGAAGAACTCCCCTTGGTGTTGTGGTCTTACAGAACTACACCCAAGGTGGCTACAGGACAAACACCCTTCAGTTTGGTCTTTGGTGCTGAGGCGGTCATCCCTTCAGAGGTGAGAGTGCCTACTCATAGATACGGATGCATAACCGAAGACAGGAACCAGGTAGAGATGGCAAGCAGCTTGGATACTATAGATGAGCTCAGAACCGATGCTCAAATAAGGATGGCCTCCTACAGACAAACAGTCGCCAGAAGTTACAACAAGAATGTCAGAGTCAGAATCCTGCAGGAAGGAGACCTAGTCCTCAGAAAAGTCTTCCAGAACACCAGGAACCAACGAGCAGGAAAGTTCGCTTACAATTGGGAAGGACCCTATCAAATAGAGAAAGTAGTTGGGAACGGAGCCTACCGACTTATGACCATGGAGGGGAAGATCATCCAAAAGCCATGGAACATCGTACACCTAAAGAAATACTTCTTCTGAGTGGGCCACAGCCGCCAGCAATCTGGGCCACTGCCGCCAGAAACATGGGCTACGGCCGCCAGAAACGTGGCATCTATTCTGCCAGGTGCACCTCCACCAGAACCCAGGTTTAATCTTTTCAAACCTCGCAAACACGTATTTAAATTTTCCTATCATTCTTCTGTTTTCTTTTTTTTTCTTTTAGCAAAATTCAAATTTAATCAGATAAAATTTTGTTTTCCTTTTTACGTGTGTCGTCAAAATTCAATTTTCTTTGACATTAAGGTTTGATTTTCTTATTGCGTACATTTTCGAAATTTAATTTTCTCTCTCCATATATTTTTGAAATTTGATTTTTTGCTTCCACATATGTTTTCAAATATTGTGTTCCCTATCTTTGCCAAAATTTTGTCAGTTTTCTCAAACTGAGTGTTGGTGACTAATCTGGTGGAGTGTACAATTTCTACAGAGGGCGTGCGTCTGTGACTAAGTGCCTACAACCGGGACATTACAGTCTCCTGCGCCACTTAGCACCCACGCAAAGCGTGGCACCTCCGACTGAGTGGGCGAACTAAACCCCAGGCCACCACTATATCAAAGGTCGACCATACAAACATAAGGCATGCATACAACAGAAGGTAGTTAGACAAAATTACAACAAACGATTACAATCAAACGCAAACAACCACGATCAAAAGCAAACGATTACGATCTTCTGTTAAGGCACGAAGTGCCACAAAATACTCACACACACTTCGCTCCCCTGAGCAAAGGCGAAGTCATTACAGAATTTTTTGCACACACTAACAAATCGGAAGTTCATGCCATGCAGGATTCACAAGCCGAAAACAAAGGAAGAGTAACATCACTCCAGCAGAACTTGGTCCACAGCCTGGACATTCTCCTCTGGTGGAGGCGGAACTGTAGCAGATTCTTCTACAGGAACCTGGGTCTCTGATGAACAGCAGCAGAATCACCCCCAGGGTCATCAACGACATCCTGCTGGTACACGTTCTCTTGCCCATCAGCCTCCTTATCAGCAATGAGAAATCAGCGGACTCTATCAGATCATCCGCCTCCACATCAGAAAGAGCATCCAGGACAGGCGCCACAGGAAATTCCTCATCCAGCCACTTCTTCTCTACAACCAGATTCCTCCGCCAACAATCTGCGAACCAAGTCCAACTCCTTCAGAGAACCTTCTTCTAGCACAGACCTGGGACCAGGAAGTAGCATATGATCCAGGAAAGTCATATCCTCTGCAGACTTACCAAAGCCTTCAGGAAATTTGAGCACTACTTCAGCAGAAACCTCATCAACGGATCTGGGGGCAGGGTAAGAGGTAGACTTAGAAAGGTCTGCCACCAGAGGTCCACTCTCTGCAGGAGTAATTTCTAAGAGAGGGGACAGATCGCGCCTTCTCCTAGAACCAGCAAGCTAAGGCCAGCAGAAGCAGAGCCGACTGCCTACAATAGAGGCAAACGGAAATTCCCGCCTAAGATGAGCTTAGTCGGAAATTTGGGGGCATTTGTTCGGGCCAAAAATTTGCACCTTCAGAATGAAACGTGGCGTGAAGCGAGTGGACGGTCAAAAAGTCAAAAGTCAAGAGTCAACAACAAAAGGGTCCACGGTTCACGGATGAAAAGTCAAGGTCAGAAACTAAAAGACGGAGGTCAAAATAATCGGAAGACGTCAAACCAAACAAACCCGAGACAAAACAAAATAATGGGTCAAATGAAGCATGAGACAAATAAAACGATGGTCCATTTAGTCAAGAAGGCCCAACACATGGAAGGTAAAATTCAGCCCACACCAAGAGAGAAGGAGGCAACAAACACTCCTACAAGCTAGGAAACTCTCCTGCTGAGCAGGAAAGAATCCAGAAGAAGGTTGTAACAGCTGAGGAGAGTTAAAGGGCCAAATCTCAAGTAATTAAGAAGGGATTAAATGAAAAGATTTTGATGGATAAGAAAGGCAACGGTCAACAGCAACATAAAGGGAAGGAGGAGAATAATGAGTTGGCATAACGGTCATAACGGTCACTTGGCATTGAAGAGCAATAATTGCTCTACATTAAAGGGGCCATAAAGACACCAGAGGAGGAGGGGCCATATATAAAGGAAAGAGAGGAAGAAGGAAGGGGGCATCCCAGCGCACCAACTTCAACGCACACAACACCAAAACTCTAGCAATTATAGATAAAACATTCCTATTTGTATTCGGTTCTTGATCCTTTTTTCATTCGTAGTGAAACTTTGGTGGGATTCCGACTCCCCCCGCGGTTTTTCCCACATCGGGTTTCCGCGTCACCAAACTTTGTGTGTCGTTATTTTCTTTCGTTGTTCCTCGTTCTCTAGTTTTATCTCGATTTCACCGACCCGTAGTTATAGGACGATTGCTTTGACCCGCAAACTTAAATCGTAGACCCGGTATATTTTTTACCAAAACAGTTTACTTTGCCTACTGGGCTGGTTTGATTGTATGGTCTGTAGCCTTATTCCTTCTTATGCTCGGCTCGGCCCATCTTTACGTATTATTCCGGGTTTACTTGACTTGATGACGTTTGACCAATTTTGACTTCCGTCTTGTGATCCTTGACTTTGACTGGCATCTGTGAACCGTGAACCCTTATGTTGTTGACTTTTGACTTCTGACCTTTTGACCATCCACTCGTATTTTGCCACGTGGTATTCCGAAGGTGCAAATTTTTGGCCCGAACAGTTGCATGTGGATAGATAAACACAATGAGGATTTTATAATATAGTATCTCATAGTAGTATGTTTTTTTTGTCAAAATAAATCTGAGTGACAGTAACTCTTGATTTCGAATTCCCAATGATCCTATTTTTGTTTTCAAAACAAAGACCTGGCAAAAAGGATCAACTAGAAAAAAGGAGTTGGCAGTCAAACTAACTAGCTAGCTAATGTTTGGTGTATATATGTGCAGGGATCATTAGAACAGGAGATGAATATTTGTTGGCCGAGTTACCGCCAAACAAACCGAGGATTATGGGCTAATGAATGGAATTACCATGGAACTTGCTCAGGCATGTTAGTACTCAAATATTTCATGCAGGGGATGAGTCAATGTCGTAAGTTAAGCCGACCACTGTTTACTGCTTTGAGTGCCAGAGGTAATAACATTATTATCTTGTAATATTGTTTGTACGTTTATCAATTTTATTATTAGAGCATAATAATCTTGTAATATAATTTTGCCTTTTGTCACTAGGGATTCATCCGGAGTGTTGGTATACCTAATCAGTACAAGGATGCATTTTGAGCTCATTTGGGCAATACTGTGCAACTAAGGTGCGAGAAGAAAGACGAAATATTTTATCTGAGTGAAGTGGTGGTTTGTGTGAATCTTAATTTCATTCGGATAGATTGCCCGAAATTTGATTCCATCAGCGGATGTGGACCATCTCATGCTGCATCAACAACCCAAGTTCATTTGTATTGAGGGAATAAAAAATTACTGCTCAAATAAAATAAAATAAAATAATTTAAAATGATCCTCATCAGTCATCACTACAGCCACACATATTATATATATATATATATATAGAAATTGCATCCGGTGAGTTGGTCTTCTTTAAATGAGTCCGTCCCGCAAATCACAGCCACATGATCAAATCACATGAATGACTGAGATTCAATCTCAACGTCATCTTCATCGTATATAATCTTATTGTTACAGTAACAGAACACTATTACAGTAACACAAATATCTTACTGTGACAGTGTCACAGTAATAAGGAATTACAATAATAATGTCAGAGTAATACTGTTACAGTAACAGAATACTATTACAGTAACACAAATATCTTACTGTGACACTGTCACAGTAATAAGGAATTACAATAATAATGTCACAGTAATAATGTCACAGTAATATGAAATTAAAGAGTTATAAATATCTTACTGTGACACTATCACAGTAATAATGTCAAATTCATTTATCAATTGACACTACAAAGTAGTAACATCAACATGAGATTAACAGTAGCACTGTTCATTTATCATTGTTACCCTAACACTGTTAGGGTAATATTTTTACCGTAACACTATTACATTAAAATTGTTACCGTAACACAGTTATAGGTTATAGTAATATTGTTACTGTAACACTTCAACACTGTTACAATTTACAGTAAGTTATAATAATATTGTTACTGTAACACTTCAACACTGTCATCACAGTTTACCGTATTTTACAGTAAGTTACAATAATATTGTTACTGTAACACTTCAACACTGTTACAGTGATACGAGTATTGTACATAGCATCATCAAATAAGCAACTTGTGATACGAGTAATTATTAAGGGTTGGAATTATTATACGAGACAAAATAAAATTTGGAAAAGTGTTGAAATTCTATTCGTCACGAAAATCAATGTCGTAGATATTTTTGGAGAATGTGATTCGTGATGCTGTGACTTATTTTTCAATCAAGACATTTAGCGAATCAAACTGGCTGCTATAGATTTGATCATTTACATGAATGAATGTTGAAGAAAAGATACTGAAGTAGTGGAAGTAGAGATAATCTAAAAATAGAAAAATCTGCTGAATATATATTTACTCCAAAGTATAATATACTCAACTTCAGCCTCACGCTAGCACCAGCGAAGCATGTACCAAAACCTAATTAACACTCGAATTACCTAAATTCTTGATTGATACTCCATAATCCAAGAATAGATAAAGACAAAGTGATTATTTGGTAGTGAGTTACATGCGGAGAAATTGAAGGAAAAGAGTACGTACAAAACCGTAGCCTTTGGATCTAGCAGTAGCCTTGTCAGTGATAACAACAGCTTCAAGAATATCAACAAAGGAAAATCAATGTCGTAGATATTTTCGATTGAGCATGCTAGGAGGAAGACTGTTACCGCCATGGATGTTGTTTATGCTCTTAAAAGGCAAGGAAGAACTCTTTACGGATTTGGGGGTTAGGGTTTGTGTGATTAATCGAGGAATGTGGGTTGTTTTTAATCCTAAAAATTGCAATCGGAAGTTTACTGAAGCAATGAATTACTGTTTTCAATAGATTAATTGAAAAATGGTATTGGAATTTGGGGGTTAGGGTTTGTGAATTGGGATTAATTGAGGAATGTGGGTTGTTTTTAGCTGGTGAATTAGGTTTTAATCGTAGTAATTTGGTGTTTTAATCCTAAAAATTGTAATCGGAAGTTTGTAAATTAGTTGGGGACGTGGTTGAATGACAGCCTATATATATATAGTGTGCGTGCATGCGTATGCACTAGTC
The DNA here is from genome assembly GCA_958450325.1 of Agrostemma githago. Classification (NCBI taxonomy): domain Eukaryota; kingdom Viridiplantae; phylum Streptophyta; class Magnoliopsida; order Caryophyllales; family Caryophyllaceae; genus Agrostemma; species Agrostemma githago. Next base: position 63,202,370 of record OY288253.1, read on the forward strand.
CCCTTGTAATTTAAGTTTTTTTTTTTTACAATAATCCTTTAAGATTTAAGGGTGGTAATTTATTAAACTATACTGTATGATGGTTTTACTTAATGCCAGGATAATACCTGTCTAAAAAGTGTCACGAATAAACTCCGAGTTTGGTGTTTCTCTATTCATTCTGATGAGTTTTTGATATCATCATCACAGTGCAAAGGGATCAAAAGAAAGAAATACCCTTCTTAATTAATGTGCTAGCTAATTATGGTCTTAATTTACTTAATTACTCTTATCTTACAAACGATAATATTACAAGCCCATGTCAAAGGAGTTTCATGCGTGCAACTAACATTATATATTTAGGTCGTCTTGAACATTTATATGACAAACTGAGCACGTACAAAAGGCAAGCAAAATATAATGATTATCGGAACTAGTTAGTGTTGCACTTACATATCACATCGTCTAAGCTAATAACGAATCTATTAGACGAACTAAATTTATGAACCTTCGTATATGCGGAAGCAACAAGTTATTAGACGAACTAAATTTATTAAAATAACAGACTTCGAGCTTGAATAACAAGAGACACAATATTTCAATAATTAGACCAACGTAGTGTTTCAATAAAGAAATAACACCAGCACTAACAAAAGTACCCACAATATATGACTCGACGTAAACAAAGACGGATATTTGTTCGAGCTAGACCTGTAACGAGAACCATGAATGATTGATATTCAAGACCTATTGATATTCTATACCAAAAATTTTAATTTTAAAATTTAGAAACTTACTTTCAAAATTGTTACTCTCTTCATTTCAATTTACGTTTAAGGTGATTAGAGAAAAATTGATTAGAAAAGTACAAAGTATATAGGATAAAATTACTATATTATATTACTCTCTCAAAGTCATCTCGAGTTTATATTAGATTAATGAATATTATTATAATATGTATTATATTATGTTATATTATATTATATTATATTACATTATATTACACCCCTATGATGTTGCCCCTCTCTGTACATCGATTTAAGGCATTTGATAACTCCCATGTGACCGCACTGAAGGACAATACGTCGTATCCCACGCCTACTGGCTTCCTTAACTGCAAAGAGAACTGCTTCCGTCCTCGCTTGCCTCACGGATCTTCCTATCTTGCTTCCAGACCTCTTTAAGTGACACGTGTCTAAAAAAAATTCTCTATACAGGCTTCTGTTTTCCTTGATAACCAACTCCTATATATATAAATCAGCATAAGATCGTCTCCATTACTTTCTCTCGGTTGCCCCCTCTCCATTACTTATCAATAGACCGGATTTTATTTCGGAACGATACAACTAGGGGGTGTTCACCGGTCCAAACCTCCCGGATTAACCCGTGGATAATTGGCAACCCCAAAAAATCCAAACCCGCATACCGAATCAGTTAAAATCGATTTTTTTGAGATTAAACGTTGCTTGATTGTACCGTGCTTAATCACGCCTGATCTGACCTATAATGAATTATAGGTCATATAAAGTGAAGAGTGAAGATTATAATTAAGTAATAAACAACAATAATTAACAAAATGAAAGTAGAGGGGATTAAATTAGAAAATGCAAACAAAGCTTGTAGAAATTCGGAAAAGTGGTCGAATAGCGAGATTCGATAGATGATAATAAAAAACCATAAAGGCATAAACCCGATACGATCAATTCTTCAATATAGCAAATTAGCACCAAAAACGCATCCAAAACCTTCAATTCATCCAACTTCAAGATTAATACTTATTATATTAAAATTACTATAATTTGTATATATATTTTTTATAAGATTAATAATAATTTTTATATTTATAGTTTTTATAAGATTAGTAATTATTTTTATAAGTTATATTATAAGATTAGAATATTTTCCCTATTAGAAATTTAGAATAGTATAAATGTAGAGTATTAAGATTTGAGAGGATGAGTAAGAATGATTAGAAGATTAAAAATATATTAGAATGATTTGTGTGAAATAAAGTTGGATTAAATGAATATTTATAAGAAAAAAAATTGGAAAAAAAATAAATAAATAAAAGAAAGAGACATAATGGCCAAAAATGACCATTTTTCTCGGGCTCGGGCCCGCCGTGCCCGGGTCGTGCCTGACCCGTGCCTGTCAGTGTGCCGTACTCGTGCCAGACACGGGCTTCTCACCCAATTCGCCACCGAGATCAAACCCGAGACACGACAGGTCGTGCCCGTGCCAGACACGATTTTTCACTCGGATCAGACCAGTCGTGCCCAAAAACCGTGCCGAACTGGACCGACGGCGACGCCCAGCCCGGATTGCCTGGTCTAAGGCCTTGTTCTTTTCGGCTGAAACAGGGTTGGGCTGAGCTGAACTGATCTGATAAGAGCTGAGCTGGTCTGATAGGAGCTGGCTGGACTGATAGGAGCTGAATGTAACATCTATTTCAAAATCTCAAAATATTATGGAGTGCATAATAATATAAATAATTATTATAATGATAAAAAAAATAGAAAATAATAAAATAATAATAATAAAGATATAATAATAACAATGACGATGATGATGACAACAACGACAATAACGATGATAATAATAATTTGTTACAACATTATTATTATTAACATTGAGAGATACAAGTAATGAAATTAACAACAAGAACAAGAACAACAACAATGTTATTATTATTATCATTATTATTAATTTTTTATGAAAAGAAACTTGCATTAATATCGAAATGCAATAACAACAGCAACAGTAATAACTTATTGTAATTTGTTTCGATCTTAATGCAACTTCCGTTTCATATAAATAAATAAATAAATAATAATAATAATATATTATTATTATTATTATTATTATCGAAGTATTGTTTTCGGAGCTGAAAATATTGGAGTTGAGCTGAAAATATTAGGGCTGAGCTGAGCTGAGCTTATAGGAGCTGGGCTGAACTGATACGAGCTGGACTGAACTGATAGAAGCTGAGCTGATCTGAAACGGACTGAAAATAAGCTGAAATTAACAGGGCCTAAATGTCCATGTATCTTTCATCTTCCTCCACCTAAGGGTAAGATTATTGGTAGTCTTGAGGTGAGTCTTTATTTTATTTGTAAGAATTTTTTTTAATCAAAGGTAAATAAATGAAGAAGACAGAGGGAGTATAAAATCAATTAACCCTCGACCCCTAAAAAACTTTTTAATACGAAGTACATATTTAACTAATACTCCGTAAAACACATAATTAACCAATTTAACGTACGAAATAATTGCTTAATTAAACACTTAATCAACTAATTTCACTTAATTACCTAATTACACACTTATTTAACAAATAAAAATACAATTCACTTAATTATCTGGGTTAACGTAATTAAACACTTGCTCCTTTGACAAATAGAAATGCAATTAACTAATTATACGTAATTAACTAATTAAACACGGAATTAACAATTTTAATGTAATCGTTATTTTGAAAATGAATAAAATGATGACCGTCCGGCCACTGACGTTTTTTTTTTTTTTTGCAAAATAACAATTACGAGTACATTTTGGTTCTAAGGGAATCATAAGTTAATAACCTAAATCGATATACCTAAGGCTATGTACGAAAAAATAATATTAAAATATCGTAAATTAATATAAGCAATGCATAATTAAAATATCTAAATCATCCGGACCTATAATATTAACAAAGTCCTTAAGATCGTTTACCCGTGTTAAAACAACAATAATATAAAACAAGTTATTTTTTTTATTAAATTAAATAGTAAAGTGAGTACTAGTAATTTGTACGGAACAAGTAAATTATAATTGTTTAATCACAAACTAAAACAAATTAATTAACTTCTTGCAAAGATCTGATTGATAATGTATAAAGTCTGAGGTGAGTCTGAGCAATAAACAAATAATAAAAGTGAGTGGATGACAGAATCGACTTTGAAAAGTCTGTGTGATAATGTTACCTAATCAACCTAAAAAAAATTGAAAAAATTGAAAATCAACCTATTCCTCCTCCTAATATATCATCTTTATTTCCTCCTCGCTTATCCTCCTCCTCATCTTCCGTGGTGTTCGAGAGTGAAAGTCGAAACTCTGAAGATTTTTCTCCTACTTCTGGTTGGTTCATTTCATGGGCTCATCAGGTAATAGTATTTGTTGATTTTTGTTGTTTTCATGCTTGATTGATTGAGCACTTTCTATTTCAAAATTCAGTTCGTTGGTGATGGTGAATTAGTTCGCGAACGAACTAATTCGTAAATCGGGCGAACTAGTTCGGAAATCGTGCCGGCGAACTGCGAATCTGGTAACACTGCTCCTAACAATGGCGATTATTGCCGACTACGATGATCAACCCACCTCCCCTTCCAAATCCAGACCCAAATCCAAACCCAAACCCGAACCTTCTAAACCCAAACGACCCGCCACAACCCAAAACCCAACACCAAACCCGTTTACTTTCTGGTTCTACTTAACCATCACAGCATCCATCATCACCTTCTTCTTCATTTCCTTCCCATCTCTCTCATCTCCTGACCCGAAAACCTGGTTTTTAAACCTACCCACCCATCTCCGGACCCATTACTCTTCGGGTCGGACCATCAGCGTTCAAATCAACCCGAACCAACCCCAAGTTCAAGTCTTTACTTATTCTCAAGGTGCTAGAAATTCTGAAAATGTGCTTATAGTACATGGGTTAGGGTGTAGTTCATTCAGTTTTAGGGGGGTTGTTGATGGGTTAGCTTCGCGGGGTTTATTTGCTGCTGCAATCGACTTACCCGGTTCTGGGTTTTCGGATAAGACAATAGCGAGGGAGGAGAGTAGTAGTAGTAGTAGATGGGTTTTGGGGGCGTTGTTTGAGGTTTACGAGGAGATTAAGGAAAAGGGTATTTTTTGGGGGTTTGATAGTTTGATTGAGCATGGGCATCTTCCCTATGAGGAGCTTAATAAGCCAAAAACACGGGTTTCTAAGCATATGGTTGTTGTGCCTTTGGATTTAGGGGCTAATGAGGTGGGTAGAGTTATTGGGCAGGCTGTGAGCACAATGGGGTTAGGGCCAGTGCACTTGGTTCTACATGATTCGGCTTTGGTGATGTGCGCGAATTGGGTTGTGGAGAATTCGGGGTTGGTGAGGAGTGTTACCCTTTTGGATAGTTTGCCTAAGGAGGTGGCATTGCCCTTGGTGCCATTCAAGATGCCGGTGGTTAAAGAGATCATTTTAGGGGTTGATTATTTGTTTGGGAGGTTGATTAGTAAGTGTTGTTCGAGGAGCAGTTCTGGTTCGAGTGTGCAGGCTCATAGAGTTCTTTTGAAGGGGAGGGATGGAGGGGTGGCAGCAGCAGCAATTGTGGGAACGCTGAAGAAGTTGAACCACAGTTTTGAATTGGGTGAGTGGGTTAATATGGATGGAATCAAGGGTTTGCCAATGCAGGTGTTGTGGTCTGGTACTTGGTCGGAGGAGTGGAGCGAGGAAGGAAAATGGGTTGCTGATGTTGTTTCTCAAGGTAAATTCAGCCCGCATTCTGGCGGGAGATGGCCTCAGGTATCATGTACTTACCTCCCTGTAGTTTCTTGTTTACAAGTCTGATTTCTGTGGTTATAAATCAAATTTGCATCACTTTCTTTGTTATTTCAACGGTGAAAACTCAATTGTTTTGGACGTGATATCAGATATTATGAACTGGAAAAATTTCTCTAGCTTCCTTAATGATTGCTTGTAGAACGATTGTGATGAGTGTGGTATAAATATGAACACCATTTTATTACCGAGAAGAAAAATTAGTTGAGAGGAGTATGGCTTACTACTATATATGTTGATTTCTATTCAAACACGTCTATATGATTGAGCACCTTTTATTGGTTAGCTGTGCTAGTTCATCATTTCTTACAAGCACTAGGTCTGAGATGTGTGCCATCTTGAACATCCATTAAAAGATTACTACGGATCGGAGTAGAAGGTAATGTAAAACTCTAAATGTTGTATTCATATAAAGTATATACATACTTCCACAATTTTGCCATCGTTTCTTTGTTACATCCTGAAGGTTAAGTTAATTCTAGGTCTTAGCTTTCGTTCTCTTATCGAACAAATCCAAACCAGTTTTCTTTGATTGGAGCTGGTGGGGAGCTTATTTGTGTGTTGGGTTTTCCGTCATAGCTGGTTTCTTAGTTTTTCTTAAAAATTTCTTTGATTAATTTTGCATGCTAAGTGTGTCCAGGACTTACCATGCATTGCATAAGAGATCTAGAAAGGAGTTTGTATCATTGTTACACATAAAACTGTTGAGCGTACTCCCTAACAACAGGCAAGTTACAAAATTTGGATTTTTAATGGACAATAAGCATAAAACTCAGCTGTACGGGGCGCACGACTCCGAATTGTGCAGCATGCATCCGCAACTATTCATGAGCTTGCATATGCACGTAGCATGTGTGTGACATGTTGTGTAACTTGGCTGAACTGAATTTATTTCCCAACTTGGCATAGGTGTCCACTTTTGGACAAATCTTTTCTCATTTCCCAACTGAAGTTATCTTGTGCTTTATAATCTTTTTATTTAATTGGTAGGCTGGTGGTAGTAACTTGCATGACTTTCTGTTAACAGGAAGACACTTCAAGTGAGATAGCTCAAAACATTTACAGGTTTGTTTCATCATTGCCCAAGACTGAAAGAAAACCTGACTATGAAACATTTCCTGAACATACTCAGAAGAAACGTGATGAAGCAAAAGCCGCTGGTCGTGGTCCTGACGGGAATGATTATGACCATGGCGCTGAGGCTGAGGCTGATGCTGAGGCTGAGGCTGGTTACATGGATGCCTATGGTCTTCGCCATGGCCATGGCCATGGATGGGGAATGTGAGCTGGGACCCTGGCCGGAATCGTGCTATCATATACAGCATATATAGTAGCTGACCATGCCTCTCATGTTTTAGTTATTCGGCAAATAGGCAGTTTTGAACTTCTTCAGGTGTGGGAATTCTTGGTAGAGATTGTAATTCTTCTTATCATACATTCCTATGTCCACTTGCTTTATCGCTATAGGATTCTCAACGTAGTTTAGAGCTTGTTGATGGGGTGACCAGTGATTTTGGTTAGGTATTTCTTGAACTAAACGTGACTGAAGGGGTCACAACAAGCTGCTGGATTTGTTGTTTGTATAACATGTGCATGTATTTGATTATTTTCTTCAAAATATTCAAAAACAAACTATTTATCCTTTCGAGTCGAAATGAAAACTAATTAACAAAATGAGCGTCCGGGAGGTTTGAATTGAGGGTTGTTTCTAGGCGGAGCAAACCCGTCATTTGGAATGACGGTTATGTATGTTTTTTTAATTATAACACGCCATTGGGAGTGGTGGGTTGGCCTCATTAAGCCGCTACTTAGTGGTGAGCAAAAATATACGATACGGTATATGCTTTCAATTATACGAATTTCCGGATATTCGATACGAATAAACGTATATACGATACGGTTTTCCTTAAAACCGTAGCGGATACGTATCGGAGAAAATAGAGACCGGATATCCGGTTTCTGATCCGATTTTTTAAAAACAATAAAAATATGAAAAATATAATCCTAATATGAATTATACAATAAAGAATTCAAAATCCACCAATTATTTTCAAAGGTAAAAGACAAAACTATTAGTAAATTTATGATATTATGTATTGAAACGTAATATTTTGTTAGAATAATTGTATCGTAAGACATATATGCCATTTTTTTGAGGTTTTTTAATGTATTTTATTATATCAATTTATATAAAACGTAAGGTTGCTTAAAAATCAATTAATTACTCTTAATTAAAATGAAAAAAATTGTTTTAAAAAAAAGAAAAATAGAAGAAAAATATAAAACCGGATACCGGATATCCGAAAAAACCGGATATCCGAAAAAACCGGATCGGGTACGGATCGAGAATTTTTTATTTTTTAAAACCGGATATCCGATGCGGTTTACAAAACCGGATCGGATATCCGGTTTTGCTCACCCCTACCGCTACTCCCAATGGTGGTTTTAGTGTTATACTTATATGATTTTACCACTAAATTGGTTTGGGTATACCCGCCATTGGGAATGACGGTTTACTAAACCCGCCACTCCCAATGGCGGGTTATAGGCTAATATTTTTTTTTTTGTGATTTTAAACTGACTCCTCTATTATTCCTTTATAACGACGAACATCATTCCTCTTAACCACACCACACGTGTAACAACTCGGTTCTTCTAATGACATTAATTAACAAGGCGGAAAATAATTAAGTCGTAAAAAGGCTAACAATTAAAACCGTTGACTCATAGGGAGTCTTTTATCGATAAATGAACCATTTGTTAAAATATAACAACTGAAAACCAAATTACAATTTTCTAAATATAATAACCTGACAAAAGTTGTGTTACAAGATTTATAGTTTGACACTCTCATTTGCTAAGTCGTATCTGCTAACAAAATTTTTAGTTCTTTGTGTATGTAGTGTGAAATTATGTATGTACAAAAGATCCAAGTACATATTTGATAGGTTATCTTAGTAGTTGGAATATTATTTTTTGGTTAATTTATATGTTAGAGAATAAAAAATTGTTGTGTTTTACTACAAAGATGAGATAATTAAGGGGATGTTTTTGCCTATACTCTAGAGAGAATGATTTTAATTTAGGTTAATATTTGGTAATTAAGTTGTATCACTAATATTGCGACGGATTAATTTGGTATAATTTTGATTTTTCTTAGTTGTGAGTTTCGCTAATTTTTTTTTTATAGAATGGACATTATTGATTACCCACTAATGTGTTATTGGGATGGAGAAATATTGGAGCAAAATGGATGTGTAACGTATAGAGGAGGGTCGCAATGTTTTATTTAGCTAGCACAAAGATGAGTTATGGTGATTTAGTTGATGAGATATATAAAGGGATTGATGCTGAAAGGATGAATGCTCAATTGGTTGTTAAAATGAAATATCCAAGTTCGGGATGTTTCAAAGTTATACCCCTTAACAATGACGTTTCATTAAGGGCGTTATGGGCAAGTATTCGTCATTCAAATTCTCCATCCCTGGACATATTTGTTGAGTTGTCCACTACTTCATTTGTGCCCACACCAAATGTTCCCACACCTAGGCTTCGTTTGACATTAGATGATGTTGATAATCAATGCGTATCCCTTACTAGTAATGATGTTAATGTGGACGAATTTGATGGTCATATAGAGGGTGATGAGGTTGATGAGGAGTATGAAACACTTAATGCTAACTTGACTGAGAATGAAAATGAAGGAGATGATGATGTTGATATGTTGGTGCTAGTGCACCAATTGTAGAGTATAACAATGTTGGGAAACTAGAGGGGGATGAGTTGAATGAATGGAGGACATGGAAGTCTTTAGTTCGTTATGAGCAAGGGAATGAGTTTGCTAAAGGTCAAGTGTTTCCAAACAAAGTGTCGGTGATAGATGAAGTGACATTATATAGTGTGCAATGAAATCAATTTTTTAGAGTTGTAGAGTCTAAGCCTCACACGGTGACATTCAAATGTGGGCGATCACCTTCCCCTTGTAAGTGGGAAGCTAAGGGCCACACAAAAAGATTTTCATTCACAGTCATTTACCATTATCATGTACAATGGTCCTCATGAAACTTCTTGTATTGGTGACACTGTTCCTAGAGACCATATGAATTTGAAACGAGGGTTCATTAGCCATGCGATTCGAAACTTTGTTGAGGCCGATTGGGGTATTAAGGTGTCTGTTATTGTGGAGTACATGAGAGACAAATTTGGGTACACAATATTGAAGATGAAAGCTTTGGAATGCAAAACAAAGAGCGATTAGTGACATTTTTGGGGGTTGGGAAGAATCTTACGAGATGCTCCCTCATTTTATGGAAGGTTTAAAACAATCTAATCCCGGGATAATTGTTCAATGGTCGACTACACCCACGACTACCCCGAACGTTCAAATATTTCAAAGAGTTTTTTGGGCCTTCAAACCAAGTATTGATGAGTTTGAACATTGTCGTCCTATTATCACTGTTGATGCAATTCACTTGTATGGTAAGTTCAAAGGAGTGGTGTTGACCGCTATGGGAGTTGATGCGAACAATCAAATATTTCCACTTGCCTTCGCGATTGTTGAGTCAGAAAATATGGAGAGTTGGCCGTCGTTTATGTCTTGTATTAGAACCTTTCTCACCAAACGAGACGAGTTATGTGTCATCTCCGATAGATATGCGGGTATAATGGGTGCTATGAACGAAGTTGGTAGTCAATGGAAGGAACCTTATGCCTTTCAATAGGCTTTGCATTTGTCATTTAGCTTCTAATGTCCATAAAAGTTGTAAGAATGTTCAGGTGAAGAATCTCTTTGGATCAACGGCTATGCAACTACAAGTTAAAAAGTTTGACATCGGTTATATTCGGCTTGCTCAGTTGAATAGAGACATTAGACATTATGTGAATGAAATCAGTGTCGAGAAGTGGTCCATTTGTCACGATGGTGGTCATCGGTACGGTATTTTGACCACAAATTGGGCGGAGTCTTTTAATAATGTCTTGAAGGGAGCACATTTTCTACCAATAATGGCCCTTGTGAAGTGTGTATTCTATATGGTTAATGCATATTTTGTTAATCAACGTGAATGGGCTAAATCACGTTTATTGGGAGGACATATTTATAGTGAGAAAATCACCAAAGAATTGGATGAAATAAGTGAAAATGCCGCCCACCGTTCAGTTGTGTCATTTGATCGGGAAGAAGGGATATACCAAGTGAGTACCAGAAGAGGCAAAAGAAATGTTAGTCATGGGAATAATTTACATACGGTGGATATCGGGAAACGAACATGCGCTTGTAATAAAATCCAAACATATAAGTATCCATGTTCTCATGTTTACGCGGTATGTTCATCGATGGGGTTAAATGCCTGTCAGTTCGTTGACAATTACTATACCACGTTGGAACATGAAGCATCGTATGCTCCTAGATTTCGACCTTTAAAGGATGAAGCTTATTGGAGCCCTTATAATGAAGTGAAAATAGTGTGTGATGAAACGAATAAAAGAGAAAGAGGAAGACCGATTTCAAAATGGTTTAGAAATGAAATGGATTAGACGAGTAGGTCAAAAAAGACTTGTAGCTTATGTCGTGGCAAAGGTTACAATAAGAAAACATGTCCCCAGAGATTAGACAATATCCAAGGGTAAATTTTATTTTTTTTATCGCTAATTTTTTTGTTTCATGTATATGTACATTGTGAAAGTAAAATGTATGATTACGACTTCTTAAACCGCGACTATCTAACTAGTCTTTTCTTTCACATATACGCAGGGATAATGAAGCACATTCGACATCCAGGGCCAATGAGTCCAACCCTTCTCAAACTTCAAGACAATCACAGGAGCAACGCTATATGGGAGGGGATGGAACTGGGGCCTCTCAGATGTAGGGCACATTTGCAGTGGCACGAGGGGTTTAAGGTAGATGATCGTGTAGTTGATTACATTAGGGAAACACAGTTTTACTATATTCATAGATTAGTAGGTGTGAAATTAAATGTTGATTTAATAACTGCTTTGGTAGAACGTTGGAGGCAATAGACACACACTTTCCATCTGACTGTTGGTGAGGTCACTGTGACCTTGCAAGATGTTCAGGTCCTGCACGGTTTGAAAATTGGAGGGGAGATAGTAAGTGGTAGTAGCAATTATAAGTAGCAATTATAATTGGGTTGTGGAAATTAGTAACGTCTTAGGCAAAACTCCGGGCCCGGATGACATCGAAGGAACATCTTTGAAAATTAAGTGGTTGACGGAAAATTTCAGAGACTTACCATGTGATGCAGACCCACTAACACTTCACTGTTATGTCAGAGCATATTTGCTAATCTTGATTGTGACCGTTATATTTCCGGACAAGAGCGGCAATGACATCTCTGTGATTTATTTGCCATTGTTGGGTGACTTGTCGAAAGTGAATGATTACTCTTGGGGGAGTGCGGTACTAGCAACGTTATATCGGAATTTGTACTCAGATACCTTTATCAAGGCTCGAGGCATATCGGGGCCACTAGTGTTGTTACAATTATGGCCATGGGAACGATTATCAATAGGGAGACCACAAATAATGGGTCCTCGTGATGCTCCAATTCACCATGGGGCATACCCATTAGGTTCACGTACATCATGAACTACGAGTTGATTCTTTAGGCCGTAGGTGGTTGAGTGTGAACCGGAAAAGGTCGGAAGGAATGACAACACTAATGGGGTATAGGAATGCCTTGGATACTATGATAGATGATCAATTCACATGGCAACCTTATACCCAACAAATTCTCTCATTCCTGCCCCAAGATTGCACGGCTGACTCCGATGATTGGCTTGTTGTAGCTCTATTAATTTGCTATAACATTGTTGAGTGGCATTACCCTAATAGGGTGATGCGCCAATTTGGGTGCAAGCAAGAGATTACGAAAGTACCCGATACATACGGAACTGAAGTTACACAAGTCAAGTAAGATGGGTGGTCATTCAATAGATTGGTTGGATAAGCATAGCGGTTACGTGACAATACGGAGGATGAAGGACGAATTCTGATGTGCCCGTGTGCCAATCGATGAGACTACGTTACCGTATTATGACCCTTACATAGTTTGGTATCAACGACACACTCGTCTCTTCATCAGTCCTTTCTGTCAACAAGTAGCCCATCAACCGTCGGCCGGAGTTTCCCAATATTTTGTAAGTTTTTTTCCACATAACATAATCATTTACTACCGTACTCAATTTGATTGAACTAATATATTTATTATTCAGGCTCATGGATTTTCTACTATCCAAACAACGTACGACAAGATATTACAAGACATGCCTCCCGAGGTGCCTGAGAACTACCGTTCAACAATGACAAATATTAGAGACTACTCCTCCCAATTCCTTCAAAATACAGGATATGACTATCTCCTCCAACCTGTCCAGTGTAACGAAGAAGCAAGTGAAGGAAGCTCAAGCCGAGGTCGTCACATCATTAGTTCAATTGACCCAGATGAAAACATCACTTTGAGGGAACTACGACGAAATCTTTGTCGCACAAATTCTTTGTCACCCGTGCATGAGCGAGACACTCCTCAACCTTCGAGGGAAAAACGCTTCTTGAAAAAATTCAGAAGGAAGAAAAAGTAGACAATTTGTGTTTAGTTTTATTTCTTAGGTTAAACATAATGTTATTTGTATTGACTTAAAATTCACCCCTCGTGCCTTCAAATTGCCCAATATACCGGTCTTTAATTTTTGTTTGGTTAAACTTCTCATATTGTTAAGTTTATGTTATTTCTCGTTCTTTGTGTTTCATTTCATGCGTGAATTTATTTTTTGGTTGAATTTATTTGCGTTCATTTTTTTAGGAAGGGCACGACAAAAAACGCGAAAAAAAATTACCTTATAACCTGCCATTGGGAGTGGCAGGTACGGTCCTAGTAAACCGCCATTCCCAATGGTGGGTAGACGCAGCCCAGAAACACACCAAGAAGCAGTAGCTACGATATTTGAACCCGCCATTGGCAATGACGGGTTATTGAAGACAAACCTGCCATTGGCAATGGCGGGTTATAGGGTTTTTTTTCCACGTATAATTTATTCCACGAACCCGCCATTACGAATGGCGAGTTCGATCCGCCTAGAAACGAAGGTCAATCCGAATCTCCCAGAGCACCATTTCATTAATTAGTTTCTACTCCAACCCAAAACGATAATAAGTTTATTTTATAGCATTATTTTGACAAATTTTTCAATAAATTGTTTAAAATAATTTAAAATAGGATGTAACGGATAATTATTATAACGCCCTTGACTAAATAATTACTATATATTATGTAAGTTAATTTTATCAGATGGATTTTAGATTACTATGATCGTAAATTATAGTTTACAATATTATGTAAACAATTCTAATAAATCGTAAAACTTTTAGTATACCCAACATTTAGTTATGTACGATAGTTTCAATATAGTGAATCCTATAAAAGTATATTATTGAATCAAAATATGGAGAACTAATGTCTAGAATACAACTATACATTAGGCGTTTCAAAATGACACTATATATTTATAGCTTGCTTAAAATTATTGTTATACTACTTACATTATGTCAAAGAAAGTTATTATTATTATTAATAGTAATGTTATGTATTCGACTTTATAAAGACATGGATAAGGAGTAATGTACTTAGTGTGAGTTTTTGACATGATCGAAGTTGATAGTCACACGGATAATATGTGTCGGGCTCAACCGTGTTTACCGACATGGTTCAACCGTTCGTAAATTTAGCATGAGAAATTGTAATTTCTGTATTTCGTTGGGTTTGTTTTTATTTATTTCCTTCGTTATTATTTAGTTCAAAGTTTTCGTTCTTTTCTTTTGTTGTACATCTGACTTTTTGTTTAATATTGTATTTGTTTATGTTCTTAACTAACTAAATATATCGAAAACTGCATGTACGTTTTCTTTTATTTTCTATATTTTCTGTTCTTAACAAATGATTCCTATATTTTATTACATCCAATTTTTTTTAGGTCTATTCCTAAATTTTGTTTCTTGTCATTAAACAGATGACTGGTAAGGATAAGGGTGTCGCTGGACAAAGTCGAGTAGATGGTCGTACAGTAACGACTTCTGATTGTGCCAGGGCATCACAGGCGACTTTAGCTCCAACAATTCCTCCGACCCCACCTGTTGACGTGATGTGTGTCGAATTTGGACCATTTTTCCTCCCATTTAGACCCGTTTTTCCTCCGTTATGCGAGACTATAATAAAATATAAGGAGATTTGTATTATTGAATGTTATGTCTTTCTCTCCATTACAATAACAATAACATCATATTTATAGGGCTACGAAGATATCACAGTACCTTACTAACATATTATTCCTAATCATTAGATCTCTATCATGATACTGTAATACTACGGTATCCTCTATAGACTAGAGTGCGATTATCGCCTTATTTCTAGTCTTTCTCGCATTAGTGCCTCTCGTTTGCATTTTATGTGTTTTTGATAGTTTTTCTATCTATTTTGATAGGATTCTTTACCAAAGGTGTGTTCGAGCTTCCAAGAGCACGAGAGGAAGGAGTACCATCCGAAGAGCACCGCACAAAACTAAAGTTCAAGAAATCCGACCAATCGTTAAAGAAAGAGACCAGAAACGAGGGCAGAAAACCATCGGATGAAGTTTCACTCGATGAGATATCACCGGGCGAAGACGACATTTTTACCTCCCCAAAGATCTTCGAGAAACATTCACCAACGGGCGAAACTTTCACCCATTGGGTGAAGTTTCGCCCGACGGTAAAGGAGCTCCGAAATGCGCAAGTTGAAGAGAGATTTCATCATGTGAAACCATCGGGTGAAGTTTCATCCGGCGGTATTAGCTCGTAGATGACATTTGATCGCAGGGTGAAGTTTCGCCATATGAAGATGCATTGGGCAAAAGTCTCATTAATGAAGGAGGGTTGGATTTGGGCCTTAGTTTATGTGATTCATTAAAGATTTAGTATATATAGTTAACCTTAGGTTTTCATTTTGGACAACCTACATCATCTTTCATTTTCTAGTTTTAGGGTAATCATCTAGAATTCCTCAATAATCTATTTTTTCATTTTCTCTTAGCTTAGTTTATCATTTTCATAGTTTAGTAGTGTGGACATGACATAGGTCCACCCCAACGCGGCCACGCGCGGGTTTGGGGCGGCGAACGAATCTCATGTGAGATGGATCTCGAATTGAAATTTAAATCGAAGTTGGAGTCGCCACCGAACTTTGTGGGAGTTCGGGCCCATTTGAACCCACTCTATGTCGTAGTGGGCCGTGCACAGAGTACGGCCTATTTCGATTTCAGAGTTTTTGGGGTTCGTCACTTTGCATTCTGATACCGATACCGACATTATCGGTAATCGTGTATTGAATGACTCTCGTATGCCAACGGTTTTGGACATCCGGAAACCATGATTCTGAGTAAGGGGTGAGGGTACGTGTTGGGAAGTTCACAAAGAACACCCAACCCCGCCCGCACTTAGTGGCCTTTACTTAGATATCGTTCGTTTTTCGTGTACGCGCGTTAGTTTGACGGTTAAATGATATGCAAACAGTGTTTTGACTAAACATGTGAATTATGTTTGATTTACGTCGTTTAATGCATCTTTGAACTAAGTCGGAGTTGTTTTAGCATGTGAGATTCATTTTAGTACAATAAAACAAAAGAATGCCAAAATAGAAACAAACGAGTTAGTAACGATATAACGGTTTGTAAATAGATTAGAATGATGCAAAAGATGTGATGCATGATTTTGAAAAGATTAAGACACGTGATGGACTGGACACATGTTGACCGAAGTCGTAAAAAGTTTTATCGAAGCTCGAAATATGTTGAAGGCTCACGGATTTATCGTGACAAAGGCCACTCAATCGAGTCATGGAGGGACTCGACCGAGTGGACCTCGGGAAAAGCCTTCTGCTCGGGTTTTGAGACGCCACTTGATCGAGTCATGGAGGGACTCGATTGAGTGGTCCTCAAAAGAAGCTTCTGTTCCGGTTTTTGGGATGCCACTCGATCGAGTGCTCCCTGTACGGACTATTGTCCGGTTTTTATTTTTGAAAAATCGATGATTCCGTTGAACCGCGTGAAAATATAATCTGATTTACATTCGATTCAATTTTCAATGCTCGTCGTATTCGATATTTGACTATAGAATCAATATCAAATATTTAGTGTGAATTTTGAAAAAGACGTTTTATAAATCGTTTTTGATTGTATTAATTAAGACGAAATAATTCCTCCACGTTGTAATGTCGTAATTAGTCTTTTCAGACCATGTGACCATTACTCGGCTTCAACGGGATTATGCTTAACATGATTTGATGATTGATTCCTTTAGATCCGATATTCGACTATAGAGTCGATATCGAATCCTAGGGATGACGCTTTATTGAAAATAGTACGATAATATCGATATTAGGAACGAGAAAAGAAATAAAAAAAGACGCGACGACGACCCGTAAATAGAAACGGACGGACGAGAGAAAGAGAAGAAAAAGGAGAAGTCGGGATTTTGTAACACCCTCAACCTACATGCTAATTTCGACCTCGATCACGGACTCGTAGTAACGGCGCTTGCGTGGGAGTAACGAGGATATATGAGGAGTTAAGGTGTTGTGTTTTGACTTGGCTTTCCTATGGGATTTCTAGGAAAGATCGGGACGGTATTCCGGTATAGTTTGCCTAAGGTTGCTAGAGATTCGGGTTGATGTCGGGATGTTATGAATGTGTGTTGGATGTCGGGAATTCTATGTATGAATTGATGTCTTGAATGAATGTGTAGGAGGGTGTATTTATATGAGAGGTTTCCTGGCTTGGATGAGAAGAAACTCCTGTTTCAGATAGCAAAAGCTTGCTTAGGATGGAAGAAAACGAGTGGTGCGGACGGAATAGGATTCCGATTTTGAATAGGGAAGGCTCTCGGTTTGAACTGGAAAAGGGGCCACTCGATCGAGTGGCGCACGGTACTCGATCGAGTGACCGGTCTAACCTCGGTTTTGGCGTATTTTTTGAGCTTACTCAATCGAGTGAGCCGGTCCACTTGATCGAGTGGGCTTAGCCGGGTGGAAAACTCTTTTTAGAGATCGAGTTTTATCTTTAAGGGAGAGTTTTAATTGCTTTGTAGCTGATTTTGTGAGGTATTCGACTTCAAATCGGATTTCTGAAAGCTGCGTGACAGATATTTTCGTCTCGGAAACGCCTTTGACCGGGGCTTGACCCGGTCACTAAAAGACAGTTTTGCCCTCGGTGATGGTTGTAGACACCCACATTTTGACCGCCAGGTGTCTATAATAGTTCCCGCCAAACACCCGATGATGATTGGACGTAAACGTGCTTTGATAGACTCGGATATGGGCTTGTAATCATGGAAATTTGGTTTAGACGTATTAAGGAGTACAAATCTTACAAAACCAACCTCAAATCCAGGCCCAGTGGGTCTTTTCGAGTCAAATAAGACTAATTTGGGTCGAAACCGACACCAGGGGTAAAACCGTCTTTTAGCGACCGAGTCAAAACCCGGTCAAAGATTTTCCCGAGACACGTGAGTCAGCCGTGACACTTCACACGGCTGATTCATACTCAAACACTACAAAATTTCAGCTTCATTAAACATTAAACAATTCTGTTAAAGGTAGAATTCGATCTCAAGTAGGAATTCTATCCGGAAACCGAATCAGATACCAACCGAGCTCCAAATACTCGGCCAATACTCCCCCACCAGCCGAGATTCATGACTTCTTCACCAAGAAACAAGACTTTGATTTCCTCTCGAACTCTCGTATTTCCTATCCAAACCGGTATTTCTTGTCACACAAGCAAGACTACCTCGATTCCTATAAATAGGACCTCTCGTCCAACACAAAAAAACACACAAAAAACAACGATTAACACAGAAAAAACAGCCCCATAACACGGTTTTTTCACACATCCTACATCCTCGATATCTAGCAAATCCCGACATCATTCCGAAGCCTCGAAGCCACGAGAAACCGTCCGACCACACGTCAAACCCGACATCCAAACCGACACCCTAAACTCATCCTCATCATCTCGACGCTCCCAAGTCTAAGCCACTTTCCGACGAGCCTTATCCCGAGAAAACAAAGCATGTAGGTTGAGGGTGTAAATCAAACCCGATTCTTCTCTTCTTCTCTTCATTTCTCTCGTCTTTTTTCGTCGGTCGTGTCATTAGTCCGTCTTTTTAATATGGGTCGTTCGTCGCATATTTTTTATTTCTAATAATCGATACTACAAAAACTATTTTTTATAACGTTCTTAAAATACGATATCGATTCTCTAATCGAATATCGTATCTAACAAGAACAAAATTAATTAATTCTCGTTGATGCTAATAAAATCGTTACATCTTTTTTAAACAAAATTCGACGATTTTATATGCGGAGAGAATTAACATCTTTTTCGTTCAAAATTCTTTTTTTTACTTTTCATTCAAAACAAACTTTTTTCAAAACCTTTTCTAAAATCATTCCGACTATTCGATATCGATTTCATAATCGAATATCGAATACGACGAATATCGAAAATATGAATCGGATATAAATTAATCCATATTTGTACGCGATTTATAAAAATTGACGGTTTTAGACAAATAATAAAAAAGCGGACAGACCGCCAAGCGAGTCGCGCGCCTGTCAGGCGACTCGCGCGGTGGCCTGTTTAGCCGGGTCCTTTTTTTTCGTTTCCTCGCTTTTCTATTTTTTTATTCTTTTCGAATCTTACATAAAAAGCGACTTTCGCGACATATTTCGATAAATACCTTTTTTTGACCTCGGTCAGCACGTGCTAATCCATCACGTGTCATAAGTCTTTTCCAAAATCATGCATATTATTTATTTACGTCTTTATTCAAATTATTCAAACGTTACTAACTCGTTTGCTCCTTGTTTGTAGCGATTTATTTTTATCGTTTGTTTTATTAGACTAAAACAAATTCACATGCTAAAATAACTTTGACGTTATTAGTTTAATATGCATTAAACGACTTAGCAACCCATTTATTTATTTATCTCACATGTCTTAGGAAAATAATCTTTGCATATCATTCAACCGTCGAACTAACGCGTGTACACTAAAAACGAACGATATCTTAGTAAAGGCCGCTAAGTGCGGGCGGGGTTGGGTGTTCTCAATGAACTTCCCAACACGTACCCTCACTTCTTACTCAGAACCATGGTTTCCGGATGTCCGAATCCATTGGCAACGAGAGTCATTCAATACACGATATCCGATAATGTCGGTATCGGTATCAAATGCTAAGGGACGAACCCGATAAGCTCTGACATTGGAAATGGGCCATGTTTTAAGTATGGCCCACTACGACATAGAGTGGGTTCGAATGGTTCCGAATAACCACAAAATTCGGTGGCGACTCCTACTTCGATTTAAAATTCAATTCGACCCATCTCATATGGAGATTCATTCGCCTCCCCAAACCCGCGCGTGGCCGCGTCGGGGTGTACCTATGTCATGTCCACAATTTGGCGACTCCGCTGGGGATTAACTGATGTGTTACTTACCATCGGCATCCTCAGGGTGAGACTCGAAAAGAAATCGTTCGATTAGTAATGTACACGTTTTATTTCAATGGTTCATGCATAACCCAATTCTTTCCCGGGCCGGTTACTTGTGACCGACGTCCCACTATACCACGGTGCATTCCTACATGGGTGCACTAAAGACTTCGATGGCGGAACTCGCATGGGTTTTACGGCAGATTCTAAGACCAACTCGGCTTAGGAGGACCGTCCTGATTTGCGAGAATGCTATCGTTGTTGGTATAGACCCTATTCGACCGACCGAGACTTAGACTAAGAGCATACATGGCGTCATTATTCTGTTTCCGTGACTACTTGCTACTTGATTTTCTTTGGTCTTTTTCAAAAACCGTCATTTTCAAAAATTGCATCTTTTCAAACCTATCCGTTTTTCAAAACCCGGAAAGCTACCAAATTTAGGACTTATGATTTTGACGCAAAATAGCCTATTTTTAGCCGGTATGCTGTCCAAACTTTCCAAAAAAAATTCAAAATCTCGGCCCGGTAACCTTTTTTTCGATTTTTCAAAAACATCGGGCCTTCCAATCCGACCTTGCTCGGTTTTCAAATCCAAATTCCCTTTTCAAAACTTTCTTCTTCTTAGGACTTCCCGTATTTAGCAGTGTCAGGTCTTGTCATAAGTTGTTAGAATCTATAGCGTCGAAACTCCGTCGATCTTACATCACGAGTTTCTACCCCATCCCAAGTCCGCCTTATTTGTCAAGGCACGGTCCACCTACGTAGGACAAACTCCTACTAAGGGAAGCCCATTTACACAATCGAGTCCAAAGTCTGGGGATTTCACACACGGATCTTTCTTCGAACGGGACTAGGCCCACTTTGCCAAAACCCAGGGAGAGTCCACCATCCACGAGTCACCCGTCTAAGAGTCGGTCTTCAGTCCCACTCGGGGGCTACCCTTTAGCGGGACGATCAACCACGTTTGCTCTAAGGATCAGGTCTTACACGTGTTGGCTCACGTACCCCACTTTCGAGTCACTTAGATGTCGCACCATTTGAGTCCTATCAAAGTCTTTAGTCTCACTCGGGGGCTGTCCTCCACCCGAGCAGTCAACCACGGTCACCTTAAGGGGTACCCTACGTTCATCCTGCACCGGCGTCCTTATGATGCCTTCTTCGTGTCGTACCTATGCTACGAATACTCGAGTCACCTAGGGTTAGGTCACCACGGTTGGTCCGAGCACGTGATACGGTCAAACACGGTCGCCCCCATTTTCGGATTCACCCTTATGCAGCTCGAGTCCAATTCGCAGTCGTTACCTCGTCTAGATCAACGTTCGAGTATCCCGGTCCGAGAGTCTTTGTCGACCCGTCACCCCGGGCCGTGTCTAGTTTGACTCCCTCTCTTGCACTTGCGCAAAGCCGAGTTTAGGCGAGTCGTGGCACCCGTCTTTCTCTCTAATCAAAGACCTTACCAAAAAAAAACAACCAACCGAGCATCCGAGTCCGGATTTGATTCGAGTCTAAGTCTGAGTTCGAGTCTAGGATACCCTACATCCTCATTTCCAAATCAGCGTCAGAGTAATTTGTATTCTGTCCTCTTTTCAAAAATTCAATAAAATCAGCTTTCAATATTCTTTCTCATATATGCTTTCCTTATGTGTTTCCGAGAACATGATGAACACCATCATACACTGTGAGCACACGCATGTGACTATTATAGGCACATCTATAATGACTGCAGGAAACCGAGCCCGTGTTTTCCTTTTACCTATTCCATGTCTGGTATAGAAAGCCACATAACTACCCGTAGCAGGAGCATATCGACTCCTATGACAAATCTGGGTAGTCTTATAGTTTGGGTTCAAGACGGGAGGCAAGCACACTTCCCACAATAAACACCCATCCAATAAGACTAGCCAGTCCCTACCTTATGTGTTAGTCTAACCGACAAAAAAAAAAGCTGGACAAAAAAATCAAAAGTCCAAGAGAAAAAAGCAAAAGGCCAAAACAAAAAAGCTGGCCATGATCAAAAAAGAGTTATCAACATCTCTTGAACAGACACGGTCAACTCAAATGAAGAATCCCATGATCGGGGCTAAGAGGTCAACCCAAAGAATTCAAAAATCCATGACAATGAAACGGTCAATTCAAAAATTACAATACCCATACTATCAAATAGGGGAGAAACAAGCTAGTCAGCTAGCACCACATTTAGCCTTCCCACATTACAACCCTCAAGACCTTCTCGAGACCTAGGCTAGAGACAACCCAAAATTTTGAGGATTCAAGCTCCATAGGATACACCCTAACCTTTAGGGCCAGACATGGAAACCAGATCCCGCATTATCAACCTGCCCGATCGAAGTCCGAGTCATTTTTACTCGACTTCCCCCTTTCCTACCACATTACAATACCTTACCCTCAAAGCCTTAGCTCCATAAAATCGAGCTCCAGATTTCGAAACATCAAAGCCACTTGCGACCTAGCTCCACGTTTCCAAAAAACATCTAAACCAGTTACCAGCCCCAAACACGGGAACTCAACTTGCAGTCGGCATAGAACATGCCCAAATAAGTTCACACCACCTCTGGGGGCTACCCCGGAGAACGCTCACGGTCACAGGATCAACATCCTAACTATTCTAGCCCTTTGATCAAGACATCACTGGGAATGCACCTAGCCTACACCATCGCTGTGGCTAGTTACACACAAAGCCCTAGTAAACTAGGCACCATTATATATCTTTCAATTCACTGAACTACGGCTTGGTTTGATTTCACTACACGTGAATACGTAGGCAGCCTTTCAACAAGGGCACAACCACCCACATTGACACACATTCAAAAAGTGCCATCATTCCGGTCACGACACTGTCATGTTCTTAACAGTTAGCTTTGTCATTCTGGGGGCTTCTCCTAGACAGAAGTTCTCCATCCACTCACATAATCCAAATACTTTTAAAATCTAGCCACCTTTCTATAGTGTGTCCTAGTACTCGGCTCAGTCAAAGACGAGAATCTGTCAGGACTCGAAGCAATACCCACTTTGGGAATGTACCCCTAAATAAAAAAAAATCCAAAAGAACACCAGTCTATGGCATTGCTACCACAAAGTCCTGTCGTACGGAAACAGTCCCATTCCGAGGATTCGACCGTGTTGCCACTCGCCTAAGCTACGGAATAACGCAACTTAAGAGTCTTGTCATCTTAGGTGGCCCACCCCCTACCGAGTCACGGTCTAACCTTTAGAGAGTCCAGTCGTGTCTGTCAACTCGTCTTGTCGCGTCCAAAGTCGAGTCGATCGGTATATCTCTCTCTTCAAATTCTCATTTTAAAATTTGCAAAACTTAGCCATTTGAGAAAATCTCTTTCCTAGTCACCACGGGAATAGGAATTTTTATCACACTTCATCTAGGCATACAGGCCTAACCAGAGACTTTAGGAGTCCGTGTTAGAATCGGATTAGGAATCAAGTCATCCCAAACATTCTAATTTCCAAGAAAAATTTCATTTTCTTTCCAAAAAAATCAATCAAAAATCATTTCTTCCCCAGCATGAGTCAGTGTTTCGCCTAAATGTTACATGCAATTTGTTATCTATCAACAGACAGGTACACCCAAGACTTCCGAGAAATTCTAAGAAAAGTTCCCCAGTGGAAAGCTCAGGCGACATTTTCTACTGAAGAATCAGGATATATCTGTAAACAGATGTGCCCATAGCTTCCAAGGCAAGCTCCCACGCAATTTTAAGACAGGATGTACCTGTAAACAGGTATACTCATAGCTTCCAAGGCAAGCTCCCGCGACATTATCAGCATCAACCCAGGTATGATTTCTATCCTATGGCTGGCGAGCCCTTCATGCAGGTCTATTGGACTCTAAACGACCCGATCGGAAGTCTGCCAGGTTTTAATCCTTGATTGACCTGGTAGCTACTCTGACTTTTGCCTTGTCCAAGCCTCAGTCAGAGTGGGGGCTCTGTAGACACCCACATTTTGACCGCTAGGTGTCTATAATAGTTCCCGCCAAACACCCGATGATGATTGGACGTAAACGTGCTTTGATAGACTCGGATATGGGCTTGTAATCATGGACATTTGGTTTAGACGTATTAAGGAGTACAGATCTTATAAAACCAATCTCAAATCCAGGCCCAGTGGGTCCTTTCGAGTCAAATAAGACTAATTTGGGTCGAAACCGACACCAGGGGCAAAACCGTCTTTTAGCGACCGAGTCAAAACCCGGTCAAAGATTTTCCCGAGACACGTGAGTCAGCCGTGACACTTCACACGGCTGATTCATACTCAAACACTACAAAATTTCAGCTTCATTAAACATTAAACAATTCTGTTAAAGGTAGAATTCGATCTCAAGTAGGAATTCTATCCGGAAACCGAATCAGATACCAACCGAGCTCCAAATACTCGGCCAATACTCCCCCACCAGCCGAGATTCATGACTTCTTCACCAAGAAACGAGACTTTGATTTCCTCTCGAACTCTCGTATTTCCTATCCAAACCGGTATTTCTTGTCACACAAGCAAGACTACCTCGATTCCTATAAATAGGACCTTTCGTCCAACACAAAAAAACACACAAAAAACAACGATTAACACAGAAAAAACAACCCCATAACACGGTTTTTTCACACATCCTACATCCTCGATATTTAGCAAATCCCGACATCTTTCCGAAGCCTCGAAGCCACGAGAAACCGTCCGACCACACGTCAAACCCGACATCCAAACCAACACCCTAAACTCATCCTCATCATCTCGACGCTCCCAAGTCTAAGCCACTTTCCGACGAGCCTTATCCCGAGAAAACAAAGCATGTAGGTTGAGGGTGTAAATCAAACCCGATTCTTCTCTTCTTCTCTTCCTTTCTCTCGTCTTTTTTCGTCGGTCGTGTCATTAGTCCGTCTATTTAATATGGGTCGTTCGTCGCATATTTTTTATTTCTAATAATCGATACTACAAAAACTATTTTTTATAACGTTCTTAAAATACGATATCGATTCTCTAATCGAATATCGTATCTAAAAAGAACAAAATTAATTAATTCTCGTTGATGCTAATAAAATCGTTACATCTTTTTTAAACAAAATACGACGATTTTATATGCGGAAAGAATTAACATCTTTTTCGTTCAAAATTCTTTTTTTTACTTTTCATTCAAAACAAACTTTTTTCAAAACCTTTTCTAAAATCATTCAGACTATTCGATATCGATTTCATAATCGAATATCGAATACGACGAATATCGAAAATATGATTCGGGTATAAATTAATCCATATTTGTACGCGATTTATAAAAATTGACGGTTTTAGACAAATAATAAAAAAGCAGACAGACCGCCACGCGAGTCGCGCGCCTGTCAGGCGACTCGCGCGGTGGCCTGTTTAGCCAGGTCCTTTTTTTTTTTCGTTTCCTCGCTTTTCTATTTTTTTATTCTTTTCGAATCTTACATAAAAAGCGACTTTCGCGACATATTTCGATAAATACCTTTTTTTGACCTCGGTCAACACGTGCTAATCCATCACGTGTCATAAGTCTTTTCCAAAATCATGCATATTATTTATTTACGTCTTTATTCAAATTATTCAAACGTTACTAACTCATTTGCTCCTTGTTTGTAGCGATTTATTTTTATCGTTTGTTTTATTAGACTAAAACAAATTCACATGCTAAAATAACTTTGACGTTATTAGTTTAATATGCATTAAACGACTTAGCAACCCATTTATTTATTTTTCTCACATGTCTTAGGAAAATAATCTTTGCATATCATTCAACCATCGAACTAACGCGTGTACACTAAAAACAAACGATATCTTAGTAAAGGCCGCTAAGTGCGGGCGGGGTTGGGTGTTCTCAATGAACTTCCCAACACGTACCCTCACCCCTTACTCAGAACCATGGTTTCCGGATGTCCGAATCCATTGGCAACGAGAGTCA
The DNA here is from genome assembly GCA_958450325.1 of Agrostemma githago. Classification (NCBI taxonomy): domain Eukaryota; kingdom Viridiplantae; phylum Streptophyta; class Magnoliopsida; order Caryophyllales; family Caryophyllaceae; genus Agrostemma; species Agrostemma githago. The sequence goes on from OY288253.1 coordinate 63,228,414, forward strand.
TTCAATACACGATATCCGATAATGTCGGTATCGGTATCAAATGCTAAGGGAGGAACCCGATAAGCTCTGACATCGGAAATGGGCCATGTTTTAAATATGGCCCACTACGACATAGAGTGGGTTCGAATGGTTCCGAATAACCACAAAATTCGGTGGCGACTCCTACTTAGATTTAAAATTCAATTCGACCCATCTCATATGGAGATTCATTCGCCTCCCCAAACCCGCGCGTGGCCGCGTCGGGGTGGACCTATGTCATGTCCACAATGGTTTTGACCCAAATTAGTCTCATTTGACTGGAAACGACCCATTGGGCCTGAATTTAAGGTTAGTTTTGTGAGATTTTTACTCCACTAAAAGCTCACGCCAAATTCTATTGACTCCGAGTCCAAAATCGAGCGTATTAAGTCACGTTTACGTCCGATCATCATCGGGTATTTTTCGGAAACTGATATAGACACCTGGCAGTCAAAATGTGGGTGTCTACAGAGCTCCCACTCTGACTGAGGCTTGGACAAGGCGAAAGTCAGAGCAGCTACCTGGCCAATCGAGGATTAAGACCCGACAGACTTCCGATCGGGTCGTTTATAGTCCATTAGACTTTGCGTAAAAGGGTTCGCCAGCCATAAGATAGAAATCATACCTGAGTGGATCCTGGATGTGCCCGTTTGCAGCCATATCCAGTGTTTTCTTAGTGCAAATGGCACATGGGGCTTTTCGCTGGGGAGTTTAGATGAGTTGCAAGGAGACTTTCATCTGGAGTCTGGGTGTACCTGTATGCTGATACATAGTAATTCGTATGTAACATTTAGGCGAAACACCGACTCATGCTGGGGAAATGAAAAATGATTTTTTTGAAATTTTTTGAAAATTTTGAAATTTTGAAAATGAGAATGCTCGGGATGACTTGTTTCCTGTATCAAATTCTGAAAATGATTCCTAAAGCCTTTTGGGTTGAGCCCACGCCTAAGTGAAGATATGATAAGAACTCCTATTCCTAAGGCAATTAGGGAAGGATTTCTCTATTATAAATAGAGGATTCCTTGCTTTTAATTTTCATATCTCAACCCAAATCTTCCTTCTCTTCTCTCAAAATCCTTTAGACCTTTAAGAAAAAACTCTTGCTATGGGTATCGAACATCTGACCGCAATGCTTCAGACGTGGTCCCAGTATTTCCGAGATGAAGACAAAGTTCAGCTGACTCAAATGGGAATTACTGCTTTATTTCTGCTCCAATGACTTAGGGTAGATTCGCACTTTCTGGATGCTTGCCTATCCTTTTGGGATACTACCCACCATGTTTTTGCATTTTCTCGAGGAGAAATATGTCCTCTTCCCGAAGATATTGCAGCTATCGACGGTTGGTGCCCTAACGCTCGTCCTGCTATTCCTAGGGGTGTTCGTCGGTCCAGGACCGGACCAGACCGTTTAGCTTGGACCGAAGACCATAATTGTATAAAAAGTTGGACCATGGACCGGACCATATTTATGTCGGTCCGGTTCGGGTCGGACCATAAAAAACCTAGACCGGACCATAATGGACCAAAGAAACCGAAATAAATTACTACCAAAAAGTTTTTGGTATATAATAACTTAAAAAAACAACGATAAGTGCATAATCAAACTCTACAAGATTTTTATTTCGTTTTCCATTTGTTGTAGATTAAGATTTAAGGATTTTTATTCAATTTGCCGCGTATGCCTTGATTTTGTGTAAATTATTTAGGGTCAATACGGTCCATTCGGTCCTTTATTTGGTCCGCGGTCCAATCGTTTCGGTCCAGGACCGGACCAAAGACCAAATAATCAATATCATGTGGACCGTAGACCGGACCATATAATATTCGGTCCGGTCTGGTCCGGAGCAAAAGGCAACGGTCCGGTCCGGTTTTCGGTCCGGACCACGAAGTGAACACCTCTAGCTATTCCTCCGTTTTATCCTGACCCAAGGAGGAGATTAAGGGACTTTCTTGGCTTGTCTCATACTGAGACGGACCGTATGGTGCGGGGAGATTCAGTTTCTTTATTTGATTTAGCCGACAAGTTCATGAACTCTGGCGGCTACGGGTTACTTCCACCCATAGACGTAGGATTTTTGCCTTTTGCATGCTTCATCGATACATTTTTGAGGGAAAAATGGATGTTGACTCGTGCTTGGGTCAGATTAGGCTAATCGGCATAGTCGATCAGATGAAGATGGGTCACAGTCCAGCTTGGCTGATAGCCGGAGAGATCATTATGGGCCTTGATGCTAGAAGACTTGACCCGGACCGACAATTGACGGGAAGTACCCGTCTTTTGCAGGTATACCTTTCGCGCTTTCTTCTTTTTTCCTTTTTTTTGCGAATTTCGGACGTACAGGGGCCACTCGATCGAGTGACCTCGATAAAAACCTCCTGTTCGTCTCCGAATGAGCCACTCGATCGAGTCAGACATGACACTCGATCGAGTGTCTGCCAGCGGACCTGACACTTTCTTACGAAAGTTCGTTTTCCTCTTCTTTTTTTTGTCAGATCTGGTTATCCGTGCGTTTGTCGATCATAGAGCCCCCGGTGAGCATATCCAAATATCGTAGTTGCCAGATTAGCTCAAGGAAACGGCGGATAAGCTCGACCCATAACATAAACCGAACTTATTGGGACGAGGAGCTAAGATTCCATGGTGGGCCCTTGATTAGATGGACCGTTATTTGGTGGTTTCTCTCAAAATTGACGGGGCTAGCTAAGAGAGACAAAGCTCGCTATTTGGTGATCCTGTCCTTGGACTGGACCGTCCATATCTATCCAGACCGTATTTTGAAGCGGTTCGGTTCGTTTCAGAAGATTCCTGAGACTGAAGCAATTATTAGCGTTTCGCTCCAATTGACGGACGCTATGTGTGACACGTGGCTACAACGGTGGTTTACCCGTGTCATATGGACTATACCCCGCCCTTGCCAATCCGTTTGGGTTTCGGAATCATATCGAAAATGGACTTCCGAAGAATCTGAGGAGACCCGTAAAGCTTTGAAGACTGACGAGGCTTTTGACTTGGTTCGCCGGGAGACGGTGAAAGATAATAGGGGTTTCTTTGACGAAGGGGAAAATCCAGCTACCCTTGTCCGATTGGAGTCGGGTCTTAAGTCAAAAACTAAGACTCGAACTAAAGAGACCGGTGCTAGCGGCTAACGGGGACGGCTAAGCCCCCAGACTGATTTGGAGAAAAGACTTGGGCCGAGATTGGCGGCCCGACACTACAAGAAAAGGTGCCCCAGGCGTCCACCTAGTGGGCACCGGCAGTGGACGCTATAAATGAGCGGGCGTCCGCAAACATACGCCAGAAAGTGGAAGCCACAATTGGTCGCCCATTTTTAACACAGGCGTCCACTATTGGACGCCAGGAGAATTGGCGACCGACAGCGAATGCCAATTGTGGCGTCTGACTGTGGACGCCAGTTATCCCTGGATGGCGTCCACAGTCAGACGCTATTAGCTTCATGTTGGCGTCCGACTGTGGACGCCATCCAGGGGTAAATGGCGTCCAGTGTTAGACGCCATATCCCCTGAATATCTGCCAATTTCGATCGGTTTTAGCTTCCCCGGCGCCTGGCATGGTGTCCGTTATTGGACACCATGTATGCTGTTGCATGACCGTAAACATGCGTTCAATGTCTACCCAAAACCTGCAAAATAAACCTCATCCACAACTCATTCACTCTCGACCATCCACAACCTCAACTGTCGACCATCCACAATACCACCACCTCATTCACTCTCAATCAACCAAAACACTTCATCTCAACACATTTATGCTGAAAAAACATTCATATAAAAAAGTTTTAACATACGGTTTGAAGGTACATAAATCTAAACTAGTTTGAAGATACATGATCCATAAATCCAGTTACAACAACAACAAAAAACAATCAACTAACTAAGAAGCTAGCTGAAGCACCAGAGTTACCGCCATCCCCGCTAAAGGGGTTTCTGTCGTCTGGAGGGGAAGGGGGACGACCTTGGTTGCATTTGTTGAACATGGCCTGAAACATGGCCATCTATTCCAGCATCTTCTTGATGTGCTCCACCTGCTCCTTCAGTTGTTGCTGCTGCTGTGTCAGCTGCTCCTTCATTTCCTCCTTTTCCGGATTGGGCTGCTGAGATCCGGCCAGTGTGTACTCCATCTATGTGGAGGTGCCGAGATGTGCTGGGGGAGGTGTGAAGTACATACCGTGTGCGTTTCCAACACCATACACACTTCCCTTCTTGTATCCCTAGACAGTCTTGAAAAAAATCTTGTTCAGGTCGACGTCTGTAGCATCAGAAGCATTCTGGAGGTTCGCTAGCTCTTCGTGGTAGGCATCCTGCGTACACAACAACGATTTCAATTCAAGTTATTATTAGATGAAATCATTGAAGATAGTTATCTACCACCTAAAGTATAGACAAAGTCGATTTATTTGAAATAGTTAGTACTCACCCAGATTGCCTGATCCTTTCCCGTCTTAAAACTAGTCCCTTTGTCATCGGTCTTCCCGTGCATGTCGAAGAATACCTCCGCCGCGGTTGGCACCCTCCCGAGTTCAGCTTGCAGCTATTAAATGAGTACGAACGTTAGGTGAATATAAATTATGCGAGCATAGGTTACGATTATTTCAGACCTGACCTTGAAGTCCTGCTTGTCGTGGTAGGCAACCCATCTCTCCAACGCGACCCCTGAAATACGATGACTCCAATATATTATTTAATACAGTGAAAGATTGAAGTTAGATTGTTTGTCAAAATTGATTACTAAAAAAAACTACACCTTTAAGGTCTTTCAGCGCAGTCCCCCCGCGTGTGGCGTTTGTTCATCACGCAAGCAAAACGTCGTGTGCACGTCTCGTTATACCGCTCCCAGACCCTTCCTTCTAACTCAGTTTTCCAAGTGAACTTCAACTACACAATCAAGGCGGATGATTAATTAGTAGCATGAATATTTACAAAGTCCACATTATAAATTTAAAACTCGGTAACAAAAACAAACTACGTACCCGGAATTGGTTGAACCACCACTCCCGTACGTCAGCCGGCACCTGAGTCCAGCAGGAATACCCCTGCCCTCTGTCGGACATGTAGCTGTTAGTACAGCCTCTGGTGACCTGTCTATGCAGAAACCTGCACCGAGTCGAGAAGCACATATATGTACAAAATCTGTGAAGATGTAGTCCAAAAATTCATGTTATAAAAGAATAATCAACATGTTAGAATATATTACCATGTACGACAAGGGTCGAGAATCACCCGACCGTGTTCATCCTTCTCCAGCTCCTCCTCCTGCCCCTGTTGCTGCTGCTCCTCATCCTCCTGCTCATTGGTCTGCTCCGGTCCCGATTCGGGGACCATTTCCTCCTCCTCCTCCTCCTCCTCCTCCTCCTGCGTGGTGGACGTCTGAACAGACCTACTACCCCCACCACGTCTCCTAGTCGATCTACCGCCTGCCATTATCTTAACCTTGCAACAAATTAAACAATGTTAACAACAATTAGCAATTACATTCTAACTTGATTGGAATAATGTACCAAATAAGTAGCACAATCACCTAACCATGTAATCATCAATATAACCTACTACAGCAACTCTAGTAGTCATCTTCGTTGTCGTTATTGTCTTCAGCCTCATCCTCCTCAGCCTGATTCTCCTCCTCCGTCTCCTCGCCCTTCACTTGATCGTCCTCCAAATTCTCTTCATCGTGTCCCTCATCCTCCTCAAGGATCTCCGGAACATCCCTAACCATGTAATCTCCTTCTCCATCATCATGATCACCCTCAAATTCTTCCTCTGCCCCTTCATTCTGATCTTCTTCGGAGAATATGGTCTCTTCAATAAAAGATAAGCGTGTACCACTTGAAGCCGCATCTTCCTGGAACAGAGAACTGTTTATTTGTCCCCGTGGTTTAGTCGTAAAGACTGCCCACCATTGGCTTTGATTTCTGTCATTTTTCGTGTAAGGAGAAGGAGCAAAGTAGACTTGCTTCGCCTGATGCGCGAGTATGAACGGATCGTACGTAGGATATTTCCTTGTGTGATTAACTTCCACAATCTTGTGATTAACCCACATTTAAGGCTAACTACCATAGATGCGACTTCTAACAAAGTCACATCGCACCCTCCGTATAACGGTTTCTCCGAAGCGTCCAACATGTCAAAAAACACCTTTGCTCGTGGGTTAGGCTCTTGTGGGTTGGGTGAGTCTCGTGGGTTAGGTGAGTCGTCATTCCCATATGTGTTCTCGTTGTTAAACAAGTTGCACTCCACAACGTCAACTATTATACCTCTCAATCCACCCTCATTTTGATGGTTTTTGTGTTCCTCAGATTGAGATGGCTCACCATGACAAATCCAATTATAATAATGGGGTGAAAAACCACTATAGATGACATGTTCCTTAACTACAAGGACCTCAAAAAATTTTAGGTTCTTGCATTTAGTACACGGACACCTAACCTCCCCCCTCGATGCATAATCTACTGAATTTTTAGCCACCTCGACAAATGATTCAGCACCCCTCAAAAATTCGACGGTGGGACGTCTCTTCTTATCAAGTCTTCCCTCATACATCCATTTCCGTTCAATTCTCTTCATTTTCTATGTTCAAAAAATATATATAACAAATTAAAGTTTAATTTCCCTAACTTAATTTAGAACTTACTAAACGAAAATTTAATCATCATTTAACTTAAACTTAATTTCTCTAACTTAATTTCCATAACTGAGTCTCCCCAATTTAATCACTAATACGTCAAAGTAAACCCAATTTTTAATTTGCAAATGTCTTATTAATTTTTAATTGACCTTACAAAAATTAGTCACCGAATTTAATCACAAATGTAATCACAATTTAATCCCAATTTACAAAAACCCTAGCTAATTTATCAATGTAATCCCAATTCAACCGAACAAAACACAACAATTCATGGCTTAGGTCACACAGAAACAGCTTAAACAGGTAAAAAAAGGTCAAATTTTCGGATGCAGATATCAAAATTCTGAAAGCGCCACTAAAACCTATTTACAATCTCGATCAGGATAGAAGTGGTTTCGGGAAAATCCGGCATTATTACGACACCTTTTGGTCCATCCTAAGTCACACAAAACCTCACGGAAGGCCCTAGAGGTCGTTCTAGCTCAATTGAAGCAAGTTCATCAAACCCTAATAAAAATTGTGATAGGCAACTAATCTACCTAATCGAATTTGGGCTAAACTAATCAACCAAATCGAAATTCAGACCTAAACAATATTAACTACCAAACTACCAATAAATAACAATAACAATCAAAAATAAGAACAAATTATAATGAATAAGAATTAAGTAAAGTAAGAAAACATACCAAAAATTAAGAAAAAGTATGAAAAATGGAGGAGAGGAAAGGAGATTGGGGTCGGCGAGGAAGTAGAGAGGGTTTAAAGAGTGATTTTTTTAGAGAGTGAAGGGGGAGAGGGGGGTGGGCGGGTATTTGATACGAGTCAGCCTGGCGGGCGTCCACTATCGGACGCCACATCCAGCCAAACTGGCGTCCGACTGTGGACGCCATATCCACTAAATGGCGTCTGACAGTGGACGCCATTTAGTGGATATGGCGTCCGCTTGTGGACGCCCGCCAGGCTGAATTTCTTTCTTCCCCATCTCAGTCGGACGCCAAGTATGGCGTCTGACTGTGGACGCCCGTTTCTTTTTTCAGACGCCATGTAGGCGTCCATATGCCTAGGACGCCCACCAGGCGAACGCCCGGGACTGCTTTTCTTGTAGTGCGAGACCGATTGGGCCCACGTGAACGGTTGCCAGAAAGGGTGCGGGCCCGACTTGGACCGAGTGAGGTGACTGAGGATTCGAGTTCGAAAAAACGAGTCCGGGCTAAGGAGGTTCCCGTGGTGATTCGGGAGTGCTCACCTCCACGTCGTCGCCAGTGGACGGAAAATGAAGCTAAAGACAAGGAAAAGGGCAAGATGCCCTAAATACCGAGCCCCTAGTTTTTATTATTTAAATATTACTACTCTCTCCAGTTTTTATTTATCTTCCCCTTTGATTAAATTATACCTCACATATATTAAACAAAGGGGAAGATTGTTAAAAATCGGAGGGAGTATTATTTATTTTAGTGTCGTGTGCTTTTTTTGGATTTTTTTTTTTGCAATTTGTCATTTTCCGAGTTTATCGGATTTTTTTTTGAAATAAATAAAGGAAGTTTATTATTTAAACCGTTCCTGTTTTTTTCTCGATTGCAGTGGTTGTGCTCTTTTGAGGGGCTGCCTACGTATCCACAATTAGCGGAATCAAACCAAACGTAGTTCAGATTTTTTTTTAGATTTGCAATCTTGAAATACATCAAGACTATTGGTTCAAGATGTTTACAACAGTAGAATAAATAATTCTAGCTTTTGACTTGCTTTTTAAAAGTTTATGTAAAAAATGGTTTTAAAAAACTTTGCTAATGACATTGAGAAAGGGCTTAAGGGTAGTAACGTTTCAGTTGGTCCAGGTTGGTTGGGTTGACAAACTCGTTCCCGTCCAGGTCCGTTAGCATTACGGCTCCGCCTGATAGAATGTTCTTTACCAAATATGGCCCGGCCCAATTGGGTTTCAATTTCCCTCTCGGGTAGACTGGTAATAAGGCTCGAACAGACTTGAGAACCAAATCCCATTCTTTAATGTTTCTGGGCCTCACCTTTTTGTTGAAGGCCCGCTGGATCCTTTTTTGATATATCTGAATGTTATGGAGGGCACGAGATCGTCGTTCGTCTAATAGGACTAGCGAGTCATACCGTGCTCGAACCCAATCAGCTTCAGGTACTTGACTTTCGAGGAGGATCCTAAGGGACGACACTTTCAACTCGACGGGCTGGACCGCTTCCATCCCGTGTGTTAGGTAATACGGCGTTGCACTGGTTGCAATGCGGATTGATGTCCGGTATCCCCATAATGCAAAGGATATTTTTTCGGGCCAGTCCCGGTAATTATAAGCCATCTTTTTGAGTATGGTGACAATTGTCTTATTAGCCGCTTCTACCGCTCCATTTATTTGGGGTCAGTAGGGTGAAGATGTATGCCTTTGAATTTTATACTTGGTCAGCAGGGCCACTGTTTCAGCTTGAAAATGGGTCCCGTGGTCACTGATAAATTCGTGCGGGATCCCGTATCGGCATATTATCTTGTTTTGGATAAACTTGGCAACATGCTTGGCGTTGAGAATACGATAAGATTCGGTTTCGACCCACTTGGTGAAATAGTTGATAGTTACCAAAATGAAACAATGTCCGCCAATACCCGAAGGATTTATCTTCCCGATTATGTCGATACCCCACGTCGAAAATGGCCAAGGTGACGTCATGGTATATAACAGAGATGACGGCATATGTTGCACATTGGCGAAGATCTGACAGTTATGGCAACGCTTAACATATAACTGGCAATCGGTTTCCATATTATTCCAGTAGTACCTGAGCCTAATGAATTTGGACTAGCATCTGAGCATTCATGTGTGGACCGCACTCACCATCGTGTACTTCGGCCATAACCTTCTCGGCTTTGGTTGTATCAATGCATAGGAGAAGAACCCCTTGTGCTGTCTTTTTGTACAGTTGTCCATCGTCGGTGCGGACAAACTGGGTTGCTAGCCTTCGTAAGGCTTTCTTGGCTCGACTGTCGCTCCCGGGAGGATATTCCCCGGTCGTTAGGTATGTTAGCACAGCTTGATACCATGGCTCGGGATCAGGTATCTCGATATCTTCATGTCGTGGATGTATGCCGGCTCAGATCGTCTTTCGACACAAATTGGCATACTGGTCACGTGATCGGGAATATTTAGTAAAGATGCTAGTTTTGAGAGTGTATCTGCAAACTGATTTTCTTCCCGAGGCAAGTATATATACTCTATCTTTTGGAATTGTTTCTCGAGATCCCTTACTCGTGCCTGATAGGCCACGAGATTGGCGTTCTGAGTTTTCCATTTTTAAAGTGCTTGATTAATGACCAGGGAAGAGTCGCCGTGTACCCGGAGGTTTGTGACCCCCAAATTGGCGGCGGCTTGTAGCCCGTGGATGCATGCTTCATACTCGATAGCGTTATTGGTAACGTCAAAGTCTTGTTTGATAGATACGGGAGTATGTTCCCCTCTTGGCGAGATTAAAAGAATCCCGACTCCGAATCCTCAGAAATTGGATGCATCGTCGAAGTATAAATCCCACGTTTCGGTATCGGTATGGAAAATATCTTCATCTGGGAAGGACCAGGTGTCGGTGTGTCTTTCTTTGGCTATTGGGCTATCGGCAAGGAACTCGGCTACCACTCGACCTTTAATGGCTTTCAAAGGAACGAACTTTAGGTCGAATTCTGCCAGCATTAGAGTCCATCTTGATATCCTGCCATTGAGAACAGGCTTTTTGAAGAGATACTTGATTGGATCCATTCTAGATAGCACCTGTACCTTGTAGCTGAGCATATAATGTCGAAGCTTCTTAGTGGCCCAGACCAAAGCTAAACACGTCTTTTCGAGCATGGTGTATTTACACTCGTACTCTAAAAACTTTTTGCTGACGTAGTAGATAGCTCGTTCTTCGGAATTGACCGTCTGAGCCAGTATAGCCCTCATGGCTGTCTGGGTCGTTGTTAGGTATAACGACAAAGGTAAACCGGGTTGAGGTGGCATCAAAACTGGTGGAGCAAACAAGATTTCCTTGATTTTATCGAAGGCTGTTTGACATTTATCGTCCCACAGTATTCGTTCTTCTATCTTTAGCTTCTTGAAAATCGGTTCCCACACCATGGTTAGTTTTGAAATGAACCTGCTGATGTACTGGACTTTCCCGAGAAATCCTCTTATTTCTTTTTCGGTCTTAGGAGGCTGCATCTCGCTAATGACTTTGATTTTAGCTGGATCGACTTCGATGCCACGTTGGCTAATGATATGACCCAGTAATTTGCCAGACGTTACCCCAAAACTACATTTCTGGGGGTTTAACCTCATGTTGTACTTGCGTAATCGAGTGAAGAATTTTCTCAGGGCAGTGATATGACCGTCCCCGTTCTTAGACTTGACGATCATATCGTCTACATAGACTTCCACTTCTTTATGCATCATGTCGTGTAATAAAGTTGTGGCGGTTCGTTGATAAGTGGCCTCGACATTAATGAGACCAAATGGCATAACAGTATAGCAGTAAGTACCCCAAGGTGTAATGAAGGCGGTCTTATCCATATCTTCTTCTGCCTTTTTTATCTTGTTATACCCGGCATACCCGTCCATAAATGATAGAAGGGCATGATCAGCTGTGTTATCCACCAGTATGTCAATGTGCGGTAACAGGAAATCGTTATTCGGGCTCGCCTTGTTAAGATCCCGAAAATCTACGCAGACATGTACCTTGTCGTTCTTTTTAGGAACTGGCACGATGTTCGCAACCCAGTCCGGATATTCGGACACTTGTATGAAACCGGCCTTGAATTGTTTATCGACTTCTTCCTTGACCTTAAGGGACCATTCAGGCCTCATTGGCGAAGCTTCTATTTAACCGACTTGAACCCGTCCTTGATCGGTATATGGTGCTCGGCTATTTTGCGGTCTATCCCCGGCATGTCCTTGTAGGACCATGCGAAGACGTCTTTGAACTCTTGGAGGAGGTTCGTGAATTGTTGTTTCTCCTCGGGATCTAAGGGTAACCCTATCTTAAGCATCTGAGGTTCTAAGGTTGTTCCCACGTTGATGGACTCAGTTTCTTCGATTACCGGGTTCCGGAACTCCGATCAGATGTGGAGGTAGGGGTACCTGTTCGTCGGGTTTCTCAATGTCATTGCACAAAACCTTTTTGAAATTGAAAGTATTTTGAAACTGAGACAAGTCGTAAGCAGAACGATTGTTATTATTGATTGAAAATTTAGAAAATAGCTCGAAAAGAGCTGCCATCTGATCATTAGTCAGTGGCGGGATAGGTAAGGCGCTCGGGACAGACCCCGAAACACCAGGAGTAACTAAAAGGAGAGGGGTAGTTACAGGAGTGACTCTAGCACCGGACTCACTAGACTCGATCTCAGACTCAGACTCAGACTCAAACTCGGGCATTTCTCCTTCTCCAGTGATCAGCTTGTAAGTCCTTCATTGACTGTCAGTCCATTTGACAGTCTTCCTCCAGGCTCTCTTTCCCGTCTCGGATCCTACGTCCGAGATTAGCTTAGTTGGGTAAAACCTATTGTTGCGAAGAATAAGATTGACCAGATCCTCTTTTGATGTCGGGGCCGCGATTTCCTCCCCAAAAATTAGCCCTAAGACGGGCTCAGCGTTGCTTGGATCTTCTGACTGGACGAGGGCGAAGACATCGTCCGGGATGTAGTTACAGTCCTGGGCCAACTGGGTCCCAGGGTGCGTAGCATTGGGTTGGTACAGACCAACCTAGACATCTCGAATACTGGAGTAACAAATTTGATTATATTGGCCCGGTCCATATTTCCCGGCTTCATAGTATACCCCAAACCGAATCGAGATCCCCCGTCATTTAGGACTTCAATAATTTTCCCGGCGGGTAGATATGACCTTGAAGTAGCCCCATGCAAATACCCTAGATTTTGTCACAATTAGCCACAGTCATAGGTGTTGCCTCCAAGGAGATGACACTGTCGTGTAAAGGCAACTTGATTTTCCACTATAGGGTGGAGGATACCGCCTTGACTGCGTGGATCCACGGCCTCCCTAGGAGCAGGTTAAAGGAAGAAGTGACATCGATTACTTGAATCTCCAATTCCTTTTCTATAGGGCCTGTTATGATGGTTAGTTTCACGGCTCCGGCTACCGATCTTGGGCTTCCGTCGAAAGCCTGAATTGTTTGAGCGGTTGGAATGTAGTCAGCCTCAGTAATGCAGAGGGCTTTGGCGGTCCTCAAGGGGAGTACGTTGACCGCCGAATCATCGTCGATTAGGGTCATCGGGAGGTACTTTCCACGGCAGATTACCGTGATGTAGAGGGCCATGTTGTGGGTAGCCCCATATGGCAGTAGATCGGCTTCAGAGAAGGTGATTAAGGGCCTTCTTCCTTGGCTTTGTCCTTTAAGTGGGGTAGGACCGTGGCTACCATTTCAGCAGGAGTAGCCATGGAGTCGATCTGGACTTGATCGAGGGCCTTAGTGAGTGCCTCTCGATGTTCCTGTGAGCTGACCAAGAGTTGCCATATAGAGAGATCAACTCGAGTCCTCCTTAGTTGCTTTACGAGAGCCTTTTCGGTGGTTGGCTCTTCGGGAGCGACTTCCACCCTGATTGGTTCAGTAATGGTTATTGATGTAGGAGTGTCCCTAAGGTGGTTACTGGCTAAGGCCTTGGACTTAACCTTCTGGATCTCCTCGGGAGTGATGGGGATAGCTTCCCCTTTGGTGAGATAGACATCGTCCTCATCATCGCACCAGATCCCGTTTATTTGCGGGATAAGGGGAGAAATGAGTTGTGAGCAGTCAACTATTTCTCCGAAGAAAATGGCATGGGTAGCTAAGGGATTGTCCTTATTGATGGGCTTACCTCCGGGTAAAAGGATCTTGCCGCTCTCGATTAGATGCTTGAGCTTCCAACATTTCTCGGTGTCGTGCCCATTGCCCCGATGGTATTGGCAATAGGCCTGGATGTCGTAGGCCTTGGAGCGACGCTCGACCGAGACTTTGGGCGTTGGGCCTATCGGTTGGATAAGGCCTTTTGACGATAGCCTTTGTAAGGCATGTGTATAGGTAGTACCTATATCGGTGAATACCCGCGGCGTGGTATTCCTCTTGGACGGGGTATCAAGTAGATTGATCTCGTCGAAAATGCTACGAGTAGCAGCTGTGGTTGTGGGCTTGCTAGTGGATGAGCTTGCCCCTTGATACCCTTTGGTAGAGGCCTTAGTAAGGATCTCTAACCTTAAGTCATCCTCGATCCTTGTCCCCATTTCGGTTAAGGTGGCGAAGTTGGGTATGATCGCGTACCGGAGATGGGCCCGGTAAGAGGGGAGGAGATTCTTCGCGAAGGCCTCCACTAAGACTTTTTCGCTGGGCTTATCGACCAGCTTCACGCTCTCGGCCCTCCAGCGTTGAAGGTATTTCGTAAATCCCTCCTTGGGCTCCTGGGCCATAACTTCCAAGGTGCGCATCGTGGTTTGGATTTCAGTGTTGTTGGCATAATTCCGAGCAAATTCCGTCGCCACGTCATCCCAAGTTTGTATTTCTTGGAATCAAGCCTGTAGTACCATGCTTTCAGGTGCTTCTCGAGGGAGGAAGCAAACAGGTGCTTGAACATAGTTGACTTCACCCCTTTAACAGCCATGAATTCCTTGAAAGCCCAGATATGGAGTACCAGGTCTTCAGTCCCATCGAACATTGGTAGGCCCGTAAGGTTGAGGTTAGCCGGCAGTTCGTCGGTCAGGGGCGAATAGGCACGGGCATTTTCCGTGTGGATGGTGTTGTTGGTCGACAAATGGACCTGTTCCTGGAGCTTGCGGACCGCGCCAGCTAATTCAGCTAAAGGCCCAGTAGTCTCAGTCCCACCTTCAGGAGTTCCTTGTTCTACGGCGCTTACACGGGTAATGAGAGCTATTTGGTCTTCCCTCATTTTCATCATTTGGGTCTCAATTTTAGCCAACGAGGCTGCCAACTGGTCTACGGCTTCTTGCATTTTCTGGCGTCTGGTTACCGGTGGCCTGTCTGTAAGAATACCGCGTAATCAGAAACCGACCCAGATCCTAGAATCAAAACAGTACATCCCGAGCAAGGAAAAGACCAGACGAGAAAAGGACTCGAGACTAAACACCTAGACGGGTGACTCGTGAGTGATGGGCCTTCCTTAGGATTCGGCTGAGTGGGCCTAGTCCTGTTCGAAAGAAGGTCCACGTGAGATTTTCCCCAGGCTTTTGGACTCAAATGTGTAAACGGGCCTCCCTTTGTAGGAGTACGTCCTACGTAGGTGGGTCGTGCCTTGACAAGTAAGGCGGACTGGGATAGGGAGGAAACCCGTGATGTAAGATCAACGGAGTTTCGACGCTAGAGACTTCGACAACTTATGACAAGACCCGACACTACTAAATACGGGAAGTAGTAAGAAGAAGAAAGTTTTGTAAAGGGGAATTTGTTTTTTTAGAAAAATCCGAGAAAGTCGGATGGATGGCCCAATTATTTTTTGAAAATCGGAAAAAATGTTATCGAGTCGTGACTTTTTGAGGGTTCGAAAATTTCGGGCAGGATACCGGCTAGAAATAAGCTATTTTTGAGTAAAATCATAAGTCCTAAATTCGGGAGCTTTTCGGGTTTTGAAAAATCGATAATTTTGAAAAGGTGCATATTTTGAAATAACGGTTTTTGAAAAATATGACATGTAAATCAAGTAGCATGTAGTCATGGAAGCAATATATCGACACCATGTATGCTCTTAAACTAAGTCTCGGTTTGTCCGAGTAGGGTCTATACCAACAACGACAGCTTTCTCACAAATCAGGACGAACTTCCTAAGCAGAATTGAACGTAGAACATGCCATGAGACCCATGCGAGTTCGGCCATAGAAGTCTTTAGTGCACTCATTTAGGAATGCACCGCGGTATAGTGGGACGTCGGTCACAAGTAACCGGCCCGGGAAAGATTTGGGTTATGCATGAACCATCGAACTAAAATGCGTACATTAATAATCGAACGATTTCTTTTCGAGTCTCACCCTAGGAACCCTGATGACGAGTGGTACATCAGGAATCCCCAACGGAGTCGCCAAATTGTGGACATGACATATGTCCACCCCGACGCGGCCACGCACGGGTTTGGGGCGGCGAATAAATCTCATGTGAGATGGATCTCGAATTGAAATTTAAATCGAAGTTGGAGTTGCCACCGAACTTTGTGGGAGTTCGAGCCCATTCGAACCCACTCTATGTCGTAGTGGGCCGTGCACAGAGTACGGCCCATTTCGATTTCAGAGTTTATGGGGTTCGTCCCTTTGCATTGCGATACCGATACCGACATTATTGGTAATCGTGTATTGAATGACTCTTGTTTGCCAACGGTTTCGGACATCCGGAAACCATGGTTCTGAGTAAGGGGCGAGGGTACGTGTTGGGAAGTTCACAAAGAACACCCAACCCCGCCTGCACTTAGCGGCATTTACTTAGATATCGTTCGTTTTTCATGTACGCGCGTTAGTTTGACGGTTAAATGATATGCAAACAGTGTTTTGACTAAACATGTGAATTATGTTTGATCTACGTCGTTTAATGCATCTTTGAACTAAGTCGGAGTTGTTTTAGCATGTGAGATTCGTTTTAGTACAATAAAACAAAAGAATGCCAAAATAGAAACAAACGAGTTAGTAACGATATAACGGTTTGTAAATAGATTAGAATGATGCAAAAGATGTGATGCATGATTTTGAAAAGAATAGGACACGTGATGGACTGGACACGTGTTGACCGAAGTCGTAAAAAGTTTTATCGAAGATCGAAATATGTTGAAGGCTCACGGATTTGTCGTGACAAAGGCCACTCGATCGAGTCATGGAGGGACTCGACCGAGTGGACCTCGGGAAAAGCCTTATGCTCGGGTTTTGAGACGCCACTCGATCGAGTCATGGAGGGACTCGATCGAGTGGTCCTCAAAAAAAGCTTCTGCCCCGGTTTTTGGGATGCCACTCGATCGAGTGCTCCCTGTACGGACTACTGTCCGGTTTTTATTTTTGAAAAATCGATGTTTCCGTTGAACCGCGTGAAAATATAATATGATTTACATTCGATTCAATTTTCGATACTCATCGTATTCGATATTTGACTATAGAATCAATATCAAATATTTAGAGTGAATTTTGAAAAAGACGTTTTATAAATCATTTTTGATTGTACTAAGACGAAATAATTCCTCCACGTTGTAATGTCATAATTAGTCTTTTCGGACCATGTGACCATTACTCGGCTTCAACGGGATTATGCTTAACATGATTTGATAATTGATTCCTTTAGATCCGATATTCAACTATAGAGTCGAAATCGAATCCTAGGGATGACGCTTTATTGAAAATAGTACGATAATATCGATATTAGGAACGAGAAAAGAAATAAAAAAAGACGTTTAGACGACCCGTAAATAAAAACGGACGGACGAGAGAAAGAGAAGAAAAGGGAGAAGTCGGGACTTTGTAACACCCTCAACCTACATGCTAATTTTGACCTCAATCACGGAGTCGTAGTAACGGCGCTTGCGTAGGTGTAACGGGGATATAGGAGGAGTTAAGGTGTTGTGTTTTGACTTGGTTTTCATATGGGATTTCTAGGAAAGATCGGGACGGTATTCCGGTATAGTTTGCCTAAGGTTGTTAGAGATTCGGGTTGATGTCGGGATGTTATGAATGTGTGTCGAATGTCGGGAATTCTATGTATGAATTGATGTCTTGAATGAATGTGTAGGAGGGTGTATTTATAGGAGAGGTTTCCTGGCTTGGATGGGAAGAAACTCCTGTTTTAGATAGGAAAAGCTTGCTTAGGATGGAAGAAAACAAGCGGTGCGGACGGAATAGGATTCCGATTTTGAATAGGGAAGGCTCCCGATTTGAGCTGGAAAAGGGGCCACTCGACCGAGTGGTGCATGGTACTCGATCGAGTGACCGGTCTAACCTCGGTTTTGGTGTATTTTTTGAGCTTACTCGATCGAGTGAGCTGGTCCACTCGATCGAGTAGGCTTAGCCGGGTGGAAAACTCTTTTTAGAGATAGAGTTTTATCTTTAAGGGAGAGTTTTAATTGCTTTGTAGCTGATTTTGTGAGGTATTTGACTTCAAATCGGATTTCTGAAAGCTGAGTGACAGATATTTCCGTCTCGGAAACGCCTTTGACCGGGGTTTTACCCGGTCGCTAAAAGACGGTTTTGCCCTTGGTGACGGTTTTGACCCAAATTAGTCTCATTTGACTGGAAACGACCCACTGGGCTTGAATTTGAGGTTAGTTTTGTGAGATTTTTACTCCGTTAAAAGCTCGCGCCAAATGGTATTGATTCCGAGTCCAAAATCGAGCGTATTAAGTCATGTTTACGTCCGATCATCATCGGGTGTTTTTCGGAAACTGCTATAGACACCTGGTGGTCAAAATGTGGGTGTCTACATGTAGTCTCCTCATTTTAGATCTTCATCTTTTGTAATTTGCATTAAAGAATTTTAGAACTAGATCAAGATTTCTATTTTGATTTATGTTAATTACTCATTTTGGCAATCAAGTTACTATCTTATTGATGGGAAGGATTTTGCCGTCAATCCCTACCAACAAGTAAAATCAACTAATCCTAACTGGGTAGATAGGACAAGTCGGGTCGAATCCACGGGGACGGTAATGAGGTGTCTAGACTAAGGTCACCCAAATACAAGACTAGGTTAACAAGCTAAACTAGGCTAAAACAAAGAAGGAGGGAGAAGACTATGACTAAGAGTAAACTAAGTATGACATCTAAAGCTAAATGATTTAACTAACTAGAGAAACAATGACTAAAAGGATGGAGAAAACAATAGGAAAAGAGTAGGGTTAGGTCGGGTTCATAAGTGTAGTAAGATAGTTGGGTAATCGAGGGTGTAGGTTTCACCTAGTCACTAAGGTCGGTCCGCGCTCTCGCGTCAAAGACAAACCCAAATACTCATGCAAGATGCTACTCTAAACAAGAGCATTCAATCACCAATCAACCAAACAATGAAAAGGAGGAAACAAGCAAGAGAAGTATTTGCAACTACTATTCTAACAAGCATTTCATCAAACACATGGTATGCAAGAATGAGTGACTAGCAACAAAGATTCAATCTTTACCCACAATCAACCCTAATCACCCATAATCAACACTTAATCCCCCTACTAACCTCACAATAAGTCTACTCACACATAATCCAACTAACACTAATACAAACAAGAGAAATCAACACAAACATCATAACATTCATAATGGAAATGAAACTAGCAAGAACAATAAACAAGAACAAAGATTAAAACTTGAAAGATAAAAAAAGATTAAAGGAAAAGAGAAGAGGAAGATTATACCAAACTAGTATGAAAGAAAGGTTGGAACTTGTATAATAAGAAAACCCAAATACAACAACCAAGGTTGTCAATCTTGGTTGGATTCTTCAAGAATTCCAAAAATACAAGGATTAAACTAAGATTAAGGAAAGGATTAAGCTAATCTACACTAATCTAACCTAAAGTATGTCTAGGGTTTCATAAGATACTCTAACAATACAAGAGGGGGGGGGGGGTTATATATAGGGTTCCACAAGTGAAGGAAGGCGGAAAAGCAAACACGGGCTGAACTGGGTCCATCCCGGTCGGGATGAGGGTGGTCCCGATCGGGATGGTCTCATCCCGGTCGGGATGGCCTTCAGAAGCGTAAGTTTGCTTTCTTACTTCTTCCCGGTCGAGATGGGGTCCTTCCCGACCGGGATGAGTCATGTAGGCTTCAAATATGATACCATAGGTCCCTCCTTGCTCTTCTTAGGCTTCTTATCGATTCTCGGTGCTCGGGAATGGGTCCCAAGGGCTCGGGATCGAGTCTAAGCTACCGAGTGATCGTCGCTTCTCTTCGTTGGTTCCAAATATGTCGGAAACGTGTCAGAATCGTTTCATTTCTCCATTATTATCCTTAGGAACCTAAAACAAGCTAGAAGAAGCGTAAGTAGCCTCGAAAACCGCTCCAAAGAGCGATCCCACAAGAGAAACCGGGACTAAACACAAGGAATAAGCACTACAAAACACACTTATCAACTCCCCCACACTTAACCCTTACTCGCCCTCGAGTAAACATGAACTAACTACTAAACTAATAAGAACTAAAATACTAGCCGAGCGAGTATTAGCGCACCCTACGCCCTTTCAACTCACGCGAAAACACTTAGAGGAAAAGTGTTCTCCGCAAGGCAAGTGAGGTCTTGCGACAAAACTGTGGATACAACCGAACACGAAAACACACAAACAAACAAACAACAAACAAACAGACAATCGGTTGCACCCAAAAAGAAACAAATACCGCTTCCCTCAACAAAGCGGTGAAAGAAGCACCAGTTAAGGACTCAAGGTAAGTGACAACGTTCCCAAGCTAATAACACAAATCGATATGGACAAAAACCCTAATAGTATGACAACAAAGCAATAAAAACGTTGGTAACTTACCTAGTTCCTCCTAACCTTCTAAGAACGTACTACGGGACGATAGGCGGGATGGAAAAAGGATGAACCACGGAGTTAGTCGACATTGTAGGTAAGTGAAACCCCGCCTCCTTTAGCGATAAGCCAAGAGGGTCGTCCCATGCTCAAAAATCGCCCAACTAGTCCAAGTAAAAAGGTGGATAATGGTTGCAAAATGAGGGAAGACCGACTATTACCGCTATCATCCTTCCTAGGGACTCGGTCCTTTGGTAGGCTATTCACGATAACAGTCGGTAAAAGACTTATTTTTGAGGGGTGGGAATTTTTTTGTGAGATGATTTTCTTTGGCATTTTTCTTTTGGATTGGCTTTTGAGTTGCTATGCCATTTCTTTTTCTTCTTTTGTATTTTGTTTTTGATTTGTTGTGCCTTTTCTTTTTCTTCTTTCTTTTCTTTCTTTCCTTTTCTTTTTCTCTCTCTTTTTTGACTTGGTTTGCCTTTTTGATATATCTTGTATTGTAGGCATTCAATCATAACCAAGCATAGAAACTAAAACAAGTTGCAACTTATTTGAGGAAAATGTGTAGAAGGTAGGGAAATGGGTAAGTCGGGACGGGCCCTTCCCTTCAAACCCACAAAAAGGGAGAAACTTGGACTAATCAAAGCAATTTCGAACACGGTCACCTAAGGGACAGGACTCGGCAACCAAGGCCTTTTCACTCCGTGGGTGGTCAAAATGGTCAAAATGCAAATCCCGTAGTAAATCCCTAGTAGACTAGGTGGACACAAGGTAAAGAACCAACAAAACTATTGATTTAAAGTCATTCTACTAGACTAAAGTCCAAGACTCGATTCATACCACTACAAAGGAAAAGTAAACACTTGCGTACTAGCCTCAAAACCGGGTTTTCAAAAACCTTTTCTACACTAGACACAAACTACACAATACAAAACAAAGACAAAAGAAAATGAAACGAAACAAGACAAAACAAAACAAAACAAAAGCACAAGGAAATAAACAATCACCACCCTGAATCTTCCAAGCAAGCAACCACATCAACCACAAACTCTACAAAGCTCCACTCGAGCACACATCATCACAAAATCTTCTCAAAACTCCACAAGAGACAAAGTGGAAAATGGATAAAATGATGTTACCGGATGTCTTGAAAGCTCCCCAAAGTTAACGGTGATCAAGCGACCTAAAGGAAAAAGGGGGCAAAACACACACACAAAACACAAAAACACAACACAAAGACACAAAAGAAAAAGACACAAAAGAAAATCTTTTTTGTTTTTATGAAATTTTTCAAATTTTTATGAATTTTTAAGATTTTTTGAAAAAAAACTACGAAAAATAAAGCTAACTAGACTAGGATATCGCTCCCCCACACTTAAACCGAGCAATGTCCTCATGCTCGATCGGTAGTGTGTGGAGACACTAAGAGGAAGAGAAAAAGGGAAAATAAAGCTAAAAATCGAAAATGAAAATGAAGAAAGGGTAGAATGTGTCCGGCCGGGGCGTAATCAAGTCACCAAGGGTCGAGACAAGAAAAGATATGGATGGGGGAGGAAATAAAAAGAAGAAAATAAAAGGAAATGGGAGGGGAGGACTAGGTGTAATCAAGTCACCTAGCCCGGATTCCGCCTAAATCCAACAAAATTCAACGAAAAGGAAAGTAAAATTAAAGAAAAAGTGAAAAGACTTGTCAGTTTGGATTTTGAAATGATTCTCGATGTAATCACGTCATCGAGAATCGGGAGCAATACTACCAAAGGCCCCGAGGGCCACCATGACACAAAAATGATAAGGGGAAGGGGAACATACAAAGGGAGACAAGCAATAAAAGACGGAAAAGAAAGGAGTCGCCTTACCAAACGATTAGCAACTCAATTAACTCCATCGTCTCAATGATCGATATCGGCACATTTCTTGTCTTCATCGTTGTTATTCCTCTTCTTTCTCAATATGGTAGCATGGTTGAAGTACTAGGCTTGAATTGGTGTAAATGAGAAGGGATTTGAGGTGAAACTCGGTGTGTAGTGAAGAGAAGATGATATGAAGGTATATATATGAAGTGTGGGGCCATATGATAGTTGCAAGGGGAGGTAGGGAGGTTGGGAGGGGGTATAAAACGGTTGGGTGGGCTCAAATGACGAAGAGGAGGCAAAAGGGGGAGCTGGCCACCATCCCGGTCGGGATGAACTTGATCCCGGTCGGGATTGCTCGCAGTAGCTTCTGTTTTCGAGCCCATTTCATCCCGGTCGGGATGATTTCCTTCCCGGTCGGGATGACTTCCTTCCCGGTCGGGATGACTCTTCTAGCTCTTCAATCCTCTTGATAGCTTCACCCACAAGGCAACTAACACCTCGGGATCTAAAATCCCGTCCCCAAAAGCTTGTGAAAAGCTCAAAAACCGACTTCCTAGCCCAAGATCCAAGCTTCTATCATCAACTACTCCTCTCAAAACTTCATCTTCACTATGAACCTATCAAATGAACTCAGTAAACATCATCAAAATCCCTCCCTCACATCGCTCATCAAAATGCCAAATTACAAGAATTCCACAAACTCACAAATCCAAAAATCACACAAATACAACTACAAAAACATAAAGGAGAGGGAAAAGATATATACAACATGACGGTTCTTGAGGAACTCCGTCAAACCGAGAATGGTGGACTCTCCCTTCTTATCCATAGCCATCAAGGGCTCGGAGGAGTAAGTCAAATGCTCGAGCCACATCATAACGAGGGCTCATTGAGTACCCGAGCCAAGCTATCCTCCAAAGCCTCCAAGTCGGAAGCAAGAAGTAGTCATCCAAAGACCCAACGTCATCTTTCATGTTGTCTCCAGGGTCTTTCCATCCTACAAGCTTTATTGACCCCTTCCTCCCTAAGCATCGTCTCCAATCACAAGCAAGCTTCAAGTCTTCAACATGAGGCAAAAAAAGCGGTTTCGGCCTCATTTTGCTATTGCACATCCCCATACCTTCCCCAAGTTGTGGTTCCCCATCTTCAAGTCCCAAAACATCACTTGTTCCCACATCATCTTGAAGGAGAGAATTGAAACATCTACCGGCGGTTTCAATCTCTTCCAAACTATGGCTTCGCTTATTTGCAAGAGGCTCATGATGTTCTTCCACATTTTTGCACAAGGGCAACTTGAGCTCATCATTTCCACCCAACGACTTCACAACATCTACCACCTCATTCAACTCACTAACCTCATCCAATGCTTCACCAACAATGCCTTCATCAAGGGTCATTTCCTCATTCGTCTCTTCTTGGGTAGACAATTGAGGTTCTTCATAGCAAGTCTCGTTCCTCAAGGGGACTTCATCGGCGCCTTCATGATTGGGTTGCTCCCCTTGCTCAAGTGAGCACCCTTCGTCAATTTGTGATGTTCGAGTTAAAAACATCACGGTTTTAGCCGCTAAAACATTTAATCGAGCATCAATCGCCTCCCCTTCCCTTCGATATTGGGCCATGAATTCATCTTGGTCCTTTTGCATTTGGATGTCCATCTCTTGTTGGCTCTTTTGCATTTGTGATGTGTTGTATTTATATAGCTTTATTCCCTCGATTCCGTTGTCTTTTATGGTCGGAACGCGCTCTTTAGAGCCGTTTCTTCTAACATTTTGCTTCGAGTGAGTGTTTTTGTAGATTCTACACGATTTCAGGTCTTTTTGTGCAATTACACTCATATATGGTTAGAAGAACGATCCCGAGACAAAACCCGTGCCTCAAGACGTTTAGGCGAAGAAGAAATGGGAGGTGACGATTCAATGGGCCATGAGAAGCGGCCCATAGCTTCTTTTATTAGTGCGTGCACGCCAGCCTGCATGTGACCGGCGGCCTGCCAGCCGGCCGGCAAGACACAAGCCATTTTTTTAGTTTCATTTTGATGTGTGCCTCGGCCCCTGCATGTGGCAGGCGGCCGGCCGGCCGGCCGGGGTGCACACCCAGTTCTTTTTCCGCCTCATTTTGTATAACTAGGAGAGGAGGATTATTTATCTATCTATCACTCTTGATACTTAGAAAAATTTTACTTCAGAAAACTCGTGACCCTTAGGATTCTAGCACTCGGTTTTCACTCGGATTCGATTTCGGTAATTTCATTTTATGCAATTTTCAGTTCTACGTTTCAATCTTCATCGTAAATTACTTAGTTCGTCGTAATTTTCTCTATTTGCAATTTGTTGTTCCGTTTAGTTCGTTAGATTTTCGTCCGTTTATCATTAGATTTATTTGCTTCACCTTTTTATCATGAATTCTATATATGCGATTAGTTGTTTCGTAATCATCATGCGTAGCTAATTTTCTCGCTAGGGTCGAGGGGGATCGATGGGTTATTGTACGATTATGTTACTTTGATACTAAATTCATAATTATGCTAGTACCACTTTCGCGTGTTTATTTGTCGATTAATTTGTTAAAGGCCACAACATTTTAATCTGTTTGGGAAATTCTAGTTCCTGTGCGAAAGCCGAATTAGGATTAGATCACGCGCGATTTGGTAGGGAGTCTAATAAGTTGCGAGAGCCCGTTAGAACCTTCCTAGGTTGACACGATTCGAGAGAACGTGTTATAGCCGACTAGCATGTTATATGTTTATTATTATCGTCGCATAATTGTTGAGCATCTATCGTGAACCCGTGACCTTAGTTTTCACCTCTTTATTAGATTCGATTATTTATTATCGCATTTCAGTAGTGTTTTTATATCCTTCCACCAATTCAACCGTTCAAGAGCATCCTAGAATCGCCATAGCTAATTGACTAGTTTAACTGTTTCCCTGTGGATTCGATACCTTGCTTGCCGCTATCTTCTTGTTAGTAGCATTAGGTTTACCTTGATTGGGTGTGACGACTTTACCTACATCAAATTTGGCGCCGTTGCCGACGTTCCCATTTATATAGGCGGGTTAGTCACGCAATTAGCTCTCCGGTTGACCGCTTTTCGCGAGGCAGATCATGATCCGGTCCCGGGTGAGATTACTCTTAGCCTCCGATATTTGGCTTCTCTTAACTGGATTTCTTCTAGGCATCAGAATCGTTGGGCTTGGCTTATTCATGAGCAGGCGACTATTATTTTGCAAGCCGGGTCGGTTTTGTCACTTGAGGCTGATCAGCCTAATTATTTATTACCCGTCGCTGCCCCTAGCTCTCTTCTTTCGTCGCATGCTGTTACCTATACTCGTCGCCCGACGAGCGAGCCTAGTACCTCCCGCCCCACTTCTGAGCCCGGTCCATCTCAGCCTGCTCCCGAGACCACCACCACTACTACTTTTGAGCAGCCTCCTCCACCGCCCCAGTATGCTTCCCTCCATCCCGATCTGATTTCGTGGATGGAGCGCATGGAGTTGAGTGCCGGTTCGTCACGTTCTGACTTTGATACTTTTCGCACGGAGACTCGTGCCGACACCGCTGCTACTCACGCTCGTCTGGACAGGTTATATGCTGATCAGTGTCTCGGGATGTATCCCGTTTATGATGACTATGCTAGGCGTGCAGCTGTGCCACCACAGGGCCCTTATCCCTCGTACTTTTCGTGGCCCGTGGGTGGTTATACTGACCCTTCGATTCATGGCGACTTCCATCTTCACACTGACTATTTCAGTGCCCCGGCGGGCCCTGCTTTTGGAGCCGCTAGTGATTATCAGGGAGGTGGTTGGTATACGGGTGGTGCGTCAGGTTCTGGGACCGCTGCAGATGATGGTATGGAGGATGATGATTTTGGTGATGATGATGATGATCAGTAGCGGATTGCTGACTCCGCTACCTCTCCATGTGTATATTTGGTATGTTTTTTTTTCTCTTTCCTCGGATTTTATTTGTGTCCCCCACCAATTTTGGGTCTGTATGATTTGGACATTGAGGACAATGTCGAGTCTAGCGTGGGGGAGTTTTTAGTATTTCTAGTTTTATTTCCTTGAGTCTTAGTGGTTGTCCATGATACCGATTATGCAGCAATGATGATAATTTGCACTCTTTAGGCCACCTACTCATTCTTAATTGGCATTCATTTGACCTTTGTTATGTGGAATAATAATTAATCGGCAAGTTTGCAACCAACCGGGCTATGATTTGTGGTTCCCATTTAGACCGACCCTGCATTTGGGCTTTAGCTACAAAATTGGTGAGATTTAGAGCCTCCTGTAGCCAGTACATTCATACCTGGCTACCACTTAGGATTGTGTGTAGGACTCCTCGTGGAATATGCTATGTCAATACGCATAAGTATGGTGTTTGCCCCTTCATTTTGACTAACTTGCCTAGTGATCATTTTTGGGTCATTTTCATTTTCATCTATTTCTATCCATTTTCTCCTTGGCTAAAATGTTAAAGAATTCACAAAATGAACTACAAAATCAAATTTGCCTACCCAGCCAAGCTTGATGAAGTAGGTCACCTAGTGCGTTCTATGCTCGTTACTGTGTGATTTTGGAGATTTTTGATGGATGATTGGATGCGGTTGACTCTGTCTCAAGGGAGTTTGTAGATCTTGTCCGGGTTAGTTTGGGTTATTGTATATATTTGCTTCTAATTTTATCAAGCTGAAAAAAAATATAGTTCAAAAAAAAAAAAGGAAAAAAAATGAAAAAAGCAAAAAGGAAAAAATCGAAAAAATCGAAAAAGAAGAAAAAAAAAAGAGAAAAAAATCAAAACAACACAAAAAATATATGTTATTCTTGTTACTTTTATTTTCCGTTTACTTGATGAAATTTGAGCGCCCTCTTTTGATCCCGGACTCGTTCTCGTTGGTTGGTGGTTTGTATGATTTGTTTATGGAAGTGGAAGAATTTTTGAGTTGAGCATTATAGCACTAGTTAGTTCACTAGCTTGGCTTTAACCTCACATGACCATATCGATTTCCACCGTCTACCTTGTTATCACCATCCTTGCCTCCCTTTGTGATCCTAGCACGTTTGTAAAAATTTAGAGGTCGATACCATATTAGATTGCGGGTATATTTCCATGAGTTGGAGTAGTTGAGCGTTTTCATATATATATTTCACATTTACACACCCTTCCTAATTGAGCGATAAGTGGCTCCGTGAGTAGCCTTTGCAGGGGCTTTGGTTGAAAGTGTGGTTTCTACATGTTATGCTTGGTAAAATTGTGCATTTGTTGATGGGTTATTTTCCTATTTCCCGTCTTGGAATTCGTTTCTTAGACTTGGTTTAGATGTTTGCTATGACGGACTTGAGTATTTGGTTGCCTACTATTTGCTTTGAGCTGTTTCGGTATTATATTAGTTGTTTTCTTACGGGTCTTGCTTGAGGACAAGCAAGGGTTCGGTTCGGGGGAGTTTGATGTGTTGTATTTATATAGCTTTATTCCCTCGATTCCGTTGTCTTTTATGGTCGGAACGCGCTCTTTAGAGCCGTTTCTTCTAACATTTTGCTTCGAGTGAGTGTTTTTGTAGATTCTACACGATTTCAGGTCTTTTTGTGCAATTACACTCATATCTGGTTAGAAGAACGATCCCGAGACAAAACCCGTGCCTCAAGACGTTTAGGCGAAGAAGAAATGGGAGGTGACGATTCAATGGGCCATGAGAAGCGGCCCATAGCTTCTTTTATTAGTGCGTGCACGCCAGCCTGCATGTGACCGGCGGCCTGCCAGCCGGCCGGCAAGACACAAGCCATTTTTTTAGTTTCATTTTGATGTGTGCCTCGGCCCCTGCATGTGGCAGGCGGCCGGCCGGCCGGCCGGGGTGCACACCCAGTTCTTTTTCCGCCTCATTTTGTATAACTAGGAGAGGAGGATTATTTATCTATCTATCACTCTTGATACTTAGAAAAATTTTACTTCAGAAAACTCGTGACCCTTAGGATTCTAGCACTCGGTTTTCACTCGGATTCGATTTCGGTAATTTCATTTTATGCAATTTTCAGTTCTACGTTTCAATCTTCATCGTAAATTACTTAGTTCGTCGTAATTTTCTCTATTTGCAATTTGTTGTTCCGTTTAGTTCGTTAGATTTTCGTCCGTTTATCATTAGATTTATTTGCTTCACCTTTTTATCATGAATTCTATATATGCGATTAGTTGTTTCGTAATCATCATGCGTAGCTAATTTTCTCGCTAGGGTCGAGGGGGATCGATGGGTTATTGTACGATTATGTTACTTTGATACTAAATTCATAATTATGCTAGTACCACTTTCGCGTGTTTATTTGTCGATTAATTTGTTAAAGGCCACAACATTTTAATCTGTTTGGGAAATTCTAGTTCCTGTGCGAAAGCCGAATTAGGATTAGATCACGCGCGATTTGGTAGGGAGTCTAATAAGTTGCGAGAGCCCGTTAGAACCTTCCTAGGTTGACACGATTCGAGAGAACGTGTTATAGCCGACTAGCATGTTATATGTTTATTATTATCGTCGCATAATTGTTGAGCATCTATCGTGAACCCGTGACCTTAGTTTTCACCTCTTTATTAGATTCGATTATTTATTATCGCATTTCAGTAGTGTTTTTATATCCTTCCACCAATTCAACCGTTCAAGAGCATCCTAGAATCGCCATAGCTAATTGACTAGTTTAACTGTTTCCCTGTGGATTCGATACCTTGCTTGCCGCTATCTTCTTGTTAGTAGCATTAGGTTTACCTTGATTGGGTGTGACGACTTTACCTACATCAATTTGAAGAATTGATTGAAATAACTCCAAGTTGGGCATTTGGTGGTCATTGGGGTCTTGTAATGCTCCTTGAAAATCTTGATGATGCCCTAGGAGTGGGGCATCATATTGTTGGTAATGAGGTTGAGATGATTGGTAGTATTGTGGGTTTTGGGGCTCATATTGTGGTTGAGGTGAAGGGTAATATGGTGGGTTTTGGGGAAATTGGCTTCCATGTGAAGAAACATGATGAAACATGGTGGGTTCACATTGATAGCTTGAGTAATGGCCACCATGATCATAGGATTGATAAGCATTCACTTGTTGGTAGCCGTTTCCATGTCCTTGAAACTCATACCCACGGGTGTCTTGATTACCCCATGAAGCTTGATAGTAGGTAGGAGGCATCATGACATAGCTTTGATCCATAGAGGGAGAGGAGTAACTTATGGTGGCTTCTATAGGTGGGGAGTTTAGATCAAACCTCATGTTTTGCTCGAAAATTATGGCTTGTACCCGGTTGGGAACCTCTCAATCTAGCAACCGTCCGTTGATGCGGCTCTAAGTTGTAAAGAAGAGGATGGTCACCACCTCTAGGCATAAACTGTAGACTAGGAGCAAACGTGAGAAGTCTAGTGCTTTTTGGGCATTAGACAAGAAGGAAATAAACTTCACACACACAAGAAGCAAAGAATAACAAAGAAAAACACAAAAACAAAGACAAAGTCAAGTAAGTAGGCAAACAAAGTCTAAACATGCACCGTCCCCGGTAACGACGCCAAATTGATGGGAAGGATTTTGCCGTCAATCTCTACCAACAAGTAAAACCAACTAATCCTAACTGGGTAGATAGGGAAAGTCGGGTCGAATCCACGAGGACGGTAATGAGGTGTCTAGGTCACCCAAATACAAGACTAGGTCAACAAGCTAAACTAGGCTAAAACAAAGAAGGGGGAGAAGACTATGACCAAGAGTAAACTAAGTATGACAACTAAAGCTAAAAGATTCAACTAACTAGAGAAACAATGACTAAAAGGATGGAGAAAACAATAGGAAAAGAGTAGGGTTAGGTCGGGTTCATAAGTTTAGTAAGATAGTTTGGTAATCGAGGGTGTAGGTTTCACCTAGTCACTAAGGTCGGTCCGCGCTCTCGCGTCAAAGACAAACCTGAATACTCATGCAAGATGCTACTCTAAACAAGAGGATTCAATCACCAATCAACCAAACAATGAGAAGGAGGAAACAAGCAAGAGAAGTATTTGCAACTACTATTCTAACAAGCATTTCATCAAACACATGGTATGCAAGAATGAATGACTAGCAACATAGATTCAACCTTTACCCACAATCAACCTTAATCCCCCTACTAACCTCACAATAAGTCTACTCACACATAATCAAACTAACACTAATACAAACAAGAGAAATCAACACAAACATCATAACATTCATAATGGAAATGAAACTAGCAAGAACAATAAACAAGAACAAAGATTAAAACTTGAAAGATAAACAGAGATTGAAGGAAAAGAGAAGAGGAAGATTATACCAAACTAGTATGGAAGAAAGGTTGGAACTTGTATAATAAGAAAACCCAAATACAACAACCAAGGTTGTCAATCTTGGTTGGATTCTTCAAGAATTCCAAAAATACAAGGATTAAACTAAGATTAAGGAAAGGATTAAGCTAATCTACACTAATCTATGCTAATCTAACCTAAAGTATGTCTAGGGTTTCATAAGATACTCTAACAATACAAGAGGGGGGTTATATATAGGGTTCCACAAGTGAAGGAAGGCGGAAAAGCAAACACGGGCTGAACGTGGTCCATCCAGGTCGGGATGGAGCTGATCCCGGTCGGGATGAGAGTGGTCCCATTCAGGATGGTCTCATCCCGATCGGGATGGCCCTCAGAAGCGTCAGTTTGCTTTCTTGCTTCTTCCCGGTCGAGATGGGGTCCTTCCCGACCAGGATGGGTCATGTAGGCTTCAAATATGATCCCATAGGTCCCTCCTTGCTCTTCTTAGGCTTCTTATCGATTCTCGGTGCTCGGGAATGGGTCCCAAGGGCTCGGGATCAAGTCTAAGCTACCGAGTGATCGTCGCTTCTCTTCGTTGGTTCCAAATGTGTCGGAAACGAGTCGGAATCGTTTCATTTCTCCATTATTGGCCTTAGGAACCTAAAACAAGCTAGAAGAAGCGTAAGTAGCCTCGAAAACCGCTTCAAAGAGCAATTCCACAAGAGAAACCGGGACTAAATACAAGGAATAAGCACTACAAAACACACTTATCACTTATTGAAGATTTGGGTTTATTGAAGATCAAAGGATTTTGCAAAGGTTTATGTGACAAGTTCCTTGTTCGGTTTCTTGAAGCTTCTTTATTTAATATTATTATATTCTTTCCTTTCTTTTATGGTGTTCTTCATTGTCGGTACCTCTTTATTCTCTCTCTCCTTTGTTTATTTCCTTCATTTTCTTTTCTAGTATTTGTGTTCCTTTCTTATTTTGCCTTGTTATCAATTTCCCCTTAGTAGTTGTTTTGGTAGTGTTTTCCTCTCTTTTGTGTTAGATTACTTTTCATTTCTCTTGATCAATATGCATTACATTTATCTTAGCCTCCTTGTTATTTATTTTGTTACGTTTACCATGACTAGTGAGTAGATTTTTAGTTAGGAGGTTAGGGGAGGAAGAACTCTAGATTTGGGCTTGGGTTTCATGAAATTGTTGCATTCTGTGGTGGTTTGTCTTGTACAAGGTTATTGTGTTTTTGTTGACTTAGCCTAATAAACTCAGTTAGCATTGACTCACTCAGACCAGTATGGGGAAACTCGGGGTTTGGGTAATCTTATCTTGAGACCTTAGCGTCCTCGTCGCGAAAGCGGGTTTATGCTAGGTTGGGTAGGGAAACCGAAAGGTGACTCCTCCCTTTATTGACCTTGTGATGATTTTCGTGATCCTCGTGTCCTTATCTTTGGTTTTGACTTCCCGACTCCCCCTAACGCCTTCTTTATCATTGTTTCCCATTTTCAGTTATTCAATTCGTTTAATTAGTTCACTCTACCTTGTCTCAACCCCCTTTTTGGACCCCAACTGCAATTATTCCTAAGACTTGGCCGATTACATTTCAATGTCTCCCTAGGGTTCGACTCCGACTTGCCGCTGCTACATAGTAGCTAGTTGGGACTAAATATTGTTTGCATGCGTGTCAGCGACAGCGCGCATCAAAATGGCGCCGTTGCCGGGGAGAGCGGTAGTTAATTGATTAAGTCTTTGTTTTAGTTGTGTTTGGTTAATTTCTTTAATTTTTTTTTCCTCCTACCCTAGTGTCATTTGGTACTAGGAGTCTCATTGTTTGTTGAGTTTTTGAAACAAATACTTGTTATTTAGGTTGCTTGATCCCCATTCGGAGAACAAGTTTCTTGAAAATCTTGTGTGCCGAAGCAACAATAACTTAATATTGTGATCTCACACCGACCATCATTCTTTCATCAACACTTCATAATTGTTCACATCAAGTTTCTAAACCAACATCTAAAGATTCAAGCCTGGCTACGCGTGGATCTCATTCTCAACCGTCTAGTGAGGAGATTTCTTATCCCGTCTTCATCGAAACTATCCCGAAAAGTTTTGAGCTCAAGCCTTCAATTATCAATTTAATTCAACAACACACTTTCCATGGGTTGCCATATGAAGATGTTATAGAACACGTATATCTTTTCAAGGAAAACTTAATTGGTATCAAATTTGAAGGTCTTACCAAGTGTCAATTGCATCGGATTCTTTTTCCCCGAACCTTGCGCGATGGAGCAAGAAGGTGGCTTCAAAGTTTCCCTAGTAACACTTTCCACACATGGAAGCATTTTTGCAACACTTTTCTTGAGAAATTCTTCCCACCATCCAAGACTAATAGATACGGGATGGAAATCCAGACATTTCAACAACAAAAAGATGAAAACATAAGTGAGGCTTGGGATCGATTTCAGGTCCTACAAAGGAAGTGCCCACACCATGGTATTCCCAATTGGCTTTTGCTCCATACATTTTTTAATTCCTTATCCGCCAATTCAAAGGAGAATATCAACACAGCTGCAAGAGGCAACTTGTTTTTACTTAACTAAATTGAATCACATAGGCTTCTCGATAAGATGGTCAAAAGTGGTGAGCGTTCTAAAGAAACATAAAGTAGTGAGTCAATCAAAGGATCAAAGTCATTAAATGATATGGAGGCCACTCTTGAGGCAAGAGTCGATCAATTAATTGAGAGATTTGAGAGAATTGTTGCTAGAGATGATTCTCAACCTAAGATAAGGCCCCCATCAAGGAAAATGACCCCGCCTAGAAAAATCACTCCACCAAGGCGAACATCTATCTCACTCCCAGGTTGTATCGAGTTTAAATTCCATGCGATCATTGTGGGAAGTACGACCATAATTCCGATTTTTGTATGACATAAGAGAAGGTATATCAAGTTAATGCTCAAGGAACCCATGAAGAATCTTATATACACAATCCTAATTGGAGAGCCGGATTTTATTCTATGCCCACCCGAGAAACATATTCTTGCCAAGATCAAACAACTCCAAGAGCCCCCAATCAAAGGGTTTATTCTAATTCCTATGGATATCCTCATGAAAACCGTGCTAATCAAGGAAATTACTATCCCCAAGGACCCCATCAACCTAGCTATGGTCCTCCTTTTGGATTTCAACCCTAATATAATCAATGCCCTTCAAGGTATACTCAAGATAATTCTCAATATTCTTATGATATTCAAGGAACACTCAAGTATATATTGGAAGAAAATGCATCTAATCGAGCTAGAATTGAAGCTCTAGAGGCGCGTGCCGCCTCTTGAGCCCGATATTCCCATCAACCAACATATCCTTTCAATTATGCGTCCATGAATGCCATTAGAGTAGTGAACAACAAAGAACCGGTGAAACCCTTTAACCCACAAGCCTCTACATCTCATCCCTCAATCGTCCACTTTGATGAGAATGTGGTTAGGGACATAACCAAGAAACCAAAGAGAGATCCCTCTAAATACCTCCTAGGAGACCTTACCTATGTGATTGAACAAATCCCAATGGAAGCCATGAATTTGATCTCTAGAATCAATGGGCCACCCTTGAATCACATGCCCCAAGTTTCTTCAAGTAACCAAGCTTTGGAAAGAATAATCTTCACCGATTTGCTCGAGAATATCGACACAAGCCCCTCTATGCCTACCCCATCTGAGTATATTCGAGACATCATCTTGAAATCTACCGTAAGGGAAGAAGTTCCCGTTTCACCAAGAGTTACCCCGAAAGTTACAATCCCCATCAAACTTGGTGATCCTGGTAGTTTTTCCATACCCTGTTCTATAGACCATGTGTAGATAGATCGAGCTCTGTGCTTGGGTGCAGATATCAGTCTCATGCCCTTAGTCAGATATAGGAGTTTGGTCCATTTTCCATTAAATGTCCAGATGACTGATGGGACTACAAAAGCGTCGTTTGGGTTAGCTCGCAACCTCATGGTTAATGTGGGAGATTTGTACATCCTTATCGACTTTGTCATTCTCGATATGCCTGTAGAAGAGCGTAACCCCGTTCTCTTGGGACGGCCCTTTCTAGCTATCGGTGGAGTGCTCATTGATGTGAAAAGAGGAAGGTTATCTTTCAACGTCGCTAATAGCATCGTACAGTTTGTACTACCCGCATTCCTCCTGGAGAATTCATTTAACGGTGAATCATGGAATCAAATGGTTGAATCTCCCATCCTTGAGGAGCCGTCTGTAGAAGATGTCCATTACGACGATAGTGAAGATGATGGTGCTCTATTTGTACTTGGTCCTGCTCTCGAAGAAGACATTATTGATGAGTGTGATATGCTACCGGAGGTGGCTCGCCTTATGGGTTTGCCGAGGCCAAGGAGAGAGCATGTGATTGGTAGTATTACTTTCGAGAACATGAACCATGGTATCCCGGGTTGCTTTTCTTGCAACCCCACTTAAGCTCGAACAATTTTATTCGGTTTGGTGGTGTTCATAATAACCACCTTGTAAATATTTGTATATTCGTACCCTTTTTTATTTTTTCTCGGACAATAGTTTTTGATTTTTCCTTGGAGCTTGTTTCTAATGATTTTTGCAGGAATTGAGACGATTTCTTTTGGAGTATTTGGGATGATCTACTATGATTATGAGAGTTTTTCTCCATGTAGTTAATGCATGGATTGAGAAGAGTGGTTATATTGAGGAATCAAGGTTGGTTTGGACCGGGTCGAGCAGTATTTTTCGCAGCAAAAGGCTTATCTGAATGGATAAAACTGCCGGTGAAACTTCACCCGGTGGGAAATTTTGCCTGAAGTTCGTCGGGTGAAACTTCACCCGATGGCAATTGGACTGGAAATGCTTGAGCTGAAGAAAAACTCGTCGGGTGAAACTTCACCCGATGGAATCTCATCGGGCAAAACTTCGCCCGACGGTAAATTTATTTGCAACTCGTAATTGACGAAAACCCGTCGGGTGAAACTTGACCCGATGAATCTCATCGGGCGAAACTTCGCCCGACGGTAAAGTGTGCGGAATTGACGATTTTTGGACTGAAGTCAGTCGGGTGAAATTTCACCCGATGGTGACCACCGGGTGAAACTTCACCCCGCGTCAACCTTATACCAAAACCCACCACCTTTCCTCTTTATTTCACTATCTTTCTCTCTCTCCCCCCTCAAAAACAACCCCAAAAACCCTCAAATTCTACCATCTTCAATCCTTTCTGATCTAATCCTCCATTTTCTAAGCCAAATTCAAACCAAACTCCACCCTTTCCATCTCTACTACTTTCCTAACATCTTTTAGGAATCTTTTTTGAGAATTCGACTCAATTTTCGCGAACCTAAACCCTAACCCAATCACCTTAATCACCAATTTCAATCATCAATCATGAGGGGATTTAAACAAACCACAAGGAAGAGGCTTTCGTCTTTTTTCAATCGTCGTTCGGGTTCAACGTCCTCGTCACATTCAGAGGAGCAGGAAGCGCCCCGGGAAGAGCCTACTCTGATGCCAGTCCAAGTTCAAAGCTCAGTCCCACGTGAACAACATGTTCCGCTCGAGGTACGTTACCCGACTATTCGTCGTAACTTCCGTCACTCTGATTCTGGTGTTCATTTTGCTAAAAAAAAAGTCCATCTTGAACGATTTAAAAAGTTTTGGGATTGTCGTCTCGAGCCTACTCGTTGGGCGTCACAGACTGTTCTTACTCGTATGGGTATTAAGCCGCAGGTCTGAGCAATGTGTCAAAATATTGGTCTAATAAATTTTTACACCTCAACCGAGGAAACTTTTAGAAACTTGACTTGTGAATTCTTCTCGACTTATGAGCTGAGTGTTGGTGATGACACTACCGTCTCTTTTAAGTTGCGTGAGACTCTTTATGTCTTGTCTCTTAGAGATTTTGGCAGATTGCTCGGCCTACCCACTTTTGTCTTAGAAAAACCTCGGGCGGGACAGTCTAGAGAGGAAAAGTTTGCCCGAGACTGATTTTGGCAAAAGATTTCCCGCCACAGGATTTTCCAAGGGGGAAAGATGCGCTCGTTCTCTATTCGGAACCCCATCCTGAAGTATTTGGCACGTATCATAGCCAACTCTTTTCTCTCGAGCTATGATACGCATCATAACTGTAGTGCTACCGCCGTACAATTGCTTGAAGATGCGGTCCTGAACAGAGGCCCTTCCGTTGATATGCCTGAGGCCTTAGCCACGTATTTTGCCCAAGTTATGAAGGGCAACCGCAAGAAAATTTCTTGTGGTGGAGTGGTTACAATGATAGCTAGAGCCTTAGGCATTGATTTGAGCACCGAGGCAGCAGTGATTGGAGTGGGGTTGCTTTTAGATGAGAATTATTGTCCGTTTCTGGTTTGGCCCCAAGGTAGCTATAACAATTTGTTTTTGTGCAAAATTATTGACCTGAGAGCCATAGCAATGCCTAATCCCGAGTGGGCTTCACTCAATATCGAAGAGAATTTTGGCATGCCGAAGAGGTCCGGGGAATATATTCGGGATAATACCCGAGGTAAGTTTTATCAAGTCAATTACCCCGCAGGACCCCTAGCCTTTGGTGACGATGATGTCGAAGTCGAGGACGTGACAGAGGAGGAACCGGAGGTCGCAACCTTCCGAGACGTGGGTCATAGAGCATTACCTTTTTCATCCCATGAACACTCTTCCTCCCGTCAGTCCGAACCACAGGCCTCTCAGTTCTTTACCCCCGATTTCACTTACTTTACCCCGCAAAGACACTCCACCTTTACCCAGTCTACCCCCGGTTTTCAGGAAGACGTGAACATGAGTCCTCCGAGACACTCGTTCTTCGGATCAGAGGACTTCTATAACCAGTGGGGGGATGTTTGTGATCGTACTCATCAGACTTGGGAAAACTCAACCACCTCACTCAACTTGGCCCACGATGTCTATAAGGTAGCCCGGGATGCGCGCGATACTGCGCATAATTCCTACACATACTCTAAGGACGGTTTTGAGTATGCCCGGGACAGCTACGCCTTGGCTAGGGACGCTGCAAGGGATTCCCAAGCTGTGAGGTTGGCGGCAGAGGCGAACCAACGATTGTTGCAACAACAGCAGCACTACTTTGATCGGTTCTTTGATATGCCTTCGTCCGGGTCTTATTACCCGCCACCTCGTCCCCCGGGTCCAATGTGAGTGTTTGAGCGTGTTAAGGGTTAGTGTGGGGGGTGTTGGTCATGCTTGTCAGTCTTTGGGGTAGATGTCAGTAATTTATGTCAGTCTCTGCAGTGCCAGTTTTGGCATTTGATGATTATTGATTATTGTTTATTTGTTGTTAATAATTTTTTATGGTTTGGTAAGTTGTCAGCCCCTCCGTGACCTTATTTGGGTCGTTATATGCGTGAGGTTTTGTTGCAGGTGCCTTAGAGAAGGAGGACTTGATTTTAAGCTACCGGTCTTAGGTGAAGTGATTGCACCAAGAGCATCTGGAAAGTCCAAACTTTTCTTTTCCTTTATTTTCTTTTAATTTTACCTATTCGTGCGGAATT
The DNA here is from genome assembly GCA_958450325.1 of Agrostemma githago. Taxonomy (NCBI): domain Eukaryota; kingdom Viridiplantae; phylum Streptophyta; class Magnoliopsida; order Caryophyllales; family Caryophyllaceae; genus Agrostemma; species Agrostemma githago. The sequence continues at coordinate 63,266,209 of OY288253.1, forward strand.
GGGGCGAGGTGACGTGATTACACCTACGCCCTTTTTTCCCTATCGATTTTTCTCCTTCTTTCTTTTCATTTTCATTTTCTTCTTTCATTTTCGCTTTATTTTATTTTCTTTTCTTACTTCATTTTATTTTATTTTATTTTCTTATTTTATCTTATTTTATCCTTGTTTTTCATTTTCCTCTTTGGCTAGGGTCTAGGTGACGTGATTACACCTAGGCCCGCCACCTCCTTTTCTTCATTTTATTTTATTTTTCCTTATTTCGTTTCTTTTCTTTTCTTTATTTTAATTCACTTAATTTTGAAAAAACACAAAAAAATCCGAAAAATCATAAAAATTCAAAAAGATTTTCCATCTTTTCTCCTTTTCTTTTTTTTTTCGATCTTTTCCCCTATGCGTGCATTTAGGACAATGCACAGTTTTAGTGTGGGGGGATCTACTATCCTTTCTTCTTCCTTTTCTTTTTCATTTCTTTCCTTAAAAAAAAACCAAAAACTCGAAAAAAGATTTTATTTTTCTCTTCATTTTGTTTTTCTTTTCTTTTTGTATCACCTGTATTGCTTTGGATTCTCCTTCTTGTAGGAACACCACCAACCATTTAACATGTGTACGTAAGGTAGCGAAATTGAAGATCACGCGGTAATATCCTCTATATCCTCTACCTTCATTTTTCCCCTTCTCTTATTTGTATGGGAGTTTGGGCTTGTATATGCTATTTAGAAGTTCACTTGGTGAATATTTTGGAATTGGTGGTTGTGGTAATATTGACTTAATGGAGATTGGAGTGCTTGGCTATACTCGTGTATTTGTTTTGCTCTTTTTGTGTTTTTGTTCTTTTTGTGTTTTTTCCATCTTTGTATAGTGTGTCTAGGTAAAGTTTTTGAAAACCCAATTTTGAGCTTAGGCCAAGTGTTTATTACTCCCTTGTTAGGAACCCTTTTTGATTTTTTGGACATTATTCTAGTAGAATGACCTTGAACCAATTCTTGCATTGAGTTTTTACCACGAGTCCGTCTTTTCTACTAGGAGTCTATATCGAGATTTGCATTTGACCACCTTGACCACCCATGGAGTGATAAGGCCTTGGTTATCGTTTCCCGTTCTCTTAGGTGACCTTACTTGAGAAGCCATCTTTTAGTCCAAATTTCTATCTTTTTGTGGGTTCGGAGGGGGTGCACACCCGACTTGCCTATTTACCTACCATTCATACACATCCACAAATAAGTTTGCAAAAATTTGCTTTACGTTGAATCTCAAATGCACCATCTAGCCAATTAAGGGCTACTCAAAAGCAATAGGGAAAAATGAAGAAGAAGGGCATGTGAAAAAAAAGCCCTCAAACCGAAATAATAGGGGAAAGGGAAAAAAACCGAAAAGAAAATCAAAACCTCGAAAAACATTCCCAAATCCAAATATACCCTTGATTGACTTTTTTTCGTGAAATGCCTACTAGAGGACCCAGTCCCGAGGAAGGAAAATAACGGTAATTAGTCAATCCTTACCATTTTGCAAACACTTGTTCACTTTTTGTTTGGTCTAATTGGCTTTCTCGAGTTTTGGACGACCCTCTAGGCTTAGCTTAGGAGACGGGATAACACTTACCTCCAGTGATTACTAACTACATGGTTCTCACTTTTTCACTCCATTTATCGTCCTGTTGTAGGCATCTTTAGTGGACTAGAAGGACCTTGGTAAATTTTCAATGTTCTTATTGTTTGATTGTCATCCTATTAGAGTTTTGTCCATGTCGACTTGAGTGACTAACTTGGTAGTGTTCCCACTTGCCTTGAGCTTAGAATCGACGCTTTCCCCGCCGTTTCGATGAGGGATTCGGCGATTTATTTTCTCTTTAGATGCGACTACCTTTTTGTGTGTCTTCTTTGTTTTATGTGCTTGTGTGTGTGTTAGTCGCATCCCCAATTTTGAGCAAGACCCGACTTGCCTTGCATGGAAATACTCTACCTCATGGGTATCTCGATGTGAGTTGAAGGGACGGAGCGGGCCCGTTAATTGCCATGTATCAGCTTAGCATAGTCTTGCTTAGTAGTAGTAGTAGTAGTAGTTAATTTCTTTTTGGGTCTTTGCTCGAGGACGAGCAACGATTTAGTGTGGGGGAATTGATGTGTGTCAAATTTGGACCATTTTTCTCCCATTTAGACCCGTTTTTCCTCCGTTTTGCGAGACTAGAGTGCGATTATCGCCTTATTTTTAGTTTTTCTCGCATTAGTGCCTCTCGTTTGCATTTTACGTGTTTTTGGTAGTTTTTCTATCTATTTTGATAGGATTCTTTACCAAAGGCGTGTTCGAGCTTCCAAGAGCACGAGAGAAAGGAGTACCGTCCGAAGAGCAGTGCACAAAACTAAAGTTCAAGAAATCCAACCAATCGTTAAAGAAAGCGACCAGAAACGAGGGCAGAAAACCATCGAGTGAAGTTTCACCCAATGAGATATCACCGGGAAAAGTTTCGCCCGACGCCATTTTTACCTCCCAAAAGATCTTCGAGAAACATTCACCACCGGGCGAAATGACCGGGCGAAACTTTTACCCGTCGGGTGAAGTTTCGCCCGACGGTAAAGGAGCTCCGAAATGCGCAAGTTAAAGAGAGATTTCATCGGATGAAACCACCGGGGTGAAATTTCACCCGGCGGTATTAGCTCGTAGATGACATTTGATCGCAGGGTGAAGTTTCACCATATGAAGATGCATTGGGCAAAAGTCGCATTAATGAAGGAAGGTTGGATTTGGGCCTTAGTTTATGTGATCCATTAAGGATTTAGTATATATAGTTGACCTTAGGTTTTCATTTTGGACAACCTACATCATCTTTCATTTTCTAGTTTTAGGGTAATCATCTAGAAATCCTCAATAATCTATCTTTTCATTTTCTCTTAGCTTAGTTCATCATTTTCATAGTTTAGTAGTCTCCTCATTTTAGATCTTCATCTTTTGTAATTTGCATTAAAGAATTCTAGAACTAGATCAAGATTTCTCTTTTGATTTATGGTAATTACTCATTTTGGCAATCAAGTTACTATCTTATTGAAGATTTGGGTTTATTGAAGATCAAAGGATTTTGCAAGGGTTTCTGTAACAAGATCCTTGTTTGGTTTCTTGAAGCTTCTTCATTTATTATTATTATTATCTTCATTCCTTTCTTTTATAGTGTTCTTCATTGTTGGTACCTTCTTATTCTCTCTCTCCTTTGTTTATTTCCTTCATTTTCTTTTCTAGTATTTGTGTTCCTTTCTTATTTTGCCTTGTTATCAATTTCCCCGTAGTTGTTGTTTTGGTAGTGTTTTCCTCTCTTTTGTGCTAGATTACTTTTCATTCCTCTTGATCAATATGCATTATATTTCTCTTAGCCTCCTTGTTATTTATTTTGTTACGTTTACCATGACTAGTGAGTAGATTTTTAGTTAGGAGGTTAGGGGAGGAAGAACTCTAGATTTGGGCTTGCGTTTCACGAAATTGTTGCATTCTGTGGTGGTTTGTCTTGTACAAGGTTATTGTGTTTTTGTTGACTTAGCCTAATCAACTCAGTTAGCATTGACTCACTTAGACCAGTATGGGGAAACTCGGGGTTTGGGTAATCTTGACTTGAGACCTTAGCGTCCTCGTCGCGAAAGCGGGTTTAGGCTAGGTTGGGTAGGGAAACCGAAAGGTGACTCCTCCCTTTATTGACCTTGTGATGATTTTCGTGATCCTCGTGTCCTTATCTTTGGTTTTGACTTCCCGACTCCCCCTAACGACTTATTTATCATTGTTTCCCATTTCCAGTTATTCAATTTGTTTAATTAGTTCACTCTATCTTGTCTCAACCCCCTTTTTGGACCCCAACTGCAATTATTCCTAAGACTTGGCCGATTACATTTCACTGTCTCCCCGTGGTTCGACCCCGACTTGCCGCTGCTACATAGTAGCTAGCTAGTTGGGACTAAATATTGTTTGAATGCGTGTCAGCGACAGCGCGCATCATGACGCTCTATCACGATCAGTTGCGTCAGGTGATTTTGAATGTGATTTTTCGGAGGAGCAAGGGGAGGTGATGGAGGACGAGGTTCAGACTACCGAGCAAGAAGTTATGGGATTAATGGGGCCGGAAACAGAATCGTGTCCGACGAAATCTGTGCAATTCAAGCGTGGTACAATGAGTCGTTTTGAGGGTACTGGTTGTTGTTCAAGTAGTGCCAGCTCCACGAAGAAGGGGAAGAAGGATACGTCTTGGTTGATTACGGGGGCTTAGCTTGTCCCGGAGATCCTCCGATGCCATACATGATTCCGAGTTTCGGTGGTCACATAGCCCATGTCTTTTGGTCTAAACCAGAAAAAGCTCGAGCTTTGTTGAAGGTGTACGAAAGGCATTTGAAATTCGAGGCATTAGCGAAAATGCCGGTAGACGCAGAGATTCACACTATTTTATCATCTAGTGACCTTTGGCACCATAAAGGTATTGTGTCTAAGAACTTAAATGTCCCCTATATATGTGCTTTTGTTGAGCGTTGGCAGCCAGATACTAACACATTTCATATGCCTATCGGGGAGATGTCCATCATGCTTCATGATGTTACTCGTATCCTTGGTTTAGCTATCACAGGGGATGTTTGTTGTATTTTTGACAAAAAGAAAAAGGTAGCGGATGGTTGTGGTGATGTTGTGGATTTTTTTGGTAAGACACTTGCACAGTTAAAGGCTTCTACGCCGAACAGAAGAACACCGACTTCTAAAAGTGGGGCAGTGTTGTCTAAGGCAATATTAGAGAGGATTCAGACCGGTACACTAAAAGAGCGAGTGCATGGTTACTTGGCACGATTGTTAGGGGAGGCTGTTTTCGTGGACACAACGGGCAATAGGGTCCCTCGAGAGTTGTTCTCGTTGTTGAAGGATCCAGCGAAGATACGAGAGTATGCTTGGGGTGTGGCTACCTTAGCACACTTGTACATGCTATTGGGGATGACCTCTCGAGCTGAGATGACGAGACTTTCTGGATGTCTGACTTTGTTGCAGGTACGGATATTTGAATTATTCCCCAACTCCTTTTATTTGTTTATTTATCCAATTTGCAATACATTGTCGTTCGTTCGTAATTATATTATTCCTTGTTGAATTTATTGTTTCATGTGATTATTTATTATATTACGAAATTTGTAACTCTTTGTTTTTTATTTTCTTGTTCTCGTTGGTTATCTACTTATTTATTGTTTGCGAAATTATGTAATCAAATGTTCTCGTTGGTTATGTGATAACTTATTGTTTTCAAAATATTATAATTTCTTGTTTTCGTTGGTTGTTGATACAACTCGTTTAGTCGTAGTTAGTGAGTTGTAATTAGTTGAATTGAATGAGAAAAAAAGGACAAAATAAAGGATTTTTGAGTGTTAATTGGTTTTAGTGTCATTGGGTCGTTTTGTGTCGATTATTTGGATTTAACCTAATTGTTATGCTCGAGTATTAATCGAGAGTCGTCGATATATTTGGACCGAGCAAAGAGAAGCCCAAAGGGGGTCAACCAACCTCGGGAAGCATGAAGAAATAAAAGAACGAAGAGGATTCGGAAAGGAAGAAAAAAGGCGAGTCGTGCACTGCCACGAGTGCCCCACGACAGGGCCACGAGAACCCCACGACCAGGCCACGAGTACCCCTCGACTTTAATTCACTTCAACAATTCACTCTCCTATATGTGGTACTTGATGTCGCGAGACTGTTTTAACTCGGTTTGTTCCAAGACTTTTGGGCCTTTGTACTTCATCTTTACCCATAACTTTTAGACTACTATTATTAAGTTAGGATTAGTTTTGATCATTAATTATTATCATTAGAGAGCAAGAACCCTATTTTTGAATATTCTAGGAAGAACATGAAAAACTAAGCTTTCAATCTCAGATTAAGATTCGAAGAAAATAATTATTCAATTGTGAGACTTTAATTCATGTTTATCTTATCTCTTGAGTATTGTTATTTCTCCATTCGTATTTGCATAATTGTTGAATGTTTAGATTAAAGTAGCTAATTAATCTTTGCAATTATCAATCTATTGTTATTCTAGCGATTGAATCCGCAATTGTTCAAACTCGTTAGATATAGTAACGATCTTTAGCCTTAATATTTGATGTGTTTCATCATATCTAGGGTAAACGGAGATTTAACTTGTGATTCGAACTAATAATCGCGTGTTTTATTGGTCGTCACTTCTATCGTTCTCTATTCCGTAATGCTATTATTGAATTAAACTTAATCGCGTGTATTAGGTTGTTTGATAATTAGGTTATTTGATCATCGTGTTTCGAGTCAAATAATATTCACGTGAGATTCGGGATTTATTTCCTACAATAGTTTGCTCAAGAGTTGGGTGAAAGTTGTTAGTCTACGATCAATTTGATAATTAGTTGTGGAAATTCTTACCCGAGACTGTTTAAATCATCTGAATTCACTCTTTGTCACTATTGCTTTCGTTGTTTGGTTGTTGTTTAGTGTTAGTCAATTTGATCATCCAATCACCCCTCATTCTTAGTTACTAATTCTTATTTTTAATTCACTTAAATTACTTCGTCTTTCTTGTGGATCGACCCTTATTTTCCTACGTTATTGTTATCGTTCTATGGTTATAAGTGTTTAATTATTATCTTTGGGAGCATACGACTTCGGCTCACCAGTTATGTGATTACTTATTGTTTAGAAAATATTATAATCTCTTGTTTTCGTTGGCTATGTGATTACTTATTGTTTACAAAATATTATAATTTCTTGTTTTTTTTGTTTATGTGATTACTTATTGTTTTCAAAATATTATAATTTCTTGTTTTCGTTGGTTATGTGGTTACTTATTGTTTAAAAAAATTTATAATTTCTTGATTTCGTTGGTTATGAGATTACTTATTGTTTACAAAATATTATAATTTCTTCTTTTCGTTGGTTATGTGATCACTTATTATTTACAAAATATTATAATTTCTTGTATTCACTGGTTATATGATTATTTATTGTTTCGATCTGCTTATGTGATTATAATATCGCAGGTGTGGATATTTGAGTACTTCCCCATGTTTCGACCTGGTATTCCCACTACTAGCTCCTACCGTTGGGGTAATGTCGTGAAGATATGTTCTAAAGCAGGACCACTTGAGTGCACATATGATGCGTTATTGGAGTACCGTTGGCGCATCGACGGATTTACTGCTGCGAGTGTGATGTGGGAGCCATTTGGTCCTAGGCAGCACGAGTTACTGCCGACTACCATGTTTGTAGTATATTGCGTTTCATGGGCATATGCGAGCCGTACCAGCCAGATCGTTGTCTACGCCAGATAGGTTACAGGCATGTGATACCGGTAGACGTGTCTGATCCGGAGGTCGTTAATCGTCCAGCATCAGGACCTACGTCGTATATGTCGGATTTTGGATGATGGTGGATGGATCACCATTGGAAGGTAGGTACGGAACATCGCTGTGACCCGGATGTACGATTCACCAGATGTGTACTCCCAGGAGAGACAAATAACGAGTACATGCGCTGGTACTTGAAAGTGTCTCACTCGCTGCTCATACCCGACGATAGTGAAGACGCACCACAACGGCCAGTGCTACAGATTCAGCAGACAGTGGCGGTAATTGACTTCTTAATTTAATTTTACATTCAATATTAGAATTTGTAATTGTATTTGTTTTTGTAATATATGCTTAATTTAATTATACATGTATATGTCAGTCACAACAAAGCTTGTGGCAAGAATTTGGGGTGCTTCAGACCATGCTACCTGAGGAGCGTTACGCGTACCTCGATTCGTTTCTTAAGACTTACGACCCGTTGCTGCCCCCGGCTACACGACCGCGTCGTCGTTGATTACTTCCCCCTCCCCCATTTTAGAATTTGACCTAAAGCTTGGATTGTGGTTTAAATTGTGAAAGACTTATCGTTTTTCATGCTTTCTTTAATTTCTGAACCTGAACCATGCGAAACCTGTTTAATTTTTTAATGTTAAGCAGAACAATGGACTTTCTTGAAGTTTGTTTTTAACGCATTACATATATATATATTTGTAGCACGGTTAAACAACTAATATTCCGTACCTACTTACATTCCGTTGCATTGTTCATACATATTTTCCCACATCTTCAGTCGATCAACAAATAAACCGGGATAATGTATCACTGATGCATCCGGTGTCCACAATTTGTTAATCGGGAGCATAGGACAATCATCGGTCATACGGATTCGCAAAAAATGATTACCCATGTGATATACCCATAACACACCATATGGGTTATGAACACCAGGTACAGTAGTGGTCAAAGGAATGTAAGTCGAACTGTTGGCGAAGAACCTAGTCGGATCATACTAGCTACGCGGGATTGAACTCATCAGACAAATAACCCAGATATTCATTGTCGCATATCCGAACAAGTCGATGTCCCACATCCAATGTCGCCTCTGTATAGGTGATGGTTGGACAAACCTAATACGGTTCAGGTGGAACTGGAGTCCTCCATCTCCGTAGAAGATGTTGATGTATATCGCTCGTTGAATCTCTACGTACAACTAAATCCTCATACTAGTGTAGTGGTCTTCGACTCCCTGTACCGCATGTGATATCACACGGAATCCACAATGACCATCAGCAATTGGATCATACCAACCCTCAAAAAAATGGACACTGAATTGGATCACATATTCTTTGTAAGGACAACTACTATGATCACTAACGATGTAGCCCGTCTCAAGTGGTGCATTTTGCTCACCTGTTCAGGTACCGCTGCTTGACTCCGTCGCCGCACTATTCTGGGAAGGGCCTGAGGTGTAGGGGTGAGCAAAATCGGATATCCGATCCGGTTTGCGAAACCGGATCGGATATCCGGTTTTAAAATCCTGAAATTTTACTATCCTGATCCGATCCGAATTAAACCGAATATCCGGTTTTTCCGGATCTACGGAAACCGGATATCCGGTATCCAGTTTTTAGGTTTCTTTTATTTTTAATTTTTCTTTAAGTGTACATAATCCAATTTTTGATTTTAAGGTCGTAACGAACGTTGCGTTAATTGTTATACAAAAATAATACGTAAATAAACAAGAAAAATATCTAAAAATAATTTAATTATCACATACGACAAATAATTCTCCGATAATAGACTCGTAGGCAAACAACCTGATTTCTTCAAACAAGAAGCTTGAAGATCAAATCTTTTCCACACAAATCAACCCAAATCAACAACAATTGACAGACAAACGAAGTAGTGAACAATCAAACAAAGAATCAACCTTGATGAGCATGAAACGTGAAACGACGGCCTGAAATATAAAGTAGTGAGAAACTGAATGTGAGAGACTGAGAGTGGCGTTGTGGCGGAATGATAGAGTGAAAGTGTTGGGCTTTTTTTGTTTTTGATCCATTAAGTCATTTAGTTTTAGTATTATAGTTTGTTCATATTTATTATATATTTTTTTTGTATTTTTTTGAAAACCGGATCGGAAACCAGATATCCGGTTTTCAATTTTGCTGATACGTATCCGCTACAGTTTTATGAAAAACCGTATTGGATATATGGAAATCCGTATAATTGGAACCGTATACCGTATCGTATACGGATAATAAAACCGTAACGGATTTTTCTACTCACCCCTACTGAGGTGGGAAGGCTCATACTGGACAATGGCAATCGCCTCCTTGCATGTTCAATACCAATAAGCTCTCGACCGGTTGATCGACGTCTAGGGGATTTCGGATTCGGCAACGGCTCTGTTAAGCCAAATACCTCCAGGTTAAGTGCAGCTTCTATGACTTCTAAGTACGCCGACCTCGTAGTTGGATCACTCTCTGCAAATCGGTCAATTAGTCCGTTTAACCTAAAAAACATCACTATCAGGCATGTCGACCTTGCCTTCACAGTTCAAAGTCCTCCAGAACTTATGCACGTCATCAACTCCTAGCATGTCATCTCGGGCCAATACTGCATGTAGGCGACAAGCACATGGTAGTCCACATGTGGTGAATAGAAGACTCACAATCGTGATTAACTCTGTCACCCAATTTCGTCATTATGCCAAGCTCTCGTACCAATACGTCCAAGGCCTTACGACTAACCCGGAGACTCAAATTTCTCAACACAAACGGAAAGCCATTAATTTTCTTCGTACGGGATTTCTCTAGGTGAGAATTAATGAAAGAATGTTGTCTTCCTAAATAAGAGTGCGTTCTCTCCCAAATTGTATCCAAAGCACCAGCGGAAGTGTTCAAGGCGCACTTCAACGCCAAATGGAGGCCCTCCACTCTGGAAGTGGTTGTATTCCCAAAATGCACGGCACCATTTGTGTACCCGTGAGCCCACTTCCTGATATGAGGTTGGACCCACACTTTAGCGATATACGACACTAACCCACCATAACGCCATCCCCTTACCAACACGTTCCATCTCTCCAACGTCTCCGTGATGGTATTAGCATACAAAACCTTCTGCCAGATCGCATGCATAAACGTAGACTGTACTCCACTGTCAATGATGTGCGTAATGACCCGGGCTTCAACACAGTGATTGATATGCCATGTACATAACAACAAGGCGAAGTGGGCAACACCTTCGGTATAACATCAAGCAAACCAAGCTCACGATCGGTTACTATGGCATTCGATGCAACACCGTCACAAAGGAGCAACCTCAACTTCTCTAATACCCATTTATATGTTTCAGATGTCTCATGTTTAACCAAGGCATATGTAATAAGGAAACTATTACCAACCTGAGTAATACCAACCATCTCAACCATCTTCATGTCATACTTATCGGTTTTGTACGTAGCATCGATAAGAAGTACGTGACGGTAAGTGCGAAACATCTTTGCGGCAAATAGCTGAGCCATGAAAATGGTATCCACCTCCAAGGTGAATAGATTCTCACTGTAGAACGTAACGTATCCTTCACTACAGGCAAGTGTCATCATCTGCTCAACACCGTTCCTCCCTTCCCTTCCCGTCGCTCTCAATCTAGGTCTTATGTTGTACATAGTGACAACGTTGGGACGTTCCTTATCAGAAGCACTCGCATGCAAAACCTCGAGTATCTGAGCAGGTCGTATATGTGCTCTCAGCATAGAGATGACACGTTCTTTTTCATCTTCATCAATGCGGCTCGTCGACGATGTCCATCGACGTACACGGAAAATGAGTGGTGGTGTATACCTACTTCACCAACATCGAAATACCAACTCTGTTGACCAACATTCTGAACAGCTTTAACGATAGAAGACGTTTTGCGATTTGTTTTTCTTTTACAATTCTTTCTTGGTGGACCGTAAGCGTCACAGTGAAAATAATTAGCACGGAGATGCGACAATGGTCGAGAAGCTGACTTGTTGCTTGTCTTTGTGAGATTAATCCAAGCTCAAGAGTAATTTCATTCACATATTCAAAAACGGGATCACTTGTCGGGAACATTGTCTCGCCGAAAAGAAAACAAATACGGTAGTCAATACCATCACCGTCATAATCATTCTCATAAGTATGTTCAAAACAATATCAAATTATACACAAATTAGTAACATCGTTTATATTACAAACATTAGAAAAAAAATAAACACGGAATCATATAATTACGTGATCAACGAAAAATAAAATATATAAACAGGAAATTATATAATATCAAAACCAACGAAACATAGAAATTAAATAAATGAAGATTTTATTAATTACGGAACAATCGAAACTAGACAATCAATTAACTACACAAATTAGTAACATCGTTTATATTACAAACATTAGAAAAACAAAAAAAATAAACACAGAATCATATAATTACGTGATCAACGAAAAATAAAATATATAAACAAGGAATTACTCCCTCCTATTCTGAGTATTCCTCTCACTTTCCTTTTTGAACTTAGTTTGGTTTTCTTCTCACTTTCTTTTTTTGGAAATAATTTTAATCATTCTTTATTCTTCCTTCTATTCTTTATTATTTTCCTCCACATCTAAACCCAACACTTTTTCACTTTATACCCCACATTTTACACTTCATACTCCACTTTCTATTCATCTCTCTTACTTTATCTCCACCCTTATTATTATTTTACTCCCCTCCTTGGTTTCCCCCCAAAAAAATTGGAGAGGAATACTCTGAATAGGAGGGAGTATATAATACCAAATCCAACGAAACATAGAAATTAAATGAATGAAGATTTTATTAATTACGAAACAATCGAAACTAGACAATCAATTAACTAATTTACAACGAGCGATAGCATCAAGTGATTGTCACGGAAATAGGCGAAAAAAAGAAAAAAAAAACCAGTCGACCCGCCGATGGGCCGGTCGACTGGATCGGCTAGTCGAAAAATCTAGTCGACCGACCCATCGGCGGGTCGACTGAGTTCTTCGACCAACCTTTTTTTTAAAAAAAAATTCCTTTTTCCGCCTATTTACATGACAATCACTCGATGCTCTCGTTCGTCGAAAAAAAAACGGGACAATTTCCGAATACTAGAAAACGTAAAACAATGAGAATCGATGGAAAAAAAATTACTTTCGTACAAAATAAAGTCATAGAAGCATAAATAAAATTAAGTAGTTAAAGTACAATTAACATTACCCCGAAATGTAAAGGCGGTCTATCATTGGCCATATTCGTAACCCCGGCACTGAAGACGAGACCGAATTAAAAGATCCGAAAAGGACGAAAAAAGGGTAATTTTTAAGAGAGATAAAAAAAGAAGAGAGACGTAAGGGTGAATTTTTTTTTACCACAACTCATCCGTACACTACCTTTATCGAAACCCGAGTTTCGTATAATACGATAATCGAAAATAAAGCAATTTCATTAACGAGTATTAATAAACCGAGAATCAATAAAATGTAAATGTGATAATACTTCTAGAAATAATTGCCAAGAAGAACTCGTCATTTCCTGTCAATTCGTATACAACCTATATACGAACTCGATTTTGGTTTATTACGATAATCGAAAAAAATGGTTTTATTATCGAGTATTACCATAATCAAAAATGTAAAAGTAGTATTATTTCGAGAATAAATCGCAAGGACAAAGTCGTCATTTTACGTAATTAACGCCGACGGTAAGAAGTAAAGCGCCGACGGTAAAAAGTAGTTCCGTGCTTATTTTGTCGTACAAATATATTAAAAGAAGCTATAGTGTGTTAATAATCCAAACAGAGAAGTTATAATAGTTCCTAGAATTTAACAAATAAACATTTTTCAAGTTATAAAAGATGTTTGAACTAACAATAGACAAATAAATGAACATACTAAATAACATAAATTGGCATAAAACAAAATTATCAACACTCTCTGTGTTTTTAAGTCTTTAGTGTTTACGTCCATTAACTGGACCAAATTACCAAATAGGTAAAAAAATGTGACACCAATGTGCCAAATTGGTAAAAAAAAGTTGAGTTGTGCCAAATTGGTAAAAACGGCTCGGGAGGTCGGGTTTGTAAGTCGGATTGAGTGTTAACAGGTTTGCTAACCCACCTTCAAATTCCGTTCAAAAAAATTTCGACCTTTGAACCAAACCGATTAAACTGGAATAAGTAGGCAAACAATCTTTTAAAAATAATATCTAAGAAAAAATCAATTACTAATGGCTATTTTTTCACACCAAACTGATACGGATGACGGGATGGGAAAAAATCGAGTTGAAAAACAAAAATTATTAAAAAGTATACGAAATTGTTATTTTAGACCAATTTGTCACTTGCATGCCACTTTTTTTACCAATTTGACATAACTAAAACTTTTTTTTATCAATTTGGCACATTGATGCCACTTTTTTTACCTATTTGTTAACGTGACCCCATTAACTGTGTCACCCATCCTCAAATTTCACGCAAATTGAGGATTTTAGCAACCAATAACTACTCCCTCATTTTTCTCGAGTTAGCCCATAAAGGTTTGGCAAAAAAATTTAAGAAAATATGAGAAATTTACCAAAGCACCTTCACTTTCACCTCACACTTGTCTGGTTGTTTGCTTTAACTGTAAGTAAATGTTCAATACCACCTCTCACCACCCATCAGCTGCAATAAAAAAATCACCACAACATCGATACCCTTTTCCACACCACCCTCTACCTTCCTCTCTAACACACCATCCTCTATCCATCACCAATACACCACCATGAGCTACAACCTCTACCACGCCATCCTCCACCATAAACAGCCACCACTATCTCTGGCCCACCTCCCCTCAACTTCCCTCCTCCCCCACTACACCACCCCATTCCCCGACTTGTCATCCTCCTTAGCTCCATTTACACCACCTTGATATCCAAGGACCAGTTTCTATAATGGTGTGCGAAACGGTGGTGCTGGCGTGGTGTTACAAAGGTTGTAGGATCATCTACCTTGTTAGATTTGGTTGTGAGGAGACTGACATTTAGCCGTGGTCGTGTCGATCTAGTGGGTTAAAATGTGGTGCGGTTGGGCTAGGTGGTTCATGGTTAGAAATGATGATAAATATGGGGAGCTGATATAGAGGTCATAATTCTGGTAATTATGAATTTATTATGTGTTAGGTATGATAATACTAATTTGATTGATGATGCATGCATACTACTATATAAACAGTTTACTACTCATTTGGGTCGTTGCCGTTTCAGCTGGATCGTCGGAGCTTTATACGTGATTTTACCGTATCGTCCTTCTCTAATAATCGTTAATATAATTAATTGGTTTTGTTTATAAATCTAATTTTACATTTCCGAGTATTAATTTGTCACGTAAATTGAACGGTTTATGTGACACGTTTCCCCATGGACCTCGGAAATCTTATTCTAATAATCAGTAATATAATTGATTGGTTTTTTTATTTAAATCTAATTTTATGTTTCCGAGTATAAATTTGTCACGGTTTTGCAATTTAACGGTTTATTTGACACGTTTCCCCATAAACTTCGGGAATCTTATTTAAAATTTTCTATTTAAACTCTTCTCGTACTTCATAATTCATTTTCACTTCTCTCTTATTTTCTCTTAAACCACCCTAAAAAACCCTTTTGCTTCTAAAATCGCTTCTCAAAACTGCTTATCAAGAAATCGGCCATACCGTTCCAATCAAGTAAGGATTTTGTTTTATATCTCATTTATCTTATAATTTTGTAATTAGTTTCTAGGTCGAATTATTTCATTTTAATTGATTAGGATGCTAGTTATTTTAGTTCGATTTGTTGATTGCGGCATGATTAGAGATTAGTTGACGGATTGTAGGGAGAATTAATTTCGGAAATAATCGAAAATCCGGGAACAATTTGAGATGGTGGGAAAACGTGAGAAACTTAAGTTTTGGGGATCTGCAAAACGTGAGGGGATCTCTCAAATGTGAGATTCTCACGTTTTGGGGATCTCTAAAACGTAAGTTTCTCACGTTTTGTAGAGTTTGTTTTTTTTTTCTCGTAAAATATTTCATATTTTATAGAATACGTTTGATTTAAGTATAAAACACGTTATTAATTTTTATAATCTCACGTTATTTAAGTATTGAATTATATATATAAGTAAATTATAGAATTATTAAGTTGAATTATATAGAATTATGTATAAGTTGAATATATATAATTTGAATTATATAAAGTATAGAGTTATATATAAGTTGAATTATTTAAGTATTGAATTATATATAACTTATTATATAGAATTATTAAGTTGAATATATAAACATAAGTATACGACAAACATTTACGGAAATAAATAGAATAAATTTTTAGGACAATTTAAACTAAGTTTGATGTGAATCTGACGTCTTAAATTTTCATCGATAATTTGTTTGTAGCCATATATTGAAAGCATCGACGTCGTAAATATTTATGTAAAATATTAATCGTCAACGTAATATCGTTTTAGGTTTTTTTGTTATCCAAACTGTTAGAGTAATAAGTGTGTAATAATTTTTGAATATATATAATTTTATTTTAAATAGATGGCGAATAAAGGGAAGAGTAAGGTTGAGGGTGACCGGGTTACTGGTAGGGTGGTGACGGCTTCTAAGCGTAGGCAGAGGGGTCAAGCTGCCATGGGACCACCGGAGGCATCGGCTGCCACGCAGCCACCAGAGGAACCAGTCGTTCCTCTAGTAGAGAGTAGAAGTTCATCGGACGTACCGTCGCAGTCTAGTAGTGCTCGCGTCCGATTTGTCATGCGTGGTGAGCCACCGTCTTTACAGGCGACGATCGTGTTGGGGGGGCGTCCCCGAAGTATCTCGGTTCGTCCAGTCTCACGACCTGAACTTGTACTTCGATGACCACGCCTGACAGTACGAGCTTCCGGATGACATTCCCATTCAAAACGACCAACATGACGAGGAGTCTCCAGTTCAGACACGATCAATGCGGGGCGTTATGTATAAGAAGGGGCCACATGGTCTGTTTGCGGGGACTGTCGGTTCATCCAGCTCGACTGCTAACCCTAGACCGGGGAAGGACATGACTTGACGCCTTGTGGGACCTAGCCCCGCTGGGCCTATTGATCCGTCGGTCATTCCGAGCTTCGGGGGTCACATTGCACGCCGCTTGTAGTCTCGGCCAGAGGCGTCATCGGTCATGATTAAGAAATATGATCGTCCTGGCCATTAGAGAACATTGGCTGAGTTTGATCATGATGTGGCGACAATCGCCGCCCTTCAGGAGAGCGGTTTTATGCAGCTACGGTCGTGTGTTCTCGATCGTTTGGACGTTCCGCTTTTTACAGCGTTTATGGAGAGGTGGCAACCTGACACGAACACATTTTACATGCCGTTCGGAGAGATGACGGTTTTGTTGCACAATGTCGCTCGGATATTGGGGGTGTCTATCGAGGGTCAGGCATGTGTGGTCCGTAATGATGTAGGTGATCTTGCTGATTCGTGGGCCGCTGTGATGAACTATTTCGGGCGGACTGACTAGCAGATGAAGAGTTGTATGCCTAGATCAACTTCACCTATTTACAGGAATGGTGGTGTACTCTCGATGGTTGTGTACTCATTGATGCGGAATGGGAGCATTGCGCAGAAGGTGCAGGGGTATTTCATATCGTTGCTGGGGGACTTTCTGTTCGTCGATAAGTCCAGGGATCGTATTCGTCCAACCGTCTTTCCACTGATGAACGTGGTTGCGGCCATTCGTGGTTATGCATGGGGAGCGGGTACATTACCCTACTTATATAGGCAGTTAGGGACGTCCTCGAGGGCGGACTGATTCGGTATTGGTGGTTGTTTGACTCTCCTACAGGTCGGGATTTGGGAGTACTTTCCAGATTTTTGATCGGGCCATCCACGAGATATTTCATCGATGGCTCCACACGCGATGGCTTGGACTGGTATTGGTCATCCTCTGATGCACGATAGCAGAGTTAAGGAGTATCGTGCTGTTTTGGATCAGATGACAGCAGATCGTGTGTTGTGGGAGCCATTTGGTAATTGACCGCAAAAGTTTCATTCGACCACCACCTTCATGGGGACGTTGCGCTTCATGGACATAGTTGAGTCGTACCAAGCTGATCGGGTGCTTTGACAGTTAGGCTACGTGCAGATCATTCCTTCTGATATGCCTGCACTTGATTAGGAGTATCGGCCAGCGCACGGAGGAAAGGGTTACAAGGTCAGGTATGGTGGGCGGTATGAGGATCAGCCATAGACTAATATCCGGGCTCATCGTATAATTCCTAGGTGTATTTCCAGGGAATTTGACTACCCGAGTGAGATGGCTCTGGATTACATGGAATGGTACGGGAGAGTATCTCATCCGCGGATCATACCTCCAGACGACGACGACGAGGAGCAGCAGGTGATCATGACCAGGGGAACACAGGTGGTAGGAATTAATAAAGTATTTAATCATTCGTTTACGTATGTTTAATTATATATATGATATTGTCCAACTTTTTTATATGGTTGTTGCTTACTGTGTTTTAGGCCGCGGTCTCGTTGATGCAACGATTCGTAGCACTCCATCACTTCGCTGACGATATGGAGGCCCGACTAGCATTCGTGGACCAGTTGTACCAGTCGTACAGACTGTTGCTTCCGCCTCCCCCCGGCACGCACTACAAGAAAGAACGCCATTAGGTACAAAACACGCGCGACGAAAACTTTCAGTCGCTCCTACAGCGACTGAAAAAAACTCGGGCGACAGATATCCGTTGCTAGACGAAGAGACAAAGGGGGGAAGTGGTTGGAAAAAATAAAAACTCTATAGTGACAGATATCTGTCGCTAAAAGGAACCCTGAGCGACAGATATCTGTCGCTAAAAGAAACGCGGGCGACAAATATCTGTCGCTAAAGTGTGAGGGTTAGCGACAAATATCTGTCGCTAAACAAACCTCAGCGACAGAAACAAAACTGTCGGGCGACAGATGTCTGTCGCTAAGGGCAAATAAATTTTTTTAAGCTACGCACCCCCCCCCCCTCCTCCGCCCTCCCCGATCACAACTCTCATTTCACTCACTCTAACTTCCGTCTCCCTTCTCTCTAACCTCGCCCCCCTCCTCCTTTCCTCTTCATTCCTTCCTTTTTCTCTCATTTTCTTTGATTAAGGTATGTTTTTTTAGTGTAGTCTTGTTGTTGACGGAATATTTAGTGTAGTTAGCATGTTAATTGCTCATAGGTTCCCCAATTTGAAATAGGTAGATTGTTAATATAAATTTAGGGTTTATGGTTGAGTATTTGAATGAATTTGGTTGTTTTAATGTGTTAGGAAATTGAAAGTGAAAATACAATTATGTCGATTTAGTGATGTAATTATAAACAGATTAGGTGCAAATAGTATTATGTTTAGGTGAATTGAGAATTTTACAAAATATGTGAGTAGTGTATATTAGTAAATTACTTTAGAGGAAATAATTTGTATTTGGTTATTGTCTCAATTTTTTTAGATAAAAATTGAAGAGATTTGAACGAAAATGGATGTATAAGGAAAGATTGGATAAGAGACGATGTCCCACAACGCAATTTTTAGAGGGTGTTAATAGTTTTCTGGAGTTTGCTAAAAACCACCCCGAATACGCGTCTGAGGGTAGATTTAGATGTCCTTGTGTGAAATGTAAAAACCTCAAATTCTTGGAGATTGTTTTGATTAAGGAACATATTACCTCAAATGGGTTTTATCCAAATTATTATCGCTGGATTTGTCATGGTGAGACGTCTGCTGTTGAGGAATTTGAGGTTGAACAGGATGAGGGAGATTTGAGAGGAATGATAGTTGATGTAGTTGAGTGCAATGTGTTTAATGATGAGAGCATGTACACTAATGACGATGACCAACCAACCCCACAAGAGTCAAACCCACGAGCGAAAGCGTTTTTTGATATGTTAGACGCTTCGGAGAAGCCGTTATATGGAGGGTGTGATGTGACATTGTTAGAAGTCGTGTCTATGGTAGTGACCCTTAAATGTGAGTATAACCTACCGTTTGGGTGCGTAGACGATTTCGCTGCGTTGCTTGAGAAAGTCATCCCAAAAGACAACATTATGACCAAAACATTCTACAATACCAAAAAATAGTTAAAGGTCTTAAACTTCCGCATCAAAAGATCGATGTTTGTCCCGATGGATGCGTGCTCTTTTGGAAGGATGATGTCCTACTTAAGGAATGTAAGAAATGTGGTAAGGGTAGATACAAAAGTGTAGATGGGAATATTGTTTTGAGAGGTAGGAAGGGAAAGAGTGTTGCGAGGGATAAAAACCTATACCACTTAGTCGACTTACCTACTTTCCCATCGCCCCTAGGCTTCAAAAATTATATGCAACCAGAACCATTGCTGAACAAATGAGGTGGCATAAAGAAGAAGTTCGTGTGGAGGGGAAGATGTGTCATCCTAATGATGGAGAGGAGTGGAAATGCTTTGATAGGATATACCCTAATTTTGCTGAGGAACCCCGTAACGTGAGACTTGGGTTGTGTACCGATGGGTTTGCCCCTTTCAGTCAGTTTGATAAGTCGTACTCATGTTGGCCTGTCATGGTCACACCATACAACTTACCCTCATGGCTGTGTCTGAAACCACCGTTCATCTTCCTTTCTCTTATTGTTCCCGGTCCAAAAAATCCAAAAAATCGCTTGGATGTTTACTTACAACCAGTGATAGAAGAAATGAAACACTTGTGGGAAGTAGGGGTGGAGACATATGATGTGTTTTTGAAACAAAATTTCCAGCTTAGAGCATCGCTTTTATGGACTATAAACGATTTCCATGCGTATGGTATGTTGAGCGGTTGGTCTACGGCAGGCCAAAAAGGTTGTCCTTGTTGCATGAGTGAAAGTAAAGCGTTCGAAATTCAAGCAAAATTAGTTGGTTTGACTGTCATAGACAGTTCCTACCTGAGGGTCATCCGTATAGGAAAAACAAGAAAGCTTTCAAAAAGGGTGAGGTGGTGCTAGATGATGAGGCACCTATTCGTCTCCAGGGAGATGAGATATGGGAGGTGATTTCAGAGTTCCCATCTACTATTGATGGCACCGATCAAAAGTTCAAGGATCTTAAGAAATTAAAAAATGGTTGGTTTAAAAGGAGCATCTTCTTCGACCTTCCATATTGGAGTACTTTATTACTCCGACATAATTTGGATGTGATGCATATTGAGAAGAACTTCTTTGAGCAATCGATTCACAGCGTCATGGATGTAGAGGATAAGGCATGTGACACCGTAGGATCCCGAATAGATTTGAAGAAAATTTGTGACCGTCCGAAATTGCATATCAAGCGGGATGGGTCCAAGCCTAGGGCCTTGTTTAGCCTTGATAAGGCTCAAAGAAAGGTCGTGTTTGAGTGGTTAGGGAAATTAAAGTTCCCTGATGGGTACGCCTCCGATTTCAGTCGGTGTGTCGACATTAATAACCTGAAGTTGCAAGGTTTGAAGAATCACGACTGCCACGTTTTCATGGAGCGGTTACTACCTGTGGCGTTGAAGCAACTGCTACCGCAAGATGTTTGGAATCCTATTACTGAGATATCTCAGTTTTTTCGAGATTTGCGTTCATTGATAGTTACAATTGACGACATGAATCGTTTGGAGGATCAAATTCCTCAGATACCGTGCAAACTTGAGATGATTTTCCCACCCTCCTTCTTTAACTCAATGGAGCATCTACCGGTCCATTTGCCCTACGAAGCTAAAGTGGGATGACCGGTGCAATATAGATGGATGTACCCATTTGAGAGGTGAGAATTTTATACTTAATGAAACACTAACGTTAAATACTGCAATCTATTATTAATATAATTGCTTGATTGTTATAGATTTCTCAACCATTTGAAGAAAAAAAATTGGTAACAAGACGATGGTCGAGGGCTCCATTTGTAATGCTTATCTAACAGAGAAGATAGCCAACTTCAGTTCTCTGTATTTCGAGAAAGAAGTCAACACCAAAGCCAAGAACCTTAACCTAAAAACACCTGAGATGATTGACCTCAACATACCAGACTTTTTTCAAAGTAAGGTAGGTGAAGGATCATCATCGACTGGGGGGTGGAGGGTATTAGATGAGAAGGAATACAATCGTGCTCACCTTTACTTGTTATCAAACTGCGAAGTTTTGGAGCCGTATGAGAAGCAGTTTGTAACTGAATTTCTAGCTGCTAATCCACATTTAAATGCTGATGATGTTTGGAATAAGCATGAGGAACAATTCCCCAGTTGGCTTAAGGATCATGTAATTTCATCGAATATCCAAGATGATTTGGTTAGGAGTCTAGCATTAGGTCCTTTGCGGAAGGTTAGAACTTGGAACCGGTATTCGGTTAATAGTTACAATTTTCATACATTTGTCCTGGTAGCAGTAAGGCTAGATGTAATTTTGGTGTGACTGTGTCGTCACTTGATGGTGACGACTATTACGGTCTACTGGAGGACATCTTCGAGTTGTGCTACGCTGGAAGTGATCGTGGGTATAGATTTATGGTATTTAAATGCGAATGGAAGGACAACTCAATGCATGGTACTATAGTATATGAACGGTACAAACTAGTTGAAGTTAATCATACCAAAAAATACTCTAAGTACGATCCGTTTATACTTGCACAACAAGCACACCAAGTGTACTTTGCTCCCTTTTTTTTGGTAAAATGTAATTATATTGATATTGATAGAGATTTCTTACACAAAACCATAACATAGAGATCCCCCTAACCACTATTCATCCATTTCCTTACAAAGTGACTCCAATGTGATTCAACCAACTAAGGTCTATTCTAGATTTAAACAAATGAACTCTAGCATTTATCCTATACCACACCGCTCTATTTACATCATTTACCACTGTGTTTGGTTGCACCATTCTTAGCTCAATCCGACACATGTTCCTCTCCTGCCATACCCTATATATTAACCCCATCACTGCTGCAAAAACTATTTGTTTCTTCAAAGAAGATTTGTCCCTCCATTTAGCACACCATGCTAGTATATCCTGCCCTGGAATGCTGATGTTTAGCCACACTTGCAGCAAACTGAAGCATCTCCTACTGAATTCACACGCGAAGAACAAATGTCCCGCTGTTTCAGGATGTACATTACAGAAAAGGCATGTATCTTCGGTTAAAAAACCATACTGTTTCAATCTGTCCTTCGTCATAAACCTGTTGTTGGCATAAATCCATCCAATAAACGCGTGTTTCGGGACCACCATCTTATTCCAAACAGTAGCGTACCAGGGAGTCTTAGCATTCTGCTGTTGCAACCAATTATAACCCAGCTGCACCGTATAATTAGGTCCCATACAGCCTCCATCACCCAAAACAGGCAAAAATTTCTCCTTTACAGCACATATCCTCCTCCATGTCCAGCTTGAAGCTAAAGTAGGCTGATAAGTAGCCCAACTTCTGCCCTTAAGATAAATCGCATTCACCCATTTGATCCACAAGTGATCTTTCTTCATGTGCAACCACCAGTTATATTTAGCAATACATGCTTGCTTCCATAATCTGGCATTCAGGATCCCCAAACCTCCCGTCCTTTTACTCTGGCAGCACTGATCCCATGCCATCAATGGCACTTTATGAAAGCTTTCCTCTCCCGAGCATAGATAATTCCTACAAATATTCTCAATGCGCGTGATGACTCCACTGGGCAAAAGGAAAATACGACACCAATAAGAGTGTAACTGCGACAGTACAGCTTTTACTAATGTCAGTCTTCCAGCGTAGCTCAACTTTCTTACACCCCATCCCTTAATCTTGCTAATCATCTTCTCAATGAGAACTGCACACTCACTAGAGCTTAGTCTCTTATATGAAATAGGTACACCCAAATATCGAAACGGAAAACTCCCTAGACTGAAGCCAGAGATATCCAACAATTTCTTCCTCATCAGCCCATTCACACCATTTACAATCATGACAGATTTCTGTTTATTGACCTCCAGCCCTGAGGCCTGCGCAAACCACTCAAAAACCTTACTAATCATCCCTACAGACTCTTCGTTTGCATAACAAAATATCATAAGATCGTCTGCGAAGCATAGATGCGAAAGTTTAATTCTATTGCATAAGGAGTGAAACTTGAATCCCTTCTTTAACGTCATTGTATGCATGAGATGAGAGAAATATTCCATACAAAGTGTAAATATCAGGGGGGACATCGGATCCCCTTGTCTAATTCCTCTCTTCCCCGGAAAAAAAAACAAACATTGACCCATTGATAGCTAAAGTATAAGTGGGTGTGGTTATACACTCCATTATCCAACCCACCATTCTGCTTAGGAAATTCAAGGATATAAGTACTTGTCGAATAAATGTCCACTCTATGGAATCATAAGCTTTCTTCAGATCAACTTTCATAATGCATCGAGGAGAGCAACCCTTTCTATTTTAAAGTCTTACTAGATCCTGACAAATCAGTATATTGTCTACAATATCCCTCCCTTGGATAAAAGCACTCTGAGTTGGACTAATAATCTTAGGGAGAACCTTCATGAGTCTTGAACATATAATTTTAGTAATGCACTTATAAAGCACACTGCAGCATGCTATCGGCCTGAAATCTGTGACAGACTCCGGCCTATCCTTTTTTGGAATAAGAGTAATAATTGTAGCATCCAACTGCTTGAGAATCCTTCCTGATTTGAAAAACTCCAAAACAGCCGCCACTATGTCCTGTCCAAAGATGTTAAACCCATCCTTGAAGAATCCACTCGAGAATCCATCAAGTCCGGGGGCCTTATTCTCATGGATGTCCCAAAGGCTCCTCTTAACTTCCAACTCTGAAACCTCCATCTGTAACTCCTCCCACAGGTCCATCTTTACCAGTGGACCTCTCTGCATAACAGCAGCATTAACCTCTGTTGTACACCTGGAAGAGCCCAACAAATTAGTATAATAGTCAAGGAACGCTCTCTCCACTGTATCAGTCGTATTACAGTCTCCCAGTCATGTCTTTAATAATGAACACTCTATTTCTACTTCGTCTCGATTTAATACAGGAATGGAAAATTTTTGTATTATCATCACCATCCATCTGCCATTGAGTTTTTGCCTTTTGCGCTATAAAACTTAGTCTAGCTTCCTCCAATACCCTATAACTTTTAGCAAGTTCAACTTCATAACTTTGTAACTGGACATCGTGAGGATTTCTATGCAACTGCTACTGCACATCATGAAGAGCTCCTAAAGCAATTTGAGAACTGCTCTCTATGTTAGCAAATCCCGCTTTATTCAGCATTCTCAAAGGTCTTTTTAAAGCCTTGAGTTCCCTTACCACCTGAAACATCTTAGAACCCTTAACCTTCTGATCCAATACCTCCTTGACAATTTTCTCAAAATCATTATCCTTACCCCACATACTATAGTACTTAAAACTCCCCTTTCTATTCCCCTCATCCGGTATAATCTGAATTAGACACGGACAATGGTCAAAGAGACCCTCAGGCATAAACTAAACATTACAGTCAGGCATTGTTCTAGTCCAAGTATCATTAGCCATCGCTCTATCTATTCTACTAAACCTCCTTATTCCTTCTTCGTGTTTGTTATTCCAGGTAAAAAATGCCCCGGTAGCAGGCAGATCATCCACCCCACACTCATCCATACACCTCTGAAAGTCCATAACCTCCGCATGGGTAATACAACTCCCAATTCTTTCATCATAGTGCAAAACATTGTTAAAGTCGCCCACCAAAATCCAAGGACCATAGGAGGTCTGTTCGAACTTCCTAATAGAGTCCCATAATGGTCGACGCTCACTAACTCTGTTGTACCCATAAACAAAAGACATCTTCCACTGCATATTATTCACTTGTAGGTGTATTTTTGTGTGAATAACTTGCTCCTCCTTACTCACTATCTGGACATCATACACCCCAGGATCCCACATAATCCAAATCCTTCCTCCTTCTCCCCCAAAGGTATTAGTGACTAGGTTCCAGTTAACCCCAATTCCATTGAACACTTTATTAGTAGCAGCCATACGAACTCGAGTTTCCATTATTCCAAAGAGACCTATATTATTCTTATTCAAAAACCAACTAAGCTCCTTTTGTTTATTCGGACTATTTATTCCTCTCATATTCCAGAACCCGATATTAGTCATTGCCTCCACTTACCTCCTCACCTTCTAATAGACCCCCTAAGTTATTAAATTGAAACGAAGCACTCAAAACCTCATAAAATGATTTGCCCCCAATCCTAATCCCCTCTCCATCCTGTTGTGTATACTTTGTGATGATTCTGGCAGGACTACCAGTATTGATAGCAGTCCGCACCGGCAAAGGAGTATTAAGTTCCTCCATGTCTCTCTCTTGTTCAGTACAAACATTAGGCACAATAGTAGGAGGCACTTGAACCACATGGCGAGGTCTCCATTCACGTTTTTTTCCCAGCCTCCACCTCATCTTTCTTCTTATAACACACAACTTCATCATGTCCAATACCCTGACACAACTTACATTTAATGGGTTTCCATTCATAATGTACAATCTGCGTATGGGCAATGTCCAACTCATCCTGAAAATTGACAGTCTCTGGCAATTTAATATTAAATGGAACCTCTATCAGAACTCTAGCATACCCCAAGAATGTCTTCTCCTTTGCTGCTGTATCCGTCCTTAGTGGTTTACCAATTAAGCCAGCAATTTTCAGCAATGCATTTCCCCAGAATTTCAGAGGCAACCCATAGAGTCGCGCCCAAATGGGCACCTTATATACATCAACCTTCTCCAATTTCTGGTTGGGGTTCCAATCCTTAACCACCACAGGTTTATTGTCAAAGAACAAAAAACCCTCTCTCAAAACCTCCTCCTTCTTTTCTGCAGTTTTAAACCTAACAATACATATACCATTAGGCTGAAAAGAGAGTTGTTCGATTTCCGACTGTTTCCACTTTCTACGTAAAAAACCACTGAGTACGAACCATGGCGGATTTGCGCCAAGAACATAACACATCACAGCATTAGACCAGTAATCCAACTCCATCTTAACATCCTCATAAGTAAGTATAAGAGTTTTACCAGCTGAACCATTACTTTTGCGTGCTATTTTGTTCCATCCACTAAGATCCTCCCCCCTGATCATTGATAATCTTCTGTACTTCTTCACCCAGTGACCTCTCTTGCTCTCCTAGAACTATTTCCTCATCCTGCAACTCAAGTTCATCCTCTTCCAAGTATCTCCCTTATTTATTCAAAGAGTCACAAAGAACGATAGAAGTAGAAATGAGTGGTGGGCGGTGTTTAAAACTAAGCCACGGGGGCACATTGACACTGACCTCTTTAGAGAAGAGGTCATTTCTAATGGTACAACATTGCGTCCAATCGATGAGAATTTTTTCGCAAGTGATGATGATAATGAGGTGGAAATGGGGGAGGATTTTGAAGAGGATGAAGGTGGTGAGGACATCGAAGGTGATTTTAATGATATGGTCGAGGAGGAGGAAGACAGCGAAGTCGAAGGCATCGATGATTTGGAGGTCGATGATGAGAAGGAAGATGACTACGAGGAGAAGGATGTAGTTGGGTCGAGTGGGCAAGTGGGAAACGACAACGATAGCGACGACGATTACTTGTAGGGTATAGTTTTAATAATCTATATTATTTCAATAGTAATAATCTATATTGCTAGTAGTGTGTAGTTGATTATGTTGTTAATTTCTAACTTTCTATCTTCGTCAGCAGATATGACGTTGGGCAGACGACTTAGAGCTGGTAGCGGGAGCAGGAGGAGCCAGCAGGAGCCGCAGCATGGGCAGGAGGACCAGCAGCTGAACGAGAACCAACAGGTCACAGGCAGGTCACAAGGGAGCAACACCCCCCCCCCCCCCTCCCTCCACCACCTAAGGGGTTTAGATTGCGGGAGCAGGATGAGCGCCCCATTCTGAGCCCCGATAACACATGGTGAACTTCAATCATATTAGGAACTTCATTATTGTGAACCAGTTAATTATAAGGTTGTTAAATACTTTTACGCTTCAATCTTATTTCATATTTTGGTGTAGGTTTCGGCACCGCAGGGTGGTCACTAGTGTCACTAATAGTTTCCTGCATGAGTTGACGACCTACTGCACAAGTTGGACTAAGGTGCCTACGTGGCAGCAGGACAAGTGGTTCAGTAATTTCAAGGTGCACAATTTTTTTGGTTTACATTAGTAGTTCCCTATTACTGTTTACGGATTACTAATTTACTAAAGTCAAACGATCTTGCAGTTGAAACACTAGTGGGACACCAGCCTCGAGGTGGCTGCAAGGGACGGCCGCTACATGGAGATCACAGTCGATCGGTACAGGGACAACATGTTCAATTTGGCGATTGAGGGGAAGGCTGAGAAATACCTTAGAGGTTTGATTACTTAATTCAATTAGTGTTCGTACTTCAATACGAAGTTATATCTTCACTTACTGATCTCTTCATATAAATTGTAGGTGCCGCACTTGAACAGTTCCACAAAGCCCGCTCTGACCCCAAGTTTGTTAAGAGATCCTTCTAAGCAAAGAAAAACAAGAGGCGAGGAGGAGACCCTGAGGCGAAAGTGCAGCCCACCCACTATGGTGGGTCGCAGTCGATGCACCAGCGGGCTATGGAGGTAAGTATTTCCTTTCCTTTTATTTTTTTTTGGATTCTTATTTAATGTTTTCATTAAAAATATTAATGAGAAATCTACATGTACTGTTAACAGTTAAAGAAGAAAACAGGAGAACTACCCGAAGCTGCGCAGCTGTTTCTTGACACGAAGAGCAAGGTCGACTGCAACGGTCGAAGGGGCTTCATTTCGAAGAAGGACAGACAAATTTGGATGAGTTTATAACATAAGGCTTCTTTACATTGTTCTTTAAATTGTGACTTTGTCAATGAAATCTCATCTAATCATCAAATCATTTTCTTTTAGGAAGCATATATTGAGGCCACTTCCACGGACGACGCTGAAGGTAGGGATCCGAATGAGGTATGGTTCAATGTCATGCAAGGGTACCGCAAGGGAGCGATGTACGGTACGGGGAACGCTCACACCCTGTACTGAACATCACCAAATGCTCGGGGGGTGGCATTCGACCTCGACGGAGTACGTACCGTCTATCGTTGCTGAGATAAGGCCGGAACTATCATTACAAGAATTTAAGTCTGGGGCGGCTAATCTTAGCCACCGTCATCTGTCGCTAAAAAGAGACGCGCGACAGTTGACAGTCGCTAAGAAACAGTCGCAACAGATAGTCGCATCTAGCGACTGAAATTGGTCGCAAAATCCTACGCGCGATCAATTTCAGTCGCTAAAGTTAGCGACTGAAATCAGTCGCTATGGCAGCCCTTTAGCGACCGATTTCAGTCGCTGAGGGCGTCAGATTAGCGACTGATTTCAGTCGCTAAGGGGTGTGACGTGGCGTTCTTTGAGCGTCCTACAGCGACTGAAATCAGTCGCTAAATGAAAAATTTAGCGACTGATATCAGTCGCTACCTAACCTGAAATAGGCCGATTGTATTTGTTTCTTTTCTAGCCAAAATTTGCACAATAAAACAAACCAACAACCACAATACGTCCCAAACATCATTCCAGACATTCCAAACGTTGTTCCAAACGTTACGCAAGCTTCACACTCCAAAATTGGCAACCAAGTAAGCAAACATCGTGAATACACTAAATTAAAAGAGTTGTTACAAACTGTTTTCAACAAACATTCACAAACTACAAACTGTTTTCAATCTACTCACCTAACAGTGAAACTAGCTGACGCACCACTACCACCGTCACCGAAGGGGTCTCTAGGATCTCAGTGTCGGGGAATGGGGCCAGAGTTACAGTTCTGCTGCTGCATGCTCCTAAGGCGATGTAGCTCTTCCAGAATTTGCAGGTTAACGGACTCCTGCATCTTCAGCCTCTCATCCTGCTTCTTTATCTTCTCAGCCATAACCGCCCGTAGCGCCCTTTCCTCTCGTATTTCCGATCTCATCTCCTGAACGACGAACGGTACACACTCCATCGAGATCGCATGCCCCCCCCCCCCCCCCTCCCCCCTCCCCCGAGCATTGGGTGGTGTCCAGTACAGGGAATGAGCGTTCCCCGTACCGTACACAGCTCCCTTGCAGTATCCCTCCGCGACTCTGAACCAAATCGCGCTCGAGTCCACACCTTCGTTCTCGGGCGCTCTAGTGGCCTCCATATACGATCTCTACAAGAAATTGGAGTCATGATTAGGTGAGTTGTAAAGAAAAAAAAAGTAAAGAAGCCTTATGTTCGAAACTTACCCAAATGTCGGCGTCCTTCTGCGTAGCGAACGATCGACCGGTGGTGTCGTCCCCCTTGGTCTTCGTGGCGAGAAATAGCTGCGCAGGCGGAGGGAATTCTCCAGTTTGCTTCTTCAACTGTTGACAGTACATGTAGATTTCTCATTTATATTTATAATGAAAACATTAAATAAGAATCCAAAATAAAAATCAAAGGTAAGGAAATACTAACATTCATAGCCCGCTGGTGCATCGACTGCGACCCACCGTAGTGGGTGCGCTCCGTCTCCACCTCGGGGTCCCCTCCCCGCGTCTTGTTTTTCTTCACATGGATGGATCTCTTAAGGAACTTCAGGTCGAAGCGGGCTACTTCGAACTATTTAATGGCGTCACCTACAATTTATACACTTTGAGATCAATAAGCGTTTTGAAGATATATACAACTTTTTATTCAAGTATGAACACTAATTGAGTAATCAAACCTTTAAGGTATTTGTGTGCCCTTCGCTCGTTCGCCAACTTCCACATGTTGTCTTTGTATCTTTCCTTCGCGACGTCCATGTATCTGTCTCTCGCAGCCACCTCGAGACTGTCGTTGTAATAGTGTTTCATCTGCAAGATCGTTTGTTGTCATTATATTAGTAATCCGTAAACAATAACAGATAATTAATAAAACAAAAAAATTGATGCACCTTAAAGTTGGCAAACCACTTCTCCCGCTGCCACTGAGGCACCTTGGTCCAACTAGTGCAATAAGTAGTCAATTCATTCATGAAATTGTCCTTGACACCAGTCACCACCGCACGAGTCCGAAACCTACACCAAAGAGTGAAATAAGATGATGTCTCACAAAAAAAAGGAAATATAATGTCTCACCATGTGATATCGGGGCTAATAATTAGGCGCCCGTCGTCTGTATATGCAAGCCCTTGATCCTGTTGTGGTTGTTCTGGTTGCTGATCGTTGTTCACCTCCTCCTCATTATCATCTTGTTGGACCTCGTTCTGGTCCTCCAGTCGGGTCTTCTCCTGGTCCTCCTGCTGCTGCCGCCCCTGCTGCTGCTCCCTCTACCATACGTCGTCTCTTATCCAATCTTTCCCCATATATCCATTTTCGTTCCTGTCTCTTCATTTTTTTATCTAAAAAAATTGAGACAATAACCACATACAAATTATTTCCTCTAAAGTAATTTACTAATATATATACACTACTCACATATTCTGTAAAATTTTCAATTCACCTAAACATGGTACTATTTGAACACAATCCATCCATAATTACATCACTAAATCCGCATAATTGTATTTCACTTCCAATTTCCTAACACATCAAAACAACCCAATTCATTCAACTACTTAACCACAAACCCTAATTCTATACTAACAATCTACCTATTTCAAATTAGAGAACCTATGGGCAATTAACATGCTTACTACACTAAATATTCCGACAACTAAAAAACTATTCAACCCAATAACTAATTTATTTAAATCGATAAAAACACAAATTAACAAATAATTAAAACTAAATATAGAGAGATAAACATACCTTAAGGAAAATGAAAGAATTGAAGAAGGAATGAAGAGGAAAGGAGGAGGGGGCAGAGTTTTAGAGAGAGAGGAGACAATTTTTAGAGAGATAGAGTGAAATGAGAGAATAGCTCGGGGGAAGGGGGGTGTTCGTTTATTTAAAAAAAATTAGAACCCTTAGCGACCGAAATCGGTCGCGCGTCCTTTTTTTTTAGCGACTGATTTCAGTCGCTAGGTCCCAGATTTAGTGACCGAAATCGGTCGCTAGGTCACTACTTTAGCGACTGAAATCGGTCGCGCGTACATTATTTTAGCAACTGATATCGGTTGTTGAGGATAATTAATTTTTTCAAAATCCGTCTCCTCGTCCAGCAACTAATATCGGTCGCGCGTTGTACTTTCAGTCGCTAAATAAGCGACTGAGTTTCTCAGTCGTGCGTGGATGGTAGCTATATAAAGTATTTCTTGTAGTGTACAAAAAGAGAGGGCAGAACGGGCTGCTTTGACCGAGAGGGTGAAGGCGTAGGATGAGCGTATCCGGCGACGGGATGAGGTTAGTATGCAAATACTGGAAGAGCTAGCCCGCCTGAGGAGCATGCAGCAGCAGAACTGCAATTCCGGGCCCATTCCACAACGCCGAGACCCCTTCAACGGGGGTGGTAGTGGCGCTTTGGCTAATTTTCCCGTTAGTTGAGCATGTAGATTAAGAAACATAGTTTGTAGTTTATGAATGTTGATTGAAAACAGTTTGTAACATTACTCTTAATTTAGTTTATTCAAGAACTTTAGTTACCTGGGTTGGCAATTATGGCATGGTGGCCGATACGGCATGGTGTTTGGAACGTATTTGTCATTGCTGGGTTATTTTTGTGTTTGCAGATTTTGGCTAGAAATGAAACAAATTGAATCGGCCAAATACATGTCTCGTAGCGACTGATATCTGTCGTTACAAGGAATAAATAGCGACAGATAACGGTCGCTAATGTAGACGCCCAAGGTCCCCAACGCCATCAGGTGATCGCACTTAGTGACGGAAGGATTTGTCGTGAATCCCACCGGTCAAAATAAAACCAACTAACCTAGGCTTGGTGGTAGCAAGGGTAAGTCGGGTCGAAATCCTCAGGGACGGTAAGTCGGACTAAGGTGAGCTACAATTCTAGACTAAGTTCAGACAAAACAAGGGTGATTAACTAGGATTGACTAATGACTAAAGTAAAGTCTATAACACGAAATAAAAAGGCAAACAAGCATCTAATGATAATGGAAAGCGAGGTAAATCAATAAGAGAAAACTAGGGCTAGGTCGGATTCATGGATGCAAGGGAGACCAAAAGGGGGAAACGAGGGTGCTAGCATGTTTTCGTAGCCTTGATTACATTCGGGCTCTCGTTACTTAAACGACCTAGGGGCTTCCTCACCACGCTCTCGCTACTAGTGGAGGAACCAAACCCAATAGCAAACAAGAACATGCAAGAGAAAAAGCAAGAAAAACAAGGAATGATCATCT
Organism: Agrostemma githago; assembly: GCA_958450325.1. NCBI lineage: Eukaryota > Viridiplantae > Streptophyta > Magnoliopsida > Caryophyllales > Caryophyllaceae > Agrostemma > Agrostemma githago. The sequence continues at coordinate 63,298,846 of OY288253.1, forward strand.
CAAGTCTCACAAGCATTTCATCAAACATGTTGAGTGCAAGGCATTAGGAAACAACAAAAACAACAGCTAACATCACCCATCTCACCCTAATCATCCCTAATCACACTCAATCCCCCTACTAACCCTAGGGGAAATCTACTCACACATAACTAAAGAACTATCAACACTAACAAGTGAAACCCACAACATAAGAACAAGAACATTCATAATGAAAAAAACAAAGAGAAACAATAAACAAGAGATAAAGAATGAAACTTTACTAACAATCAAAGATTAAAGGAAAAGAGAGAAGAATGAGTATATCAACTACAAGATGAATGGAAAGATTGGAACTTGCGTATAGAGAAAACCCAAATACATCCACCATGGTTGTCAATCTTGATAGATTCTCCAAGAATTCCAATAATACAAGAGTACTAACTAGATTAAGGCTTAATGAAGAGTGATTAAGGAAGGATTAAGCTAATCTACACTAATCTAAGCTAATCTAATCTAAAGTAGTCTAGGGTTTTGTAAAAAGTTCTTAAAACAATACAAGAGGAGGGGTATATATAGGGTTTCATAAGTAAGGGGGGGCGGAAAAGCGAAGACGAGCTGAACTGGGTCCTTCCCGGCCGGGAAGGGGATGATCCTGGTCGGGATCATGCATAATACCGGGCGGTATTATGCATAATACCGGGCGGGATTATGCTCTTCCCGGGCGGGAAGATGTCGGTCCCGATCGGGATGGCCCCACAGAAAGCTGTCTTTCTTGTCTTCTCATCCCGGTCGTGATGGATGATGGTCCCGACCGGGATGGGTCCTTATTTACTCTTTCTAGGCTTCTTATCGATGCTCGGTGATCGGGATATCATCAAGTGGGCTCCATGGTACTCGAGATCGAGTCTAAGCTACCGAGTCGTCGTCGCTTCTCTTCGTTGGCTCCATATGCGTCGGAAACGAGTCGGACTCGTTCCATTTCTCCAAGATAGGCCTTAGGAACCTAAAACAAGCTAGAAAAAGCGTAAGTAGCCTCGAAACCGCTCCAAAGAGCGATTCCACAAGAGAAACCGGGACCAAGCACAAGAAATAAACACTACAAACCACACTTATCACTTAGCGACAGATATTTGTCGTTAAACCATCCAAAGTAGTGATAGATATCTGTCCCAAAGTCACCCATTTAGTGACAGATATCTGTCGCCCGAGTTTTTTAGCGACTGATATCTGTCGCCCGTCTCCTTTTCAAGCGACTACCAGGTGCGACTGCTTCTCAGTGACTGTCATCTGTCGCGCGTCTTTTTTTATGACAGATGACGGTAGCTGCTATCAGTCCCCGTCACGTTTTTTCTAGTAGTGACGTCCTTCCAGACACGAGGGAAAGCGTGGCCGTCGTTGATTTTATTTTCACCATAGATTTTCCAGCCGATTGCATCATGGATTATTTAGTATTTTGTTCGTAACTTTTGGGTTGGACTAGTAACGGTATTTTCAGTTTCGTATTTTGTTCTATTTTTATGTTGGAGTTTTTTTAACAAGAAACTTTAAACTTGGAATTTCTTTAGTATTTTTTTTTTTTTATGTTGGAATAATAGCGATATTTTCCTTCTCGTATTTGCTGCAGTATCAGTCTTTTTTCAGTAATCAGCTGAGTATTTTTTGTAGTTAAGAAAATATCATACAAACGTAGATAGCAATAACAACTAGCAGTACGAAAGTTTACACAGAAGAACAAGTAGCATACAAACTTTGATACAGTACGGTGCTTAGTTAGTCGTCCGGTATCTCAAACGGTCTATCCCGGGCTCCAGGGTAACCCATAATCGGGGGAGTTCGGAAATAATTCGCCCATATGTCCTTCCACATTTTGTAACGCGCACGGAACAGGCTACGATAATGTGTTGTCGACCGATCACGGACACCTTTCCAAAGAGGATGTTTTCTCGGCATTAGACAGTCTTCTGTCATTCGTAACCTCAACCAATATACACCTGTGTTCATTATCCACAACACTCCAAAAGGTACATGGTTACCTGGTATGGCCCTCAAAGGATAGTATGTAGCGCACTCCATTGTCAATGACAATCGACATATGACCTAATTGTGGTGTGTTGCGAAACCAAACAGATCAATGTCGTGGAGCCAGTGCGCCGGCGGTACCGGATCTGGGCTCATTGTGCCTATACGCCATATTGCTGCCTCGACACCTCCGTTCAATGACGTCGCGTATACATTCAAGTATAAAGGATCCTTGATCTCACCGAACAATACCATCCTCTGTTTTATAAAACTTGACTCATCACCTGTAACAGCATGGGAGAAAACGGGAAATCCGCAGTGTCCGTCCGGAATAACATCATACCATGCAATCAAAAAACGATGCATGAACCGACTAGCAACTGAGAAAACGGAAACGTGTCTGTAGTGTAATTCTGCTCTAGGGGACGTCTGGGGCAGAGGCCCACGACCCATCAGTGGACTCAGTGTTAGCTTGAACGGACGGACCTGTTGTGTTAGTCGACTGCGACCTCAACGGAGTGGAAGACTTATCAGTCCTAGCAGTCTTCTTTCTGGCATGCTCTACTCCGCTCAATAACCTACCTATATCGAATGACTTTCTCGGCTTGGGATTTGGTGAAGGGTCGACAAACCCTGACTCCTCGGGATGTAACGCAGAATCCAAAACGTCGATGTAATGATCCCACATGCATGGATCGCTCTTCCGAATCTCGTCAATAAGCCCGTCTAAGGTGAAAACATCACTGGCTGGCAAAGCTTCCTCCCCACTATACACAAGAGTTCTCCAATACACGTGAACATCATCCAACTGCACACGATCCCCTTGAGCCATTATTTCGTGCATCGTACACGCACTCGGCAACCGACAAGTTGTCCTAAGAACACAAACGCAATCGTCGTACACACGGTCACCCAACTTCTACATTCTAACTAATTCTGCCTCGAGCACCTTCAACGCCTTACAACTAACACGAAGTCTCAAGTTTTTGAGAACCAGTGACATTGCTATGAATCTTTTAGTGCTTGACTTCTCCAACTTCACTCGTATCGATGAATGCTGACGACCGATCTGTTTATCTATTCTTTCGAACAAGCGATCCAATGTAGCGGTTGACGTACCAAGAGCTTTCTTAAGTGCTGCATGTGCGGACTCAACAATGGAGGTTGTCGTGTTACCAAAATGGAGAACTTGATTCGTGTATGCATGAAGAAAGTTTCGATCATATTTCTCCAACCAAGTCTTACTTATGTAAAGCGAGATTCTAGTTAGCTCGTACCTTTGTTTGAAGTCATCCCAAACTTCGACCGCATCTAGGACATTGTTGGCATACAATAGTCGTCTCAAAGCATATTTCATGAAGTTCTCAACAGCAGATTTGCGCTTCCACACTTTATGGGCACGAGTTTCAACACAGTTTGTAATATGCCAACTACACAACAAATTTCGAGTCCATGGAGTTGGAAATACAAGAGGAATGGCCTCCACCGACCCCATCTCTCGATCGGTCACAATGATATTCGGTACCTTATCACCAGTAAGCATCCTTAACTTACGCAACACCCATATATACGAAGGCTTGTCTTCATATCGGAGGAGGGCATAGGCAATGACGAAAGATTTTCGAACAGGTGTAATCCCAACCATCTCCACTAATTTCATATCATACGTGTTCGTCTTGTAGGTTGCATCCATGAGCACAACTTGATGGTAAATCCGGAACATTTTAACAGACTCGGCATGCGCCATGAATATACGCTCCACCTCCAACGTAATCTCATTCTCGAAGAAAAAGTAGACGTATTGCTCCCTACGTGCCAGAACAAGCATCTGCTCAACGGCGTTCCTCCCTTCTCTTGACGCAGCCCTCAATTTAGCCCCAATATTGTATATCGTGTTTATCGAAGGACAAGACTTATCTGGGTTCATGTTATGAAGGCCCTCCATAACTTTAGCCGGTTGCACATGCGCCTTCAAAGATGTAATAACAAACGCCTTCTCAGCATCAATCAGAGCTGCTCGACGACAGTGACTGTCATCATACTCACGTAACTTATGATTATGTACACCAACTGGACCCACGATAAGAATCCATCTCTTCCGATCAAGGGTTTGACAGGCTTTCACCCAAAATCTACAACCAATCTTCTTAGATTGTTTTGTACCTGCCTTTAGATTACCGTATCGATCACACTTGAAGTAATTAGCACCAAGAGCAAATCTCTTCAATTTTGACGTTGGTCGCTGGATTTCACTAGGTTAATGCCAATGGTTAACGCTATTTCATTAGCATAATCAAAAGCTTCATTCGAGCTGCCGAAGGGGGGCGCAAATATGAAGCAACAACGGTAGTCAATGTCATCCCCACCAAAATCCTCCGGGTATACCTGAACAAATGAAAAATTATTTTAATGAGCATTAACTAACAAAATTCCTAAATCAAAAACATAAACAACCATTTTACAACGTAACTTATAATGAAACTTTAAATAAAAAAAACATACGTTAAAAACACATGACATTCTCAAGCTGAAACGTTGAAACGTACGCGGATCCCATTTTACAACCCCTAAAAACATACGCTGAAACGTTTCAAAAACAAAAGGACAAATGTGACATTCTCACGTTTTTTGGATCCCCAAAACGTGAAAATGTCACTTTTCACGGATATGTAAAACGTGACATTCTCACGTTTTGCACTTTTTTACGTACTGTAGAACGTATTTTCAAACCGTAATTGTAGACACCCACATTTTGACCGCCAGGTGTCTATAGTAGTTCCCGCCAAACACCCGATGATGATTGGACGTAAACATGCTTTGATAGACTCGGATATGGGCTTGTAATCATGGACATTTGGTTTAGACTTATTAAGGAGTACAAATCTTACAAAACCAACCTCAAATCCAGGCCCAGTGGGTCGTTTCGAGTCAAATAACACTAATTTGGGTCGAATCCGACACCAGGGGTAAAACCGTCTTTTAGCGACCGAGTTAAAACCCGGTCAAAGATTTTCCCGAGACACGTGAGTCAGCCGTGACACCTCACACGGCTGATTCCTACCCAAATTCCTACAAAATTTCAGATTCATTAAAGCATTAAACAATTCCGTTAAAGGTAGAATTCGACCTCAAGTAGGAATTCTATCCGGAAACCGAATCAGACATCTACCGAGTACCAAATACTCGGCCAAAACACCCCCACCAGCCGAGATACCCTTTCTTCTTTGCCAAGAAAGCGGAATTCTCATGCTTCTCAAACTCCTACGTTTCCTATCCTAAGCGGTATTCAAACTCTCCTAAGCCAAGGTTGGGAATTCCTATAAATAGGACCTCCCATCCAACACTTCGAAGAACATCACAACATCAGAATTAACACCAAAAAACAGCCTCATAACACGGTTTTCATACATCCTCGATATCTAGCAAATCCCGACACCTTTCCGAAGTCTCGAAATATCGACGAAGCCACCCCACCGTCCGGCCAAACCCGACGTCCAACCACCCAAACCAACACCCTAAACTCATCCTCATCATCTCGACGCTCCCAAGTTTAAACCACTTTCCGACGAGCCTTATCCAGAGAAAACAAAGCATGTAGGTTGAGGGTGTAAATCAAACCTGATTCTTCTCTTTCTTCTCTTCCTTTCTCACGTCTTTTAATATGGGTCGTTTTCGCATATTTTTCATTATTTCTAATATCGATACTACGAAAAACTATTTTTTATAACGTTCTTAAAATGCGATATTGATTCTCTAATCGAATATCGTATTTAACGAGAACAAAATTAATTATTTCTCGTTGATGCTAAACAAGATCGTTATATCTTTTTTTAAACAAAATTCGACGATTTTATATGCGGAGAGAATTAACATTTTTTTCGTTCAAAATTCTTTTTTCTTACTTTTCGTTCAGAAAACAAACTTTTTTCAAAACCTTTTCTAAAACCATTCCGACTATTCGATATCGATTTCATAATCGATTATCGAATACGACGAATATCGAAAATATGAATCGGGTATAAATTAATCCATATTTGTACGCGATTTATATAAATTAACGATTTTTCGACAAAGTAAAAAAAAACGGACAGCCTGCCACGCGAGTCGCGCGCCGGTCAGGCGACTCGCGCGGTGGCCTGGTCCGCCGGCCTTCTTTTCTTCTCGTTTCCTCGCTTTTCTATTTTTTTATTCTCTTCGAGTGTTACGTAAAAAGCGACTTTCGCGACATATTTCGATAAATACTTTTTCTTTGACCTCGGTCAACGCGTGCTAATCCATCACGTGACATAAATCTTTTCAAAAATCATGCATATTATTTATTTGCGTCTTTATTCAATTTATTCAATCGTTACTAACTCGTTTTCTCGTGTTTGTAGCAATTTATTTATTTCTTTGTTTTATTAGACTAAAACGAATTCACATGCTAAAATAACTTTGACGTTATTAGTTTAATATGCATTAAACGACTTAGCAACCCATTTATTTATTTTTCTCACATGTCTTAGGAAAATAATCTTTGCATATCATTCAACCGTCGAACTAACGTGTGTACGTAAAAAACGAACGATATCTTAGTAAAGGCCGCTAAGTGCGGGCGGGGTTGGGTGTTCTCAATGAACTTCCCAACACGTACCCTCACCCCTTACTCAGAACCATGGTTTCCGGATGTCAGAATCCATTGGCAACGAGAGTCATTCAATACACGGTATCCGATAATGTCGGTATCGGTATCAAATGCTAAGGGACGAACCCGATAAGCTCTGACATCGGAAATGGGCCATGTTTTAAATATGGCCCACTACGACATAGAGTGGGTTCGAATGGTTCCGAATAACCACAAAATTCGGTGGCGACTCCTACTTCGATTTAAAATTCAATTCGATCCATCTCATATGGAGATTCATTCGCCTCCCCAGACCCGCGCGTGGCCGCGTCGGGGTGGACCTATGTCATGTCCACAATTTGGCGACTCTGCTGGGGATTAACTGAGGTGTCACTTACCATCGGCATCCTCAGGGTGAGACTCGAAAAGAAATCGTTCGATTAGTAATGTACACGTTTTAGTTCAATGGTTCATGCATAACCCCATTCTATCCCGGGCCGGTTACTTGTGACCGACGTCCCACTATACCACGGTGCATTCCCACTTGGTTGCACTAAAGACTTCGATGGCGGAACTGGCATGGGTTTTACGGCAGATTCTAAGACCAACTCGGCTTAGGAGGTCCGTCCTGATTTGCGAGAATGCGATCGTTGTTGGTATAGACCCTATTCGACCGACCGAGACTTAGATTAGGAGCATACATGGTGTCATTATACTGTTTCCATGACTACATGCTACTTGATCTTCTTCGGTCTTTTTCAAAAATCGTCATTTTCAAAAATTCGCATCTTTTCAAACCCATCTATTTTTCAAAACCCGGAAAGCTACCAAATTTAGGACTTATGATTTTGACTCAAAATAGCCTATTTTTAGCCGGTATGCTGTCCAAACTTTCCAAAAAATTCAAATCTCGGCCCGGTAACCTTTTTTTCGATTTTTCAAAAAAATCGGGCCTTCCAATCCGACCTTGCTCGGTTTTCAAATCCAAATTCCCTTTTCAAAACTTTCTTCTTCTTAGGACTTCCCGTATTTAGCAGTGTCGGGTCTTGTCATAAGTTGTTAGAATCTATAGCGTCGAAACTCCGTCGATCTTACATCACGAGTTTCTACCTCATCCCAAGTCCGCCTTATTTGTCAAGGCACGGTCCACCTACGTAGAACAAACTCCTACAAAGGGAAGCCCATTTACACAATCGAGTCCAAAGTCTGGGGATTTCACACACGGATCTTTCTTCGAACGGGACTAGGCCCACTTTGCCAAAACCCAGGGAGAGTCCACCATCCACGAGTCACCCGTCTAGGAGTCGCTCTTCAGTCCCACTCGGGGGCTACCCTTTAGCGGGGCGATCAACCGTGTTTGCTCTAAGGGTCAGGTCTTACACGTGTTGGCTCACGTACCCCACTTTCGAGTCACTTAGATTCGCACCATTTGAGTCCTATCAAAGTCTTTAGTCTCACTCGGGGGCTATCCTCCACCCGAGCAGTCAACCACGGTCACCTTAAGGGGTACCCTACGTTCATCCTGCACTGGCGTCCTTATGATGCCTTCTTCGTGTCGTACCTATGCTACGAATACTCGAGTCACCTAGGGTTAGGTCACCACGGTTGGTCCGAGCACGTGATACGGTCAAACACGGTCGCCCCCATTTTCGGATTCACCCTTATGCAGCTCGAGTCCAATTCGCAGTCGTTACCTCGTCTAGATCAACGTTCGAGTATCCCGGTCCAAGAGTCTTTGTCGACCCGTCACCCCGGGCCGTGTCTAGTTTGACTCCCTCTCTTGCACTTGCGCAAAGCCGAGTTTAGGCGAGTCGTGGCACCCGTCTTTCTCTCCAATCAAAGACCTTACCAAAAAAAAAACAACCAACCGAGCGTCCGAGTCCGGATTTGATTCGAGTCTAAGTCTGAGTTCGAGTCTAGGATACCCTACATCCTCATTTCCAAATCAAAGTCAGAGTCAAAGTCAGTTGTATTCTGTCCTCTTTTTTCAAAATTCAATAAAATAAGCTTTTCTATTTCTCATACATACTTTCCTTATGTGTTTCCGAGAACATGATGAACACCATCATACACTGTGAGCACACGCACGTGACTATTATAGGCACATCTATAATGACTGCAGGAAACCGAGCCCGTGTTTTCCTTTTACCTATTCCATGTCTGGTATAGAAAGCCACATAACTACCCGTAGCAGGAGCATATCGAATCCTATGACAAATCTGGGTAGTCTTCTAGTTTGGGTTCAAGACGGGAGGCAAGCCCACTTCCCACAATAAACACTCATCCAATAATACTGACCAATCCCTACCTTAGGTGTTAGTCTGACCAACAAAAAAAACTGGACAAAAAAGAAAAAAAAGTCCAATACAAGAAAAAGCAAAAGGCCAAAACAAAAAAGCAGGCCATTATCAAAAAAAAGAGGCACCCATGACCGAGGTTAAGCGGTCACTCCAAATGAAGAATCCCGAGACCGGGGCTAAGAGGTCAACCAAAAAATATTCAAAAAACCATGACCGTAGTGAAAACGATCAATTCAAAATTATCAATACTCATATCATCCAATAAGGGAGAGACAATCAAGTTGGTCAGCTAACACCACATTTAGCCTTCCCACATTACAACCCTCAAGACCTTCTCGAGACCCAGGCCAGAGACAGCCCGGAATTTTGAGGATTCAAGCTCCATAGGATACCCCTAACCATTAGGACCAGACATGGAAATCAGATCTCGCATTATCAAAACTTATCCTGATCAAAGTTCGAGCCATTCTACTCGACTTCCCCTTTAGATAACAAAATTCACAATCACCATACAAAGACTCGAGAGCAAAACTCGTCAAATCCCCGAGAGCAAAACTCGTCAAATCCCCCGTGAGCAAAACTCGTCAAATCCCCCGAGAGCAAAACTCGTCAAATCCCCCAGAGAGCAAAACTCGTCAAATCCCCCGAGAGCAAAACTCGTCAAATCCCCCGAGAGCAAAACTCGTCAAATCCCCCCGAGAGCAAAACTCGTCAAATCCCTCGAGAGCAAAACTCCTCAAATCCCCCGAGAGCAAAATTCGTCAAATCCTCCGAGAGCAAAACTCGTCAAAATCCTCGAGAGCAAAACTCGTTAAAATCCCCGAGAGCAGAACTCGTTAAAATCCCCGATAGCAGAACTCGTTAAAATCCCATCCCAATTTTTTTCTCATTCAAACCAGTTACCAACCCCAAACACGGGAACTCAACTTGCAGTCGGCATAGAACATGCCCAAATAGTTCACACCACCTCTGAGGGCTATCCCGGAGAATGCTCACAGTCACAGGATCAACATCCTAACTATTCTGGTTCTTTGATCAAGACATCACTGGGAATGCACCTAGCCTACACCATCGTTATGGCTAGTTACACACAAAGCCCTAGTAAACTAGGCACCATTATATATCTTTCAATCCACTGAACTACGGCTTGGTTTGATTTCACTACACGTGAATACGTAGGTAGCCTTTCGACAAAGGCACAACCATTCACATTCACACAAATTCGAAAAAGCATCATCATTCCGGTCACGACACTGTCATGTTCACAGCAGCTAGCTTTGTCATCCTGGGGGCTTCTCCTAGGCAGAAGTTCTCCATCCACTCACAAAATCCATATAAATTCAAAAAAATAAAGATCTAGCCTCCTTTCTATAGTGTGTCCTAGTACTCGGCTCAGTTGAAGACGAGAATTGGTCAAGGACTCGAAGCAATACCCACTTTGGGAATGTACCCCTAAATCAAAAGAATATCCAAAAGAACACCAGTCTACGGCATTGCTACCACAAAGCCCTGTCGTACGGAAACAGTCCCATTCCGAGGATTCGACCGTGTTGCCACTCGCCTAGGCTACGGAATAGCGCAACTTAAGAGTCTTGTCATATTAGGTGGCCCATCCCCTACCAAGTCACGGTCCAACCCTTAGAGAGTCCAGTCGTGTCTGTCAACTCGTCTTGTCGCGTCCAGAGTCGAGTCGGTCGGTATATCTCTCTCTTCAAATTCTAATTTTAAAATTCGCAAAACTTAGCCATTTGAGAAAATCTCTTTCCTAGTCACCACGGGAATAGGAATTTTTATCACACTTCATCTAGGCATACAGGCCTAACCAGAGACTTTAGGAGTCCGTGTCAGAATCGGATTAGGAATCAAGTCATCCCAAGCATTCTAATTTCCAAAAAAAATCATTTTCTTTCCAAAAATCAATCAAAAATCATTTCTTCCCCAGCATGAGTCAGTGTTTCGCCTAAATGTTACATGCAATTTGTTATGTAACAACAGACAGGTACCCCAAGACTCCCCAAAGAATTCTCAAAGACTCCCCAGTGGAAGGATCATGCAACATTTCTACTAAGGAATCAGGATGTATCTGTAAGCAGATACACCCAGAGCTTCCAAGGCAAGCTCCCCGCGCTATTACAAGATGGGATGTGTCTGTAAACAGACACACCCAAGACTTTTTAGGAGAAGTCCCCGCGCTATTCCAAGATGGGATGTGTCTGTAAACAGACACACCGAAGACTTTTTAGGAGAAGTCCCCGCGCAATTCTAAGACAGGATGTACCTGTAAACAGGTATACCCATAGCTTCCAAGGCAAGCTCCCGCAACATTATTAACATCAATCCAGGTATGATTTCTATCCTATGGCTGGCGAGCCCTTCACGCAGGTCTAATGGACTCTAAACGACCCGATCGGAAGTCTGCCAGGTTTTAATCCTTGATTGACCTGGTGGCTACTCTGACTTTTGCCCTGTCCAAGCCTCAGTCAGAGTAGGGGCTCTGTAGACACCCACATTTTGACCGCCAGGTGTCTATAGTAGTTCCCGCCAAACACCCGATGATGATTGGACGTAAACATGCTTTGATAGACTCGGATATGGGCTTGTAATCATGGACATTTGGTTTAGACTTATTAAGGAGTACAAATCTTACAAAACCAACCTCAAATCCAGGCCCAGTGGGTCGTTTCGAGTCAAATAACACTAATTTGGGTCGAATCCGACACCAGGGGTAAAACCGTCTTTTAGCGACCGAGTCAAAACCCGGTCAAAGATTTTCCCGAGACACGTGAGTCAGCCGTGACACCTCACACGGCTGATTCCTACCCAAATTCCTACAAAATTTCAGATTCATTAAAGCATTAAACAATTCCGTTAAAGGTAGAATTTGACCTCAAATAGGAATTCTATCCGGAAACCGAATCATACATCTACCAAGTACCAAATACTCGGCCAAAACACCCCCACCAGCCGAGATACCCTTTCTTCTTTGCCAAGAAAGCGGAATTCTCATGCTTCTCAAACTCCTACGTTTCCTATCCTAAGCGGTATTCAAACTCTCCTAAGCCAAGGTCGGGAATTCCTATAAATAGGACCTCTCATCCAACACTTTGAAGAACATCACAACATCAGAATTAACACCAAAAAACAGCCTCATAACACGGTTTTCATACATCCTCGATATCTAGCAAATCCCGACACCTTTCCGAAGTCTCAAAATATCGACGAAGTCACCCCACCGTCCGGCCAAACCCGACGTCCAACCACCCAAACCGACACCCTAAATTCATCCTCATCATCTCGACGCTTCCAAGTTTAAACCACTTTCCGACGAGCCTTATCCCGAGAAAACAAAGCATGTAGGTTGAGGGTGTAAATCAAACCCGATTCTTCTCTTCCTTCTCTTCCTTTCTCACGTCTTTTAATATGGGTCGTTTTCGCATATTTTTCATTATTTCTAATATCGATACTACGAAAAACTATTTTTTATAACGTTCTTAAAATGCGATATCGATTCTCTAATCGAATATCGTATTTAACGAGAACAAAATTTATTATCTCTCGTTGATGCTAAACAAGATCGTTATATCTTTTTTTAAACAAAATTCGACGATTTTATATGCGGAGAGAATTAACATTTTTTTTCGTTCAAAATTCTTTTTTCTTACTTTTCGTTCAAAAAACAAACTTTTTTCAAAACCTTTTCTACAACCATTCCGACTATTCGATATCGATTTCATAATCGATTATCGAATACGACGAATATCGAAAATATGAATCAGGTATAAATTAATCCATATTTGTACGCGATTTAAATAAATTAACGATTTTTCGACAAAGTAAAAACAAACCGGACAGCCTGCCACGCGAGTCGCGCGCCGGTCAGGCGACTCGCGCGGTGGCCTGGTCCGCTGGCCTTCTTTTCTTCTCGTTTCCTTGCTTTTCTATTTTTTTATTCTCTTCGAGTGTTACGTAAAAAGCGACTTTCGCGACATATTTCGATAAATACTTTTTCTTTGACCTCGGTCAACGCGTGCTAATCCATCACGTGACATAAATCTTTTCAAAAATCATGCATATTATTTATTTGCGTCTTTATTCAATTTATTCAATCGTTACTAACTCGTTTTCTCGTGTTTGTAGCAATTTATTTATTTCTTTGTTTTATTAGACTAAAACGAATTCACATGCTAAAATAACTTTGACGTTATTAGTTTAATATGCATTAAACGACTTAGCAACCCATTTATTTATTTTTCTCACATGTCTTAGGAAAATAATCTTTGCATATCATTCAACCGTCGAACTAACGCGTGTACGTAAAAAACGAACGATATCTTAGTAAAGGCCGCTAAGTGCGGGCGGGGTTGGGTGTTCTCAATGAACTTCCCAACACGTACCCTCACCCCTTACTCAGAACCATGGTTTCCAGATGTCCGAATCCATTGGCAACGAGAGTCATTCAATACACGGTATCCGATAATGTCGGTATCGGTATCAAATGCTAAGGGACGAACCCGATAAGCTCTGACATCGGAAATGGGCCATGTTTTAAATATGGCCCACTACGACATAGAGTGGGTTCGAATGGTTCCGAATAACCACAAAATTCGGTGGCGACTCCTACTTCGATTTAAAATTCAATTCGATCCATCTCATATGGAGATTCATTCGCCTCCCCAGACCCGCGCGTGGCCGCGTCGGGGTGGACCTATGTCATGTCCACAGTAATTAAAAATTTGTTTTATCACTAGCGAGTATACGTACAGTAGATCGTCACTAGCTAATCTAACATCCTACGTATATTTCCAATTCAACTTAAACAATGCTCCGAAATACGATGGTTACAAATTAAAGAAAACAAGTAAATACGATAGTTATATGCAAATAAAATTAATCAAGTAATAACGAGAAAACTAACCCCGAAATGTAAATATGGTTGCCCGGTTCCCATTAATTTGAAATCGAAAAATACGTAAACACATCGGCTCCACCCAAAATACTATTTTTTAAGTTTGAAGAGAGAAAATTAAATGATAGAGTAATGAAGCTAAGTGTGGGGTGGTGGAGGGACCATAGACCACAAAATAAGACAAAAAAATGCCAAAAAGGCGATTTTAATTAGTAACCAAAACTGTTACATTATCGAGTAATTAGTAATGTTCATGTTATAGTAATGTTAATGAAGTAATTAGAAACTAGTATAGAACTCGCACAAATGTGCGGCTTATATAGCTTATCATTTGTAAGAGAATTTTTGTTTGTTTAATAATAGTATCAAATAATAACGTTTCTAAAGTTTTTATAAAATATAGTACTAATTTTAATACTCAAATATATTTTAATAAGATACTCCGTAATAGTTTGTTATAAGATGGTACATTTGTCAAATTTGGTACAATTTACCTCTTAATTGTGGCTATTAGATCTCACATGATCAAGAACTGAGATTAAAACTCTCTAAATCCCAAAGCATTTTTTTCTCAGATTTTTATAGTTATTTCGATGTACAAACAAGATTATTTTAATGAAGAAACGTAAACGTAGTTATTTTAAAGTTAACTCAATTGCTTACTGAGAATAATGTTATCAGGTTATTTCAATGTAAATACGTAATGATTTCAATGTAGAAAGTCAGTTATTGTATTGAATAACTTGTGTTATTGTACTAGTATAAACCCCGTGCAAAGCACGGTATTTATAATATATATATTTATCTTATAGAATATTTCATTTAAGATTTAAAATAAAAAAATTATTATTTTATTTTTACTATTTATTGATTGTATAATTTAAAAATAGGAAAATATTTTTTAAATCGCAAAACTAATCAAAATATTTGAGTAATGTCTTGAATTGTACGGAGTATTAAATAACGTGTAATTAATGAAAAAATTTGTTTATATTTTTTATATACTCGGTTTATATTATCTCACATTTCGAGATATCTACTTCTCTCTTTGACATACTGTAATATACATAAATATTTATCAAAAAATGTATAATAATGAACTTTTTTTAATGGTTAGCACGCCGTAATACGTTCTTTTGTGTAAAAAACTATTCAGTTTTTCATTAGAAAAATTTAAAAAAATTAAAAATGGACTTTCTCAGGTGTAAGACTTATATTATGTAATTTGTGAAACTTTTTTTATATATGAATTTTAATAGTATATTCCGTATTTTGTACTCTTCCGTACCAAAATAATCTTTCTATATGATAATTATAATCCTCACATTTGAATAAATGAGAAGATCTTAGTGGTATCGAGTGAGTATACTCCTTCCGTCCCGATGAATTGTTTGTCTTTGCTTTTGACACAAAGGGAAAAAGTCCAATGATGAAGTGACATGTGAAGCCAAATTCATGAGGTCAAATTATATATATATACACAGCAAAAGCCAGCGCCTACTAGACATATGGCAACGGTGCCTCCCTCAAAGGTCCCTAACGCCAGTTTAAACTTAACACAATATGTACCCTCACTAAACTCTCTTCATTTATGTTGATAAGTAATAAAACCAGTTAGTTGAAAACCTAACCATGGTCCAATAGTTAGTTTAATCAAGTCAAGACATAATTCAACAAAGGATTTAGCCTATAAGGCTCATCCTAACAATAAATAAAATTAAAATAAAGTTAAAATTAAAATTAAAATAACTTACAAAACTTAATTTGTAGTCAGAAGATGAAGAACGCTTAGTAAACTTTAATTGATAATAGGAGATTTTTTACAACTGAAAGAGAGACTAAGAAGGCTAGGAAAGAGTCTGCCTTCAAAACATAAAAACGCATCCTTTTATAAGCAAGGAGCGGGGGAAAACAACAAAATAAAAACAGTACAACGAATATTTAACAGTACAACTATGAATATAAAACAATGCATGTACTTATTAATACATTGAAAGCTTTTTGAAAGCTAATCTTTTAAAGGAAAGAACTAGTGTGCCATAGAACACACTAAAATTGGAAAAGCATCTTTACGTTACATCTTCACCAATGCTTCCAAATAATTGCATCCTTTTTCAAAGTTCTTCATAATTGTGTCTTTGAAACACAAAATGCATGAATGTACATTATTCCATAATAACTTCAATTAGATGAATTTAGTGCACCTAACCATAATTTTAATAGCTCTTATTATCACTTGAAAATATTTGCCAAGTCTTGAATAATCTGAGTATTTTTCCCGATATTATCCTCTGGGTCTTGAGCGTCTTGCAAAATATTAAATTTATTTTTGCTGGTTGATGTCATAGACATCGCCATAGAAGTATCACTTTTTTGTGATTTGGCATCATTATTATCGGCTTAAATAGTATTGGACAATCTCTTCTTCTGTTTTGTTTTGTCCTGGACATCCATGGACTCATAACGAGCACTATCTGAAGGATTATCTTCATCATTGACGTAGAGAATAGTATAACTATCAATTTTTCCTCGGATAAGGTCAAGGGTAGAGCTACAATTTAGTTTCTTGGTGTCTTTATTTTCTCTGAGCATAGTATCCCAGAAGCGAGAATATGATTCTCTTTTTAGACAGAATAATTTTTCCTGGGTATAACCCGTTTTTGGACTGAATTTCCATATCCAAGGAATAGAAAATTCAATAAAAAAATTGCATTTGAATAAGTCCAGGAATATTATCCTCCGAAGCCTTTGGTATAATTTCTTTCTATTCATTATAAAGATCTCTAAATATTGGAGGTAATATTTCCTCTGGAGTTCCATAAAATTGCCACCATTTTATTAACCATGGCGGTATAACTTCGGTTATAACCTCTTGGCTAATTTTTATAAACCAAGTATGACTTCTTTTATCATTCTCGTAAAGAAAAGCCTTATCGAAAGCTGGGAATCCCAATAATTGTAGTCAATACGATATCCTTTGTTAATTAAGGATTTCGTGGTAAAAGGGGTGATTCCCATTCTTCAATGGTAATAACCTCTCTAATAATAATTTTTGAAAAGTTATAAATTTCTGTGTCATTACCCGTGAAATGATTGATTTCACAACCATTTGATGAAAGTATATTTTCATAAAAAGTTCTATTTTTATATGATTCCATCATAAAATTATTTTTCATGAGATATTTCTCACATAGACTCTAGGGCTGATTTTCCCGTTTTTTATCGGACATGTTGAGAACGAGTATAATCCTTTCTTCTTGGTTTTTAACCATTTTTTCTTTTTCGTCCATCGATTCTTTAACTATCTTTCTAAATGAAGGAGAGATTTTATCTAGTCCCTTTTGTTTCCGAAGTTGGAATTCTTCAAAATCTTCTTTCTTAATGATTTTATCATTAATATTTTTAGCTATAAGCTTTTTACTTCCATGCTGGATTAAGATATTACATGGCCCAGATTCTGAATTGCCTTCCTTTTTAGGAGAATATTTTCTTCTTCCTCTATTAGAGGAATAAGTGCCACGAGCCCACGACCACATACATTCCTGAAAAATGTAACATTTAAACAAATAAATACTCCCTTGTTAAAAAATCTGGGAGATGATTTTCAGTACTTTTTTTATAAAAAATATCAAAATCAAAAGGGGCTAAATGTGCTTGCCATCATTTGTTTCGAAACGTCATACTTAAAATCTTTTTGAACCATGAATTTTGTAGAGCTGCAATCAGTTCTGATTATAATTTTTTGATTATATAAATCAATTTGAAATGTTAACACGCATGTAAATATTGCAAGAACTTTCTTTGCAACAGTCGCATAATTAGATTGAGCAGAATTCCATTTTCCCGAATAGAATCTGACCAAATATTTTTTTTTATCCGTGGGATTAACTTGTTTAAGAATTCCTCCATAACCAATGTCTGAAGCATCAGTTTCAACAATTTTATCCCAAAACGGATTTGTTAGCATAAGACATGGCAAAGATATTAGGGCTTGTTTGGTTACTCCTCAACTTCCCGGGAAGTAGAAAATCCCATGAAATGAATTTTGAAGGAGTTGTTTGGTTACCCCAAAAGTGAAAAAATGGGGTAACTCAAACTTCCACCATCAGTTGCACTTCCTGAATGATGCGGGAAGTTGCTCACCGACCCCCCCCCCCCTCGGTGAGTTGCACTTCCCACATCACGAATTATGTCAATGACTTTTTTACCCTCATGCACTCATCATATTTCTCACTCTATTACCCTAATTGCATCGAAACAAATTGCTATTAATCCTCTTGAAGTTGATTTTTTTTCAGTCTCCCCGAGGATTTTAAATTCACATATGTGTGGGGCTTGTTAATTTCCAATCAACCAAACTACTAATGTCATTTTTTCAAACTTTCACTAGAACGCGGTTTTTTTTTTAACAATATTTTTTTAGGGAACAGTGAGAATAATGTAACTCAGTTTTTTAAAAAAATAAATAATGTTTGTTCTTTTTTAGGCTGATGATGTAATTTGGTTACGACTACATATCATGGTCGGTAACCAAATTAGAACATTGATTAATTAAGGGCGTAATAGTCTTTATAAACAAAATCATGAGAATTAGATGTGTGCAAACAAACAATATACGGGAATTCAATTCACGTGAAGTGTGAATTCCAGGATGGCAACCAAACACATATTTGCGAATTCATGGGAACGTGGGAAATAAATTCCTGAGAAATACAACTTCCTACCGGAAGTTACTTCCCAGATGAACCAAACAAGCCCTTACTTTGTTTTTAATCTTTCTGACAGCAATAGTATGATCTTTAGACCATGCACCGGGATTCTTTTTTAATCTATCATAAAGGATGGCGGTATCTTTTTCTAGATCAGCATAATAGGGGGAAATATAGTTCAAGCTACCTAAAAATCTTTGAAGTTGAGTTTTATCCGTAATCTCGTCTGGAAATTTTGACCCAAACTCAATACTTCTATTTATAGGAATGATCTTTCCTTTTTCAATATTATGACCCAAAAAACTAATTTTGGTTTGGAATAAATTCATTTTAGGCTTGGATATAACTAAACCGTTTGAAATTACAATTTTTTTAAAAATGTTAAAGTGTTTAAAATGTTCTATGATTTTAGAAAATACTAGAATATCATCAATATAGACAATAATAAAATTGCTATAGTCATTAAAAATATCGTTCATAATTTTTTGAAATTCCGAAGAGGCATTTTTTAATCCAAATGGCATAACATGCCATTCATATTGACCAAATGGAACATTAAAAGCAGTTTTATATCTATCTGCTGGGTTAATTTGAATCTGCCAATAACCAGATTTTAAATCAAATTTAGAAAATATGATTGCATCATATAATCGATCCAGTAAATCTTTTTTCTTAGGTATAGGATACCTAATCTATTTTAAAACTTTGTTTAGAGGTTTATAGTTAATGACTAATCTAGGAACCCCTCGTTTCTTCTCAGCATTTTTATTGACATAAAAAGCTGTACAAGACCATGGAGATTTAGATGGTCCTATAAGTTTTTTCTCTATAAGAGAATTTATTTCTTTTTTGCAAAAAGTCAAATATTTAGAATTCATTTGACAAGGTCTTGCCTTTGTAAGAATATTTTCATCCTTAAAGCCTTCTTCATAAAGAAGGTCAACAATATGTTTTTTCCTACTCCAAAAAGCATTTGGGTAGTCATTCCAAATATCTAATGAAAATTGATTTTCAATTTCTGAAATCTTTGTTTTAAGTTTAGGATTACTAAGTTTTTCATTCATAGTTAAAATATTAACTTCGTTCTTTAAAAACCCTAATCGATTTTCTTTTAAAGATATTTGGTTATACTTTTCATGTATAGCCTTAACAAAAGATTTTATTATAAAATTGAAAATAATAATTGTCTTTATAGGTTGCTATTAATCTATTTTTATCTACACTTTGAAAAGGTTAAATTTTATTAATAAAGGGTGTTCCAAGTATGATCGGAGTTGAAAGTTTATTTTTAACAAGTAAATGTACGCTTTTGGAAGTTTAAACTGGATATCAAGTTTATTTCCACCTGCTTGAGATAAAGTGTGAATAGTTTTTTCAAAATATCTGGTAGGAATTAATCCTTCTTGTATAACATTTAAATCAGCTCCAGTATCAATTAAAGTGGTAAATTCTTTAAAATATCGATCATCAATTCTAAGTAAGACTTTTACATACCATTTTTGGCCTGTAACAATTTCTAATGTTTGAAGAAATTTATTAGTTGTATTAGATTCATTAGGTAATTTATTCTCCCTTATATTAATGGGTTGATTATTGTGGACATGACATAGGTCCACCCCGACGCGGCGAAGCGCGGGTTTTGGGGAGGCGATAGAATTTCCATATGAGATGGATCGAATAGAATTTTAAATCGAAGTAGGAGTCGCCACCGAATTTTATGGTTATTCGGAACCATTCGAACCCACTCTATGTCGTAGTGGGCCATACTTAAAGCCTGGCCCATTTCCGATGTCAGAGTTTATTGGGTTCGTCCCTTAGCATATCGATACCGATGCCGACTGGGCGGTTAATCGTATATTGAATGACTCTCGTTGCCAATGGTTTCGGATATCCGGAAACCACGGTTCTGAGTAAGGGGTGAGGGTACGTGTTGGGAAGTTCAGCGAGAACACCCAACCCCGCCCGCACTTAGCGGCCTTTACTAAGATATCGTTCGGTTTTGTGTACACGCGTTAGTTCGACGATGAAATGATATGCAGAGATTATTTTCCTAAGACATGTGAGGAAAAATAAATAAATGGGTTGCTAAGTCGTTTAATGCATGCTAAACTAATAAAGTCAAAGTTATTTTAGCATGTGAAGTTCATTTTAGTCTAATAAAACGATAAAGATAATGTGAGAGAATAAATTGCTACAAACACGAGAAAACGGGTTAGTAACGATTGAAATAATAATATATGAAATCGAGAAAATAAAAAATCAATCGAAAACTGAAAAATATTATTAAAACGTTGTTTTGTATAAAAAACGATGTTCGAGAAAATAAAAAAAAAAAACGAAAAAAGACATGTCTAGGCCGAGAGCCGCGCGACTCGCCCGAGACTCATGCGGGTCGCGTGGCGGCCTGATTCTGACAACGGTTTTCGGAAAATTTTGATTAAATCGCGTACGAATATCGCATAATTCGTACTCGACTTAATATTCTCGATATTCGTTATATTCGATAGTTGATTATCAAATATTTAGAATAGTTTTGGAAAAGATGTGAATTTAGAAATCGTTTCGTAAAATAATAAAAATAAACGAACGAAAGACTAAAATATAGAACCGGATCACAGACTCGTGCGCGAGTCGCCTAGACCGGGCGCGACTCGCGTACGGGTCTGTCCAATTTTATATTTTTTTTGTCGAAAGTTGTTATAAATTGCGTACAAATATGGATTAATTCATACTCGGTTTATGTTTTCGATATTCGTCGTATTCGATATTCGATTATGAAATCAATATCGAATATTCGGAATGACTTTAGAAAAGGTTTTGAAAAAGTTTGTTTTTGAAAAATAAGAAAAAAGAATTTTGAACGAAAAGTTGTAAAAAAGGATTTTGAACGAACAAAAATAAAATGAAATCGTCGAAATCTTAATATAATTCTTTTCGATACGATATTCGATTATATAGAATCGATATCGTATTTTAAGAATATTTGATATATGAAAATAGTTTTTAGTAGTATCGATATTAGAAAGTAAAAAAAGAGACCGACGAGACCCATAAAAACGAGAAGAAGAGAAGAGAAAAGAGAAGAGTCGGGTTTGATTTACACCCTCAACCTACATGTTTTGTTTTCTCGGGATAAGGCTCGTCAGGAAGTGGCTTAGACTTGGGAGCGTCGAGATGATGAGGATGAGTTAAGGTGTATCGGTTTAGGTGGTTTGGGACGTCGGGTTTGGCCGGCTTCGTCGGTATTTCGAGACTTCGGAAAGGTGTCGGGATTTGCTAACTATCGGGTTGTATGTAAACCGGGTGATGGGTGTGTAAAAACCGTGTATATTGGCTGAAAAATTGTTGTAATTGATGTCTGTTTTATGTTGGACGGGAGGTCCTATTTATAGGGAGTTTCCGACCCTGGTTTAGGAGTTTGAGTACCGCTTAGGATAAGAAACGTAGGAGTTCGAGGGAAATAAGAATTCCACTTTCTTGGCCAAGAAGAAAGGGATTTCGGCTGACTTGGAGGTGAATTGGCCGAGTGTTTCACACTCGGTCGGGTACTTGAATCGGTTTTTGGATAGGATTCCTGTTCGAGCTAGAATTACCGCTTGAGTAAGAAGCTGAGGAGAACGAGAATTCCATTTTCTTGTGAGGGAAGAAAAAGAGGAAAACCGGCTGGTTTGAGGGTGTATTGGCCGAGTATTTGGTACTCGGTCAATGTCTGAATCGGTTTCCGGATAGAATTCCTATTTGAGATCGAATTCTACCTTAAACGGAATTGTTTATTATTTTTGTATGGCTGATTTTTGTGGAGTTAGGGTCTGAATTGGACACGTGAATTATCACGGTCGGTCCGCTAGTCTCGGGAAATATCTTTGACCGGGTTTTGACTCGGTCGCTAAAAGACGGTTTTACCCCCGGTGACGGTTTCGACCCAAATTAGTGTTATTTGACTCGAAACGACCCACTGGGCCTGGATTTGAGGTTGGTTTTGTGAGATTTGTACTCCTTAAAATGTCTAAGCCAAATGTCCATGATTACAAGCCCATATCCGAGTCTGTCAAAGCACGTTTACGTCCTATCATCATCGGGTGTTTGGCGGGAACTACTATAGACACCTGGCGGTCAAAATGTGGGTGTCTACAGAGCCCCCACTCTGACTGAGGCTTGGACAAGGCAAAAGTCAGAGTAGCTACCAGGTCAATCAAGGATTAAAACCTAGCAGCCTTCCGATCGGGTCGTTTAGGGTCCATTAGACCTGCGTGAAGGGCTCGCCAGCCATAGAATAGAAATCATACCTGGGTTGATGCTGATAATGTCGCGGGAGCTTGCCTAGGAAGCTATGGGTATACCTGTTTGCAGATATATCCTGTCTTAGAATTGCGCGGGAGCTTGCATGAGCTTTTCCACTGGGGAACTTAGAATTTTTGGGAGTCTTGGGTGTACCTGTATGCTGACACATAACATATTGTATGTAACATTTAGGCGAAACACCGACTCATGCTGGGGAAGAAAAAAGATGATTTTTTTCGAAAAAATTTTTGAAAAGGAGAATGCTGAAAATTTTTGGAAGTTTTGAAAACAAGGATGGCTGGGATGACTTTGATTCCTAATTGGATTCTGACGCAGATTCCTGGAATTTCCTGGTTAGGCCTGTATGCCTAGATGAAGTAGGGGAAAAAAATTCCTATTCCCGTGGTGACTAGGAAAAAGATTTTCCCAAATGGCTAAGTTTTGTAAATGAGAATTTGAAGAGAGAGATATACCGACAGACTCGACTCTGGACGCGAGAGGACGAGTTGACAAACACGACTTTGACTCTCTAAGGGTTAGACCGTGACTCGGTAGGGGGTAGGCCACCTAAGATGACAAGACACTTAAGTTGCGCTATTCCGTAGCCTAGGCGAGTGGCAACACAGTCGAACATCGAAATGGGAATGATCTGCTATAGGGGAATTGCAGTAGTCTGTAATGAGACTGTTTTAGCAGTAACAATGCTGTAGTCTAGTGCTCCTTTTGAATTTTTGATTTTTGGGACATTTCCAAAGTGGGTATTGCTCCGAGTCCTGACAGATTCTCGTCTTTGACTAAGCCGAGTACTAGGACACACTATAGAAAGGAGGCTAGATCTTTATTCTTTGAATTTATATGGATTTTGTGAGTGGATGGAGAACTTCTGCCTAGGAGAAGCCCCCAGGATGACAAAGCTAGCTGTTGAGAACATGACAGTGTCGTGACCGGAATGATGGCGCTTTTTTAATGTGTGTCAATGTGGGTGGTTGTGCCCTTGTTGAAAGGCTGCCTACGTATTCACGTGTAGTGAAATCAAACCAAGCCGTAGTTCAGTGAGGTGAAAGATATATAATGGTGCCTAGTTTACTAGGGCTTTGTGTGTAACTAGCCACAGCGATGGTGTAGGCTAGGTGCATTCCCAGTGATGTCTTGATCAAAGGGCTAGAATAGTTAGGATGTTGATCCTGTGACTGTGAGCATTCTCCAGGGTAGCCCCCAGAGGTTGTGTGAACTATTTGGGCATGTTCTATGCCGACTGCAAGTTGAATTCCCGTGTTTGGGGCTGGTAACTGGTTTGAATGAGAAGAATTGGGATGGGATTTTAACGAGTTCTGCTCTCGGGGATTTTAATGAGTTCTGCTCTCGGGGATTTGATGAGTTTGCTCTCGGGGATTTGATGAGTTTTGCTCTCGGGGATTTTAACAAGTTTTGCTCTCGGATTTGCATATGGTGATTGTGAATTCTGTTATGTAAAGGGGAAGTCGAGTAGAATGGCTCGAGCTTCGATTGGGCAGGTTTGATAATGCGTGATCTGATTTCCATGTCTGGCCCTAAAGGTTAGGGTGTATCCTATGGAGCTTGAATCCTCAAAATTCTGGGTTGTCTCTAGCCTAGGTCTCGAGAAGGTCTTGAGGGTTATAATGTGGGAAGGCTAGATGTGGTGTTAGCTGACTAGCTTGTTTCTCCCCCTATTTGATAGCATGGGTATTGTAATTTTTGAATTGACCGTTTCATGGTCATGGATTTTTGAATTCTTTGGGTTGACCTCTTAGCCCCGGTCATGGGATTCTTCATTTGAGTTGACCGTGTCTGGTCGAGAGATGTTGATAATTCTTTTTTTGATCATGGCCAGCTTTTTTGTTTTGGCCTTTTGCTTTTTTTTCTCTTGGACTTTTGATTTTTTTTGTTCAGCTTTTTTTTTTGTCGGTCAGACTAACACCTAAGGTAGGGACTGGCTAGTCTTATTGGATGGGTGTTTATTGTGGGAAGTGGGCTTGCCTCCCGTCTTGAACCCAAACTAGAAGGCTACCCAGATTTGTCATAGGATTCGATATGCTCCTGCTACGGGTAGTTATGTGGCTTTCTATACCAGACATGGAATAGGTAAAAGGAAAACACGGGCTCGGTTTCCTGCAGTCATTATAGATGTGCCTATAATAGTCACGTGCATGTGCTCACAGTGTATGATGGTGTTCATCATGTTCTCGGAAGCACGTAAGGAAAGTATGTATGAGAAATAGAAAAGCTGATTTTATTGAAATGTGAAAAGAGGACAGAATACCGCTGACTCTGACTCTGACTTTGACTTTGAAATTGAAAGAAATAGTACATCCTAGACTCGGACTCAGACTCGGACTTGAACCAAATCTAGACTCTTGGATGAGGTTGTCAGCAGTCTTCGGCTTCTAAGGACTCAAGTGGATGTCCAGTATGGCCTTCGGTAGAAGCTTCACCCAGATCTTCATTATGTCGAAGATCGTCTTCAATCCTAATGCCCATTTCGGTAAGCACCACAAAGTTTGAAATGCCGGCATACCTAAGATGGACGCGGTAGGGAGGTAGGAGGTTGTTGATGAACGCCTCCACTAGTGTCTTCTCGTTGGGCTTGTCTACCAACTTCACACTTTCGGCCCTCCACCTTTGAAGGTACTTGGTGAAACCTTCCTTGGGCTCTTGGGCCATGACCTCCAGGGTGCGCATTGTGGTCTGGATCTCGGAATTATCTGCATAATTCCGAGCAAACTCTATTGCGACGTCGTCCCAAGTCTTGTACTTCTTGGAATCGAGCCTGTAATACCAGGCTTTTGGATGCTTCTCAAGGGAAGAAGCAAAGAGATGCTTGAACATGGATGACTTAACTCCCTTAAGGGCCATGAATTCTTTGAAAGCCCGGATATGGTGAACCGGGTCTTCAGTACCCTCGAACATTGGCAGACCCGTCAGATTGAGATTGGCGGGTAGTTCATCGGTCAGTGGGCTGTAGGTCCGAGCATTCTCCGTATGGATGGAGCTTTGGGTTATCAGATGGACCTGTTCTTGCAGTTTGAGGACTGCACTGGCCAATGCGGCTAGAGGCCCAGTAGTATCGACACTGCCGCTAGGGGTTCCTTGTTCTACGGCACTTACCCGGGTGAGGATGGCAATCTGGTCTTCCCGCATCTTCCTCAATTGGTCTTGGATTTGGGCCAACGAGGTGGTCAACTCATCTATGGCTTTTTGTGTCATGGCTCGAGTGTGGGGTGACCTGTCTGTAAGGGCACCGCGTAATCAGTAAATTTGCTTCGGAACTGGAATACACCAAGGCATAGGAAATAGCGTGGGAGGAGAGACGACTCCAGTTTGACTCGGGTTAGACTCTCCTAAGACAAATGTGTAGGGTACGATTCTCGGAGTGACTGTGATTAATCGCTCCATCGGAGAATAGCCCCCAAGTGAGACTAAGGACTCAGATGGTGTGGCATCTAAGTGACTCGAAAGTGGGGTACGTGAGACACGTGTAAGACAAGACCCTTAGAGCAACCGTGATTGATTGCTCCGCTGAAGGGTAGCCCCCCGAGTGAGGAAAAGACTAGACTAGAAAAAGACCGGAGACTGACTTCTAGATGGATGACCCGTAGACGGTGGGCCTTCCTTGGGATTCGGCAAAGTGGGCCTAGTCTCGTTCGAAGGAAGGTCTACGTGAGAATTCCCCAGACTTTAGACTCGAGTGTGTAAACGGGCTTCCCTTTGTAGGAGTCTGTCCTACGAAGATGGGCCGTGCCTTGACAAGTAAGGCGGACTGGGATGGGGTGGAAACCCGTGATATAAGATCGACGGAGTTTCGACGCTATAGACTCTAACTTATGACAAGACCCGACACTGCTAAATACGGGAAGTCCTAAGAAGAAGAGGGTTTTGAAAAGGGAATTTGGATTTGAAAACCGAGCAAAGCCGGGTAGGATGGCCCGATTTTTTTTTGAAAACCGAGAAAAAGGTTATCGGGCCGAGATTTCGGGCTTTTTTTTTTGAAAAGGTTTGGACAGCATACCGGCTAAAAATAGGCTATTTTGAGTCAAAATCATAAGTCCTAAATTTGGCAGCTTTCCGGGTTTTGAAAAAAGAATGGGTTTGAAAAGATGCAAGTTTCTTTGAAAAATGACGGTTTTTGAAAAAGACCAAAGAAGATCAAGTAGCATGTAGTCATAGAAACAGTACAACGACGCCATGTATGCTCTTAGTCTAAGTCTCGGTCGGTCTAATAGGGTCTATACCAACAACGATGGCTTTCTCGTACTGAGGACGGACTCCCTAAGCCGAGTGGGTCTTAGGACATGCCGCAAAACCTAAACGAGTTCCGCCATTGAAGTCTTTAGTGCATCCAAGTGGGAATGCACCGTGGTATAGTGGGACGTCGGTCACAAGTAACCGGCCCGGAATAGAACGGGGTTATGCATGAACCATTGAACTAAAACGTGTACATTACTAATCGAACGATTTCTTTTCGAGTCACACCCTGAGGATGCCGATGGTAAGTGACACATCAGTTAATCCCCAGCGGAGTCGCCAAATTGTGGACATGACATAGGTCCACCCCGACGCGGCGAAGCGCGGGTTTTGGGGAGGCGATAGAATTTTCATATGAGA